>OY723390.1:29669472-30334727 GCA_963210295.1 Ophion ellenae | reverse complement strand
ATAAACCTGAAAGAGATCTCTTTCTGTCTCTCTCAAGCGGTTTGAACACCGGTCGCTTGGTTCAAGAAGACCCGTCTATAGATCTTTAATATGTGCATATATATATATATATATATATATATATATATATATATATATATATATATATATATGTGTGTGTGTATGTATATATACACTTACATCTATGCACATGTGTATATAAATTATATATAAAGGGGACGGGCTCGTGGCTCGCGCGATCCGATAAATCACCGCGTGGAGGAAAGGGGTCGGGGGGGGGGGGGAGCACGACGACTTCCTTCACTGGCAGTGCACTATACCCGCTTGGATCTCCCTCGTTTCTCTGTACGGCAGCTTGATTAATCGTGTTTAAACTAGTCGCCTCGCGCCAATTAAGTCTATACGCGAAGCAAAGAAGCCGCAAGAACGAGGGAGGCAGGATATATATATATATATATATATATATATATATATATATATATATATATATATATATATATATTAGGTGTAGTAAAAAGAAATCCATTATTTTTGCCTTCAATTGCATACAAAAATAATGGATTTATTTTTACTACACCTAATATATATACATATATATATATATATATATATATATATATATATATACTTGGCCAAAAGTATAAAGCACCCTGTAATTTTTCTAACCGGATAAAAAATCCAATATCTCGGCGAAAAAAAAGGTAAACTCATTTACCAAACGGAATTTTGAAGAGAATAAAACCAGCTTGATTTGGCTTTTTTATTTTTATTTTTGCGATTTTTTTTGTACCCGGTACGTCATTTTTCAAATGCCGGGTTTACACGATTTTCGCGCTTTGCGGAATCCCATGCTGGACTCAGAAAAAATAGTAACCTCACCATTTAGTGATAAAATCCTTGAAAAGAAAACGGTTAGCTTTAGTTTTTTTTTAACCCTCGCATGCCCCACTGGGGTCTGAGAAACCCGTAAACACATAATCCCAACACTTTGTCGCTTTTCTCGAGAGAAAATATTTTTTAAACGGCTATATCTCAGAAGTTCTCAACTTTAACGATATGGTCAATGCATAGACAGATTCCTCGACTAATTGGCTACCGATTTAAAAAAAAAGCCATTCATATACGACTATTTTACTCGGAGTTATTATTGAAAATCTGAATGGGGTCCCACAAACCCAAGTGCGGCAAATATGTCCCAAAAAAATAAGTGTGGCATTCTAGGGTTAATTTGCGATTTTTTTTCGCAGAGTAATTTTGTCGTTTTCTTGAAAAAGAAACGGCAGGTTTCCGAAAAGCCGACATCGTGCGGCGTAACTTGAAAACAACGAGGTTTGAAATATTTAGTCTACAGAGTGAAAACTTGTTTTTTTTTTTATTTTCAAGTCACCACATTTTTTAAATATTTTTTTTCTAAAATTTCTTCGTACGGTGAGTTTTGGTTGATAGTCAACGATTTGTCTCATCAATTTAATGCCGTTACTTTGGACCAAAGACGAGCAACACTGCATATCGCTCGACGACGTACGCCGGCTCATCGGGCGCACCTGATTGGCCCGCTTTAAAAAATCAATAATAATTCAGGGGTTGATCCGAGACCCACACATGCTTATATCAATCGACTCAGAATTTCACCCCCAACCGCACCATTTCAGGGAACGCATTCAGTTTTGGGACACCCTGTATATGGTCACGAAATGGACAAGGAGAGTGCGGTAACGTGTGCCGAGCATATTTGCGTAAATATGTATATGTACCGTGTGTTACGTGTCGCGAAGAGACACGAAGACCCGAGGGAAAGAAGAGGTGCCCGGGGGAGGGGTTGAGGGAGGAAAAAGATATGGCCGCAGGCGGTGCAAGACGAGACGTTAATAAATTAGCCGGCATATCGGCCAGGATCGCGTGTACACTGCGAAAACAAGGCGCCAAGCACGACCAAGAGGAACAATATCGAGAGCCAAGTCCTTTCGAGGATTATCCAACTCGAGCCTACACACATACGGGCACACACCGATACTCCGCCAGGGAGCCACGAATCCTCAATGGACCCAATTGACTTTTGTCATGAAAACGCAAAGATGTGTGCTAGTCACGACTCTCGTATGATTTAAGCAACACGAACGCCTCCATAAACCTAGCCATAGTACCAAAATGGGACCGTCCATAAATTACGTCATTTTAAAATAGGGGGGGTGGGGTCTGGTCGCTGGATGACGGTAACGATAATTCGATTAAGATGATCGGAAGGGTAGGATGATTTGGGGAGGGGGGGGGGGGTAAAAATCAGCTAAAATCGTTGACGTAATATATGGACGGCCCCAATGTGGCGCTTTTTATGCGCTCATTTTGGGCTGCAATAAAAAAATGTTGTACCCTTGTCGTTTAGCGAGTAAATGGAAATCAAAATTGCTCTGCTGGCTTATCGTCAAGCTAGCAGAGCACCTAATACTTTTTGCCATATCTACGAAAAAAAAGCACATGATATTCAAGTGCTTTTATATGATTCACAAATAACGACAAGTCGAACTACTATTTTTTAAATTTCGCCGGATATAGACTCTCAAAAATCCTCTAATTAGAGCATGGACGATTTTTTCGAAATTCTCAAAACAAATTAGGCTACATATGAGCGCTTTTTATGTGATTTTCCAGTATCCAAAAGACAAACCCCGGAATATATCGAAATACCACCCCTAAAAGGCCCTAGATACTCTGTAATAGTACCACGGGCCATTTTTTTTATATGGAATCAAATTACACTACATTTAGGGGGTTGTTACACGCGTTTAGTATATCGAAGAGACAAACTGTAAATACGTTGAGGGGCTATACCAGTGTGAAAAGCTTCAGCCTCTCAGCAGGCATTATTCGAGGAAGAGGAGTTCCATTGTATCGGCCAGGTATAGCTGATTAGCAGTTTCTATGGTAAATATCATTTTATCTTGCAAAAATCGATAATTAAATCTTAAACGCGTTTTTCTCGAAATGAGACTTTTCAAATTTGCCGACATTGTGACTCAAAGAGCAATTATCCGATTGACTTGAAATTTGCACTGAGTACTCTTGAATATATTTACTCTGCAATAACGTAGGATATTTTTGATTGGATGAAAATTGACGATTTGGCATTGAAAAAAACGACCATTTGATAGGCAAGAAAACAGACTTTTTTTCATAACTACGCCATTCTGTTAGATTTTGATATTTTTCGAAAATCCTACGTCATTGTACAGGAAATACCTTCCAGTTTAACGACATCTTTTATCTTTTTCGGTTTCAGCTACTTAACCGGCCGGAATCATGTCAGCAGTGGAGGAACTTTTTTTTTGGCGCCTCCGAAGGCAGCGCATAAGTCGCTTGAATCTCAATATTTTTCCATGAAAAAATTATGTAATATAGGTCAAATATAGCCAAATATATTATTAATTTTCCGAAACATTTAATTGAGTACTTTTCTTCCGAAAAATTTCCGAAAATTATCCAAATTTTCAGCGTTCACACTGGTAGGTATATTTTCCTCGTTATTTTCCTCATTTATCTATGCGTTGCATATTCTCAGTGCCAGAGACAATTGTGAAAATCGTTCGTCCTAGGCCAGCGCGTCACTTCGTCTCGTCGATGCAACTCGATCAATTTTCACCAGCTCTACGTTCCACGCAAGAGCGTTTCTATAGGATCTGTATGAATCGCGTGTACATCGGGGAGAAATCGTCGAGATGAGTATCAAGTTGCACAGGTTACGCTGTGAATCTATACGAGGTTGAGCATCGAGGCAGCCACAAAGTGCACCCAGTGCACGTTGCGCGCCGGATCGTCATGGGAACCGCAGGTGCAGGTGTTCAAAGTCTTTACGGGTGAACGCGTACGTACATAGATGTGTACGGGGCGTCTCGTTTCAACGGCACACGCAACCGGCCCCAAAAAATACCAAGGTAAAAATCAAGTCGAACGGAAAATCGTTCTTTACGAGTTATGATTCTGCGGGCCCCATTGGATGATGATATTTCTCCAATCAAAAAATAAAAATAAAAAACTCGACGCACTCGTCAGATCTTGCGGTTAATTATTCAAGCTGGATGGGCTTGAAGTTTCCATTTTTGGAACGCAGCGATTTTTTTTCTTCCATCCCTTATTTTCATTATTATACAAAATCATGTTTTGTAGATTTGAGTTTCAGTTCGCTAAGGAGCCTCAAAAATGATTGCGTAATTTCTACAGCTCAAATCTTTCGAAAGAAATATTGGAACTCCGGAAAAAAATATTTCGTTGCATTCCAAGGATGTAAACTTCAACATCATAAATTGGAATGCTGTTGAGGTTTGCATCGTTGGAGAGCAAAGAAAGTTTTTTAGTATCATTTTATTATTCATGTATTTGTTGTCATTGAAAATCTCGTTTATAGATTTATATTGTAGATCGGTGAATAAACAGCTTAAAAATGGTTGAAGGATCCTTGGAGGCATGATATGCCAAGAGAAATTAAAGGAATTCAGAATAATTAATTTTCGTTGCATGCCAACGATGCAAACTTCAACATCATAAATTGGGACCATGCTGTTTTAACGGGTTATACGCAGTTAGAAATTTCAAAAAATCGATTTTTCTATTGCATTTTCGGAATGTACAAATATGTGAGTATATTTCCTGAAAATTTCAAATCGATCCAGCGAATATTCTCGGGAATACACACATATTTGTAAGGACGCTCGGAGCGCTACAAAGTTGACTGTTGAAACTTCAAACGCGTTTTTCTCGAAACGGTGTTTTCAAAGTCGGTGAGCACGATTTCTCAAAAACGGCTCAACCGATCGGTCTTCAGGTATTGATCGAAGGAATAAGATTTCCGAGAATTATTTTAATTTTTTCTTCAACGATTTAACGAAAAACATTTGGTCGAAAATCGTAATTGTTTCTTTTCGGAGCCACCATTTTGTCAAAAATTAAAATTTCGACTATTCCTTCGATCAATACCTGGATTCATCTATCCCCTAAAAGAATCTTCTTGGTTTTTTTTCATTTTCGATAATCCAAACCGGAGATACTTTTCCCACCGCCGGACACTTTTTTCGGGGACCTCCAGACCTCCTACAGGAGCAATGTTAAGGGGTTACCCCCACTTGCGATTTTGAAAAAATCGATTTTTTTTATTGCATTTTTTTGAAGTATAAGTATCTGAGAATATGTCCTGAAAATTTCAAGTCGATCCGAACAAAATTGACTGAGATATGAGCGTTGAAAGAGAAGAATCCGCGTTGAAAGAGCGTTGAAAGAGAAACTTTAAACGCGTTTTTCTCAAAATGGCATTTCTGAAGTCGGTGACCAAGATTACTCGAACACTAATGAACCGATCTTCTTGAAATTTTGCAGGCTTATTTAATACATAAAAATGTAGTCTTTAATCGTTCGATTTTTTTCGTTAAAATCGAACCATTAACTTTGACTGTCCGCCATTTTGTGAAAAATGAATATTTTCTAAAATCCTTCGATTAAGGACTAGTTTATACTTATATTTGACTAAATCCATCCGCATTTTATTTTCAGATGATCCACTTCACCGCAATGTTGGTCACCGCAAACCGTGTATATAAAAACATTATTTCATTGACGGCCATTTGCCACTAAACAATGTAATATTTTTCAATAAAAAAAATTACTGAAAGTTCTTCGGGATGTGTTCTTTAAGATGGTATATTGATCGATTAAAAAAGTTTTGTAGTTTTCTTTTAAAAAATTCATGAAAAAGGCCTTTTTTTGCGCTGCAAGTGGGAGTAACGCCTTAATGAATATTTTTGAAAATAAAAATGCCAACCTAAAGCTAAAGGATGCCACTACACTGCCTAATACTTTTCGTTTTGCCCAAATGAAATCCTTTTCCAGAAAAAAAAAATCGTGAAAAAACGACTTTTTTGGCCTTGCGACTGCGTATAACGCCTTAATTTGCTCAATTGATTGTCAACCTGAAAAACGCGAATATTCTGTAGAAAGCATTTCGATTCGACGTCGCTTTTCCGATTCATTTGGGCGTGCAGTTAGAATGAGACACCCCGTGTGTATATGCATGTATGTTTGCATACACCCATGCACGTTTGTGCTACTGCAGCCTCGATGGATATATAGGGACAAGGTGTCGTGAGGTACTCGGTAAGCAACCGTACAGAAGTTCGGGATACAGCGACCAACAGGGAGAAAGGAGAAGGAAGAGGGGGAGGGAGAGAGAGAGAGAGCGAGAGAGAGAGAGAGAGAGAGAGAGAGAGAGACCCCGAGTCAATCGCAGCCGGAGGAGAGCTCGGATGCAATTAATGCTAAGAAGTCATTGCACGGTTTAATGGTCGGGTAAGCCCGATTAGGCTTGGCAACAAGGGGGTTATGTATGTATGCTGTCTAGGATGGGTTGTACTGCAAGCGGCAGGGTGTCAACTCTGCACCGTGCAAGTCGCCCCTGTGTCAACTCGCCCCGTCCAACTTGCCGCCTGTTCAACTTGCCCCGCGGGCAACTCGCCACCGACCCAAGTGGACACCGTAGCAGCCTGCCATTTCCCCGACGCTCGCGTATCCCCACTCTTCAGATTCGGGCCGGGCATTTTTTGCTACCATTTGAACTCGCACGGTGTCTCAACTCACCACGCGTAGTGTGCTCAACTTACATTGCCTAGTGGCTGTACTTTTTTTAAATCACCCATACCCGGGAACGAGAAATATACAAGCAAAATGTTTTCACATGTACCGACTACCCGCTCTGTCAGTTCTCTAGTTTATCGACTGATTTTGAATGGAAATTTCACGAGCGGCATTTTGTTATAGCTTTATTCTTTAATAATGCCACGAACATATATGTAGTCTCCTAAAATTTTAATTCTTCCATAAATCGCGGAAAAAAAGCGTCATTTTTGAGTACTTGAGAATAACGATAAGCAATACTAAGAGAACTGAAAATTCATATAATAATCGTGTGAAAGAAAAACTGGTGGCCTCGTACAGTTGGACAGATTTTCGTTGCCGTTGAAGAGGATGTTTAATTTTGTTCTGAATTTCATTTTTTTGTGGCTCTTGATTTATTCTTAAAAATCATTGTGCACAGTCTACATTTTATAATCAACTTTTTAATCATCAAAAATATCGATGAAAAAATCACATGCATTTACAAGAAATTAATATCATGAAAAGATTCCTTCCATTACAGATTGAAACGTCCACATTGTTATTAACCATGTTGTTCATATACTTAATGCCAAAGAACAGTGCATGTCGGATATATTTATTATTCATTAATGTGTAACATATCGTCTACTATGTATGAAAAAATTGAATCATCGTATAACATGAATACGCTGTGTTGAAAAGCGCAGAATCATTAGGGGGGGGGGGGGGGTAAGGATAATTTGCTATAAAAAAAGCATATTTTCGATATTTTTTTGTTGACGACACTGTTTATATATATTTATTTATATAATTAGTATGAAATAAAAGGACATTTGAAGAGTATTCTGTGAAATTTTCGTTAATAATTGTGCAGAAATGAGCCAGTGACAGCAAATCTTCTCAGACGTTAAGAGTTTTTATTTTTATTTTTTTTGTTTTCAATTTTTAGTCACACCTAGACTATAAAATAGCGAATTGAAATTATGAAAACAAAAACTCGACAGCGTTACCTCAAGAAACTTATTAACTAACACAATCTTCTTGGATTTTTTTTCTCGGATGATCCAATGATGAGTTATGCAGTTCACTGCAATTTTTTGGAGGTGTCTGCAAAGATGTGCTGTTAATGGCTCATTTCCGCATAATTGTTAATGACAATATTACAGAATATTCTTCAAATGTCCTTTTATTATATGCTTCTTACACAAATAAATATATATCAACTGTGTCGTAAAAAAAAATTATCGTAAATATGCTTTTTTATGCTTTTTTTCGTAGCGAAATAACCTTACCCCCCGCCCCCTTAACACGTCGGGCCACCCTGGCCACTCGAAAAATGGGTATTATTTTTGAAAAGTCATAAACTCAACAGTATAAAACAATATATGTTAATTTTTTAACCTAAGCTAAGAAACAACTTTGAAAACGCCTCAAATAAATTTTATTTTGAAGTATTACAAGACGAATATTATTAAAAGATGAATTTCCGTTCCAGGCAAACAACGATAAAGCATCATCGTTGACAGAATCATGAAAAAAAAAGTTTTTTTTTCATGTTGCCTAGTACCGAAGTAACTTGGCTCGGATCAGTACAGTAAATACTGATGCGAAAGAACGGATTTATAAATAAAAGCATCATTGTCGAATTTTTGTCAATACTTGTGGTTTTATTTATTTAACTCTTTAAAATAATGCGCAGCCGTTTCAGATTTTTTTTATGCTACGATTCACATCCTACATATAGGATAAAATAAATATATAGAACTAAATAAAATTATAGAACATCTTGCGAAAGATTAAGGTTTAAAAAAAATGTTCCTTGTTTTATTTTTTTTTACTATTATCCACTTCGGGTACAATAGCGAATTTGTTTTCATATAATCTTTGGGCATCTTATTAGATTATATAATTTTTTCAAAATGATCGGTTTGGTACTCCAGAGTGAAAAAAAAGAAGCACACTTTATTGATATATTTTCGTTATATATCTATATAACTAAAATATATCAATAAAGTGTGTTTCTTTTTTGTTCACTGTGGCGTACCAAACCGATCATTGAGTCACATATCAGACTTTATTGATATATTTAATTATATATCTATATAACTAAAATATATCAATAAAGTGTGTTTCTTTTTTTTCACTGTGGTGTACGAAACTGATCATTTTGAAAAAATTATATAATCTAATAAGGTGCCCAAAGATTATATGAAAACGAATTCGTTATTCTACCTCCAGTGGGAAAAAATTTCGTTATTGTACCCCAAGTGGATTATAGTAAACAATGATAAAACAAGAAACATTACTTTTTTTTCAAATCTTAATCTTTCGCAAGATGTTCTATAATTTTATTTAGTTCTATATATTTATTTTATCCTATATGTAGGATGTGAATCGTAGCATAAAAAAAATCTGAAACGGCTGCGCATTATTTTAAAGAGTTAAATAAATAAAACCACAAGTATTGACAAAAATTCGACAATGATGCTTTTATTTATAAATCCGTTCTTTCGCATCAGTATTTACTGTACTGATCCGAGCCAAGTTACTTCGGTACTAGGCAACATGAAAAAAAAACTTTTTTTTTCATGATTCTGTCAACGATGATGCTTTATCGTTGTTTGCCTGGAACGGAAATTCATCTTTTAATAATATTCGTCTTGTAATACTTCAAAATAAAATTTATTTGAGGCGTTTTCAAAGTTGTTTCTTAGCTTAGGTTAAAAAATTAACATATATTGTTTTATACTGTTGAGTTTATGACTTTTCAAAAATAATACCCATTTTTCGAGTGGCCAGGGTGGCCCGACGTGTTAAGGGGGCGGGGGGTAAGGTTATTTCGCTACGAAAAAAAGCATAAAAAAGCATATTTACGATAATTTTTTTTTACGACACAGTTGATATATATTTATTTGTGTAAGAAGCATATAATAAAAGGACATTTGAAGAATATTCTGTAATATTGTCATTAACAATTATGCGGAAATGAGCCATTAACAGCACATCTTTGCAGACACCTCCAAAAAATTGCAGTGAACTGCATAACTCATCATTGGATCATCCGAGAAAAAAAATCCAAGAAGATTGTGTTAGTTAATAAGTTTCTTGAGGTAACGCTGTCGAGTTTTTGTTTTCATAATTTCAATTCGCTATTTTATAGTCTAGGTGTGACTAAAAATTGAAAACAAAAAAAATAAAAATAAAAACTCTTAACGTCTGAGAAGATTTGCTGTCACTGGCTCATTTCTGCACAATTATTAACGAAAATTTCACAGAATACTCTTCAAATGTCCTTTTATTTCATACTAATTATATAAATAAATATATATAAACAGTGTCGTCAACAAAAAAATATCGAAAATATGCTTTTTTTATAGCAAATTATCCTTACCCCCCCCCCCCCCCCCCTAATGATTCTGCGCTTTTCAACACAGCGTATTCATGTTATACGATGATTCAATTTTTTCATACATAGTAGACGATATGTTACACATTAATGAATAATAAATATATCCGACATGCACTGTTCTTTGGCATTAAGTATATGAACAACATGGTTAATAACAATGTGGACGTTTCAATCTGTAATGGAAGGAATCTTTTCATGATATTAATTTCTTGTAAATGCATGTGATTTTTTCATCGATATTTTTGATGATTAAAAAGTTGATTATAAAATGTAGACTGTGCACAATGATTTTTAAGAATAAATCAAGAGCCACAAAAAAATGAAATTCAGAACAAAATTAAACATCCTCTTCAACGGCAACGAAAATCTGTCCAACTGTACGAGGCCACCAGTTTTTCTTTCACACGATTATTATATGAATTTTCAGTTCTCTTAGTATTGCTTATCGTTATTCTCAAGTACTCAAAAATGACGCTTTTTTTCCGCGATTTATGGAAGAATTAAAATTTTAGGAGACTACATATATGTTCGTGGCATTATTAAAGAATAAAGCTATAACAAAATGCCGCTCGTGAAATTTCCATTCAAAATCAGTCGATAAACTAGAGAACTGACAGAGCGGGTAGTCGGTACATGTGAAAACATTTTGCTTGTATATTTCTCGTTCCCGGGTATGGGTGATTTAAAAAAAGTACAGCCACTAGGCAATGTAAGTTGAGCACACTACGCGTGGTGAGTTGAGACACCGTGCGAGTTCAAATGGTAGCAAAAAATGCCCGGCCCGAATCTGAAGAATGGGGATACGCGAGCGTCGGGGAAATGGCAGGCTGCTACGGTGTCCACTTGGGTCGGTGGCGAGTTGCCCGCGGGGCAAGTTGAACAGGCGGCAAGTTGAACGGGGCGAGTTGACACAGGGGCGACTTGCACGGTGCAGAGTTGACACCCTGCCCTGCAAGCTAGGTGGCTGAAACGCAGGAGAGAGAGACTGATAGATACTTTATTATAGAGAGGGGGAGAGGGAGAGAGAGAGAGAGAGAGAGAGAGAGAGAGAGAGAGAGAGAACAACGGGAGTACAAAAACCGAAGTGAGCAAGAGGAATACGAAGAAAGCAAGGGATAGACAGAGAGAGGTAAGACGGAGAGACAGCTAGGCAGCTCGATACGCAAGAAGAGACAAAGAAACATAGACCGATACAGAGTGAGAAGGAGCTAGTGACGAAGAGCATAGACAGAAATTCCACAGTGTAGCAGAGACCGAAAGCGGGAGAAATGGCGATAGTTAGACAGAGAGAAGCAGAAGAAAAGGGATTTGGAGAGTTGGAGAACGAGAAAGAGAGAACACGGATGGAGCTCGGAGCAGCAGGAGAGCCGACACTACGTGTGAGATAACTTCGCATTAGTGTGTCTACGGTAGGAGAGGAAAACGTGCTATAGGAAACCGAGGGACTGGTAGGAGAACTGGTTGGGTTAGATTGCGACGAGCAACCAAAGCGAGGAGATGGAACATCGCGCAGTGCCGGTACTGTGGTGGCGTTTGACGAAGGATATACAGAAGGAGTCCCGGGCACCACCGCGCCCGTAGGTATATACACGAAATAGGAGAAACAGCGCGCGGTCGCACGTGTGAAGGTAAACATCGGTAGTTGCAAACCCTCTACACAATTCCGATACTGGTTTAACTCCCCGTGTTACCAGTTTCTCGGCACGTATCTCCGCCGAGGTATATACACCCGGGGAATTCCGTATGGTCTGCTCCTTTCCGAACCCGGTATACGTCTATTCCCATGCACAGGGTGTCGCAGGGTGTCGCAGTAGTGATGGTCAATAACGTCGAAGATAGATTGGGCGCGAAATTCTGCGTCGAAAAGTCCTGAAACGTTTTTCGTTCGGATGAACCGCTGGCGAGTTATCAGCTATTGAAGTTCGGACCAATCGGGAGCGCGCGAGCGCTATGGGCGGGACCCCCACGGCGACGCGCGCGCTCGATTGGTCAAACTTCAATAACTGATAACTCGCCAGGCGTTCGTCAGATTCAAAAACGTCTCAGGACTTTTCGACGGGGAATTTCGGGCCAAATCTACCGCCGCGTTATTGACCATCACTTCTGGACTTTCCTGTATGTGCTCGTGTACGCGTATTTGCGTGTGTGCGGCATTGTACGCGCCCTACGCGAATACGTGAAATATGGAAATACAGGTATGCACCGCGCGAGAGATATACCGTATTCGTCGCTCGTGCATGTGGCATATTGGAATTTATTGGCTGGGAGGAGAAACAGGTGCGAGGATTCGAGCAATTATTAACGCCCTCCAAGCGTGACTGCATAGTGTGTTTTTGCGACGATGTGAAGCTTGCTCGCAAAGTTTCACGTACGAGCAAGTGTCAACTTCTCAATTGTGGCTACGGGGAAAGCTTTGCCAGCGTAACAAAGTGACGGGCAAACTGGAAATTTCGGATTTGGAGCATTTTCCGAGCGTCCACCGCCCGCATTTCGATGTGGTCAGCGTTCTTCGAAATGGTTACTCTCTCTTAAACAATTTTCGCACACGCTTCCCATCAACAACGATCTGTGTTTATATGCATGCAAATGGCTCGTTAAAATTTCTCAACTTGTTTATCAAACATTTATAGAATCTACGTAACACGTGTGTACTTTAAAAATTGTAAAATAAAAATGCAAATTCGAAAATTCAAAAAAAAAAACAAGAATCTCGTATTCTGGCAACAAAAAGTAAAAAAATCATATAAATTAAAAAAACGAATGACGAGAAAAGTAAAATAACATGCGAAATATTAAATCGTTTCCAGCGGCCCCGCAATTTATTAATTTAGAAAGAAAATACTCTTTGTACATACCATGACGTAGTGTCGTTGGATCTCGATTTTCTCCGTTGCCAATTTCTCGCACTCGAGCTTCATGCTGAGGAACAAGAAAAATTCGAATTATCAGACGTACCTGATGATATGTATTGAAAAAAAAATATATATATACATAAGCGTATGGGTGAAGGCAAGCTGGCTTCGCGTATCCGCGTTATCGTAAATTACTTATGAATACGGCCTCGCGTGCACGCGTCAGCTGCCCGAGTTCCCGCGGCGCGTTAGCAACTTCGATACGCCCACATGCGCGCACACACACGCACACAACAACAACAATGGTACGCCTATGCCCAAGTAGGCGTACGTATCTCGGACCTTTGCCGGCAAAGATATATTGTGCACACTCGCCATGTGTGCTGCATGGCAAATCATTTAAAAAAACCGAATATAAAAGCACGGGGCAGAGCGAGGGAAAAGTGCATACATATCGAAAGATTATTACGTAGGACGAGAAAAGAAAATTAAGGGGTAAGATGCAGTCAGAATTTTCAAAAAATCGATTTTTTAATACATTTTCTTGAAGTATGATGTTTCGAAAATATTCCCTGAAAATTTCAAGTCAATCCGACGAATATTTTCCGGGATATCCCACAATTAGTGAAGGGGCGTCTGGTCCCCAAGGCAGGTAGCGGCTGACAAACGCGCAAACGATAATACCCGGAAAGACAGAATGCTTCGAAGACAACCAAAAATTTATTACTCAAACACTATGAATTTTGGCAAAATTTTATAAAGAATAATTTCGTTTTAAAATTTCCCAAAATGTTTAGAAAAAAAGGATACATCCCGAAAAACTTCGATTTTTCGAAAAATTGTTTTAACAATTGGTTATGAACAATTGAATGCGCGATTTTTCGGCCAAAAAATTGTGATATTCGGATTCCGCAGATCAAAATACATACAAAAGTTTAGCTTCATCCATCGAGCTCAAAATTTTACGAACATATAATACCGTATTCACATCGAAAAATTTTAAACGCGTTTTTCTCGAAACTATGTTTTTCAGGTCGGTGACCACTATAATTCAAAAACCACTCGATCGATTTTGATGAAATTTGGTGTGCTTATTGATAGCATTAAAAACTAGTCCTTAATCGAAGGATTTTCATTTTCACGATGCAAATTTCAATATCAATTTTTTTAAAATAATTTCTAAATTGATTTGATAAATTATTGAAAAAACAATTATTATGAATTATAAGTTTCTCGAGTATGCCTTATTATTTCGGTCTAGGACTTTTGCAGCACATGGGTGAAAATGTAAGAGCTCTGCTGAGGCTTCGAACACATAATCCTGAAGTTTGCATGGCTGGAATGCAACAAAAATGCATTCTTGTTCATTGATAACATTTCTTTTCGCCCGAATCAGGGTACTAAAATCATTCAAACGTTTTTATCTATTTTTATTATCGACCTGCAACCTCAAGTTGCAAAAAAAATTGTTCCGAATTATAATAAATATGAAATTTTTAAAATCGTTGCATTCCAACGATGCAGGCGTCAAAGTCATTCGAAACCCACGAGAAAAACCGAGATCGAGATCGACAACGTTCAGGACTTCGAGTCGTCTGCGAATAATTACTTAAGGGGCCATCCGGCGTGACACTTTTAAAAAATCGATTTTTTGTTGCTTTTTTCGACAGTTTATACTTTCAAGAATATCATTATCATTTATATCATTTATATCAATATCATTTTATCTTGCAAAAATCGATAGTTAAATCTTCAAACGCGTTTTTCTCGAAATGAGTTTTTTTCAAATTTGCTGACATTGTAACTCAAAGAGCAATCATCCGATTAACTTGAAATTTGAACTGAGTACTCTTGAATATATTTACTCTACAATGACGTAGGATATTTTTGATTGGATGAAAATTGACGATTTGGCATTGAAAAAAACGACCATTTTATAGGCAAGAAAACAGACTTTTTTTTCATAACTACGCCATTTTGTTAGATTTTGATATTTTTCGAAAATCCTACGTCATTGTACAGGAAATACCTTCCAGTTTAACGATACGTTTTCCTTTTTCGGTTTCAGCTACTCAATCGGCCGGAATCATGTCAGCAGTGGAGGAACTTTTTTTTGCGCCTCCTTAGTCAGCGCATAAGTCGCTTGGATCTAAATATTTTTCTATGAAAAAAATTACGTAATATAGGTCAAATATACCCAAATATATTCTCAATTTTCCGAAACATTCAATTGAGTACTTTTCTCCCAAAAAATTCCCGAAAATCACCCAAATTTTCAGCGTTCACATTGCTATAGCCCCTTAACATTAATACGACACTGCAAAAACTGCTAATAAACCCAGGTGCGATTTTTCCCACCCACGTACATTATCATTCCAATTGAATAATAATAGTGAGAACAATAATAATAATAATAATACGAGCCCACGTCAGACGAGAAAATGCAATGCAAATCTTCCACGTAGGGGGGAGGGGGCGATGAAGGGGGCAACGTCTTGAAGAATGAAAAATTACTCACTTGTGATACTGTGCCTGCAGAAAATTGAATTCCTCCTTTATCCTGTCGCAGGACTCGCCAACGGTGAATTTGAAGGGCTGACCGGGCTGCGGTGGTCCCTGAAACGAAACCATCGTTATTATCATCAAAGGATCACGCACAGTGTGGTACGAAGCGAGGGTAGATTTAAAAAAAAACGAAAAAAAAACAACACTTTCGGATAAATGGATTAAATACTTGGCGCCTGAAAAGAGAGCGTTTGTGGTCGGAATGAAATCCAGCGAAATAAAAAACAAAAAAAAAGCAGACTGAAATAAAAAGACGAGCACGTAAGAGATTTCATGGTCGTCCGCAGATAGCCAGATGCATTTCTCTCTTTAACGATTATAGGATGAAAGCTTTTTTCCCCTCCTTTTTTTTCAGCACTCTATCCTCCTCCCTTTTCGAGCAATTAAATTCTCGAGAATGCCAGAACACGATCGTTGGCTTCTCTCGCTCTTCCCTTTTCGCTGTCTCCTCCCTGCCTCCTCTCGCGCTCTCCAGAGGAGAAAAAAAAACGATCGACAAGGGGGCCGAATAAGTGCACTCGGGCTGCAACTTCACACGCGCCATCTCTCCCATTTGTCTTCGCAGTCCCGACGATTTTTCCTCCTCCCCTGCGCGTTCGCTCATACGTATGTTTATTTCCATGCTGTGCATTCGCAATTTGCGTGTTTTTCCTCATCGATTTTTCGCACAATTTTCCATGGGATAATTATTCCAACGATAAAAATCGCGAAAAATGCGTAATCGAGTGCGATCCCGCGAGTACGAAAGGTAGGCGAGACACTTCTTGCGTAGACTTTTAACGGCCGAAAGATATCATCGCGTTGCCAAGTCAATGTAGCTCGTAAAGCATCAATAATTTCGTTTCGCATGGGTACGTGGATGTGCACAAGCGTCGATTTATGCGCGTAAATTTAATACCTTGTGATGCAGGATAGTCATTATGCACATTATTGCAACGAGATGGGATGATTAACTTGGCGCGTTTTGCAAATCCCAACACTGACTCGCTCGGCAATGTGAATATAAAAAAAATGCGATACGAACATTGTTAGCACGAATAAAAGCAAAAGGATAGGTTGGAATAGAAATTACGAGCTGCCGCTGACGTCCAACACGATTTTGCCTTCAAACCGTGTACATAATTCTTGTTTGCAGAGAAAAATGCGAGAAAAACTCGCGTTTGTATAAATGATCGCGCCAAGAGACGAGGGCTTACGGGAGATCGAACAAATATGGTGCTAAATATACAGGGTGTCCCTCTTATCTCGGCCACCCTAAATAACTCGGTAATTATCGACGTCACGACAAAATGTTCCAGACAAAAGTTGTACGGTGCGAAGAGGGCCATCACCCAGGTAGGAATTGACGATGAAAAGAGGGCTCGCCAAGCTCTGAAACAAGGCTCACATTTTTTAAACGATATTGAAGTTTGCATCGTTGGAATGCAACGAAAATTCATTTTTATTTTTTCATTTGCTCATTTTCCTCATCATCCAAAAATGCTTCTTACGTATTTGGGCTGAAGATCATTAATAAGGATTCTGAAAAAAAGTTTGAGTGATTTTGGAGGCCTGAATTAGCAAAAAAAAGAATCGGTCTACGGAACTTTCGTTGCGTTCCAACGATGCAAACTTCAATATCATTTTTTTAATTCAGGCTGGGCACCAGCCTGATTTCAGGCCTAGCTGAACCCCTGAATGATAACGCGGTTTCAGGCTGTTGCACACAGGCTTGACCAAAGGCTGATGGAAAAGCCTGTACTAAGACCGAAACGACGAAACAACAAGGTTTAAAACGAGCCTTAATGAAGCCTTCACGAGCATTTATGAGCAGGCTTATCCCAAACTCATCTCGAGGCTATATGAGGCCTGTTTTTAGTTTTCCATATTCTACATTGGGGTAAATTTAATAAATTTGTGAAGAATTCATTTTATTTATTATGTATATTTATTATTCATTGTATTATTTTTTATAAAATATATATAAAAAATATTTTTTAAAACAATACTTTATTTTATTTATTGTTTATGAGACACGTAATACACAGAGTGTACGCAAACTCCAGAGAGTGAGTATATACGAAATCTGTGTGTGACGAGAAAAAAACTTTTTTGTGTACCTCATAAATATCGATAAGAGAATATGTTTAAACGTTCTGAGCTACCTTCTACGCTTTCGTTTTTCGTGCCTTCGCAACCCGACAAATTTATTGCTAAATTTTCTTTTCATAAAAGTACAGAAAAAATAATATTTCACATTTATTTTATTTTATCACAACCTGAAACGAGCCTGCATCCAGGCTTGATTTTTTAGCGTCAAAATTCACAGGCTGAATAAAGCTTGAAGTAACCCTGAGTTTAGGCTAAGCAGCCAGTCTTGGTTCCAGGCTGCTCCAAACGATGCAATGAAACCTGGCCCAGGTCTGTCTCACTCAGGCTCGGTGAAACAAGGCTCGCACAAGTTTGTTTCCATCGTCAGCCTTTTGATATCCTACCTGGGCAAATGCGACCGATTCTTTTTTCTTCGGTGGAAGCGCTGACGCACAGTGAAGGTCGCCTCCACTTTTTTAAATGGACTGGTAAATTTTTTTTCAACCATCTTGTAAAGCACCTCAAGCCGCATAAAAAACATTAGGGGGTCAAAGTCGTTCAAGGTCATTTAAGGTCAGTATCTATGATACAAATCTAAATAGGTGACCTTGAATGACATTGACAGCCTAATGTTTTTTACGCAGCTTGAGGTGCTCCACAAGATGGGTGAAAAAAAATGTACCATTCCATTCAAAAAAGTGGAGGTGACCTTCAGTGTGCGTCAGCGCGTCCACCGAAATAAAAAAATTTGGTCGCATTTGATGGTCCTATTCACACCGTACAACTTTTGTCTGGAATATTTTTTTGTGACGTCGATAATTACCGAGTTATTTCGGGTGGCAGAGATAAGAGGGACACCCTGTATATACAGGATGTCCCAGAACTGAGTGCGTTCCCTGAAATGGAGGGGCTGAGGGTGACATTCTGAGTCGATCGGTATAAGCATGTGTGGGTCTCAGATCAAGCGCTGAATTATTATTAATTTTTGAAGGCGGACGCACCTGATTGGCCCGCCTTCAAAAATTAATAATAATTCAGGGTTTGATCTGAGACCCACACATGCTTATACCAATCGACTCAGGATTTCACCCCCAACCCCCCATTTCAGGAAACGCATTCAGTTCTGGTACACCCTGTATATATCACCCTGTGATGAATGGCTAATCCTGCAACTGTCGATAGGGCAGATCATGTCCTACTATATGCTGAAACTTCAGTTTAGTAAAAGTCCCACGGTTTTCGAGATTTTGGGATTCATGTTATTTAAAAAAAAATCATCTGCTTTTGGTTTTTCGCGTGTCATTTCTACAAATGATACGAATCGACAATAACTGAGCAACTTTTAAAATGAATTGGCACGATTTGCGTAGTACAGTTTTTCACACCGCAGGCTATCAAAGTCAGATATTCGAATTGGTCTGTATGAAAATTCTGCATAAGATCTTTTTTCATAGTTCCCTTGACATTTAAGGTTAAAAAGAAGACTTTTCTAGATAAAACGAATAACCAAGAGTATTTTTTTTACCAGGTAAAAAAAAAGTTATCATTGGGAGAAATAGCATGCAAAAAACCAGAAGCAGATGATTTTTAACTCGAAAACCGTGGCACTTTGACCAAACTGAAATTCCAGCATATAGTAGGACATGATCTGTCCTATCGACACAATTGCAGGATTATCCATTCATAACAGGACACCCTGTATATACACACGCGTGCAAATACGTATATAAAATAATAAGCGTATAAAAACGAGAGAAGCATGATCACAAAATGATCAAAATTCCGCCAGTAAATGCCGTTGGAAAAAAAAAGCAGGAAGCAATGATCGTATCGCTATACCTGCTATGCGCCTGCAATACAGATACAGACTCTCTCTCTCCCTATTTCTCTCTCTCTTATTTTCCATCTCCCTTAGTAATTGCATTCTTTTTATTCTCCCTCCGTTTTATTGCGATATTATATTTATATATCTATATATCGAATGATAAAACGAAGCAAGAGTGAAAGACATCGTTTATTATGTATTCCGTTCACGCATCGGGAGAGGCTCCGCGCATGCTGTGAAATGAGCGATCTGCGTATTTATATGTGGACGGCGTATGCTACGCCCGACCGTCCAGGCTTTTTACTCTCATCCTCTCGAATTTGATTCATAATTTTTTCACATCATTGTCAAATCACGCGCGCCGTTCGACAATGAAAAATCGGAAGAGAACAGATACGAAAAGAAAAACAAAAAAATTGAGAAACGACGCGAGAATTTTGTTTGTTTAAATATCGTCGAAGCAAAACGAAGCAGATGATACACTCTACACTTTTTTCGTAGCAAGCGAAAAAGGGAAACTTTTTTGGAGCCGATTTTTTTTATTGATCTTCAAGACTGCGTAGTCAGATTTTGGGGGGAAAATCGCAATTTGTCGAATAATCATAATTGGTTGGAAAAAAAATCGTAGTTGAATTGGCAGTTGCGCGTTCGTTGCTGCAAAATGTTGGGGTCGGATGATCTTTAAGTTCGCGTCGATTGGATGTATCGAAAATTCTTTTTTATATTTTTATTTCCCCACTTTTATCATGGCGCGAAATCTTTTCCTTGGTAATTCTTTAGATAAGTGAATTATCCGAAAAAAATTCGAATTTTTAAAAAACCCAAACAAACCCAATATAGGCGTCGAAATGTTCAAAAGTGCCCTATTTTATCACGCTTTTCCGTGAACTGCAAAACCCCACTTTTTATTGCGGGGGGGGGGGGGGGGTGAATTTCAGCTTCCCCGGACCGAATATTATCATTTATAACCCGATAAATGAGAAAATAGCAAAAAAATAATAATTTTAGGCTCATTTTGCGGAAAAGCTACTTATATAAAGAATTACCGACCCTTCAATCTCATGGGGTCGGAATGATCCCGTGGGCACCCGAAGGATCGAATGGGGCTGAAGTTTGCATCGTTCGAATGCAATGAAAATTCTTTTCGATTCTTTTCGAAAAAGATAACAAAAGAAAGTATTAGTAGTCGGCCATTTTGTACATCGAAAATATATATATATATATATATATATATATATATTTTCTACCAGCTTGATATTCATACTAAATAGATGTGTAATTAACTTTATGAGTGAATCACTTGTTCATACGAAAAAAAATTGTTAAATTCGCACATGATGTTATACCCCTTACCGTGGCCTAAGGCCTTTAATGGTTCAAAGAGCTCAATAGGGGTGGCGCGGCACATCGTGCGGCAGCTTTTTTTTCATGAGCACGAATTGAAAGCGTTGATGTCCATTTAAGGGGCGTGCGTGAACCGGAGCTTAGGGACGAGGGGGCACTTTGGGACATCGGAACAGAGACGGCATCGCGTGCAGGTATAGCCAAACATGCGTACCTATATATATATATATATATATATACACACACACATATATATATATATATATATATATATATATATATATATATATATATATATATATATACACATACATACACACACACACATAGGCATGTAATGACGAGATGCGCCTGACAGGCCACAGGACCGAGCAAGAGAACGAGGGGTGAGGAGTCAAGGGCGAGAGGGAGACGGTGAGCAAGTGTTAATTACATGTTTGCGGTGTCCGCAAGGATTACACGCTGCAACCGAAACTATGAGCTCGCCCTACCGCGTGTCCGGAAGTTGCACGAGCCACTATAGTCGACCGACCGTGAGGCCCATGGCAGTTTCCAGTTACTCCACGTCTCGATGACGTTTGCAAGTTTGCAACGTTGAAATGCAACGAAAATGGATTCTTTGTCAGATATTTACGACTTGAATTTGTAGAAAAAAAAGACTGCATAATGATAAAGATAAGAAAATAAAAAATGAAGAGAACAAAATATCGAACAAAATTGAACTTTCTTCGACAAAACTTCATGCGTCTCGCGCCCTTTCGACCACCGAACAGAACACTTTTCGCATCGTACAAACCAAATGAAAATCCCTTTTGTTTAATTATTCTTTTAATTACGTTTATTCTACAATGACGTTTAATCTACAATGACGAGGACGCTTGATGAAAAAAAGGGCCGAGTGATTGAAGCCTCAAGATGGTGTTGAAGTTTGCATCGTTGGAACGCAGCGAAAGTTCCGTTTAACATTTCATTTTCCATATTTTTATTATCATATGTGATCTTTTTTTTATAGATTTATAATGTAGATAGCTAAATAAGTATCTGCAAAAATGGTTGAAGAAGTTTTGTAAGCGAAAACTGCCAAAAGAAATAAAATTCGTTGCAGTCCAACGATGCAAACCTCAGCATCGTGCCTCAAGACGATATTGAAGTTTGCATCGTTGGAACGCAACGAAAGTATGACGTTGAAGTTTGCATCGTTGGAATGCAACGATTTTTTTTTATTTATCCCTTTGTCGTAGTTATAATTCACAGCTTTTTTGCACCCCGAGGTCGTCAATCTGACAGAAATACGTAAAAACGTTTGAATTATTTTCACAGCCTAATTCGGCAAAAAAAAGTGTTATCAATCAAACAAAATGAATTTTCGTTGCGTTCCAACGATGCAAACTTCAAGATCACACGAAAGTTCAATAGCCCAACCTTTTTTTAAAGCAAATTTAGGCTGCGAGAGACACTCAAATGTTTTTTTCAATATCCTCATGCGAAATAGGTAGCCCAAATTTTCCGGATAAGATTTTGGATGATGAATAAAATAAAGAAACAAAAGAATGTAAAAAATGCTTCATCGTGCCTGAAGATATTTCATAAAAAAATTTAGCAATGCAAAGAAATTAATTTTCATTGCGTGCCAACGTTGCAAACTTCAACATCCCGTGCAGAAATGTGACTGGGCATTCCCTACTCCGTGTTCGGACCTGACCAGAATTGCCTTGGCTCATATACCTAAGCGCCCCCCCCCCCCCCCCTGGAACAAGCCGGGAAGACCGGAAAATCGTTTTTTACGTTTTACCCTCTATGCCTGGAAATTACAATCTTCTGGCCGGGATGCATTGCGAGCAAGTCCATCTTCTCGTAATGTCTACCCGACCAGAACATTAACATGTCCTGAAAAGTGAAGCCTGTCTTTGAGAACTAAAGAACAGATACTTTGATTTTCACCTCATCAAAGATATTTATAATTGATTGGGATGAAACTAATACATCTGTTGTAATTCTATTCATCATTGAAAGCATTCATTCCATCAATGATAATCGACGAGGATAACAATGCTTATCATAAATACCAGGATTACGATTACTAATGATTCGAGCATAAAGAATAGCCAAATTATTTTATGAGACGAAAAAGTACAGCTGGTCATTCGTGGTTTTCGAAAGCCTTGTCGCCATGTTGGGAAATATCAATGTTCTGGCCGGAAAGACGTGAATGTATTTCGCCAACAATCCGCCAGGCGGCTAAAAGCGAAGCGCTTCGCGTAAGCAAGGTACCATCGTACGAGGATGAAAGTTCGTCCAGTGGGGAGCCTGATATCATCTTTTTCCGACTCAACTTTCTACACGGGATCGTGCCTAAAGATATTCCATAAAAATTGAGCAACCCAAAGAAATGAATTTTCATTGCGTGACAATGTCGCAAGCTTCGTCAGTCAATTTCTTCCCTCATGATTCGTTATTCGCATGAATTATCCGTCGAAATGTCATCGTGCAAAGTCTTCCTTCCCCCATAATCCATTTTTCGCACTAGCCCGTTTGCGAAGGGATAATTTCTTCAACCAACGGGGTGGGGCATCGATCGCGGGGAATAAAAATTCTCCGGTCCAATTCCGTGCACTTCCCTCGTGAAGCGCCAATTAATCGTATACATGTCGACAAGCTCGGATGAAGATTGCGATAAAATTATCGAGGCTGAATGCGAAGTTGTTCGCGGGCACTTCCGGCGCTGCCCCCCCCCCCCCCCCCCCAAATCGCTCGCCATCCAACGCGACTGGGGGACGCGATCGAAGATCGAGTGACGCAGAAAATGAACACAGAAACGAGTTCGCGTAAGAGATCGCTGATGGAAGAGAGGAAATAAAAAGTGTGTTATCGTTTCCATGGGGGCAATGAAGAGGAGGTCGGAGAATAAGGAGAAAATGGACGTAGAGAGAGAGAGAGAGAGAGAGAGAGAGGGAGAGAGAGGGAGAGAGATGAAGAAGAAGAGGAAAAAGAAAAAGATAAGTGAGCGATCACCTCGTGACCTCGATGACAATCGGGTCGTTGTGATCGAACTAGCGACGAGAGGAGAGGAAAGATATATCAGTTCTTCGCTTTTGCCCCCCCCCCCTCCCCCCACTTGACGCCCACGCCTCTGCCATTTCGTCCGTCACCCCCCCCCCCCCCCGTTACTTCTCCAACTTCCGACTTATATAGAGGGTAGTATTACGACGTCGACAAACAGAATTTATCGCTCAAGCACCGTTCTCGACTTTCTTGATAGAGGTCTTAGGTACCTCTCTCTATTCCTCGTGCCTTTCTTATCACCAACCCCTTGGAGCATCAACATCGATATCAACGCGCACGGAACTCTTCCTTGGCTCTCTTGTTTTGATCCCTGATTATGATTTGTTGAAGATTGCATCGTTGGAACGCAACGAAAATTAATTTTTTCGATTGCCAAGGCATTTTTTTCTGGCCTATTCGGGCTACAAAAATCGCTCAAACGTTTTTCAGGATGCTTATTAAAAATCCATAACATCAATGAATAATGACGTTGGAGTTTGCATCGTTGGAATGCAACGAAAAAGATTTTTGTTTTATTTCAAAAATTTCCTTTGGCAAGGGTTAATCTCAACAGTCATCGGGGGTTGAATCAACCCCCAGCCGTTTTTCGACCTGCGATACCTTCCAGAAATTTTGAGATTTTCGACATTTTTCTGTATATTAAAAATTGCACGACTTGAAAATAATCGGCATGGTCTTACACACAAGGGTTGAAAATGTATTGTAGTATTTTTGTGTTCAATTTTTCAATTATTTGTCACTCCCCAAAGTGAGTGGGGTTGATTACACCCCCGATGACTATCACGTCACAGCCTGGAGGTGCGACTGACAAGGGTCAAAGCTACGAAAATCACGAAAACATTTTTTAGGCTTCTCATTTAGCAATTTACAACAAATCTGCAAAATATAATTTTGAATAATGATAAACAAAAGAAATTAATTTAAAAAATAGTTGCGTTCCGATGCAAACTTCAGCCCCATCAATGAATAATGAATGGAATTAATATTATAATGATTAATATTTATATTTCTCTCTTTTTGCTATAATGATTAATATTATCGTCACTCATCGTATTATTTATTCGCCACCATATTCACTATTGTGGTTATAACGACAATTGTTCAACTATTATTATCATCATTGCTACCACTGTATGGGATTGAAGTTTGCATCGTTAGAGTGCAATGAACATCAATTTTATTTACTTCCTCAAATTTCTTTCAACATGTTTCAGCCACCGAAATCTCCCAACAATTTTTTGAGCTGTTAGTTGGGAGACCTGGAGTACGAATTTGCCAAAAAGATTTGGTATCATACTAACAATGAGGAAATAAGAATGTGAATATGAATTGTCGTTGCTTTCCAACGATGGAAACATCAATACCATCACCACTATTGCGGTTGTCATCGCAGTTATCATCGGGCATATCTATTCCAAAAAAAATTCAAAGAAAAATTCCAAAAAAAGGCAATTGCCGCCTCGTTTCCGACGCCATGCCTGTCTCTTTACCGATCATCAAGGCGTGTAACTTCTAACGATTCCCGCGATATGCAACTACCAATTTTGTCTGATGTACGAGATCGCAGTTTTTACAGGAAGGACATGAGTTTCCGGATCGTCAGAGCTCCGAATGACAGGCAACTTTTTTCCTCAATTAAAAACTATATGGAAAAACCAAAAAAAAAATTCAAGCCATATTGTCTTCCGGAGAATCGGTGCGACAATGTCCGTTTGTGGAGTTGATGTATCGCGATGTGGGTATCCTTTTATTCTCGGTAACAAAAGTAGCAACGGCCAGTCGAAGATGTATCGGGCTATAAGAGGAGTGCACGTAGGTTTGCTTCTCTTATACATATATATGTTCGCGGGTATGGGGTTTTTTCTGTTTTTTTTTTCTCCTAGAAAGTCGTATGAAGACGTGACCAGAATTGCCGAGAGAGGATGAACAGGAGAACAGCACTATGTACGCGCGGACACGGGGAAAACTCCGCGGGAACGAGAATATGAGAAGAAAATCGAGCAAGTTGGAAAAAGAACGAGACTGTGCGCGGATAAAATCCCTAGGGTGCAAAGAGAAATGAAAAGTTGCAGAGTACACGTGAGCGAAAGAAAAAAATCATCTTTATCAAGAAAGTTTCGAAGAAAGATGTACGAGTTGATCTCGTGAGGTAAGATGATCATTTTCAATAGCAACGAAACTATCGACACTGTCCACTGGTATTGTTTGATAAAACATAGCGCCATCGATGTTGTTTACAGTTTTTCAATAAACATTTATTGACCCGTCGAAAAAAAAATTAAGAAAATCGCCCGCTACGAGTGTATATAAAGCCTTGAGCTTAGGTAACTTTTATTGCATACTGTCAGTTGCAATTATGGTTGTTTGTGGCTTTATAATATGCTCAATGTGGGTTTTGGTTGGCGTGGTAACAGAAATAATTATAGGTTATGGTACCGAGCAATGAACGAAAAAGTTGAGATTGGGGCAAGATGATTGCCTTCTAAGTAAGTGTACAAGATGATCCCTAGGGATAATTTTGTATCCAAATAACGTGCCCACTTTATTTTTGTTAAATAGATTGTCTATTCATGTTCAAACTACACTACTAATGTACAGGGTGGAAGTTGCTAAAACTAAATAAGTGTCTCTTCCCTCCATGAATTCAATAGGGGTCCCTTTTTCTAGAGGCACATACCTGAGGCCCCGCAGTTTTATTTAGTATAAAATAAGCACTCATCAATTGTTAACTGAACATGCCATGACGAAACGCATCGAATTTTGCAACACTATTACGGGAATGTTTGAAGCCGAAGAACTTAATGAGAAATTGATTATTTATTCCGATGAAGCACATTTTTGGATGAATGGGTACGTAAACAAGCAAAATTACCGGTTTTGGGGAACGGAAAATCCCAACATATCGCTAGCAAAGTCCCTTCATCCACAGAAAGTAACGGCATGGGCAGCGATTTCAGTAAAAGGAATTTATTTGCAATTCTTGGAATCTACGATAACAGGAGAGAGTTACAAACAGCTTTTGGAAACGAAATTCTTCCCTTGTGCAAAAAAGAGGGGACTGGTTAAAAATGTTTCCTTCATGCAAGATTGAGCGACGCCGCACCGGACTCGTGAGGTGTTTGAAGCTATTCATCGCGTATATGGGACTCGAGTAATCGGTCTGGGGTACCCTAAATTTGCTCAAGGCGGACTAGAATGGCCTCCGTACTCACCGGACCTGAACCCTTGTGATTTTTTCTTGTGGGGTTACATTAAGGAACATTGTTACGCTAAAAACCCCAGCACAGTAGAAGAACTGATCGCGGCCATCCAGGAAGTGGTTCGCGGCATTACGAACGATATGTTGGACACAGTTTTTCATAGTTTTCAAAAGAGAATTGATTTTTGTGCACAATCTAACGGTTCGCACTTCGAAAATATCTATCATTAATCACTGTACTTTTTCGTTATTTTTATAAGATGTAATAAATCGACATAACAAATATTTGACTGGGTTTTATTTATGTGCGTCTAAAACTGCAGGATTTCCTCTATTTAAAGCAATTTGGCTTTTCTGATTCTGTGCACGTGTTTTGAAATAACAGTCGATTAGTTTCAGCAACTTCCTATTGGACACCCTGTATAATTGATCTCGCAAATATTAATTGATATACCTAAGTGACTGGAGACTGGTTGTAGAAGACTGGTTCAGTTTAATTCTAGTTGGGTGAGATAAAACTTATAATATGAAGGTAATTTAACTTGTAAGTTCGGTTTATGTTGTATACCTATGATTAATATACAGGGTGTCCCTCTCATCTCTGTCACCCGAAATAACTCGGTAATTGTCGACGTCACAAAAAAATGTTTCAGACGAAAGTTGTACGGTGTGAAGGGGGCCATCAAATGCGACCAATTTTTTTTTTCATTTCGTTCGAGGCGCTGACGCACAGTGAAGGTCACCTCTACTTTTTTAGAAGGAATAGTACATTTTTTTCAACCATCTTGTGAAGCACCTCAAGCCGCATAAAAAACATTGCGTGGTCAAAGTCGTTCAAGGTGATTCAAGGTCAGTATCGATGATACTAATCTAAATATCTCGGATCATTACCAAATATTTGGTAGTAATCCGAGATATTTAGATTTGTATTTCATTTTAATAAGTGACCTTGAATGACCTTGAACGACTTTGATCCCCTAATGTAAACTCGAGCAAATTTTTATTTACCTAATTTCTCCAAAATAAAAACATCCCAAAATAGGGGCAAGATGATTCGGGAGATCATCTTGTGCATACTCTAGGGATCATCTTGAACACCGGGGTGTCCAAGATGATTCTTATGCAAGGTTTTAAAAAAGCAAATATTTTCATTGAAACCCTAATAAATTGAATATTTCGAATATGAGGCATTCCACGTCACTTTAGTCGGTAAAAAAAAATCCACAAATAATTTCGATAAATCGGGTTACTTTGTTGAAAAATATTTACCGAGTGTCGACATTTTTTAAAAATTTCTGACGTTTTTCCTCGTTGATTACCATTTTTTAATATTTTTCCATTCAAATGACTGTATCTCTGGCAGGATTTGACGTAGTTACATTCGTAAAAAACAAAAATGTGCGTCTTTTTCTAGCCTTCCAGAAAAAAATTAATTTAGATTTTATTGAGCGAACGTCCGTTTCAGGGCAAAATATGCAAAAATATTTTTTTCTCAAGGCAACACTCGTTATTTTATTTTTAAGAATTTTCTCGAATTGTGAATACGAAAAACGGATTTATGGTCTTTTTTATATTATGGGATTCCTAAACACCGTGAAGTAACAGCTAATTTTATTAAAATTTTTTTTTTATTAATATTCTATTGAAGAGTGTGGAGCACTCGCTGTATGTTACCAGGTTTTTGAAATACATATGACATATATGTCATATGTATTGGAGCCTTGGAGTGCTCCACACTCTTCAATCGAATATTAATAAAAAAAAATTTTTAACAAAAATAGCTGTTACTTCACGGTGTTTAGGAATCCCATAATATAAATAATACCAACAATCCGTTTTTCGTATTCACAATTCGGGGAAATTGAAAAAAAAACGAAATAACGAGTGTCTTTCCTTGAAAAAAAAATATTTTTGCATATTTTGCCCTTAAACGGACGTTCGACTTGCTCCATAGAATCTAAATTAATTTTTTTCGGACGGCTAAAAAAGGACGCACATTTTCGTTTTTTACGAATGTAAATACGTCAAATCCTGCCATTTGAATGGAAAAATGTTAAAAAATGGTAATCAACGAGAAAAAACGTCAGAAATTTTTAAAACGTCAGAAATTTCTGACACTCGTTGAATATTTTTCAATAAAGTAACTCGACTTTTCAAAATTATTTGTGGAATGTTTTTTTCATACTGGCTAGAGTGACGTGGAATGCCTCATATGACAATCGAAGATAGATAAATGTGCCAGTAGTAAACGCTTTCAGATTTTCATTATTTTGCATATCTTTGAAATTACGAGCATTCTCCCTTAGGGGGATCATCTCGTACACCTTCCCCTATGCGTTGCAAAAGTCAATAAAGTGTTTTTAAATCAATAAAAATTTCATTTCATTTTCTGAATGAAAGAAAATAATAATGTGTGCAACCTCATGTCGAAATATCGATTCTTGAACGAGGTAAGTTTTACTTCGTTCTTTCTGCCCTTTTGACGTAAAAAATTTCCGTGGCAAAAACCCAATTCGAACGGATAATTGTGATCGTCGATAAGGAGGGTGAGAGATTTTTCTTTATTTTTCGACGATAATATTTTGTTGAATTTTCGAAAAAATCATTTTTTTGCGAAAAAAAAATAATTTTCTGATTCACCCTGAGGATATTTGTTCGAAAGGGAAGAATAAAGAGAGAGTAAAAGAGAGGGAGAGAGAGAGAGGGGCAGTAATTTGAGACAGAAAGAAATGACTGTGTTTTACCTCTGCTGTGGGATTCCAAGCACGACCGTTGTATGTAATAGTGGTACACCACGAGAAAGAGAGAGCCAAGGAGACCGCGAGCGTTCTCGCGTTTAGTACCCATGATTATACATAGAGGTATGGAGTTTCTTAGTTAGAGCGTTAGCGAGAACGTGTAAAACGATGTAGGTGCACTTATAATTCCGCTACTGGAATCTCACATATGCAGGTGCTTCCAGGCCGAAACGATTGAAAGAAAATATACGATGTGCTATTTTCCATATTTTTATAATTATTATTATTATAAAACGATATTATTCTACTATATAATTATAGAATTATATTATTATAAGAATTATAAAGATCTTTTTTTTATAGATTTTCATCGTAGATCGTTAAATAAAAATCTTCAAAAATTATTGAAGGATTTTCGTAGGCAAAATCCGCCAAGAGGTTAAAAGAATTCAGAAATATTAATTTCTGTTGCATTCCAACGATGCAAAGTTCAACCTCATGAAAATATTCGAAAAAAATATGGTATTGAAGTTTGCATCGTTGAAATACAACGAACATTATTTTCTTTTAACTTTTCAAATTTTCTTTCGCAGATTTCAGCTACGAAAATCACGCAAACACTTTTTCGGATTCTTATTTAGAGATCTATAACAAACTTGCAAAATATTAATTCGGATAATAATGGAAATAAGAAATTGAAAAGGATTTTTGGTGTACTCCAACGATGTAAACTTCAACGTCCTTTTTTTCTTCGTATTTCCTTATTTTTTTGGCACACTTAGGCTACGAAAGTCCCTGAAACTTTGTTGAGAATTCTTATTAAAAATGTATAACGAAAAGGTGCGAAAAAAAACATTTTGAATAATAATGAAAATGAAGACATGAAAAAATCAAGAATTTCCGTTGCATGCCGACGATATATATATATATATATATATATATATATATATATATATATATATATATATATATATATATATATATATATATATATATAGGTTGGCCGAAAAGTGACGTCCAAAGGGAAAATCGAGTTGCCTCAAATACCTATCCGAATCACCCCCATGTATGTTCTACGATCTTTTTTAGTTTTCGAGAACAAAGCATTTTGGAATGCATCGGAAATATTTTTTTTTCTCGTAATGCCTAATTTTTCGCCATATTTAGGCTACGAAAAACACCAAAACATTTTTCCTGATTTTAGCGATGTGTAACCAAGTTATGCATAAAAAAGATTTTGGATGATATTACGAACAGAGAAATAACAAAAAAACAGAGAAGAATTATCGTTGCACCACAACGATGCAAACTTCAACACCATTTATTTTTCTCTTTTGTGTATGTACTTCCCTCGCGATTTTTACTTATGCTGTCGTTATGAAGTGCACTGTTGAACAATAAATACATGATCAAATGAACACTAACGTAAATGCCTTAGATTGCGATAAAAAGTTAAAAAAATAGATTCGAGGGGATCAGTCACTAAAGGTCAGATGATAAGACAAAATACTTACGGTAGTCTTAATGATTCCCAATTGCTTTCAAAAAGTACATAAATAAAAGAGAAAAACGTAAAAACGTATGCTACAGAAAGACTCGAAAAAAATGATAATATTGAAGTTTGCATCGTTGGACTGCAACGGACATATATATGATGTTGAAGTTTGCATCGTTGGAATGCAACGGAAAATGATTTTTTTTCTTCTCAATTTCCCAAATTTGCTTTGGCAGATTTGGGTTACGAAAATCACGCAAACATTTTTTAGGATTCTTATTTAGCGATCTACAATAAATTCGCAAAGTATGATTTTGGATAATAATGGAAATAAGAAATTGAAGAGAAAAATTCGTTGCATCCCAACGATGCAAACTTCAACCCTGATATATATATTTGCTTTGTATTCCCAATTTTTTTCGCATTTTCGAGGATCCTTACAAAAGGATTTGAAACCAAAAGCGGCAAAAAAAAGATTTCAGGCACTAATAAAAATAAATTACGAAAATCATGAAGAATTTTCATTGCATTCCAACAATGAAACCTTCAGTACCATCAAAAAGAAAAAATACGTTTTTTTTCCTCGGAAATTAAAAAAAGATCGTTGAACGTACATGGGGATGATTCAGATAGGTATTGATACGAGGCATCTAAATTCCCCCTTTTGGACATCACTTCTCAGGCCACCCGGTATACATCTACACGTATTCTGAATTGCACATGCCACAACGATTGATCCCCCCCCCCCCCCACCCCCGGCGTGCCCCTTTCACTCTTGAGTTTATTATTACGTACATTCAACTCGCTCGATATCTTATCACTTTATAGGAGATATATAGATATCACTTTACACAGATATTTCGCGTGATACAAAAGTTCCCAATTATGGTACATGTGTGTGTGTGTGTGTATTTTATTTAACGAGCGTCAGATTAGCGCGATATGCGTTGAGTCGTTAGAGCGAAACGTCGAATGGTGAAGAGAGTGCACGACAGGCAGATAAGTTTGCGATACAAATTGTGTCAACCGGGGCGCTCACCTTCGCAAAGAAACTTTACACACCGATAAAATCCGATTATACCCTCCTTCGAAAGACGCTGAAGTTGGCAACGATGAAATGTAACGGAATGTAACGGAAATAATTTATTTTTTATGACGTTGAAGTTTGCATCGTTGGGATGCAACGCATATGGACTATTTCAATTTTCCAAATTTCCTTTGACAAGTTTAAGGCCTTCTACTCTGGAGGCCGAGCAAATAGGCTTTTTGGGGATTTTTTTCACAAAAACGACACAATTAATCGAGAGTACAAAAAAGGGTGTTTAGCATACATATCAGTCTCTGTATACAATAATTTTTTTGAAGCGATTAAGTTCAAAATGGCGGCTGTGCAGCGTTTATCGCAAAACTGCATTTTTTTTAGTTGGCCGGAAACATAACTGAAACAGTTTTCAACCGATTCACTTGAAATGTTGAATATATGTTGAAAAATACATTGTCCATGGAAGTACGTAGTATTTTTTTAATATGGCACAGTTCATTTGTTATTGAAAATTATCTGACGATTTTTTAGGCAAATTTTTGGATAGTGAAAAATTTGCCTAAAAAATCGTCGAATGACAAATGAACTATGCAATATGAAAAAAAAATCCTACGTACTTCCATAGGCAATGTATTTTTCAAGATATATTCAACATTTCAAGTGAATCGGTTGAAAATTGTCTGAGTTATGTTTCCGGCCAATTTAAAAAATGCAGTTTTGAGATAAACGCTGCACAGCCGCCGTTTTGTAATTAATCGCTTCGAAAAAATTATTGTATACAGTCACTGATATGTATTCACGAATTATTTCGTAGTTTTCCTGAAAAAAAAATCCCCAAAAAGCCTATTTTTCGGCCTCTAGAGTGGCCTAACCCCTTAAGCTAAAAAAATCACGCAAACATTTTTTTCGGATCCTCATTCATCGATCCACAACACATTCGCAACATACGATTTTTGATAACAATTAAAATAAGAAACGGAAAAGAAATTTCGTTGCATTCAAACGAAGCAAACTTCGACCCCATTTTTTTCTTATTACTAAAATATTTTTTCTATCAATTCAGGCTATGAAAATCACTCCACCTTTATGACGTATAGATTCACGATCTCGAACTGCAAAAGTATTTTGGGAAATAATGAAAATAAATAAATGGAAAATAAAATCGTTGCGCTCCAACGATGCAAACTTAAATGCGATTTTTCTCGATTCGAATCAACTTTTGATCCTGCAAAGATTATTTTCCGACAATACCGAAAACGAATTTTTCCAAAATGATATCATTGCTCAGTACGATGAATACCGGAAAATCTTTGAGCGGCAAAAAAATTCTTTTTTTCCCCAAACTCTGAGGTAAATATGCATATATATGGTAAGAAAGAGGAGGGCCAGGGACGGAATAAGGCACAGTGCGAGGATCGTGGGACGGAGGGGATCGAGGTGGCCACGGGATGAGGGAAGTCGCGGTTTCGTGGTCGCCGTGGTTGCGGCAGCAAATTGAGATAGTTCGCGAACCGCGCGCTGGTCCGGTGCCCACGTCGCGTCGGCTGACCCAACAGTCTATATAGCGATACACAAGTGCGTGCACACAGCCTACTCTTCGTGTCTTGGCCTTCTCGCGCTACGGACAATCTCGAGTACACTCGTGAGGTTGACGTTTGCATCCTTGGAATGCAACGGAAATGAATATTTTTGATTCAATCTCTTTTTGTTTTGATTCTTCAATTTCTTCAATTTCTTTTGACAGATTTTGCCTACCAAAAGGCTTTGACCATTTTTTATGATACTTTTTTTGCGATTTACAATATAAATCTTGAAAAAAAGTTGTATAAAAATATGGAAAATAAAATGTAAAAAAGAACTTTCGTTGTGTTTTAACGATGCAAACTTCGAGTTCGCGTACACTCACTTAGAAGTGTATGTATATATACAGATGTGTGTGTGTGTGTTTGTTCGTATACTTATAATTCGTCTCAACATTTATTGTTGCACATGTGCCATATTACAGTGGACAGTAAGATTGAGACCGTGTATTTATTACTATTATTATTAGTTTTTTTTTCATAACATTTTATTTCTCGAGGAATTATGTTATTATTATTCTGAACCAATATTATTAATAACACGTCATTATTATTACAAAATAACTTATTATTTGATAAGTTACCATTATTAATTAATACTATTGATCAAATAAATAATAACGCATAATTTGGTTAGTTGTTTTAATTGTGATGTATTATTACCTATTGCTATGAATGATTATTGATTTATTGTTCGTTATTATCATTATTAATAACTAATAAAAACGGTCATGATTATTATTATTATTGTAACGTTACCAAATAAAATACGCATTTAATAATAATACCGTTGAAGTTTGCATCGTTCCAGAGCAACGACGGTTTATTCTTTTTGTTTCTCTTCATTCTCATTATAATTCAATATTTTTTCATTCTTCAAGATCGTAAATCTCTCCCAAAGATAGGAAAAATCATTTCAGCGATTCTCGTACCCTAAGTTAACGAAAGAAAATGCGAAGAAATTGGATAAAACTCGTCGTTCGTTGTATTCCAACGATGCAAACGTCAACGTCATTCGAAATTCAGCTATCTGGCTACATTCTAAATCTAGTTGTTTTCTTCTTCCCGTGCGTTTGACCGAAACTCACGGTGAAAACGGCTGAAAGGTTTTCCATTTTCATCTCTTTGCTGACATGAGTGAGGATTTTTATTTTTCAAATTCAATGGTTGAGAATCGCTGCGACCCGGATGGATAAGCTCCCCGACTGTATTGTATTTGTGTGCTTAGCCAGGCAAATATTAGCCACGATATCGCTTATGATGCTTGTCGAGAGGATCAGGACGGAGGTTGATAGTCTGCCCTACGGATACAATAAGGGGGAGGATGCGTGTTATACGTACATACATACATACATACATACATACATACATACATACATATATATATATATATATATATACACATATATATACATATATACATATATACACACACACACATATATGGGGCATTCCATACCAATTCGACCTGGGTCTGACCCTCGACCCCTCAAATCTGGTTCCCGATTTTTCCTATCATTACTCTCACTCTATCAAGCAATTACAATTTTTTTCAGATTTTTCAAAATAAATTTGAGCGCGTCATGAATTTTTGAATTTTTTTTTTTGAACACCTCGATGCCCGTAATCGAAAAATCTGAAAAAATTCCCAAAAATACAGTGTCAGATATAAAAAATGTTGGCGTAAAATTCATAATGTCTGGGCTTTTGCTTCAACCGCTAATTAGGGTTTTTGTCAACCATGATTTTAAAAAAATCGCAAATTACAAAATACACTTTAGAAAAATCGGAGAAATTTTTTTAAAAATCTGGTATTATGCATACGAAATTTCGAGAAACAGTCTACAGTAAATTGACCTCTGCTTCTTATTTTTTTCATTTTTTTTGCTCAGAAAGCTAAAAAAACGGTTTGAAGCAAAAGTCCAGGCATTATGAATTTTACACCAACATTTTTCATATCTGACACTGTATTTTTGAGAATTTTTTCAGATTTTTCGATTACGGAAAACGAGGTGTTCAAAAAAAAATTCAAAAATTCATGACGCGCTCAAATTTATTTTGAAAAATCTGAAAAAAATTGTAATTGCTCGATAGAGTAAGAGTAATGATAGGAAAAATCGGGAACCAGATTTGAGGGGTCGAGGGTCAGACCCAGGTCAAATTGGTATGGAATGCCCCACATATATACAAATATACATGCATATACATATACATGTGTGTGTGTGTGTGTGTGTGTGTGTGTGTGTGTGTGTGTGTGCGCGCGCGCGCGCGTGTGTGTGTGTGTGTAGAGAGAGAGAGAGAGAGAGAGAGAGGGAGAGAGAGAGAGAGAGAGAGAGAGAGAGAGAGAGAGAGAGAGAGAGAGAGAGAGAGAGAGTCATATGTATATATGCGTCTCGTTATATTGCCCATATATACGTGACTATATACCTATCTCCTTCCTATTCCCTTTTTCCGTTTGCACAGTCTCGTATGTGTGAACAATCTCGCACCGTCGTCGCCTGAATACACACATAGGGGCTTGAATACTTTGGCGCTTATTCCTGGGCATACGCGTCGACAGTTTGTATGTACTTTCGTAGATTTTTGTGTTTGTTCAGGTACACGTATGAGCAAAGAGAAAGAGAAAGGGGAGGACGGGGCTAGAGAGAGGGGGGGGGGGCGGAGGGACGACCGAGTCCAATCACAATCGGTCTGTGTACACGTAAGAGTACAAGGCTCTTGCGCTGACTCGTGTTTGTACGGTTCCTCAACGTCCCACAGGCCACACTGCGGCAAACAGAGAGGAAGAGGAAGAGAGGGAGAGCCAAGGAGCACAGACATACGCACACACAAATTTCGCTCGATTTGCTCAGAGAAAGCAGAAGGGACGACGACGCGGCGAACGTGGAGGCAAACTAATGGTAAATATGGAAGAGATGGAGAATGTGTGCGGAAGGGGGTGAGGGAGGAGAGAGAGAGAGAGAGAGAGAGAGAGAGAGAGAGAGTGCACAAACAGGCAAAAGGTAACAGTTATTTGACAGCCCACCCCATTGATTGGGTCTCTACGACGACCCTTCCAATTCAACAAGACCAGAGTGATGGGCCTGAAGTTTGCATGGCTGCTACGCAACGGTTTTGTTTAATTCATTTCTCAAATCTTTAATTTTCTATAATTTTTTTTGCACATGTCAGCTGTAATTACTTAAAAAAAACATCGTAAAATGAATATTAAATGTTTTCAACGACCGGGAGTCACGTCTATCCCCGCCCCCCTCCCTCATAAGCATTTCAAGTTTTAGCCCCTTCTCCCCGGGAGGGGGTAGAAAAGATCGCCTATAATAATAAAAATATGGAAAACAAAATGTAAAACGGACCTTTCGTTGCGTTCCAACGATGCAAACTCCAACACCAGTTTTTATTGGCATTGGCTATATATGTGTGGCCCGAAAGGAGCCTCCGAAAAAAATTTCAACCATTTCCATATTCCGGAAAGTACCCCTATCGAGAGGGGGGGGGGGATGAAAAAAAATCGATCTGCCGTGGGTTTGATACAATAGCCTTTTTTTTTATGGGCCCTGTATGTTCCGTGGCCCGAAAGGGATGACGTTGAAGTTTGCATCGATGGAATGCAACGATTTTTCCAAGGCATTTCGTTTTTTTTTTTGCAAATTGGCGGTTCAAATGTCTGATAAGAATACGTAAAAACGTATGGGTGATTTACACAGGCAAACAAAATCGAACAATTAAAAACAATTGATTTCCGTTACGTTCCAACGGTGCAAAGTTCAACATCATTCGTTTTTTGCATAATCGTCACTGCAGTTTCATATGACGACAGTGATGTACATTCGTTCGGTGCATCGAGATACCACAATGCGGAGGCGAAAAAATAATTGTCAGTAATTGGAGAGTTTCGTAAACTGACGAAAAAGCATAACGTTGCAGTTTGCATCGTTGGAATGCAACGTAAATGATTTTTTCCCCCCAAATTTTCTTCGGCAGATGTGAGGTACGAAAATCACAAACATTTTTTGAGATTCTTAATTCTAGATCTACACCAAATTTGCAAAATGTGATTTTGGATAATGAAAGTCCGTAATCGAAAAGAATTTCGCACATTTCTTGTGTCCACATCTTTCGGAGCTAATCATTCATGAGGTTGAAGTTTACATCGTTGGAATGCAACGAAAATTATTGTTTGTTTTTTTTTTAATTTCTTCAGTTTGTATTACTCTCTAAACTTTTGTTCCTGCAGGTTTTCTTTGTGAATCCTTAGAAAGGATCTTTGAAAACGTCAGTGGCTTTCCTAGGTCAAATAGGCCATAAAAAAGTTGAGCTGCGAGGTCAAAAATATTTTCGTTTCGTCGCAACGATGCAAACTTCAATATGATCGGCAGTTTATGCCTCCGAAAAACCTTCAACCATTTTTTAAGGGGCTGTACCAGTGTGACACTTAAAAAAAATCGATTTTTTACCCTTTTTCGACAGTTTGTACTTTCAAGAATATCCTGTCAAAATTTCAAGGCCGAATCTCTAATCATTTTATCTTGCAAAAATCGTTAGTTAAATCTTTGAACGCGTTTTTCTCGAAATGAGATTTTTCAAATTTGCCGACATTGTAAATCAAAGAGCAATTATCCGATTGAGTTGAAATTTGAACTGAGTACTCTTGAATATATTTACTCTACAATGACGTAGGATATTTTTGATCGGATGAAAATTGACGATTTGGCATTGAAAAAAACGACCATTTTATAGGCAAAAAAACAGACTTTTCTTCATAACTACGCCATTTTGTTAGATTTTGATATTTTTCGAAAATCCTACGTCATTGTACAGCAAATACCTTCAGTTTAACGACATTTTTTCCTTTTCCGGTTTCAGCTACTCAATCGGCCGTAATCATGTCAGCAGTGGAGGAACTTTTTTTTGGCGCCTCCGAAGGCAGCGCATAAGTTGCTTGGATCTCAATATTTTTCTATGAAAAAATTATGTAATATAGGTCAAATATAGCCAAATATATTCTTAATTTTCCGAAACATTAAATTGAGTACTTTTCTTTAAAAAAAAAAACCCCCCGAAAATCGCCCAAATTTTCAGCGTTCACACTGGTACAGCCCCTTAAGCTATTTATTTACCGATCTACGATATAAATATACGAGAAAATATGTTCAATGATAATAAATCCATGAAAAATAAAATACAACAAAAAAATTCGTTGCGTTCCAACGACGCGAACATCAACAGCATAATCATTCGCCGTTCGCGAAAAAGCAAGGGGGGAGATAGGAAACCGAATAGAAACCATATGTTGAGATTTTCCTGCCGCGAGAGTGCATTTGTCCGCGAATGTCCGCCCAGGGGGATGTTTCCCGCGGTCTCTCTCCATCTCGGTCCATCTCTCTCCTCGATTCCTCTATATCCACCTCGGTTTGTTTGTCATTGCTGTCCTTGTTTGAAGAACCGTCGCGCGGGTACCCGGGCTTGTGCAAACTCCTCATTATTGCGAACCAGACCGCTTCTCGGTGTATACACGGACGTGCGTGGGTGTGCGTGTGCGCCCGAGTGTAGCGACATGGCGACAGTTAGCATACGTGCGTGCAAATGTTGGTGTAGCATCGTTACTATACACGCGCGCGCGCGCACACACACACATAGCGACACGGAGAAACCAGGCGCCTCGAAGGTTAAAATTAATACTATGCTTCTAAAAAAAATATCATTCAATATCAAAAAGTATCGAATGGAAGATAAAAATTGTAATTACGGTATAGTAATAATGAAGAAATTTAAATTTTAACCTACGACATGGCACGTAAAGTGATACGAATAATACATTTTATTCGGCATATTGTGATTTCTAGTGGTATTCTAAAAATATTTTGCCCCCGTGATTGGGACAATTAGTTTCCAGTATTCTACAAAAGGTACGGTATAAAGAGTCACATTTTACTAATAACTTCGTAATATTTTTCGCTATACGCCGAAGATTTAGGGAGACTTTGTCCTTGAAATCGGCGGGAGATGTTAGCGGCTCAACATGAGCAGCTAGAAGAAGAGAAGGGATGCCTCTACGGACCAGGCGCATTGCCGATTAGCGGTAATTATAAACACATTTGTGCAAACACATTACAAAACTTTAAACGCGTTTTTCTCGAAAACACGTTTTTAAAAATGGCTGACATTCTCCTGACCGCTGTAATTAACATATCGACCTGAAATTTGGAGAGCATACTCAGAAAATATGTCTTCACGGAATGACGGATCGTTTTTTCGATAGATACATTTTTGCATTTATTATTTATCTTTTTGTGCGAAAAAAAAACGCGAAAATTCGATTTTTTTTTTTAATTGCCGCCCTTTTCCGAAATTTGCACTAAACGAAAAACCCATCCGTCATTCCATGACCAAAGGGTCACAGATTGATAATATGCTTTGAATTTGTGTTTCAGATCAACAAAGAGGGGGCAGTGATGTCAGCCGTTTACCTCCCGCGAATTGAGGACCTGTTTTCGCGGAGCTGCAAAGGCCGCCATTTTGGTGTTTTTTTTCATCAAAAATTTTTTTTAACGTTCTGTATATCATGAATAAAAGCAAGAAAAAAAACGCACTCGAAAAGCTTTACTCGTTTCCTTTAAAAAAAATAAAATGTAAACACCTGAAATATGGCACTCCAAGGACAAAGTCTCCGTTAATGCTATACGTATAGTGTAATCTATACATACACGGAGATTCATGCTATACGTATAGTAAAATTCATATGAAAATATGACTCGCGCCTATGCGAGAATAGTTTCAAATGTAATATGCACGCATTATTTTTACTATACAGGATACAAGACTCGCGCCTATGCGAGAATAGTTTCCAATGTAATATGCACGCATCACTTCTACTATACGGTGTGAGAATTATTTTTACACTTCTATAACAACAAGTCTTAGAATTCCGAACTGGCACTAAACTGCTATACTTTTCTAGCACTGAATATTAGAATTCTGGCAACCAGTGTTAGAATTTCAGGCCGTTTTTTTTTCTCCGTGTAGGTTTATCGTATTTAGCCAATGTAATTTCGAGTTATGGACAAAAAAAATAGTGATTTTCGTAATCGGCAAAAAGTTATCCATCGGATAGGCTCCTACAATATATTAGGACGTTGAATAAGTTGTCGCTGTTTTCCAACAGATGGCGTTACCAGAACTGCATGCGCGTACTTCAAGATGGTAACGCATCTATAAAGAAGTAGGGGAAGTCGGGACAAGATGATAACGCTGAGGTCACGTTCAAATAAACCAATACATATATGAGTCTGTCAACTTCAATTATTTCTTAAATTAATCAACATTTATTGATCTTTCAATTTTCGAAGCAAAAAAATCAGCCTTCCTGATTTGTACCGTACGATGTGTATTTTTAATTAAGGGGTAAGGCCGCAGTAGACTTTTGCAAAAATCGATTTTTTTTTGCTAAAACGATGTTTTATCATTATAAGAATAAGTTACTATTCGATTTATAGCAAAAAAAATTTTTTTCGCCGACTCGAGCGTATAAGGTAAGCCCACCTCTGGCACGGCCATAGAGTACCTAAAACTTCAAACGCGTTTTTCTCGAAACAGCCTTTTTCCAATTGGCGTGACAAATAACTTCAACAATTTTCACTCGATTTACTTCAAATTTAAAAGTTACGTTCCTAATTGCATTTCGCAGAGAAGTACGTATGGAATTTCTGATTAATCAAAAACTTTTCATTTTACGAGCAATCTTATACGAAATTTTTCACTGAAAATTCATTCAAGTACCTACAACTCAATTCAAATACCTACAACTTTTGAATAAAACAATATTTTTCAAATTCCGTACGTACGTCTATAGGTATTTTAATGTGGACTGACGAGAATTTTTGTTTTTTGTTCTAGGTCCAAAATTGTGGATGCTAAATGTCACGCCGCGGAGCACCTAAAAAAAAGATAACAAAAGAAAATGATAGTAGTTCATTTTGTACATCGGAAAAAAAAGATATATTTGCTAACAGCTTGATATTCATACGAAATAGATGTGTAATTAATTTTATGAGTGAATCACTTTTTCATACGAAAAAAAAAAATTGTTAACTTCGCACATGATTTTATACCCGTTACTGTGGCCTAACCCCTTAAGGTATTTATTTCCAATTTTATGACTAATAAATTGGAAATATTTATTAGTCAATAAGATTTTCGATGCGTCGAATATTATTTTTTAACCATTTTTTTCGAACAAGAGTGCGCACCGGACGAATTCTAAGTTTAGGGCTTTTTAAATATTTTCCGAGATTGCTACGTAAGATTTATATTTAAAATAATCTTCCTAAATTACCAAAGCTTAATTTAAATAAGAAGTACAAAGTGTCTTATCAGAATTGATTTTTCTAGAAATAAATGTTTATAAAGTGCGTAGGACGTTGAAATTTGCATCGTTGGAACGCAACGAAATTTTCGTTTTACATTTTATTTCCCATTTTTTTAATTATTATTAGAGGCGAGCTTTTTCTATAGATTTATAATCAAGATCGTTAAATAAATATCTTGAAAAATAGTTGCAGGACTTTTGTAGGTAAAAAGGGCCAAAATAAATTGAATTCGTTGCAGTCCAACGATGCAAACTTCAGCATCGTAAAGTGCGTGCTCTTTGCTGGCTATACCCTATGAAGTATGGTTTGCCATGCGACAAAGTAATGTCACCGAAACTCGCTGGAACCGATCAATCGTTCATTGCACATTGCCAATAACTTGATTGAAAATATCCGCGAGGCATACCGAAAGCATATTCGAACGAAGCACCGTGTCGCGTCGTTAATCAGCCAACAAAACTCAATTGTCGTATTGGCGTTGACGAAACGTTACTTCCGGGTGGTTAGCAAGGTGGACGTGTGTGTCTGTGTATTTCCTTACAGGGCGTCGAGACTTGAGATTGCCCGGAGTTGTGTCGCTAGTCAGGACCACACCGGGGCTTAATTTGCAGCGCCGGGACGTCACACCAGGTGCTTAATAGCGCGGAGAGAGAGAGAGAGAGAGACAGACAGAGCCAGTGTACATCAACGTCGACGACCCCTGTGCGATATAATTCGCACGGGGGATTCAAGCCATCCGGAGGAGGTGTCGACGCCTTCGCAACCCCCGTATCCCTTTGCCATGCCCTGCTTGGCCCTGTGACGTCGCCCCGGTCGCCCGTCCTCCTGCGTCAATGCTTGTTGATAGTGTACGACATTTAGTTACACAGGCTTTGCGTACAGGTACTTCGATGTCCATACGAACATACGGGTAAAAAAAAACTTTAACTAGGATCCATTCAAGTAAAATGATTTTTATCACTTACCCAAATAATTGAACAGTTAAGCACTTTAATCAACGAGATTGATATTGAGTGCTCAATCAATGACTAATTAAATTGATTGCATTAAACTAGGTCATTAATTAATTATTGAGTTCTTCAATAGTCAAATAATGATTACTCGAATTATTTTAATACTTTACGTAAATTTAATATTTTCAGTAAACTTAAAAAAAAAGTTTAACTAGGATCTATCTATGTTCAATCATTTTTACATTTTACCTAAATAGTTGAATAATGAATTACTTAAATTAAAGAGATTGTTATTAAGTAATCAATTGACAATTGATTAAATTAATTAGACTTAATCGAGTAATTGATTAATTATCTAAATAGTTAAATATGGATTACTCAAACAAAATCATTTCAATATTTTACGTCAATTAAATACTTTTAGTAAAATATGATGTATGCCTACGATCTATTTAAGTAAAACAATCTGTTTCGCTTTGCCTCACGGTCTCCCTACAATTATGATTGTTTAAAATCAATTTTTTCAATTGTTCCAATGCTGTCCAAGTTTGCTTTGTTCGACTGCAACGAAAATTCTTCGTTCGTTTTTCATTTCATTACTTGCATTACTTTCCAAACTCTTCTTTTGCAGATTTAATTTATAAATCCCTAGTTAGGATCTTTGAAAATGTTACAGTGATCCTTGGGGGCTAAATGTGCCGAAAAAAATGGGCCCATAAGGGAACAAATATTTTCGTTGCCTTCCAACGACTCAAACGTCAATATGATTTGTTTCGAGCATTCCTCGAAGTAGACAATTCGATAAATCCGTATTTGCTCGAAATACATAGTTGATTTGAACGGATTTATTTGGATCAAAAATGTACTTCTCACCATGCAGTAAATGTGGCTGAAATTCGAACAGACAGAGAGACGGGCGAGCTGGCGACAAAGCTCTTATCAGCGCTTCGATAAATTAAGCGATGAAAGTATAATTCCGAATCGCAGATCTCGCGGATCGGTCCCCTTCATTTATCGACCCTTACGAATGGACCGTAGGACGCGAGACGAAGGTATTTTTCTTTCACGAGAGAAACATTTCTCTCTCTATCGTTCTCTGCCAGGTTGGCCATTTCACGAAAAAAAAGGACATAAGAGGTGCCTACATCGTATAATGGAAACCAACGAAGAGGGTCTTTTGACAAACGAGAAGAAAAACTGAACGAGCGTGGTTCTGTTGCGGCTCTGGATACATATATATATATATATATATATATATATATATATATATATATATATATATATATATATATATATATATATATATATATATATATATATATATAGGGCCTTCTTGGTCCAAGTTCGCTGTCGGTGGCTACTTCTGCTCCTAGCGTGAAAAACTGGTCGCGGTCTCGACAATGGTGCCGGCGAATAGAAGTTTCGCAGCAGATCCTGAACTCTCTTATTCTCTTCTTGCTGTTGCTTTCTCTCTCTCTCTCTCTCTCCCTCTCCCTCTCGTCCTACATCTCCCACGCATTTCCACGCACAAGGGAGTTTCATTGTTCGCAGGGACGTTCTTCCAGGAAAGAACGTTCCTGCGAATATATATATATGAACCGCGATCTGACAATGCAGCTGTTGGTCTGCGTTTTTTCATCCGCCTTGTTCTCAACGGCCCTTTAGATCCAATTTTCACTCACTCACTCTCGTACACCACTTAAGGCAAACCGAGTCCCATGGAGTGTTGAGAGAAATTTCCTTGTACGCTTCGTACTGGAGTGCCAGCTATCTCTCTCTGTCTATATACATGTGTGTGTGGATGTGTGTGTGTGTGTGTGTGTGTGTGTGTGTGTGTGTGTGTGTGTGTGTGTGTGTGTGTGTGTGTGTGTGTGTGTGTGTGTGTGTGTGTGTGTGTGTGTGTGTGTGTGTGTGTGTGTGTGTCAGTGTGGGTGTGTGTGTATATATCCCTCTCAGCCTCTGCATCGGAGGAAGGAAATCAGCGGCCCCAAGGATTGTCCCTCCCTGCGTGAATAGATGAGAGCAGAGACTAAACAGATTAGGCTAGTTCGTTGGGGAGCCAGAGAGTTGTGTGAGTGTGAGTGTGTGTGTGTGTGTGTGTGTATTTGTGTTTGTACAGAACTCTCCATACATACATACGGGGTATGCTGTTGTGAATGGATAATCCTGCAACTGCCGATAGGTCACATAATGTCCTACTATATGCTGCAATTTCAATTTAGTAAAAGTCCCACGATTTTCGACATTTCGGGCTTTATGTTATTTTTTTCAACAAAAAATCATCTGTTTTTGTTTTTTCGGATGCCACTTCTACAAATGATATGAAGCGACAAGAACTAAGCAACTTTTTAAAGCAATTGGCACGATGTGCGTAGTACATATTTTTACGGTGTTGAAGTTTGCATCGGTGGAATGCAACGATAATGCATTCGTTCTTTTTTCAATCGTTAACTCGTTATGATCCGACTATCTTTCGACAGTTTTATCCTACGAGAACGGCAGTCTTAGGCTCGAAGTTTTTCAAAGATTTCTTTTTTAACTTCTGCAAACCCGAATTTGCAATAAAATCGTGATAGCGAAAATTCAAATAAAATGTTCGCTGCGTTTCAACGATGCAGAGTTGAAGGGCATGCACACTTCCACATCGTCGAAATCACCCAAGCTTGATTCCGTAGCAAACGACGATAAATTTGTGCCACGTCGGATACGTGCTTCGAAGAGACACACATGTGCATCATTTCGCGTGGATTTTTATTGTAGCAACTGTTTCTAAGCGTGGCTCTCGGGTGTGGTATTGTATTTTCAATCGTCGAGCGATAAATAAGACGGGCCATTCGTTTGGACGACAAGGGGAGGGGGAGGGGGAGGGGGAGGGTGAGAGAGAGAGAGAGAGAGAGAGAGAGAGAGATCATAAACAACACCTTTTTACATAAAAACAGTACATACATATATATTAAAATTTGACGTACATATTAATGTTGATATATATATATATATATATATATCCCCAAATCTCGTCCCAAAAAACCCACGTTTCGATTATCCGAACTAATCTCGGTATATATATATATATATATATATATATATATATATATATATATATATATATATATATATATGTATGTATATATATATGTATATATATGTATGTATATATATATATATATGTATGTATGTATGTATGTATTTTAAATACCTGAAAAAAGTCGAGTGTCTTTCTTTATAAAATCGTCCATTTTTAATTGACGAACGGCTGTAACGCGTTTTTGAACGGCCAAGTCTCGCAGCCGTTTGAGAATGAGAAGTTGCGTTGGGTCGATCATTGTTGCTCACGGTGGTAGCAGCGAGCAACAATGAATCTTTCGCGCCAACGCAACTTCACCTTCTTGTCAGGTCAGTATCGATGATACGAATCGAAATATCTAAATAAAGTGTGTATCTAAATACAAATACTAAAGTGTATCTAAATACAAATCTAAATGCACTTATTTAGATTTGTATTTCATTTTCATAGGTGACCTTAAATGACCTTGAACGACTTTGACCCCCTAATGTTTTTTTATGCGGCTTGACGTGCTCCACAAGATGGTTGAAGAAAAAATGTACCATTCCTTTAAAAAAAGTGGAGGTGACCTTCACCGTGCGTCAGCACCTCGACCGAAATAAAAAAAAATTCATCGCATTTGATGGCCGCCTTCACATCATACAACTTTTGTCTGGAACATTTTTTTGTGACGTCGATAATTACCGTGTTATTTCGGGTGTCCGAGATAAGAGGGACACCCTGCGTATATCCACCACGATCTACGATAGCGATACGCGGCTGTCTATAGTTCGTTTTGTCTACTGGTCGATAAAGACAAAAACCAAAACGAGAACAAAGACCTACACCGAGAACCCTGACTACGTTTTTTTCTGGCTAATTTCCAAGTCGGAGGTTTGGCAACCGAACGTAACAAAGCATCGATTCTCGTTCTACCCCCCCCCCCCCCCCCCCCGCCGCAGGTCGCTTTCTCTACGAATCGACCGCGATCGTCGATGACGATATACAGGGTGTCCCAGAACTGAATGCGTTCCCTCAAATGGCGAGTTGGGGGTGAACTTCCGAGTCGATTGATATAAGCATGTGTGGGTCTCAGATCAACCCCTGAATTATTATCAATTTTTAAAGACGGGCCGATCGGGTGCGCCCGATGAGTCAGCAAGCGTCGAAATTCCTGCAAAACTAATTTTTCCAACCAACTCACGGGTTAAACGTTAAACGTTTGCAGTTGGTCGCACAAATCGTTTCTTAATTAGGCGTAAATGATCTTGCACGCGCTGGAGCATTGATTTGCTTTTTTTTTTTCGGGTCTTTGCCAAAGAGGCGAGATAATATATGAAGCGCGCGGGTGCTCCGACTGTTTTATCGGACGCGCTTGGCAACGGGATTTCTCTTCACTCGGGCTCTCTTCCTACCCTGAAAGAGCGCGTTCAATGTTCGGGAGCTGTGCCAAACGCGATTATCCACCCATACACCCGATTTCGACGGAGCTCGGTGTGCCACTCGCGTATGACTGTGTGGATATAGGCGTATAGATATCGTTCCGTTTCTAAAAGGGGTTGGAAACGAAGCAGTATAATTGCGCACTTGCCCGCTCACTCCCGTGGATCGTAAAACGATCTTTTTCTTTTCAGTTTTCGCCCACTCTCTCTCTCTCTCTCTCTCTCTCTCTCTCTCTCTCTCTCTCTCCCACTTTTCGCGCGTGAAACGCGCCAGAAAACGGTAGCATTTGAGCCTACACCACCCAATGCTGATTTACGCGCTGCAGAGAACGAGAGAGAGAGAGAGAGAGAGAGAGAGAGAGAGAGAGAGAGAGAGAGAGAGAATGTTGGCGCGAATTACTCTTCTCGTGATTTCTGCTCGTGAAAATTGAAAGAGATATATTTTCCCGTCTCCGAGTGCCGTTATAACATCACCCCTCGTTTCAATTTTCATTATTGCATTCCCCTTTGGCACGAAATATTACCAAGTTGCCTGCTGATTCCTCGGGGCCTTTTTTACGTCCTCCTCCTCACTCCTCTCTCTCTCTCTCTCTCTCTCTCTCTCTCTCTCTCTCTCTCTCTCTCTCTCCCCCCCCCCTCTCTGAATCCGTGCTTATCAACGTGAAAGGATCCCGGCCGATCGACGAAATCGCGACACGTGGTAAAATCATTTATTATTAGCAGAACAACAATTTGATTGTATTTTTTTCGGATAATATGCTTGGGCACTCAATTTTTTGAGAGAATCTTCTGCAAAAATACGATAGGGGAGAAGCACCGTATATCGGATAGTTGCTTAAGGCGTTACCCCCACTTGTAGCGCAAAAACAAAAGGCCCTTTTCATGAATTTTCTTAAAGAAAACTACAAAACTTTTTTAATCGATCAATATACCATCTTGAAGAACACATCTTGAAGAACTTTCAGTAATTTTTTTATTGAAAAATATTACATTGTTTAGTGGCAAATGGCCGTCAATGAAATAATGTTTTTATATACACGGTTTGCGGTGACCAACATTGCGGCGAAGTGGATCATCTGAAGAAAAAATGCGGATGGATTTAGTCAAATATAAGTATAAACTAGTCTTTAATCGAAGGATTTAAAAAAATATTCATTTTTCACAAAATGGCGGACAGTCAAAGTTAATGGTTCGATTTTAACGAAAAAAACGGCCGTTTTTTGGCTATAAAACGGCCATTGTTTTCGAAAAAAAATCGAACAATTAAAAACTACATTTTTATGTATTAAATAAGCCTGCAAAATTTCAAGAAGATCGGTTCATTAGTGTTCGAGTAATCTTGGTCACCGACTTCAGAAATGCCATTTTGAGAAAGACGCGTTTAAAATTTCTCTTTCAACACTCTTTCAACGCGGATTCTTCTCTTTCAACGCTCATATCTCAGTCAATTTTGTTTGGATCGACTTGAAATTTTCAGGACATATTCTCAGATACTTATACTTCAAAAAAAATGCAATAAAAAAAAATCCATTTTTTTCAAAATCGCAAGTGGGGGTAACCCCTTAAGGGGTCTTCTTACTTTAAACGTTAAAAAAATAGCTATTTTCATGAATTTTTTTGATAGGTTTATGTTATACATATTGATATAAAAGTTGTTACACTTAAGGCCTTAGGCTACAGTAACGGGTATACAATGATGCCGGCGTGAAAAAAACATTTTTCGTGTTGAAAGGTGTTCTTTTTATTGAGGTAAGACCGCGTCATTGTTTTTATTTTAATTTTTGATGAACAATAGCATTTGTTTCACTGAATAAAAATATAATGTTCCGAAAAATAGCAATATGTACAAAAATATTACTGTTCATATTCGGCCATATCATGACGTTGAAGTTTGCATCGTTGGAATGCGACGATAATTATTTTCGTTGAATTCAACTGCAACAACGACAAATCTGCAAAATATTATTTTAGATAATAATGAAAGTGAGAAATTAATTTTAAAAAATTCGTTGCGTTCCAACGATGCAAACTTCAGCCCCATAATACATGTACAATTTTGAAGTTTGCATCGGTTAGAATGCAACGAAAATTCTTAATATTCTCATTTCCACCGTATGAAAAATCATATTTTGCAAATTTAGTTCGTAAATGACTAAATAAGAATCCCAAAAAACCTTTACGTTATTTTCACTGCTCAAATATGCCTGAGGAAATTTGGGAAATAAGGAAAAATGATTTTCGTTGCATTCCAACGTTGCAAACATCAACACCATCTGTATGTATGTTGAAGATTGAAGCGTATAGCTAATTATTCAAATCAAAAAATAAGAAAATTTGAAGATCCAAATATTTTTCTTCCACATTTTACGATATGGGAGAAGGAAAGAAACGTTCTACCCGCATCTTTGGAGTTTCGCGTCGTAGTGATCGATCGTCTGTTTGTTCGTGCGACTGAAACAACATTTGTACAGCTTGCTTGCAAACATTACTGACGGTGGATCGTCACTATACATACATATATTCGGCGTGTTGAACGAGGTAGAGTATCGACGCTCGTGGTTAATTTTATCACTTTTTTTTGTCATACCATGCGACAGAATCATGAAAAATAAATCTTCGGCCCACTAACAATGATATCTTGTAAGAACATGATAATGTTAATCGATCAAGTATTCAACGCAGGGCCGGCGTCTATCATACTGCACGATACTACATTTTGATATTTCCCACGCAATTTAATTGATTCGGTACACCATATAACACCATGTAACAGATTTAAAAAAATCGTTTTTTTTTATGACGTTGAAGTTTGCATCGTTGGAATGCAACGATTTTTTCCCTCCATTTTTCATTTCCTTATTTTCGTCATTATCCAAAGTCTTTTATTTTGCAAATTAAGGTCGCAAGTTTCCAATTAGGATACGTAAAAACGTTTAAGCGATTTTCGCTGGCCAAGTGGCCCAGAAATGATTGAGCGATCGAAAAGAATTAATGTTCGTTGCATTCCAATGATGCAAGCTTCAACGTCATGACTTTTTTGCATTTTCCCAAAGTATACATATTCAAGAATATGTAAAAAAAACTTTCGAGCTAAAATATTGCAAATTGACCACATTACGGGTGATTTAGTGAGCTCATAAAATTGTCCGATTTTCAATTTAAAAAAAAAATCTTCATTGCTGTAGTTATCGCTGTGCGTAGCTGCTTCTTTTTTAACTTCAGTATTTTTCAAGCCCCCGAATATAAGTAAAAAATTCGCCAAACTTACACTTTTTAACGCCCGCTATTTTGTGATTTTTTTCTTCGAAAAGCCGCTACGGACAACGAGAACTCCATTTATACAGATTATGAAACTTTTTTATTTTTATTTTTTCAGAGGAACCATTGTCAATTTTACCGATCCAGCCGTTGAGCACATTTTTTATACAGAGCCTGTATTAATAAGGATATTAATTTTTTACCTTTTTAAATAAAAATGTACACGAAATAAGTTCAAAATATCCTTAATAACACACGTTTTTTCCAAATACCAAATAAATAATCTAGTAAAAAAAAGTCGAAAAATAACGACCTTTTTTGGCCGGCTACAACGTTACCTTCCCTTAAAAAAATCAATACCAAATATCCGAAGCGAAAATATTGTTATTCGCATTTTCCTTTTGTGCTTCGATCAACAAAGTGGCTTCAAAGGACCTTCCTAGGATGTATTTTCCCGTTAAAATATGAATAAATAATATTTCGTAATTAATTTCACAAATAATATTTCGCAATTCATTTCCTAAACAATATACCGTAATTAATTTCATAAATAATATTTCGTAACAAATCTCACAAATACTATTTTCGTAAGTGAATAAACGAATAGATCGATAAAACGAGTGGGACTTTCGATGAATCAATGAATAAACAAATAGGTGCTTATGTGGATGCACGTGTTTTGCGCGTGACCGCGACACTATGCACATGAACGATAAGAGACGAGAGCAAAAGCAAATCAAACCGACACTCAATCGCGGCTCTTCTAAAAAAAATCGTTAAATAAATACGAAACCAGAACGAGTTGGAAAAAAAAAACGAATAACAAGGAGCTCTAGGCAAAAGAAAAAAAGTGTCGCAACGTTATGCCCCTTCCCCCTCCCGCCCCTGTCCTAATTACACGTGGCACGAACTCGACGCGACGATCGTCGCATTTCTCATACTCCTCTTCTATTCCACCGTCGAATTCAATAATTTCGTGTAAACACACGATCCCGAATTGACGCGACTGTCGTCACAAGTTCGCTGTTTCCCGATTGCGATACATTTTTACACGCGCCGGAAAATGTGCGTATATACATATATATATATATATATATATATATATATATATATATATATATATATATATATATATATATATATATATATATATATATATATATATATATATATATATATATATATATATATATATATATAGGGTGTTAGGAAAGTCGATGCAGTCTTAAGGGGGTGGAAGGTCACCTCGTCAGTGAGTATGATTTTCGTAAAATTTCCCAAAATTAGGTACTAAATCGATTATATTTTTATTTTTTGACAAGTTTTTAATTATTTAACACGTCCCATTTAGTTAGTTGTGTGGATACAGATGGTTGTATTGGTGTTTGTCGACTGAATGCACATTAAGGGGTAATATAGAGTTAAAATTTGCGAGCAATCGATTTTTTTTTCGTAATGTACATATATTAAAGTGCACATACAGAAAATTTCTTGTCAATTCGGCAAATATTCTCGAAGTCACACGCACATTTGTTATGACGTGTCAGAGCGTTCGAAAGTGCTTTTGAAACTTTACACGCGTTTTCCTCAAAACTGTGTTTTTAAAGTCGGTGAGCAAGATACTCGGAAACGACAATCTTTTCAAGTATATTTTTCAATAATTAATCGAAGGTTTTTTCTCATCGATAAATATTTTCCATTTTATAAACAATTGAAGGCCTAAATTTTGGTCGAAAATCGATTTTTTTTAGAAGCCGCCATTTTGTCAAAAATTATTATTTTGCTTATTCCTTCGATCAATTACAAGATAATCCATTATATCAACGAAATATTTATTTTTCTTGCAAAATAATTATTTTTGCGAATAAAAAATGTTAAAATACAGTTAAAAGTTACCATATGTGTGCAAATTTTTACGTTAATAGATTTGAAGGCCTTCTCAAGAAAAATTCTTGAAAAATCGATCTTTTCGGACCTCCTGACTGTATATAACCCCTTGAGCTGAGACGCAAATAAGCTTTTAGTTGCCAATTATTGTCTGTTTGAACATTATGAACGAGTTGATGCCTAATTTTGGAAAATTTTCCAAAAATCATACTTACCATGACAACTCGAAATCCTTAGACTTTGGACTACGGTAACCTTGGTTAGATGAGTTCCTAACGAGATGACCTATCACCTCCTTAAGGCTTTGCATCGACCTCCCCAACACCCTCTACATAGACAAAAGCAAGAACACGACTCCGTGGCTTTCTTCAAAGCTCGAATGTAAAAATGAAGAATTTCGTTATCAATTATATATTTGCGATGCGAAAATATTGATGATAAGCAGATCAAACACTTTACGAGAGTCAACACGCGCCCGGCAAGAACGCGAAATGTCGAAGTATTCTATCGTGAATTACGGCTTCAATATAAAATATACGTCGTTCTGCTGGGGGGAGTAGATATGTACAGGGTGATTCACGAGAGCCGAAACACCCGAATAGCTCTGCTGGACTTAAGGGGCTCTACCAGTGTGACACGTAAAAAAAATCGATTTTTTCGTTGCCCTTTTCGATAGTTTATACTTTAAAGAATATCATTGTCATTTATATCAATATCATTTTATCTTGCAAAATTCGATAGTTCAATCTTTAAACGCGTTTTTCTCCAAATGAGATTTTTCAAATTTGCTGACATTGTAACGCAAAGAGCAATTATCCGATTGACGTGAAATTTGAACCGAGTACTCTTGAATATATTTACTCTACAATGTCGTAGGATATTTTTGATTGGATGAAAATTGACGATTTGGCATTGAAAAAAACGACCATTTTATAGGCAAGAAAACAGACTTTTTTTTCATAACTACGCCATTTTGTTAGATTTTGATATTTTTCGAAAATCCTACGTCATTGTACAGAAAATATCTTCCAGTTTAACGACATTTTTTCCTTTTTCGGTTTCAGCCACTCAATCGGCCGGAATCATGTCAGCAGTGGAGGAACTTTTTTTTTGGCGCCTTCGAAGGCAGCGCATAAGTCGCTTGAATCTCAATATTTTTCTATGAAAAAATTATGTAATATAGGCCAAATATAGCCAAATATATTCTCAATTTTCCGAAACATTTTATTGAGTACTTTTTTTCCAAAAAATTCCCGAAAATCACCCAAATTTTCAGCGTTCACGCTGGTATAGCCCCTTAAGGATACGAAGTATGATTTTGAATGACGTTGAAGTTTGCATCGTTGGAATGCAACGATTTTTTTTCTCTTTTTTTCGATTTCTTTATTATTATGCTTATCCAGAGTTTTTTTTCCACAAATTGAAGCCATAGATCTCTAACAAGAATACGTGAAAAGGTTTGAGTTATTTTCACGGCCAAAAAAATTGTTAACAATTGAACAGATTTTTCCCTCGTTGGTTTCCAACAATGCGAACTTCAACATCGTAAAATCCCGATCTCATCATGCCAGTTCTCGCATTTAAAAAAAAAATCATTGAAAATCGACCTGTTTTTTGGGCCCCAAGAGTATCGAGGCGCCCGTTAACGCCGTGTCAGGTGTTCTTGTGAGTCACCCTGTACACTCACCCTCATACGCATGTGTATAAACCATGTGTACGTACGCGTGTACGTGTGTGCACTCATGCATACATGTATGGGTACACGCGCAATAACAGTTTGTTGAACCGAAAACGAGAAATGAGAAGATAACCAACGGTTGAAAAAAATTTCGTAGCCTGTTCGATTTTCGGCACGTGGCTCATGCTAAGCATCCGTACATTTGAATATTTTACACGCATTAATGCGCAAAAAAACTCACGTGCGTTTTCCATTTGCCTATTTCCCGCTCAAATTGTCTATTCCGGCGAGAATTTCCATATCCAAAGAACGCAGTATGTATATTTATATATACAGAGTGTCCTGTTATGTTATTTTATCAAGTTATTAAAAAAAAAGAAAAATCATCTGCTTTTGGTGTTTTGCATGCCATTTCTACAAATGACATTAATCGACAATAACTAAGCAACTTTTTTAAGTTATTGACACGATATGCGTGGTACATTTTTTTATACCGCAGGCTATCAGTTGGTTTGTATGAAAATTCTGCATAAGATCTTTTTTCAGTTTCCTGAACATTTTTGGTTGAAAAGATTACTTTTCTACATAAAACAGTATACAAGAGTATTTTTTAAACAATTTTTTAAACGTATTTTTTCGGAAACGAAGTTTCCAAAGTTTTTGTTGAAAAATTTTTAAACATAGTAATTTTTTCAACTTATTTTCATTTTTAAAACGTAGTTTTAATTTTTAAACAATTTTCAAACAAATACAAGAATATATAAAAAAAACCGAGTCAAACCAAGTTATCATTTGTAGAAATGGCATGCAAAAAACCAAAAGCAGATGATTTTTATTTCCAAAAACGTGGGACTTTTACTAAACTGAAATTCTAGCATATAGTAGGACACGATCTGACTTATCGACAGTGGCAGGATTATCCATTCATAACAGAAAACCCTGTATATATATGCGTATGTGTGTGCATCGACATAAATTATGTTGCAGTTTGGATCGTTGAATCGCAACGAAAATTAATTATTTTCAATCAATCGAATTTTTTTTTTTGGCTGTGCAAATCCCAAAGGCTTTTACGTTTTCTTGTTAGAAATTTACGACCTCAATTTGCAAAGAGAGAAGGCTTTGAATGGGCAGACAAATAATTAAATGAAAATAAAATTTCAATTTTTTTTTAAATCTCTCGTTCAATCCCGAGCTATACTTATCTACTAACACAATTTTTTTTTTAAATATCAGACAAAGCTACCATGAGTTACCATGACCACCACGAGGACACTTTTTTCAGGAATCTCCGGAAAACCAGGTCCCACCAGCTGAATTTCCCAAATTTGTTGATTAATTTTTTTTAAGGGCAGATATACACCTAGGTGGTCAAGGTCGAGGATTTAGAAGCTATGAACATTCCGTCGACCGTAGAAGACCTACACTGTGGGCCTGGTATCCATGATTCCATGTAAGTTGACAAATTTCATGATCTATTAATTCCCAAATTTTCAAACGCGTTTTTCTCAAAATCACGTTTTTCAAATCGGTACCCAAAATTTCTTGAAAACCAATGAACCAATTGCCTTCAGGTTTTTTGTGGTTATTCTATCCACCATTATCTAGTACTTGTCATAGGATTTTTTTTTCGTTAGTTAGTTTTTCTTTTATAGGCAAAATAATAACTAATTTTTGGCCCAAAAATCACTATTTATGTCCAAACGTCCGCCATTTTGTCATAAATCGATATTTTCAAAATCGGCTATGACAAGTTTAGTATGTAATTTAATCATCTTTTTGGTTTTTTTTTTCAGATGATTTTTGAAGAACCGCCAGTGGATATCGTATACGCAGATTTTTTTACGACGCTTCAAGGATCATACAATATCCTTGTATATTTTTGATATTTTTAAATAAAGAAAATTAAACATATTTTTTCAATGTATATACTTTTAGATAATTAAAACCCCAATCCGAAATTTCAAATATTTTTCCTTAAAAAAATTCACAAAAATGACCTTTTTCCGGCTCCTAGGTGTACATCTCCCCTTAAACATTGTTGAAAGGTTGCTCTTTTGCGTGCTCAACTTTTTGAATAAAATAATTTATATACATTTTTTTTAAGAGAGAAAAGGTGCTGTTTTCGCTTCGAAGCCCACGTAACCCCTTAATTTGCACCCAACGAACGTGACTATCCTTGAAATTTGTGATCCAAATTTTGTTTTTATCGAGAGATTATGTCGCCGTTTTGCTTGCTTACGAAAATTATAGTGACCACGGACAAAAACACGTTTTTGGTAAGAGTACGCACCCTAAGAGTGCACACTGGACGAGTTCTGAATTCACGCCTTTTTAAATTATTTTTCGACATTGTTACTCAAGATTTATATTCAAAATAATGTTCCTAAATGACCAAAGCTTAATTAAAATAAGAAGTACAAAGTGTATGATGCTGAAGTTTGCATCGTTGGAATGCAACGAAATATTTTTTCGCTGAATTTCTCAAATTTCATTTAAGAGGTAAAGCCACAGAAGAATTTTCAAAAAATCGATTTTTTCTATCGCTTAAACGGTGCTTTATCATCATATGAATGAGTTACTATTCGATTTATAGCAAGGCTACGGTCATCGAGTACCTAAAACCTTAAACGCGTTTTTCTCGAAACAGCTTTTTTCCAATTGGCGTGACAAATAACTTCAACAATTTTCACTCGATTTACTTCAAATTTAAAAGTTATGTTCCTAATTGCATTTCGCAAAGAAGTACGTAGGGAATTTCTGATTAATCGAAAACTTTTCATTTTATGACAATTTTTATACGAAATTTTTCACTGAAAATTCATTCAAATACCCACAACTCAATTCAAATATCTACAACTTTTGAATAAAACAATATTTTTCAAATTCCGTACGTACTTCTCGAGGTATTCTAATGTAGATTGACGAGAATTTTTGTTTTTTGTTCTAGATCAAAAATTGTCGATGCTAAATGTCACGCCGGGGAGCGCCTAAAAAAAGTTAACAAAAGAAAATATTAGTAGTCGGCCATTTTGTACGTCGAAAAAAAAAAATATTTTTTCTAACAGCTTGATATCCATACTAAATAGACGTGTAACTTATTTTGTGACTGAATCACTTTTTCGTACGAAAAAAAATTGTTAAATTCGCACATGATTTTATTCCCGTTACTGTGGCCTGACCCCTTAACGTATTTAAGCTATAAAAATCCCGCGACCATCTTTTGGACTCTTTATTTAGCTATATACACCCCGGATCTATAAAATATGATTTTCGATACCACAAAAAAAAAGGGAAGTAAAAAAATCGTTGCTTTCCAACGATGCAAACTTCAAGCCCATCAAAGTGTATTATCAATATTGATTTTTCTATAAATAAAAGTTTATAAAGTACTCTTCGCTGGCTCCACCCTAACCCTGATTTTCGGGTCGTCACAGTAGCCTAACCCCTTAAGAAATACAAAACGAAAAAACGGTTGTTCAACCCCAGTAGTTTTGGGTACAGGAGAACGCCACAGATACGCCCTTTTTGTACTTGTAGGGCATCCACGTATATCTTTGTACACGTACCTTTTGTGTAATTCCTTAATTCTTCGACACGGCACAAAAGGGGCGGGGGGGGGGGGGAGAACGGATATACGAGCAGGGTCGTGGAGAGGACCAGGTGGGCACCTGTATTTACTCCAAGCTCAAGCAACTTGGCAATAATTCAGTTACGATCCCTCGGAGTCAGGGCCTCGGCGTGTCTCGTTCCACCGATCCCTCGTCCTTCTACCTGTATTACCCATTCTAACCTCTATTATACATCGGTGTGGACTAAATTGCCTACCGTAACATTCCAGCCTCTCTCTCTCTCCCCCTCATTCGTCCCGCTTCCTTTTCGTCCCACCCCGTCGTTTCGTTCTCAATTTATCAACAAAAAAAAAGAAAAAAAGAATAACAATAATAATAAAATCAGTCAAGGCATAGGGGATAAGACCCTCCTTAAGTAACTCAAGACTTGAGCTCGGTGAAACTCGACAACCTGGCGTCTGAAATAAAATATTTAGATATACCTGACTTTTTTTATGGTTCCTCGTAGCGGAAACTCCGCCTCGATGGTTCGCCTTTCCAGGAATTTTCGTCAAAAACGGCGCGAAAAAAAAAAACGCAGGATAATTGTACGCTATAATCGGATGAATGAGCCCGGCTTACGAGACGTCAAAGCTCGCCGGACGAGTTCAATAAACGCTTTTCTCAATCGAATCAATCGAATCTCAGGCGAATCAAAGTCAAAATAAAATCATTATCTGCATTTCGTAAATTTTGAAAAAAATCACTATCTTGGCGGAAAAGCACGTGAATTAAATTGTAATTGGATGCATGGATATTGCTGCCTCGGAATTTCATCTCGCTCAAAAAGTTGCATCCACGTCTTGAACGTGGCCGTTTTTTAATGGCGATGCTATGAATATTCACAAACGAAGATGAACCCCATTAAGGCCCTTAGGCCACTCTAGAAAAAATAGGGTTTTTTTTTTTCAGAAAAAGTACAAAATAAATCGCGATTACAAAAAAAGGTGTTCATCATATCAGTGACTGTATACAATATTTTTTTTTGAAGCGTCTAATTTCAAAACGGCGGCTGTGCAGCGTTTATCTGAAAAGTGCATTTTTTAAGTTGGCCGGAAACGTAACTCATACAATTTTCAATCGATTCCCATGAAATATTGAATATAGGAAAATCCATCGTCTATGGAAGTACGTAGGATTTTTTTTTATATTGCATAGTTCATTTGTTATTGACAATTATCTGACGATTTTTTAGGCAAACTTTTGGAAAGTGAAAAATTCGCCTAAAAAATCGTCAGATAATTGTTAATAACAAATTAACTATGCAATATAAAAAAAATCCTACGTACTTCCATAGACAATGTATTTTTCAAGATATATTCAATATTTCACGTGAATCGGTTGTAAATTGTCTGAGTTATGTTTCCGGCCAACTTAAAAAGAGCAGTTTTGAGATAAACGCTGCACAGCCGCCATTTTGAAATTAATCGCTTCAATAAACTCATTGTCTCGACACGACAATCTCGATTTATTTTGTAGTTTTTCTAAAAAAAATCTCCAAAAAGCCTATTTTTTCGGCCTCTAAAGTAGCCTAACCCCCTTAAAGAAAAAGAAAATCGATTTTTTGATCCTTGAGAATCTATATCCCGCCTCAATCAAAATTTGAGTAAGTTGAATGACCGAAGTTTTTTATCGTTGGAATGCAACCTTCTTTTGAATTCTCAATTATTTTTTATTATTCGAAACTTTTTTGCGATCGTAATCACAAATCTAGGGAAAAAAAAACGTAAAAACGTTTGAATGATTGTCATAGCCTAAATCGGCCAAAAGGAGATTTTATAAATGAAAAATAATTAAATTTCGTTACGTTTCAACGATGTAAACTTCAATATCGTCAAACTGTTCAATTCGATTTTTCTTGAGTATAAAAAAGATCCACAATTCCGTGAAACCTCAACGCTTTTATGATATTGAAGTTTGCACCATTGGAATGCAACGAAAGATAACTTTTCCTCAATTCCTCGCATTTTCTTTCCCAGACTTGTGATAAGAAAGCAACTCAAAGGAAGAAACAAAAAAAATTGATTACAATGAAAACGAACAAAAAAAAGAACTTTCGTTGCATTACAACGATGCAAAGTTCGACGCCGTACGTTTTCACGATTTTTTGGCAAACTCAAACTCGAGTGTCCTCGGCACACGTGCAAAAAGGGTCATTGTCGTTTTTCAAATCCGCGAAGCGAATGGGCAAAAAAAATCCACACCCCTCCACCTCTCCCACAAATGCAAATATAATCTTGTAAACCTGATTTTTTCGGTGTACCCGAATTATTCGATCGTTTCAGCTATCAAATTGCGAGTGGAAACAAAATGCAGCGCGAGAGCTGCAACGTTAAAGCTGCAGATCGCAGTGGGAATTATTCGCCGATTGTTTTCTCAATAAACAATGCGAGAGCGCGTTTCGAGAGATCAATACGATGACGAGGCCATGTTGGATTGAAACGTTGGCTCGTTAAATTCATTAGCGACATGAAAAACAAAAGTACTGATAATCCCCAAAAGGACGTAACGCGGCTGACTAACGGGGAATTAGCACGTAACAATGAAAATATCGAATGGCGATAATATATATATCACACACACACACACACACACACACACACACACACACACACACACACACACACACACACACACACACACACACACACACACACACACACACACACACACACACACACAGTATCGAGAAACGAGCCACAGAGATTATGAGAAAATTAAAATTTTCCCAAACTCCCACAATTCCAACTGATAGATTCTCATTGAGCATAGCGCCCCTTCCTCCCCTCGCCGATCGTGTATTCAGTCGTTGCAAGTGCAAAAGTGTTACGCATGACTTATGCATGAGTTTTATCCGATTCGCGCTTTTCGAGCCCGTGGAATTATCTCTCGCATTGATTTCGTCCCTTCGCCTCGCTACAGCCCCCCCCCCCTCCCTGCCACCATTACACGTAACTGTGCGTTGTACTCGATTCTACCGATCATTCCGTCTCAAACTGTCTTCAATGACGTGGAAGTTTGCATCGTTGGAATGCAACGATGTTTTTTCTCGAATTATTAATTTCGTTTTTTATCATTGCGGAAGATCTTTTTGCAAATTGAGATTGTAAATGTTCAATGGGAATGGGGTTCTATGGAAAAACGTTGGAAAGATTGTTACAGCTTGAACCGGCCGAAAAAATTGATCAATTAAAAGGAATCAATTGCCGTTGCATTCCGAAGATGCAATCTTCATGGTATTGAGCTTTGCATCGTTTGGTTGCAATTTGTTTGGCACATGTAGCCTACAAAAATAACTAACATTTTCCAAGATCCTTACTGTGAATTCATAAACTAAATTTGCAAAAAAAAACGAGTCGAGAAAGTGATAATAATAAAGGAATGGGAAAATAAGGAATTTTCATCAAACTTCAACGTCTTTACTGAAATAAATTTTTCAATCAGTTTTTTTTGTTCTGATACAATTGAACTGATGAAAGAAAACTTCTAAAATTTCTTTATTATCGTTGCCGGGGATGCCGTTTTTTTTTCGTCGTCTAAATTTTGTTTCTGAGCTACTACAAACGAAATTAAGTTTACTACAATCAACTACAAACCAAAACCTTCGGATGATATTGAAGTTTGCATCGTTGGAACGCAACGAAAGTTCAGTAGCCCGAACTTTTTTTTCCACAAATTTGGACCATGAAAATTTCCTCAGAAGAATTCTAAATCCCAAATTTGCATTTTCATCATCCAAGGATTTTGGATGATGAAAATGAGGCGATAAAGTTCATTTTATTTCCGTTACATTCCAACGATGCAAACTTCATCGTCATAACCTAGGGAAATCATTTTAAAAACTGAGACCGTAGATACTCGGGGGCCAGGTTCACAACGACGTTGCAGTTTGCATCCTTGGAATGCAACAATTTTTTCGTCTTCTTTTTACATTTCTTTTTATCATTATCCAAAGCTTTTTTTTTCTGCAAATTGAGGTCGTAAATTTATAATAAGAATACGTCGAAACGTTTTGAAACGACGAAAAAAAAAATTGAATAGGGGAAAAAAATAATTTTCGTTGCGTTCCAACGCTGCAAACTTCAGACCCATAGTTCACAGAGGTCTGGAACGGCCCATATATACGCGGCTCGTATACACATGTAGGGCTGAAGCTTTTTCGTCCTCTCGCTACGCGTTATAACGTGATTGCGGGAAGGCTTTGTTCGCTGTGGCGCATAGATACACGAACACGTGCATTTATTTTCGCTGGAAAATATATATACACGTGTGTTCATATATATATATATATATATATATATATATATATATATATATATATATATATATATGAGCACCCGCACACATGTAACGAATCGACGCGGTGGAGCTTTTCCGGTTCGACTGAACAGCCCGAGCAGAGCGAGAACTTTACACCCGTCGGGGAACCCCCCCTGTTTACGGTCGAATGAAAATTTCCTCGTCGGCCAAATATTTTTTCTGTTTTTTTTTTCACTCCTCCTCCTCGTGCCCCGACCAATACGCGAATCCGTGCTCGTGTACACGCGTGCGTGCGTGAATTGTTTTTTTTTTTTTTTTTTAATTCTGTACACATCGCTGCTCTAGGGCGAACCTCCGGATCGTTCGTTGCAATGTGTGTGTTCGGGATTCGCCATCGGTGGAAAAACAAGGCAGAGAGGGTGAAGAGGAGAAACGGAGGAAAAATGTACGAGATTTTTCGTGCGAAGTCACTTTTACATATTCAACGAAACAGATCGAGTAATTTGATGTTTTTTTTTCGTCTGCCGATCAATTTATTTACCATGATTATTGCATATGCAGAAAGAGGAAAATTTGAAAGGAAAATCGTTCGTAGTGGGTAGTGTCGTTCATGGAATCGCCTCTGTGTGCACAATTTCACGTAAATGGACAGATCCTACTCGCTCGTTAAATTTTTTTTTCTTTTTTTTTTTTTGAAGATACATATAAAACTCGACTGATTGCACACGCCCGTAGACGCGTATGCGTGTAACCAAAAGGACCGGGAAAACGTCGAAACGATGCGGAAAAAAAAAACGGCCGAGGTGGAAAAAAGAATCCCGAATCCGCCGTGTACGCACTATCCTCACCCATTACGGTGAGGATAGTACGTACATGCACTTTTACGTGTACGTGTGCGTTATCCGCGTTGCACTGATACGCGATCGACTCTCTCTCTCTCTCTCTCTCTCTCTCTCTCTCTCTCTCTCTCCCTTTCGAAATAGGTCGACGTTTCAAACGGCGCATAAAGCTAAACCAAGAAAGAGGAGAACAAATAAGAGGAATAAATGACGTTTAAGGGGGTCGTCTAGTGTGTCAGATCAAAAGAAGAGAAAACGGCCTTGCATGACTTCTTTGAAGAAGAGGAAGGTGTACTCTATGGTCCAGGCATATCAGATTGACGGTGAGACCATTTTTTTCATTATGAATTATATACAACAACTTTCAAACGCGTTTTTCTCAAAACACGATTTTTTCAAACTTCTGCCATGATATCTCAAAAACGATTTGATTGATTCTGCTCAAATTTTTACAGCATCTTTAGTACATATATAACGACAAGTTGAACTAAAATAATTAAGATTGCTTCGTTACTTTGCTTTTTATCAGCTATATAGACCCCAAAAAAATACGAAAAATTGAATTTTCTTTTCTAAAGCGTAAAAAAAATAATTTTTTTGGAATTCTAACTTTATTTTAGTTCCATGTAGAGCCTCAAGTCTCAGGATTAAAATTGCGTTTGGTTTTTTCGATTTCAGATAAGCAGAACGGCCGGAATCATGGCAGCAGTGGAGCACCTCTTTTTACATGTGTGTTCCTGTTGGGCAGTGCATCTCCGACTATATTCTATATAATGACCTCAATAAATTCACAAAGTTTGTTTAAATGTTAATAAAAATGATATACATTTTATAAATTATTTTATTTTAATGATTTGTCAAAAAAGAAATCCCCAAAAAGCATTAAAAGACGGCCTTCGCACTAGACGACCCCGTTAAGACGGCAGCCTGAATTAGAAGGTCCAAGAAAAACGTTTTTCGAGAATTTTTTAGACGGGAAAAAAAAACAAGTGAGCTCAGTAAACATTGAGGTTATTTTTTTCATGTGTATATGGAATGTAGTAGTAGTAGTTTATTCCACATATATACCCTTGCGGCTTTTTACAACCTCCCATCTTGTATATGGAATGTAAAAAAAAAAAAATTCAACTTGAAACAATAAATGACTACAGATTTATCAGCCTATTCCATATGCGTCTTGCCACTGCAGTCCCCAATCGGCGGGAAAGATGCAGCTCGTAATTCTTGACTGCGCCAAATAAACCGATAAAATTTTTCTGCCGTCTTCTTGTGACATACTTTGGGCAGTGCGTATGTTTACCGACGAAGCTTGTTCTATAATAACTAACGTCCTTGAAATATTCCTCAGGATGACATTTACAACATATACGCCTATTTTGTTGGACCCAGTGGCAGTATTACGATATCTGTGGCCCCTAATTCCGACCACGCAGTCTTCATATTTGACCCAAAACAAGACTTTTTTCAAGAGTGGTAAAAATCGAAATTCGACCCTTAAGGGGGTGAAACGGAGGTTTCAAAGTTTATATGAGACAACATATTTTTTGGTCAGATTTGCTCGAAACTCGGTATAAATACACTCAAATACAAATAATTACACATGTATTTGTTTGGTATATTTATGCCAACTGAAACAAACACAGTTAAGGGGCTAAAAAAGTACTACTTGACTGTCTACACGCACCAAACACAGAGGAAAACATCTAGTGTTCTATATCAAATCAATTTAGTAAGTTTCAAGTAAATCTGGTAAAAAAAATAGGTTTTCTCTTATCAACGTTAACACTCCCGTTTAACCCCCTTAAAGGTTAAACTTCATAAATTGTTGAAATACGTGTTTAATTATTTGTATTTTAGTGTATTTGTGCCAAGTTTCAAGTAAATCTGACAAAAAAATACGTTGTCTCATACAAACTTTTACCCTCCCGTTTAACTCTCTTAAGGGTCCACTTTTAGGAAATGCAGAAATACGTGTTCAATTATTTGTATTGTAGAGTATTTACACCAAGTTTCAAGCAAATCTGTCAAAAAAAATATGATGTCCCATACAAACTTTAAAACCCCAGTATCAACCCCTTAAGGATCGAATTTCGATTTTGACCACTCCTCAAAAAAGTCTTATTTTGGGTCACGTATGATGGCTGCGTGGTCAGAATTGGGGGCCACAGATACCGTAATATCCCCGACCCAGTGCATCCACAATGTGAGTATATAAATTTTGAGGCCGAATCAGCAACGAAACAAATTTGACCTTGAAATGGCGATTTTCAAGGTCAAGGCTGCCACCGGGATTTTTTTTTCATTTTTTTTCCCCGCATTCAGTGCATCAAATGACATAGGAATACACTTTCAAATTGTTTTTAATAAATTTTTAGAATTGGACTTTTCGTTGCGGTCAGTGCTGGTCAATATATCGACCAGCAGTTAGGCTCGGGACTCCAATTGAGAAATTCGTCGATTTTATTGATATCTTTCATGTAAAAAAAACTCGATTTTAATAGAAATTTCCCCGTCCTTAAAAGGTTAACCAATTTTAAAAAAAAACCATTTTTCGGCCCTTCGAATGCAGGCTCCCGCCTTAATGAGTTTGTCGTTTGTATCGTTGGGACGCAACGAAAATTGATATTTTTCCATTCCTTCAATGTCTTTTGGCAATTTTTGCCTACCGAAATCCTTCAATCATTTTTAAAGATATTTATTTAGCGATCTACAATTCAAATCGATTTTTAAAAACTTCATTTATTGTTGCTATTCTACAACTAATTATTATTACAAATTAACATAATAATAATTATCATTAGCACTATTATTATTGTCTAAAAGTTATCATTAAGCTTATTCGAATGACGAGCACAGTCTTTGTAAAAACGCACATTACGCGGAGAGCTCAATGTCACGCGATCGAGATACGCTATCGTATTACCACACGAATACAAGGCACGGTAATCGTTTTTTTTTTGTATTCCCCCACGTCTATTGTTACCGCTTCGTCTGAATATTCAGCTCTTTTTTACTCGCGTGATCCTCCCCATTAAAATGCCCATTCTTTAATGGTTCATTCCTTCTGCCCTTGTGTGTGTGTGTGTGTGTTTTTTTTCCCTCTTTTTCATTCTTTCTTTTCCTCAGTAATTCTCCTTAATCGCTTGGTGTTTCAATTGTTTCAAGGGTGTCATAATCGTTCTCGTATTCCTGCTGCAATATATGGCTTGACGTGCCTGTTCTCCTCGTATTTTTCATTTCCTCGTCTCCATCATCATTATCGCCATCACCATCATCGTCAGCATCGTAATCATCGAAGACCCCCCCCCCCCCCCCCCGACCTCCCGGAACAATCGCGCGCTCCACTGGCGGCGGTGACGAAGGGTATTGAAAAAGAAAAAAGAACCGAAAAAATTAACGGTGTGGGAAAAAGCATTAACCGCGTGAGAGCCGAGACGAGTCATCGCTGAACGAGTCGTCGAGTTTCCGAGTGCGTTTGCTCGAACAAACGCGCACCAACGAGAGGGCCTTCGCCTCTCTTCTCTCTCTCTTTCTCTCTCTCTCTCTCTCTCTCTCTCTCTCTCTCTCTCTCTCTCTCTCTCAGAAAATATAAATTAAAAGCTCGATAAAAAAATGTTTTTCAAAAGTTTGGAACGCATACGTTCGTGAGATACTCCTAGAGCATGCAAGATCGGAAGGTTTTCGATTCCGGAACTGACTTCCAATACTAGAGACCCAATTTCGGAATTTCGGAACTAGCAACTATATAATAGTTTTTTTGTTTCTAGGAGAGTAAAATAGCTTTGGCTAATTCTTCAGATAAGTGACTTTTTGACGAATAATTATTACGAGCAAAAATAATTATTATTGTTTGGGTTTGGGACCCAAACAAACCCTATTTTATCACGTGTTTCCGCGAACTGCAAAAACCCATCACTTTATATTGGGGGGGGGGGGGGGGTCCCCATGGGGCTGAAGTCTGCATCGTTAAAACGATACGAATTTTTTTGATTAATTTCTTCTTTTCATCATCATACAAAATCATATTTTGCAAATTTGTTGTAAATTGCTAAATGCGAAGCATAAAAAATGTTTTCGTGATTTTCGTAGCATTAATCTGCAGAAGGAAATTTTCGAAACATAAGAAAAATCATTTGCGATGCATTCCAACGATGCAAACATCAACGTCATGCTTCCCCCGACTGAATATCATCATTTATAACCCACTAAGTGAGAACAGCAAAAAATAAATTTTAGATTCATTTCTCCGAAAAGTCACTTATCTAAAGAATTACCAAGGTTTGTGTTAAAAATCAAACAAGATTTATTAAATCAGTATTTTAATGATTTATAGTTAAACATGTTTTATCTTAGTTCTCCCATAATATTCTAATTGGACATTTTAAACAGTAAAACGAACACACTAAAACGAAACTTGAAATATGAATAAAAAACATAGGGTAATGATAAATCCACGCACGCTCTAGTCTTAAAATTTTCATTACGAAATGAGATCAACTTAGCAGAATAAGCAACATAAGATCATTTTCGTTTTAGTATGCTAAGCTATGAAAATGAAGCGATCCTATTGATTGTTCTCATACACATCCTTAGCTCACATCTCTAGGGGAAAGCCAGCGTTGGATTGGGCGCGTTCAGGAAAGTAAATAATCCACATATCACTCAATGTGTAAAATTCATGAATATCGGCATAACGATATTATTCGTCTCAATGCCGGAACTGAAATATCCGAAATTTGAAGGAATTTGAAGTTCCGAAATTCCGCAATTGTGAAATTCCGGAGTTGCAAATTTCCGGAGTTGCAAAATTCTGGAATTGCAAAATTTCGGAATTGCAAAATTCCGGAGTTGCAAAATTCGGGAATTGCAAATTCCGGAGTTGCAAAATTCCGGAGTTGCAAAATTCCGGAGTTACAAAATTCCGGAATTGCAAATTCCGGAGTTGCAAAATTCCGGAGTTGCAAAATTCCGGAGTTACAAAATTCCGGAATTGCAATTTCCGGAGTTGCAAAATTCCGGAATTGCAAAATCCGGGGTTGCAAAATTCCGGAGTTGCGAAATTCTGAAGTTGCGAAATTTCGGAGTTGCAAAATTCCGAAATATCGGAATTCGCGCCCTCAATACTCCGCTCGCGTGAAAAAAAAATACATCGAGCGAAGGACGCCACCCATTCGACTTCGTAAACCAATTAATAATAAAGTAATAATAAAAAAAATTGCTGATTTGGAAGCCCATTATTCATTGGTTGACCCGGATAGTCCTCGACGCGTCGCCACGCCCGAGATACGTGTGAGGCTTTGCTCGTTAAAAGAGGAGAAAAGAATAATAACAAGGATAAGAAAAAGGCTGGAGAGTCGAGTCAGGGAGGCTCTGGAAAGGAGATACGGGAAACGAAAAAAAGAAAGAAAAAAAAACAACACACGTATACACGAGGCATTCCACACAGAGGCGACTGCGATCTTCTCAACCGAAAACTTTCACACGATATTGAAGTTTGCATCTTTGGAACGCAATAGAAATTAATTTTTATCGAATCGATCCAATTTTCCGGGCTATTGAGACTGTAAACAAAACTTGACCGTTTTACAAATTTTTCATTAGAAATATGCAATCTGACTGAGAAAAAAAAGCAATTTTGAATACTAATAGAAATGGAGACCAATGGTATTGAAGTCTGCATCGTTGGATGCAACGGAATTTTTGGGACGTTGAAATCTGCATCGTTGGAATGCAACGATTTTTTAAATTTCTTCATTTTTAGTATAATTCGATTTTTTTTTTTTTTGCAACTTGAGGTCTTAAATCTGTAACGAAAATAGATAAAAACGATCGAATAATTTCCATACCCTAATTCGGCCGAACGGAAATTTTATCAATGAAAAAGATTTTCGTTGCGTTCGAACTAAGCAAACTTCAAGGTCATAAATTTTTGTTTCTTCGTATTTCCGTATTTTTTAACACATCTAGGCTACGAAAGTTACTGAAACATTTTCGGGAACCCTTTTTGAAAAAATCTCTTCTAAGAGAATTAAAAAAGTCGTGTAAAAAGTCTTTAAATAATTTTTATAGCCCGTTACGGTGGTTTTTTCAACACATTTTTTTTTCAAACCTGAGGAAAGTTATAATTTCACGATTTTCAGCTTTTTCTTAATTCACCCAAAAGAAAAATATATGACAATTGAACATTTTATTGATTTATTTGGTTCAGTCAAGAATTACGAGCTGCATCGTTCCCGCCGATTGAGGACTGTAGTGGCAAGACGCGCGTGGAATAAGCTGCTAATTCTGCAGTCATTTATTGTTTCATGTTGAACATTTTTTTTTTATACATTTAAACGCATTTTTCCCGCAAAACTGTTTTCAAAGTCGGTGGACATGATATCTCGAGAACCGCTTGATGGATTGTTCTCAAATTTACAGGAGATACGACCAAAAACATTTAAAGGTCGTTGACGATTTCACTTTTCAAAAATCCATCTTGATTTTTTAATAGTAACGTAAAAATGAGAACTTTTCTCATACATTTTGTATTCGCGAGTTTAAAATCCCCGCCAGCTTGTTAAAAAAAAATGATTTAAAAACTCGACGATCGTCAACGACTCGTATTTATCGTTAACTTCAATAACCCGTTTGGTTTTAAGTTATCACATGGACCGTTCACGCTGGAGGGTGTCCACCGCCTAACGTCGCGAAAAACTTTCATTATCTGCCGGCGGCCATGTTTTTGTTGTTTTCCTGTATTTTTTTAGACTTTAAAGCTACTTTTGTGTAAGAAAATGCGTCTCTTTCTAACCAACAGTTTCCCAGATTTTTTTTTCGGAAATTGAACATTTTTTTTCGCGCCTCTAGGTAGATGTAGCCCCTAAAGAAATTTCGATGCCTTTTCTGGTCTAAATATTTTTTAAAGAATTCGCCACAACCAAAACTTTTATGACGTTGCATTGCAACGATACGATGCTATTCATTTTCATCCTATCCGAGAGTAGATAGTCGCGTCAGGCGCGAAAAACCACTCCGAATCAAAAGCCTAATAATTCCCGCTCGGAAAAGCAAAGCAACGGCTCCAATGTGCATCGCCATGTCAGCATTTCTGTGAGACCTCAAGAGAGAGAAAAAAAAAACCCGTGAAAAGTGGACAGGGCATGAGGTCGACGTGGCGTGGAACGGTTTGTGTACGCGTATTACATGTATTTTTTTTTCCTCTTAAATACATATAGAAACGCATCGAAACACTTACCGGGTGCCGAGCGGCAGCTGCCGCGGCCACAGCTGCCGCGTTAATGCCGGCGCTTGGGTACATCCTTCCCCACCCCTGTGCGTCCACTTTCTCGCTCTCTCTCTCGCTCCGTCCTCCCTCTCGAGCAAGTCCGCGCGTTGGCTAGTGGTGCTGCTGCGGCAGAAGCCCGAAGGTTCGCTTCAGTTCCGGCGTAGACGCCCTCGAGAACGCACGCACACGCAGAGGCGCGGCCGGGATCGTCGGCGATCTCGGAGCCACTGCCGCCGACCGCCTCGACTCCCCTTTGTAAAGAGCCACGAAAAAATCTCGACCTATCGGAATTTCGCTTTTTCTCGCGATAAACAATTATCAACAAAGCCCCTCACGGCCCTGTTTGGGGCCACTCGCCCGCCGCGAGTCACGCTGCCCGATGTTACAATTCACGATACCTCACGCCACATACGCCGAAATATTCGAATATACGAAGAGAAAAAAAAGATCCACTCGAACTTCAAACTTCACTCGAATTATCAGCGTCGAAAACTCTCCTTGGATCGGGGCACGTGTTGACGAGCACACACGCACAGCACCGAAAGCACAATTTATTGGAAAAGCACACGCGATCTATCTTACGGAGCATCGACTCCCGACGACGAACAACGAGAGTCTCGTAATTCTCGTCATAGCACTCGTGTGTCGCGAAGAGATGGGAGAGAAAGAAGCCTAGCACTGCTGTAACCGCGAATACGCTTGACTACACTTATCTATATTTATATATATGTGCATATACATATACCGTTATGTAGTTGCTAATAAGAGAAGCATCGAAGCGCGTGTCTAGATACACAATATTCCTTTCGAGATCAATTCACCTCGGCGTCGTCGTTGGGAATTTAAAAAGCGTAAAAACACACTTTCCGAGGCAACTACGTAAGAATAAGCGCTGTAAAATCCGCGCATACGATGGACGTGCACACGTACATTCCTTTTTACTCCATTATCGCCCTAATCGACGACATTTATAATCCACTCGGTGAATTCACGATTTTCGCATTCACTGTTTTAATAATAATCCTCATGGTACTCGGTTACGGTGATTTATTTCGTACGGTTTTATTTTTTAACTTTCACGACGAACGAACGCGTCTTGGTGGAGGTACGGACGATCAGCCTCACGCGACGGTCGGGCATCTACTAAACGGGCGCGCGGTGCTCAGCGGCGGGGAAGGGGAAGTCTGCCCTTCCAACGCCCGGTTCTTCCCCTCCACGCAGCCGTTGAGCCGCCAAGCGCTAGCACGTGGATTCCTCTCTCGCTTGTCGTCGTTCCACTTGGGCCAGCCCTCGCTTCGTCCTTTGTCCGCACGTACGTTGCACGATACGAAATGTTATTTTCTCGCACTTGTGGAGGGAGCGACGGAGGGGCGAGCGGCGGGAAAGAAGGAGAAACACGAACGGCAAGGAGGAATAACCGCGGGCCGAGTTTCTCGCTTTCTCTCTCTCTTTCCTTACTCTTTCTCTCTCTCTCTCTCTCTCTGCCGCAGTGTAAGTTAACGGTCTCTCTCTTTTCCACTTGCTTCGCAACCGCGCGCGCACAGGATACACAAACGCGGCCATCTTTTTTCTCGCTCTGCTCGCCGAAGCCGAAAAATACCTTCTTCGTCTTTCCAACGACACATTTTTTTTTTCACCGCTCGCGTTGCACTCCCGAGCGTCTTCCGAGAGAGCTCGTCTTCTCCACCCCCCCCCCCCCGCCCTTGCCGCACCACTTACACAAGCACTTCCTTCTCTTCTGCTCGCACGGCGGCGCTGCCGTCACTCCAACCGCCGCTACATACCGTATACATGCTCTCACCTCTTTCCTCCCCCGCCACTCGCGCACCGTCTCTTTCGCTCTCGTTTCGACGCGGCAGAGGCTCTTCTCGACGCCTACGTTCCGAGGGCGCGCGCGTTTCCATCTCGCACTTTACGCGCGCGCACCAACCACGCTTTTGTTCTCACTCGTCTCTTAGCTCTCTTCGACACTCACTCGAAATCTCGCACCTTCACCCTGTAGCATTTTTCGATCCCTCGTATCATAGTGGCGCGAGAGACACGGGCGGGGGGTGGGGAGTCTGCGACAAAAGTTTACCGGTCTCGGAATGCGAATTTAACGGAGAAAAATTCTTTTTCGCTCTTGAATTCGTGCTCAAATCTCGGGTCAGAATTTTCGACAGATCGGCGTTGTATTTGCGGGTATGGAAGAATGTGCACCTGGGTGGATTGTCGAGCAGAGATCGACGTTTTGATACGGTGACTCGGGTCGACGTGGACTTGGTTGATAGACGAAACAATGTCTCTGAATAGCTGAAATTTTCGAACTGAGATTACTTAGAAATGAAGAATATTTAGGGTGAAAGGAAATTGTAAAGCTCCGCGTCAGGGAATTATACAGAGCTGGAGGATTTGTTTTTCCGGAAAAACTTTACCATCTATGAGAAAACTGAGTTCGCATGTTTGTGGGGTTATGTCGATCTTGTACATGCTTTTGAGGGGAGATATACACCTAAATGGTCGAAAAAATCGATTTAGAAGCTATGAACATTCCGTCGACCGTAGAAGACCTACACTATGGGCCTGGTATCGATGATTACATGTACGTTGACAAATTTCATGATTTATTCATTCCCAAATTTTCAAACGCATTTTTCTCAAAAACTCGTTTTTCAAATCGGTACGCAAAATTTCGCGAAAACCAATGAACCGATTGCCTTGAGGTTTTTTGTGGTTATTCTATACACCATTATCCAGTACTTGTCATAGGATTTTTTTTCCGTTACTTAGTTTTTGTTTTATAGGCAAAATAATGACTAATTTTTGGCCCAAAAATCACTATTTATGTTCAAACGTCCGCCATTTTGTCATAAACCGATATTTTCAAAATCGGCTATCACAAGTACTAGATTATAGTATCTAATTTAATAATCTTTTTGGTTTTTTTTTTCAGATGATTTTTGAAGAAACGCCAGTGGGTACTGTATACGCAGATTTTTTTACGACGCTCCAAGGATCATACAATATCCTTGTATATTTTTGATATTTTTAAATAAAGAAAATTAAACATATTTTTGAATGTATTTTAGAAAATTTAAGCCCCAATCCGAAATTTGAAATAGTTGTCCTTGAAAAAATTCACAAAAACGACCTTTTTCCGGCTTCTAGGTGTATATCTCCCCTTAAGGGGAGGTACCTGAGTAAACGAGAAAAACAGGTAAACTTCGGGAATTTTTATCTCAAAAACTAATGTTTCGATTGGATCCGGATTTTTTCATTTGAAAATATGTACATTGAGGTATGTTTAGAAATTTTTTAAAATAAATTCGTTGACCGGAAGCGTTTCAAACGCGATTATCTCGAAACATAGTTCTCAATGTCGGTGCCAGATGAATCTCGAAAACGGCTTGTCTGATTTTGTCTAAATTTTGATACAATATTCTTCGATAGTTTTTCTCATTACACATGAAAGATACCTCAATGTTCACCGGGCTAACTTGTTTTTCCCCTTCTAAAACAAATTCCGAAAAAAACGCTTTTTTCGGAACCTTCTTTTTTTGGACGGTTCTAATTTTTTTTACTCCCTGCGGAGTTTTCAAATCGCGCGATTCTCCTTACTGAAAAACGCTTCTTCACAAACGATTATCATCGTTTGTAAAAAAACGATTATTGTTATCGTTTGTAAAAAACGATTATTGTTATCGTTTGTAAAAAACGGTTACTGTGATCGTTTGTAAAAAAACGATTACTGTGATCGTTTGTTAAAAAAAAACGATTGTTATCGTTTTTAAAAATCGATTATAACAAACCCTAATATTGAAACGATGATAATTCTGTTCAATGTTGAATAATAAATTATAAAAATAATAATGAAGAATAGAGTTAATTTTTCGTAACTGCATTTCGAAAAAAATGCTTTGATCGGAAAGAAAACTGCAAGCACCTGCAAAAACGACGCTTTTTTTTCGAACAAATTCGCTTTTTTACTTCCGAAAGATGTGATTCTGAAAAATGGAACGGGGCTTTCGAGTAGAGGGAAATTCACTTTTGGGAGAGGAATTATCGTTGCATTCGCTCGGAAAAATATATTCATTTGGGCCCATGAACATGGCCAATTTACGAAGATGCAAAAATGTGAAAAGGAACAAATAATTCCGTGAACTATTTTTAACCATCATCGACGTATTCAATATTTAACAATCATCGAGATATTAATGTTAAAAAATGGCAAATTCAATGTGAATAAACCATCGATATTATTGAAAAAAATCGATATTATCAAAAATAATATTAAAAAATAATACATCTAATATTTAAAAATAACATATTTAATATTGAAAAATAACATGTTTAAGATTTTTAAATAAAATATTTAATATTTAAAAATAAAATATTTAATATTTAAAAATAAAATATTTAATATTTAAAAATAAAATATTTAATATTTACAAATCATCGACATTTTAATATGTAAAAATAACCCGTTAAATATTGTAAAATTATTGGCATTTGAATATTCAAAGATGCAATGTTTAGTATTTTTAAATAACATATTACACACTTAAAAATCATCGACGCCCTTAATATTCGAATATGATAGTATAATTACTCATTTTATTGCGAATTACATAGTTTATCGTAATTTTTTTTTTTATTCATTGCCTCTCCAAAATCGTAATTTCTTCTCGACCAAAAATTCACTCCGCAAACAAAAGAATTATTTTTCGTAAATATAGTTTTCCCGAATTTACTTTTTGCCTGAGGCCAAGTGTGTTCGACGACTGTCAATAAGAAAACTAAAATTGCCCGCTGCAGACACTGACACGATAGGGCGAGTGGGACCCCAAGGCGACACGAGTGGATCAAAGATACGTGGCGAGAACGAACGCCTCGCGACACAGCGGGTGACCGCGTATGAACCGTAAACATAAAATTAAACACGTGTAAAACGTAGCGTTTTCCCATTTTTCACAGTCGACGGGACATTTCTTATTTTTTTTTTTTTTTTTACGACGAAATAGTCACGTATATTTCAAATGTGTACACAAATGTTCACCGAGTTTGAGACGAACGAGCAGAGTGTTTGAACGTTTCGTAAAATTTTCGTCAAACGTCTTTATCGCGGGTCCACATATTGAGCCACACATTTCCATAGATACGCCGAGCGTAACCGAGGAGTGTGTATAAGCTTGTACAAACATGTAAACATTTAATGGACTGTTTCGCCCTCCTCGCGATCTATAGACACTCGGCGCGATACATCGAGACGGCGAGCGTGTAGCCGTCTCCCCCGACTTTGCTATCCCGGCGCCATCTACAGCAAACAAAGTGTACCGCAAGATATTCCCTTCTCGTATTATCTTCGATCTATAAGCGTCGCAGAAAAAATTCACTTCGCAGCCGCGCATGAGCTCCGATCAATCTCCGCTCTCGTCGCTAAATAAAGGGGGTCTCGAAATGGCCTGACATTTCGATTTATTAAGGGGCTGTACCAGTGTGAACGCTGAATATTTGGGCGATTTTCGGGAATTTTTTTGGAAGAAAAGTACTCAATTGAATGTTTCGTAAAATTAAGAATATATTTGGCTGTATTTGACCTATATCACATAATTTTTTCATAGAAAAATATTAAGATCCAAACGACTTACGGGCTGCCTTCGGAGGCGCCAAAAAAAGTTCCTCCACTGCTGACATGATTCCGGCCGATTGAGTAGCTGAAACCGAAAAAGGAAAAAATGTCGTTAAACTGGAAGGTATTTTCTGTACAATGACGTAGGATTTTCGAAAAATATCAAAATCTAACAAAATGGCGTAGTTATGAAAGAAAGGTCTGTTTTCTTGCCTATAAAATGGTCGTTTTTTTTCAATGCCAAATCGTCAATTTTCATCCAATCAAAAATATCCTACGTCATTGTACAGTAAATATATTCAAGAGTACTCAGTTCAAATTTCAAGTAAATCGGATAATTGCTCTTTGAGTTACAATGTCAGCAAATTTGAAAAATTTTATTTCGAGAAAAACGCGTTTAAAGATTTAAGGCGTTACCCCCACTTGTAGCGCAAAAAAGGCCTTTTTCATGAATTTTTTCAAAGAAAACTACAAAACTTTTTTAACCGATCAATATACCATCTTAAATAACACATCTTGAAGAACTTTCAGTAATTTTTTTATTGAAAAATATTACATTGTTTAGTGGCAAATGGCCGTCAATGAAATAATGTTTTTATATACACGGTTTGCGGTGACCAACATTGCGGCGAAGTGGATCATCTGAAAAAAAAATGCGGATGGATTTAGTCAAATATAAGTATAAACCAGTCTTTAATCGAAGGATTTTAAAAAATATTCATTTTTTCACAAAATGGCGGACAGTCAAAGTTAATGGTTCGATTTTAACGAAAAAAAACGGCCGTTTTTTGGCTATAAAACGGCCATTTTTTTCGAAAAAAAAAAATCGAACGATTAAAGACTACATTTTTATGTATTAAATAAGCCTGCAAAATTTCAAGAAGATCGGTTCATTAGTGTTCGAGTAATCTTGGTCACCGACTTCAGAAATGCCATTTTGAGAAAAACGCGTTTAAAGTTTCTCTTTCAACGCTCTTCCAACGCGGATTCTTCTCTTTCAACGCTCATATCTCAGTCAATTTTGTTCGGATCGACTTGAAATTTTCAGGACATATTCTCAGATACTCATAGTTCAAAAAAATGCAATAAAAAAAATCGATTTTTTCAAAATCGCAAGTGGGTGTAACCCCTTAACTATCGATTTTTGCAAGATAAAATGATAGAGATACGGCCTTGAAATTTTTACAGGATATTCTTGAAAGTATAAACTGTCGAAAAAAGCAAGAAAAATCGATGTTTTTTAAAGTGTCACACTGGTATAGCCCCTTAAAAAATGGCTGAAGGCTTTTTGGAGGCATAAACTGCCGATCATATTGAAGTTTGCATCGTTGCGACGAAACGAAAATATTTTTGACCTCACAGCTCAACTTTTTATGGCCTATTTGACCTACGAAAGTCACTAACGTTTTCAAAGTTCCTTTTTGGGGTTCCAAGCACATGTCTTTCAGTCCTTCCAGGACTTTGAAGACATGTTCTATCAACGAGATGGCCCAACCATTTGGTTGCGCATGCAAAGCACCGCGGACTTTTCTTAAAAGAAAAGTTTATGCCAATGATCCACAGACCATTCCGGAGCTCGAGGAAACAATTGGACGCACCATTAATGAAATTAGTCCCCAATTATGCCAAAATGTAATTGAAAATTTCGTCGAAAGAGTGAACGTTCGCAAACAGAGACGAGCCGGCCATTTATCGGATATTGTGTTCCACACATAACCTCTATGTTTGTACCTTATTATTAATATCAAAATATTCGCACTTTTCAAATAAATAATACGTTTTATGAATACATTTAAATGTCAGGTCATTTTGAATGCTTCTTTTTCTTCTTCGACGAGCCAAATTAATATCGACGAATTTACGAATTGCCAAACTTTCGGGACGATATTTCTTTTTCAGTTATTTATCATTGTTCCACTGAGAGATCGAAGTGTGACTTTTTTCACCTTAGAGAAGGTTCTGTCTTGTTGGGCCAAAAAATGTTCGTTTTTTCACCAATTTTTTATGCGAAAATTATTGAATATAGAATGTTGATATTTGGTATGTTGACTAAGCGGTCTTTATTGGACATCAAAATATTTTTTAAAGTTTGACAAAACATGGTGACATTCGAGAGTGGAAGATCGCCGGGATGCTTTATTCGGAATCTACAAATATTCAATTAACGAGAGTAGGTAAAAAAATTGCATTTTCCGAAAATATTTTTATTCGATAGTATCACCCTTTAGCTATATTCCCTAAAAAATTCATTGAAATATTCCTGAAATTTAATGAGCTACAGCTCCTAACAGTCGGCCGGGCGAGCGGTAGCAGCACCATATTTCGAACTTTAATCGCGTTTTTCTCGAAACACTATTTTTAAAGTCGGTGGACATGATATCTCGAAAACCGCGGGACGGATTATTTCCAAATTTACAGGAGATACGCTGATAAACATTTCAAGGTCGTTGACGATCTCACTTTTCAAAAATCGATCTTTATTCTTTAATAATTACATGAACATGACGACTTTTTTCAAGAATTTTGCATGCTCGAGTTTCAATTCGTCGCCGCGTTGTTAAAAAAAATTATTTTGGAAATTGACGATCGTCAACGACTCGTATTTATTGTTGACTTAAATAACCCGTTTGGTTTTTAGATTTCAGATGGACCGTTAAAGCTGGAGAGTGGCCACCGCCGAACGTCGCGAAATAATTTCACCATCATCCGGCGGCCATGTTTTTGTTGTTTTTCTGTATTTTTTGGTAATTTTTTTAAGGCTCTTAATATATGTACTATTGTGTTTTAAAAAATGCGATTCTTTTTCACCAACCGTTACCCAGATTAAAAAATCGGAATTGGGCTATTTTTCGGGCCTCCAGGTAGATGTAGCCCCTTAACGAAGACGGAAAGCCAGAGAGGGAGAGAGAGAGAAAGAGAATAGGATCGGAGAAACGATAGAGACGAGAATGCTGCTTTACCACTGCGAGATACGGACAAGAGGAATAAGACGTGTGTGTGTGTGTGTGTGTGTGTGCCGAGAAATCTCGAGTGGACACCCAAGTGAGTGAACACGACGAACAACCTTTCGATAAACTCGATACTCTCTTGGCGATATATATATATATATATATATATATACACATCGTTCGCCCAACATTTGCCACTATCCGCTCTGTATACGAGGCCTTCCACGTCGACTCGACCTCAATGCATTTTTCACCACGCACGCGAGTCCTAAAAAATATCTCGATACTTTTCGCCCCCCCCCCTCCCTGAAAGTCTGCCGATTTTTCATTCGGAAAAATATTCCCACCAAAACGTGGCGAACGATTGAAAATGACTGAAGGATCTTCCTGATGATTATGCAGTGGTCGAAAAAAATATCCATGAAAGTGAAAGATAACGCTCAAAATTAGCATTGGCAAAGAGAATGTTAAACGCGGGTAGACAAATTAGCGAAAAGTGAAGGCGGCAGGTCGGAATGCCTCGAGATGTGCGTGGCAGCGATACTAATCGCGTCGTTCGTGGGAGAAAAAAATTAACAATGAAAAATTGGCCGTTCAAAGGTGGCCTGAACATACATTGGCTTCGTATACCGTAGATTGAAGAATTGAGAAAATCTTCGGAAAAAAAGCGCGTATAAATGATACGCGCATGTGTAGAATTTTTATTTGGAACGAAAATAATTATGGATAAATTTTCGTCGAGCTCGTGTATGATCGTTTACGCGCGGCCTTGTATAGGAAGTCAGGCTGAAAAGTTCTCGGCCCGAGGCACTAATCACCGCATAAGACTGTCAAAAGCTCTGTGATTGTGGTTACAATATTGTGATAAATAATCAAAATTAAAATCGCGCCTCAATTGCATTTAATTTGTTTGCATTGAATCAATTTGTCTGGCCAAAGATGGCAAGAAGCTTTTCCTCTCGGTAAAGTGAAAGAAAGTAAGTGAAATTTTCTAAAAATGTATTTTTTTCCTTGTAATTTTGTTATAAGACGAGAAGAATGAAGGTATTTAATTGCTTTTATTAAAATTTAACAAACATGTATTGTTGCTGCACCACTTTATAATACAGTAAATAAAATTTTGTTTTCAGATCGAAATGAGCGTAATTTCAAAGACCGGCTTCGAGAGTATACCTTACAATATTTATTTCCAACCTCAAAATCAATCTAAGGGAAAATCTTGGTATCTGCTGAACACGCCTGGCATGTAGAAGAGTTAAAAACAAAACAAGACCCAAATTTAATATTTCAAGCTCGTGTCGTAAGGTGAACCTCTATTTCTTCAACGACGCCTTACCAAACTTCTTTAAGGGGCCAGTCCACTTTCGTAATATCTTCATAAAACTAATAAACCGATTCTCTTGAAATTTGAACCACATATTGTAAACATGATTCGCAACAAGATGACCCTCGATGGTTTTAAAAATTTTATTTTTACTTTTTTTTGACAAAAAATTGCGAAAAAAGCGCGTTTTTTTAGTTTTTTCGTTTTTCATTTGCCATTTTTTTTATTTTTCGATAAAACTTTATATCCGAGGGTCATTTTGTAGCTGGTGTCATACTGAATCTAATGGACTTCGATTTTTTTGTTTCAGACAAGTCGTTGCCGAATTGGGATGGAGCTACCTAGCCCACGTATTTTTGAGGCGTTACGTTAAACTATAGTTTTTGTACTTAAAAATGAATAATAATGAATTACATTTTTTTTAAATGTATTCCAAGACTTTATTTATCAAGCCCAACAACTTTTATATTCATATCTTTTAAAAAATCCTCAAAAAAACGCGAGAATGGCCTTTTTCACGGCGCCAAAGTGGACTGGCCCCTTAAAGATAAAACTGTAGCTATCCATTTGTTGCCTTGTGCTAACTTCCAATTTGCCATAGGGAATATTTGCATTTACTTTTCGGTATTTTTGCAATTTATCACACAGCAACCGTCGCGGCCAATTTTTCATAAAACAATGTTTCAAATTTGATTGCGAAAATCTCACGCTCATACAGATTTGACAGATAAATAGTCGAGTTTATTGCAATTTTTGTCCACTGGGGGCGCTGCGTTCAATTTCATTACTCACACCCTATACTCTGCACGGAGCCAATAATGCTTCGGCCGAGAACTTTTCAGCCTGTCTCAGCAAACATATTTTTCGTATTTTCTTTCTCCTCGCGATTTCTTTGGTTCTCAGGTGATACAGAGTGAGCGTTCGCGTACGTCCGTCGCGTAGCGGAATAAATGGATTTTAACAAACGGGCAGAAAAGAGCCTTTTGCGCGTGGGCGGCCCCATTCATGGGACATGGTAGAGCTTCGAGTGGGGAAAGAAAAAAAAATGTGATACGGTGACGAAACATCGATAAGGGAAATAAGAGAATCCGCTTCCGTCCGTCAATTTTGTGTACACTCTCTCTCTCTACCTCTCACTCTCTCTCCGCCTGGTGTCTCGTTTTTCGAACCTCCGTCACTCGAATTACGGTCGACTCGTGTTTATTCTCGAAAAAAAAAGAGATTTTTTTGAAGATTGAAAAGGCCGTGCCTGCGAGACGCGTGTAAGTACAAACGTTGTACTCGAGTGTAAATAGATTGGCGTACGAGATAGAACGTACACGATCATCCGTACACCGTCTAATATTGCGCTGTGCAGGATTTATATTTTGAGAGACGAAGACGGAATGGAGCGAGAAGCTCGAGGAAAAAACAGAAATTCGATCACAACCCGCGCTCGGAAATTTCGTAAAATAACAAAAGCCAATCGTTGCGAAGTTCATTGATCCTCAAATTTGATCATACTTCGGCGCTTTCTCGAAAATTCGACGTACCTGGAAACACTTTGGTTTGGGAGAACGGTGGGTCTTTAACATCGCCTCGGGGACGTTCCCAACAATTTTTTTTTTCGACGAGACTTCACGAGGCACACGCACGGCAACATCGGTAGTTTTTTTTGTCGTGAAAAAAAAATCGCGTGTAAATCGGGAAAAAATGCAAATTACAATTCACACGTCGCTTATGGGAGCGAGGGGAAAGCAGAGGGTCACGAATGGCGAGTGATCCTTCGGACGGTGAAGCATAGCGGTCGAGGGCTGTGCGACGCGCATGCCAAACGAATGTTCATTTAAGGCGTTACCCCCACTTGTAGCGCAAAAAAGGCCTTTTTCATGAATTTTTTTAAAGAAAACTACAAAACTTTTTTAATCGATCAATATACCATCTTAAAGAACACATCTTGAAGAACTTTCAGTGATTTTTTTATTGAAAAATATTACATTGTTTAGTGGCAAATGGCCGTCAATGAAACAATGTTTTTATATACACGGTTTGCGGTGACCAACATTGCGGCGAAGTGGATCATCTGAAGAAAAAAATGCGGATGGATTTAGTCAAATATAAGTATAAACTAGTCTTTAATCGAAGGATTTTAAAAAATATTCATTTTTCACAAAATGGCGGACAGTCAAAGTTAATGGTTCGATTTTAACGAAAAAAACGGCCGTTTTTTGGCTATAAAACGGCCGTTTTTTTGGAAAAAAAAAATTGAACGATTAAATACTACATTTTTATGTATTAAATAAGCCTGCAAAATTTCAAGAAGATCGGTTCATTAGTGTTCGAGTAATCTTGGTCACCGACTTCGGAAGTGCCAGTTTGAGAAAAACGCATTTAAAGTTTCTCTTTCAACGCTCCTTCAACACGGATTCTTCTCTTTCAACGCTCATATTTCAGTCAATTTTGTTCGGATCGACTTGAAATTTTCAGGACATATTCTCAGATACTTATACTTCAAATAAATGCAATAAAAAAAGTGACCACGATATTTCAGAAACTACTGCACCGATCTTGTTCAAATTTATACAGCATCTTAATATTATAAGCCAGGGATTGAACTAGGATTATCACGATTGCTTCGATAGTTTTTTTTTGTACGAGCGAAAAACTTAAGAAAAAATGAGTAAAAAATAGAATGTAATTTTCGAAAGTGTATAAAAAAGTCAATTTTTGTATTTTAGAATTCACTCTAGTTCAATCGCTAGTCTTAAATATGAAGATTAAAATGCCGTTTGGTTTTTTGCCGCAATCTTGGTCACCGTCAAGCACCTCTTTCACTTGATGTCTTCCTGTCGGCCACTATGACCTTTATTCTATTATATATTTTGACTTCAAAAAATTTGTAAAGCTTATTTAAATGTTAATAAAGATTATGCAAAAACAATGAGATTGATTATTTCGATGCTTTGCCCGTAAAAAATTATTGAAAAAGCCGTAAAAAAACAGCCCAGAAACTAGAGGACCGCGTTGAGAGGTTTGGCTACTGAGACAACCCGAAAATTAGTACACTTGAATATACTATTAAAGTATAGCTAAAGTTTGATAATTGTAGAATAATTATTTCTTAGTTAAAAAATGGCATATTCAATGTTAATAAACCATCGATATGATTAAAAATAATATTAAAAAATAATACATCTAATATTAAAAAATAACATATTTAATATTTTTAAATAACATATTCAATATTTACAAATCTTCTTAGTTTAAAAAAACCCTCAATATTGCTTATTTCTTTCGTGTCTATATGTATATCCCGTCTTCAATGGTGTTCCTTGCAAGTGCGTTGTGGAGGGCACGATGGCACTTTGAAAAATGTGCTTGAAAAATGTTTAAACAGAATTTTCGCGTATAATTCTATTTGTGTATCATTCTTGTAATGTTTATACATCATTTGAGCCAATAAAAAAAACGGTCCATATTTTTTTCCACTCGTATGTGCCTTAAGGGGGTCGTCTAGCGTGTCAGATCAAAAGAAGAGAAAACCGCCTTGCATGACTGCTTTGAAGAAGAGGAAGGTGTACTCCATGGTCCAGCCATAGCAGATTGATGGTGAGACCATTTTTTTATTATGAATTATATACAACTTTCTAACGCGTTTTTCTCAAAACACGATTTTTTCAAACTGCTGCCATGATATCTCAAAAACTATTCGATTGATTCTGCTCAAATTTATACAGCATCTTCAGTACATATATAACGACAAGTTGAACTAAAATAATTAAGATTGCTCCGTTACTTTTCTTTTTATCAGCTATATAGACCCCAAAAAAATACGAAAAATTGAATTTTTTTTCTAAAGCGTAAAAAAAAATTATTTTTTTGGAATTCTAACTTTATTTTAGTTCCATGTAGAGCCTCAAGTCTCAGGATTAAAATTGCGTTTGGTTTTTTGATTTCAGATAAGCAGAACGGCCGGAATCATGGCAGCAGTGGAGCACCTCTTTTTATGTATGTGTTCCTGTTGGGCGGTGTATCTCCGAATATATTCTATATAATGACTTCAAAAAACTCACAAAGTTTGTTTAAATGTTAATAAAAATGATGTACAATTTATAAATTATTTTATTTTAATCGTTTGTCAAAAAAAAATTCCCCAAAAAAGCATTAAAAAACGGCCTTCACACTAGAGGACGGCCTTAAGTGCGCATTCTAGAGGTGGTTATTCCAAACGAGCCTTATTATCAGGATTTCCGAGTTTTCCCACGTGATTTTTGTGGTTCACTTTATCACAAGATCTCTTTGTCTCGCACTCTCTCTCTCTCTCTCTCTCTCTCTCTCTCTCTCTCTCTCTCGCTCTTTCCCCTTCGCGTGTTCAGTAGCGTGCGTCGTTGTACCACACAGCGGATTTCTCTGCAAGCGGTCGTTAATTGTTAGCTTCAGGTGCATGCCGTCGGGGGCACGAAACCGCGGCATGTGCATGAACGCATGCATGCACGAAGCGGAGAGCTCCCTAATCCGCGGAGCGCGTACGCACACGAGACGTGTGTGAACGTTATTATCGCAACGTAATTTTATATAGCATTTAATCACGTGTGCACGCGGCTGCACAAGCATTACACCATGCTCTTCAACAATTTCTACATGTGTTAATATACGTGTATAACGAGAACAACAATGTAATTGTAACAATAACAACCTGCATTGTACTAACTACGTGCACTGGGGACGCATAATTTGTACATTTAGCTATATACTTTAGTGCGATAAGCGCAAAAACTACTGGGCCGATTTTGATTAGAGTCGCATCGTTGGCTTCTTTATGACTCCCGGAGTGGCATAGGCCACGTTTCGTCGCACCGTTTCGTCGGGGGATCGAGCAGTAGGCAGCTCGAATTTTTGCAGCTGCAACGCAGAGCTGTGTGCTCGCGACGCTGGGGTGGGGAGCAGCGAGTCCCCCACCGCTGAGCCTTGTCATCATCCCCACCAACGTGGCGCGGTGGTGGGGGGCGTGCGTAGAGACAGTGCTGAGAGTTTACTCATATATATAATGAAATTCACTATTTTGACGGTTGAATTAGCGGTTAATACAGTAAAGGGCGCTCGGCCAACGGGAAAAAACAAAGATTCTTACGTATACACGTCGTAGACTCCCAGTCGACATGTCACGATTATTTCTTGCGCTAGATTCCCAGTCGAACAGTAACGATTATTTCTTGCACAAATTGTCGTAACGGGCGAACCAATTAACCAATTAACGAAGGAATTAATACCTTCCCATGCTTGATAGAGAATGCCCCATACAGGTGAATAACGTCTATATACACACGTGCCGTTTGGCAGGCGTTAGCATCTTACGTAGATTCTCACTCAAAAGTTTCGTAAAAAATGCAGTATTTTGCAATTCGAAAAAAAAAAATGTTTAAGCCCGTCGTATCGAGCTCTTTCCGAATAGTTATCCCAAATAACAGTAATGCCAAGAAGTTATTCACGAATGGAAGAAAACAACGAATAATTGGTCCGACTTTTTTTATTGCTATTCTATTACTCTCCTCATTTATTTTTCCTAGCGTACTTTTTTTTAAAATAAAATAAATAGTATCTTTATTCAAAATAATTACAGAGCGGCAGCTCAGCCAGTTTAAAATTCCAAAGATAAAAGAAAAAAGTATTAACGAATATATATGTCAAAATAAAAGTGCGATCAGTCATTTAAACATCATTTGACGTAATTACCGCAGCGGGCCCATTCAGTAAAATGCTTAGAAATAATCGATACGTAATTTTTTCTCGCATAGTATACTTTTTTTATCTCCGCGTCGTGAGAAACGATCAAATGTCGATGCCGTTTGGTCATAGCTGCCGCAAAAGAAAAAAATATTCCACGTTCTCGAATGTCGATTCTACGGAACAGATTTGATTAGCTACGCTATACGTAAATTCTTGTTGCATGAATGTGTTGGGTGCGCTCATATATGTGTACCATATATGACACACACACAGGTACACGTATACACATCGATAATTCGCATCGCCCGCGGACGTTGTGATTAATCGCAACGTCCGTTTCGAGGAAATCCTGACAAGTGTTATTTTCGAACTACTACAAAATGCTTACAAACACGTAAAGGATGAATTTTTATTCGTGGAATAATTGAATGACCGCTTCGCACATTTATTTTTAATCGTCTCCACCGAACGCTGTATTATTTACCGCCTTGTTTTTATCTTATTCTTTACCTTTCTTTTCGTATCATATTTTATACGATATCGGCATTAAGTCGGGACCGCATTCCGCGGGAGAGGGACGATTTGTCGAAAGTCCCGAGAAGTACGAGATAGGAGTATGTTTATGTGTATATATATATATATATATATATATATATATATATATATATATATATATATATATATATACATACAGGGTGGCCCGAAAAGTGACGTCCAAAAGGAAATTCTAAATGCCTCGTGTCGATACCTAGCCGAATCACCCCCATGCATGTTCTACGATCTTGTTTAGTTTTTGTAAATAAAGCATTTTTTCTATTTTTCTTTTGCGTATGTACTTTCCGGGCGATTTTTTTACAAACTTGCGTTATCGTTACGAAGTGCACTGTTAAGCGATAAATAAATTACCTACTGAACCCTAACGAGAGTGCCTTAGATTTTTATTCAAAGTTAAAAAAAGGATTGAGAGGATCAGTCACCGACGACGTTGAAGTTCCCAACTTTGGTACGCAATGAAAATTCATTTTTTCAACTGCTGATATATTTTTCTGCTTGTCTCAGGCTATAAAACGAACCGAAACGTTCTTCACATATCACTCTGCAGAAAAAGGCTTTGGATGATAAAAATAATTGGAACATTGAGAAATAAAATAGTTGCATTCCAACGATGCAAACTTCAACGTCAGCACTAAAGTTCAGATGATTAAAATAAATACGTACACTGGTCTAAGTGACTCCCAATTGCTTTTGAAAACGTCTGAGAGGAAAGTTCATACACGAAAGGGTAACAAAAAAATAAAAGACATCCTGTAGGAAAATAGGTAATTTTTTTTAATGCTTCTCGAAATCTGAAAAAGATCGTACAATATGCGTGGGCTGATCCAGGTAGGCAGTGATACGAGGCATCTAGATTTTCCATTCGGACGTCATTTTTCGGGCCACCCTGTATGTATGTATGTGTGTATGTATGTGTATATATATATATATATATATATATATATATATATATATATATATATATATATATATATATATATATATATATATATATACGTGTGTATTTAGATATTTGTATACATGCAAGTCCTGTTACAGAGAAGATAAGACCGATAAAGGCCGAAATGAAATTCAAGAATCCGGTATCAAATTACCACATGTCGCCGAATCAACGAATTTATTTGAGACCCCAATCTCGGTTGGATTCTCCGAAAATTTCTTTTTTGTTTCGACGCTCTCTCGTATATTTATGGACGGGAAAAAGTCTCTTGGAGTTTTCAGGTGAATTTTTTTCCTACCGGAATTTTTTTCAGGTATATCATTTATACGAGAATATTGTCTCGTAGATTCGGGTCTGCTGCCCTTTTTTATGCACATCGCGTACGAGGACTATTATTGATAGGCACCACGAATGCAGTAGAACATCGGAGAACTTCAAAGCTACCGAGAAAAATACTTTTCACTTTCCAAAAATTTGCCTAACAAATCGTCAGATAATTGTTAATAACAAATGAACTATGCAATATAAAAAAAAATCCTACGTACTTCCATAGACAATGTATTTTTCAAGATGTATTCAACATTTCAAGTGAATCGGTTGAAAATTGTCTGAGTTATGTTTCCGGCCAACTTAAAAAATGCAGTTTTGAGATAAACACTGCACAGCCATTTTTAAATCAATCGCTGCTACAAAAATTATTATATACAGTCACTGATATGTTTGATAAACACGCTTTTTGTAATCTCGATTTATTTTGTAGTTTTTCTGAAAAAAAAATCCCCAAAAAGCCTACTTTTTCAGCTTCTAGAGTGGCCTAACCCCTCAATTCGCTTCGAGTCGTGCGTACACGAAAAACAAATGATTCGTCAAAATTAATAGTTGGTGTTTATAAATTACTGAGGAAAGATGAACATAATGCAGTTTCACACTGTAAACCAATCATGTTACAGCACTTTTAGGAAAAAATAATGGATCAGACGTGCTTTTTTACTATTCGACCGATGGAAATGCAGATTTTAACTGTAAAAAAATCATAATGATCACCGCGATAAAGTAAACTGTCGAATTTACAAATTAAATATAAGATATCGCGGTACTCGATGCGTAAAATATACGGAGTACCTTAAAAAAAAGTGAGATTCGACTGGTAATCACTGATGTGAACCATAAAATTCTTCAACAAGAAAATGTTGAAAATTAGATTAAATTCTATTGAAATTTGGTATTGTCTTCTGAAAAATGTGGTGCGAGTTTAAATTAAAAACTCCAGTGTACACCTTGCAAATTGTATCGTAGCTCGGTATTATTCAATACGTACAGATTTAATTTTTACAGAGTCAATTGTAATTTTTTTTAACAAATCGGGCAAAGCATATTTTGATAACGGGTTGTTGAATACTAATACGGATATTTAAATTTATTAGTGCGATACATGAAAAAAAATTCAAAGCAATCAGTAGAAGTTACAGCCGACATTGCGCGGTACACCGCGTGTACCTCGAATTTTCACAATGTGCATTGTAAACGCGTGACCGCGTCAACTCGGGGGTTAAGGGGGGATTGTCTTTTTTTTTCGCAAAATTTACCGCTTTTTGGGAATTTTTTTGTGAAGAAAGTATACAACGGAAAACTTGTGAAACTTGGCATATAGTTTTATTGATCTGTTTACTACATACAAAAAAAATTTTAAACAATTTCATCAAAAAATCCGCCTCCCACCCCCCACGACGCGCGATGGTCCTTTTTTGATGGTGTGCACGATTTCTCAAAAACTATTCAACCGATTGCCTTCAAATTTGGACAGAATGCTCAGCTGACATCCTTTTATCGTTTGATGAAGCAAAAAAGCAATACGTTTAATAGTTTTTTATTTATAACAAAAAATCGATCAATTTTTTTCGAAAAATCGATACTTCAAGTTCAAAACGTCACCAAATCGTCAATTTTTTTTTCCCCTTCATCGAACGATAGCTATATGTGTCTAAAGTAAAATCCTTTTTGGGTTTTTGTTGCAGGATGAACGTGAAGGCTGTAATCGTGCACACCATCAAAAAAGGACCATCGCGCGTCGAGGGGGGTGGGAGGCGGATTTTTTGATGAAATTGTTTAAAAAATTTTTTGTATGTAGTAAACAGATCAATAAAACTATATGCCAAGTTTCACAAGTTTTCCGTTGTATACTTTCTTCACAAAAAATTCCCAAAAAGCGGTAAAGTTTGCGAAAAAAAGACAATCCCCCCTTCAGGCGTTCAAACCTGCACGCCTGAATCAACAAAGAAAAATTCTTTCGCGTGATCGCCCTCAGTCTCGACATCTACTCAGTGCTCTTTTGGATCTCGTGGCGTAAAGTTTTGCGTAGTGTCTTCGAGAAACGACAATTATTTATAATCAATGTGAAAACTGACACACACACAGTGAACAAGGACAAGCTGTTAGTGAATAAAAAGTGCCGTGAAAGATTTGTCGCTGCTGAAAAGAGGACGAAAAAACGAAGTGAGTATTGTATTTGTGCTTTTCTATCTCGCTTTCACGCATAATGATGCTTGATGTACATCGAGCTATTCACCATCTGCATTATTTGCTATTTCACAGTGTAAAAATTTCACAATGAAGTCGTTCATTTTATAACATTTTTAAATGTAAAAATTCGTGGGTCCGCTCGTTTACTTTTAACAGTTTCACATAGTAAAAATTCGCAAGTCACTCCATCTACTGTTTACAGTTTCACATTGTAAAAATTCGTGAGTCGGTCCATCTACTGTTTACAGTGTCACATTGTGAAAATTCGTGAGGCGGTTCATCTACTGTTCACAGGTCTCCATTATGAAAAGTCGTGAGTCGGTTCATCTACTGTTCACAGTTTCACACTGCGAAAATGTATCGATCGCTTAGCATAAACTCAATAGTCCTACAGTTCTTTGTGGGAAACGTGGCGTGCACTTTTTAGAGTTTCACGTAGCAAATATCGAAGATTTTGTACCGAGAGGCGCTATGATGTGAGACACAGTACATTTTGATGGGGTTTCCATCGAAATTTACAGAATTCTTTTTTCCGTGTAGGTAAGTGTACGAGCAAAAGTTCGACAAAGAAAAGTTAAGTAAGTAAAGTCCTTTTTAATTATTCTGTCTACTGCTAAATTTTTTTCGAAGCATGTTTCACATTGTGGTGATGTTATTTTGTAAAGTAATGGTTACTTTTGTATTTCTTGAATAGTGTTTTGTTAAAACCTCAAGATTTCGCATGTATTGTTTCTACTTGTTTACATTTTAGATCTTTACGTACAGTCGGTGTATGATGGCCATAGTGTTAGTCGTAATGTGTTCAAGAAATTCATTTTTTCTACATTTGTTCTAGATGCCTAATAAGTACAAGAGAAAAGCGATTGCTCTACGAGGGAACTGAACTCATGAATCATTAAAAGCAGCTACTAGGGCTGTAAAAAAATGATGAATTGTCGGTTCGTGCGGCCGCTAGGACCTACGAAATACCTGGGAAGACCTTTGAAAGACGATATAAGAACAATGACAAAAAATGTGGCGGAGAAAATTATTATGAAACTCGTCTCATCGAAGACTGGCTTCAGTGGATAGTGTGCCAATTTTGGGTACACAAAAATTACACTGATTTCGATTATGTGTGTTCTGGATGTGACCAAAAGAAAAAAAATTAAGCATCAAAACATATAACCAAAGAGAAAAGCGAGAGCATAATCCTCGGTAACTGGCCATCTCACCTCTACTACTGTGGACATCACACCCGGATACTCCGGCAGAGATAGCCAATAGTGATTTAAAAAAAATAGTCATTTTAAGGGATTATCCCACAGTAACGGGTATAAAATCATGTGCGAATTTAACAAATGTTTTTTCGTATGAAAAAGTGATTCACTCACGAAGTTAATTACACATCTATTTAGTATGAATATCAAGCTGTTAGAAAATATAAATTTTTTTTTTCGATGTACAAAATGGCCGAATACTAATATTTTCTTTTGTTATCTTCTTTTAGGCGCTCCGCGGCGTGACATTTAGCATCCGCAATTTTTTACCTAGAACAAAAAACAAAAATTCTCGTCAATCTACATGAGAATGCCTAGAGAAGTCCCGAGTCGAAATTTTTAGCCTCCTCTGAACCCTCGCAGGACCCATTTCTTTTGTAATACATAAGCCGCCAGCCTCCGTTGAACCGACGAAACCTCATTTGTCGAGTTCAGTGCCATGAAGAGACCTCCTCTTCCCGCGTAGAAATTTCGATGGGGCCCAGATCAGGGCCCGATCAGGTTGCCTGACTGCCCTGGTAGGGCACTAATAAGGCAGCCTGAAAGGGCCCTACTAGGAAATGTAACGTTGTGTCACATATGGGCCTGATCTGGTTTCCTGATCAGGCCCCTATCAGGTTGCCTGATCAGAAAGGAATGCATATAATATTTCAAAAAACCAAAATGGAATGAACCACTTAATTTAGAGTTCCACTACAATGATTTTGTATCATAATTCGTCATTCCCTGGCCTGCTGAAACGTTTTTGTTCAAAGAAAATATTACGCCTATATGGGAATCGAACCTCGTACCTTCCTACCCAAAGCTAGGCACGCTGCCCCTATGCTACCGAGTGCTTGTAACATCTTGGTCCCAGATATGGCATAACAGACCAAATGAATTCCTATAATTATTTGTTGTATCACATCAAGTATATCAATTAGTTAATATCATTGTGACAATTAAAGAGGTTTATCGAATAACATGCTATAGATTTTTGAAACTTAACCTTATATATATATATTTTATATATATAATAAAAATAATTAAAAAAATATATATATATATGGTTCCTCTCTCTCTCTCTTCGCCTTACAAAGCTGCCGAAATCTTCTAACGCGCATCCGAGTTGCATAACGTTTTTTGTCGTGACAGTCTATAGCAGCACCTTTTTTTAAATAGAATTCAGGAATGCATCGAAACTCCGAAGCTACGATGCTGTAAAATCGAAGTTTCCATGTGAAAAATGAGAGGTTATGTGCATCTAGCGACTGCTGAGGCAGGGATAGGGCAAGCCTATTTATGGCCTCATCAGGGAAAGCCATAGTACGGCCTATCAGGGCAAGCCTTGGTAGGGCCCTATCGGGGAAAGCCTTAATAGGGCCACATTAGGGACAGCCTTAGTAAGGCCCTATCATGGAAAGCCTTAGTAGGGCCTATCAGGGCTAGCCTTGGTAGGGCCCTATCGGGGAAAGCCTTAGTAGGATCTTATCAGGGACGGCCTTAGTAGGGCCATTTTAGTATAGCCTGATGTAGGGCCTTAATACTTCCGGCCCGATCGGGGCCGGATCAGGATGTCCGTGATAGGTGTTACCCCTATCACACCCCGATCGGGGCCTGATCCTGGTCAGGCTAACCCTAAGAAATTTCTACTCGGGTTGGTCCAGGGTAGCCTCTGCTAGACCTCCCAAACCTTCTCTCGACCCCCAGTTTTAGTGAAACGGGCAGAGCACAGGCCTCCTTAACCTGCTTTCAATCTCAAACTGTTGCCTCGACCCCACCTAACCTGCTTTCGGCCCAAATTCCTTATCTCCCCCACCATCATTCCATTGTGGCCTGATCAGTAACCCGTTCGATGACGAAAATAAGACGAAATTAATAAAAATACAACGTCCCCTTATCAAATTATTAGTGCAATATTAAAATGCGAAAACAATCAAATTTGCTCAATATCGATTTATTATTATTTTATAGGCAATTCGTAAAAGAATGGTTGTATATACAGTCTTACTCCAATTCTATCGGATTAATGGGCGTTTTCCTGTGAGAAAAAATCTCACAGGAAAATTCTTAAAAAATGCCAGTCTATCCAGTATAAGCTTACGCGACGTTTTTCGTCCTTGACATTTTTTCTTAAGCCCTCTAGTTCTTGAGTTACATTGCATTATATAGAATTAGTCTTTTTTAGCAAAAAATGAAATAACATTGCGAAAAAAATCGTACAAAACTTTATAAAAAACGCAAATGGAGTTCCTGCTACCCCGTTCAAGTTTATCATGGATAAACGTAACAAACTTTTTTTCATAAGTCATGCGCCCAATTCTCGATGGTCAAAAAAAGCCGAAAATCAGTCACATATAAAAGTACATACCGGGTCGAAAAGAAAATTATAAAAAAATATTTCAGAAAAGCAATATAGAGCTGAATTTATTCCCGTCAAAACGCCGTTCGGTAAATTTGGTTATCTTTTTTTTTACGAAGCTGTGTAACTTTTAGTGCAGCAAGAAATATCGACTGGTGTATCCAAACTTTTAAGCGACGGTATATATTATATAATACTATATATAAATATATTATATTCGAAATATGTAGTTGCATTAATATATTCAAATATACACTACCAGTCAAAAGTATTCGGACACTTCAGATAACTGCAAAACTTAATATCACTTTGGATCATTGCAAACTTATGGTAGAATAATAATTATTTTACGAAGATACTATAAAGCTCTGTATAATTACTTAATTATATAGATCTTTATAGTATCTTCGTGAAATAATAAATGAAATAAATTATATTACTCTAACATTATTTGGCAATTATCTAGCGCTCAAAAGTTTTGCGATCATGTGGAGTGTCCGAAAACTTTTGGCTGGCAGTGTAGATCTAAATTAAATATAATGTTGATATCTATATGGAACGTTAGGGTGTTAATTATAGTCTATTTCATGTTCCAAAGGATTGAAATTGTCGGTTTAGAATTCAACCTCATTCGATTTTTTTCTTGATTTTTTCTTTTTGTTTTTGTTCGTTTTGTTTTTTTTTGTTGATTCAATAATGAGTTGATAAATGGTGACGGCCGATTACCGTCGATTTTAAATGAAATGTTTGATTTTTCTTTGTTTTCATTTTTAGCACGTCGAAAATTTAAAAAATATTTCCACGTGAATGTATGAAGCATATTTTTATTTTTTGCCGCTAAATATGATATTAACTAACCGCGTCTATTTGATTCTTTTTTATTTGAATTAACTAGATTTTTCATAAAACCAAATTTTTTCTATTGCATTCCATTATTAAAATTATTGATTTAAAAAATGTTTATTTATAGAAAATCAATCTATTTAATATCGTCCAATAACTACATATTTTATTTGATCCTAATAAATCTGTGATTCGGTTTCATCAGTTCAACATTTTCATCTGTTCAAAAAAACAATTTAGTTAAGTTCACTGAATGGATCTAGTTATTTGTTTAAAATTTACCTTAAATAGAATTTTCGTAGAGTTAACCATTCTTTTATTTGATTGAACTAACGGTCCATCTTTATCGCAACACTCATATCAAAGGGGCGGGGGGTAGAGAAGGTGGAGAGAGAGGATTTATATATATATATAGATTTTTCAAACACACACACACACACACGTGTGTGTGTGTGTGTGTGTGTGTGTGTGTGTGTGTGTGTGTGTGTGTGTGTGTGTGTGTGTTTGAAAAATCTATAGCATGTTATTCGACGAAACTCTCTAATTATCACAATCATATTAACTAATTGATATAGCTTATGTGATACAACAAATAGTTAGAGGTATTCATTTGGCCTCTTATGCCATATCAGCGACCGAAATGTTATAAGCACTCGGTAGCATAGGGGCAGCGGAGCGTAGCTAGGAGTAGGTAGGCTAGGTTCAAGTCGCATATAGGGCAGATATTTTCTTCGAAAAAAATCATGTCTATAGGCCAGGGAATGACGATTTACGATAAAAATCCTTGTGGTAAAGCTCTCAATTAAGGAGTTCATTTTATTTTCGATTTATGAAATATTTTATGCATATAGTACACTTAGCTTTACAGTGTACATTGTAAGCAAATAAAGATTAATTTGAATCTCATCTTTATTAATATATATAAATATCTTCGAAAGAAATACGATCGTAGTAGGCTGTGAGACAAGGAAAAAACCTATTTTATTTAAATAGATTCTATATAAATTAATTTTTTTGTTTAGCAGTGTACAGTAGGCCGAAAGGGGGGGCAGTAGGTTCTGCGGGAGCGCTCGAAGTAGGCCGACCTGAGGTTCCGTAGGTTCAATTGTGAGCCTCACTGACCTCCTTTGAGTCAAAAAGTCTACTTTCTGCCATGCCGGAGGTTCATCGGAGGCTCTAACGCATGGTACTTTCAAACATTGTACCCTCCTTTAGATACCCAATAATCCGCTCACGCCGATTTCTGCTCGCCTTCATTTTGTGGGTTGAACGCGACTCGAAAATTTCGACTCGGGGTACGTACGGAATTTAAAAAATATTGTTTTATTCAAAAGTTGCAGGTATTTTAATTGAGTTGTAGGTATTTGAATGAATTTTCAGTGAAAAATTTCGTATAAAACTGCTCATAAAATGAAAAGTTTTCGATTGATCAGAAATTCCGTACGTACTTCTCTGCAAAATGCAATTGGGAACGTAACTTTTAAATTAATAGTAAATCGAGTAAAAATTTTTTAAACAATTTCATAATAAAATCCGCCTCCCACCCCCCTCGACGCGCGATGGTCCTTTTTGATGGTGTGCACGATTTCTCAAAAACTATTCAACCGATTGCCTTCAAATTTGGACAGAATGCTCAGCTGACATCCTTTTATCGTTTGATGAAGCAAAAAAGCAATACGTTTAATAGTTTTTTATTTATAACAAAAAATCGATCAATTTTTTTCGAAAAATCGATACTTCAAGTTCAAAACGTCACCAAATCGTCAATTTTTTTTCCCCTTCATCGAACGATAGCTATATGTGTCTAAAGTAAAATGCTTTTTGGGTTTTTGTTGCAGGATGAACGTGAAGGCTGTAATCGTGCACACCATCAATAAAGGACCATCGCGCGTCGAGGGGGGTGGGAGGCGGATTTTTTGATGAAATTGTTTAAAAAAATTTTTGTATGTAGTAAACAGATCAATAAAACTATATGCCAAGTTTCACAAGTTTTCCGTTGTATACTTTCTTCACAAAAAAAATTCCCAAAAAGCGGTAAATTTTGCGAAAAAAAAGACAATCCCCCCTTAAAGTTTTAGGTACTCTTTTGCCGTGCCAGAGGTGGGCTTACGTTATTCTCTCAAAGGCGGTGAAAAAAAATTTTTCTTGCTATAAATCGAATAGTAACTTACTCTTATGATGATAAAACACCCTTTTAGCGGAAAAAAAATCGATTTTTTCAAAATTCTACTATGGCCTTACATCTTAAGGTTGATTTGATAGGAATGTGTTTTAGTTTCGTAAATTATCTTAAAGTTAAACGTTCAAAGGTTAATTACAAATGAAGATAAGTTGAGAAACGTCTGTACTTTTATTTTGACGGATTCCTGAAAAAACTGTGGCCAACTACGCCGGTCTTACCCCATTATTTACGCATCCCTTGGGACGAGAAAAAAATCGTCCGAATTGAAAACTCGCACATTGCTTCCTCACATATTTATTACGCACACGGAGCTTCGTTCACAAGGAAGCTATGGACTTTCGAAGCAACGTTTCGTCTATTTTCTAAGTGACATGAGGCGACGAGAAAGCAATGTGCAAGTTCGTATAACCCACGAGATTTTTTTTTTCAAAATAATCATTTTCAATTTATGCACAAGTTAAATAAATGCGTGAACCGTGCGATCTTAAAATACAATACCAAGAACCTTTTTTCATTCCTATCTGCATATTGTCACTTAACATATGCACATAAACAGCAACGCGTATATATGCACACACACACACGCGCGAACACACACACACACACACACGCGCGCACGCACGCACGCACACACACACGCACGCACGCACGCACACACACACACACACGCGTCCAATATATTTATTGGACGAAGACGTCGAGAATGGTAGGAACGCGGCGACAAATATAACGATTATGACTGACTGACGCCCGTCGGGACTGCGACAAGTTTAGGTGCGAGGGAGGGCGGAGAAAGTGACGACTCACCAGCAGCATTTGTACAGTCAAATGTACACACATTTACATGAAAAAACGTATATATGCATACACATTTGACGTTGGGGCACACATAAATTTACACGTATATAGCTGATCTTTGATCATTGCTGGGCTATGCCTATATGGGTGGAGGATGAAATGTAGGAGTTAAGAGAGCACGGCCATATGCACGGGACATTCAATTGAATGACGTCGTTATACCGATTGTTAATTAAAACGAGTAAGCACGGTGTGTGTGTGTGTGTGTTTCTGTGCGTGTGTGTAAATATTCGTGCCGAACATTTTAGTGTCGACGACCTTTCGTTTTTACGTGCACTGTAAAACGGAATTTTTATCAACCGCATTTTTCCTCATTCACAGCCTTGCGCGTTCGAATCGATGGAAAAAATCGTCAAATTACGGAGTTGCGTTCAATTATTAGCGAATGGATAATACTTCGATTACAATTTCTGTGCTAAATAGTAAGCGGAAAAAAGGGGAACTTTTTTTTTGTAAAATCCGTTCAGGTTTGCTAGTGACGATTATAACAATTTTTATATGCGTAATAACTATAAAATATGTGTACACCGCTGCTCAAAAGTTTGCATACATCAGTCCATATTTCTTGCCGCAATGAAAGTTATACAGCTTTGTAAAAAATAATGTAACCGAATTCACCGAACATCGTTTTGAAGGGAACAAATACAGCTTTGTCTTGTTATTTTGAAATATTTTTTATCTTTTTTTTTCGACCCGGTACGCACTTTTGTACGTGACTGTTTTTCGGCTTTTTTTTCTACCATCGAGAATTGGGCGCATGAAGTAGGGAAAAAAATGTTGTCATGGTTGTCCATGATAAACATGAACGGGGTACCGGGAGCTCCATTTTCGTTTTTTAAAAAGTTTCGTACGATTTTTTTTCGCAAAGTTATTTCATTTTTGGCTAAAGGAGACAAATTTTGGAAAATGCAACGTAAGTCAAGTACTATAGGGTTTAAGAGGGAATGACACCTCATCGCGGTCGGTATGGTAGAACAATTATAGATTCCAAAAGTCTCTGAAACGGCTCTTCAGATCCCGTCGAAACTTTGCCAAACGACGTCAAATAGATAGACGAACAGCCGTCTTCCCCTCAAATTTTCTGAATTTGAGAAAAAAAACTAGATTGGCTTATCATAAGCCAATCTACATTTTTTTTCTCAAATTCAGAAAATTTGAGGGGAAGACGGCTGTTCGTCTATCTATTTGACGTCGTTTGGCAAAGTTTCGACGGGATCTGAAGAGCCGTTTCAGAGATTTTTTGGAATCTATTATTGTTCTACCATACCGACCGCGATGAGGTGTCATTCCCTCTTAAGAGGAAATATCAAGGATGTAAAAAGTTGCGTGGATTTATACGGGATCGCCTGGAATTTTTCCAAAATTTTCCTCTGAGATTTTTTACTATTTTCGCTCGAAATTCTGATGAGTAGACTTAAGTAGGCTTAAATCGAAAAGTATGGCGTTTATAACAACATATCAGGGGGAGGAACTTTTTTAATGTTCGATTTTAAATTCGCTTAATTTTTTTCAGATTTTTTTCTGAAATTCGTTGGCCGAACCTCGGAGAATCGTCCGAACAATTGATTGACGTATTCCGAAAATTATTGAGGTAGAGACAAAATATCAAGAGCGGAAAATGCGGCAGTGTTTCGTTTTGAACACGTTGAAATTTTTCAGATTATTTTCAAAAAAATGTTTACAATGTTTCAAAAGCTCCTGGACCTGAAAAAAAAACATTGTAAAAAAGTGCGTACCGGGTCGAAAAAATCATGAAGAATATTTCGAAAAAGCAAAACAAAGCTGAATTTGCTTCCTTCAAAACGCCGTTCGGTAAATTTGGTTATCTTTTTTTTTGACGAAGCTATGTAACCTTTAGTGCGGCAAGAAATATCGCCTGGTGTATCCAAACTTTTGAGCGGTGTATGTAAAGAGAACAACAATTTAATTGTAACAATTGTAACCTGCATTATTCTCACTACGTGCACTGGGGACGCATAATTTGTGCATTTAGGTGTATACTTTAGCGCAATGAGCGCAAAAACTACTGGGCCGATTTTTATTAGAGTCGCATCGTTGGCTTCTTTATTACTCCCGGAGTGACATAGGCCACGTTTCGTCGCGCCGTTTCGTCGGGGAATCGAGCAGTAGGCAGGTCAAATTTTTGCAGCTGCAACGCAGAGCTGTGTGCCCGCGTCGCTGGGGTGGGGGGCAGCGAGTCCCCCACCGCTGAGCCTTGTCATCATCCCCACCGACGTGGCGCGGTGGTGGGGGCCGTGCGTAGAGACAGTGCTGAGAGTTTACCGATATATATAATGAAATTCACTATTTTGACGGTTGAATTAGCGGTTAATACAGTAAAGGGCGCTCGGCCAACTGGGGCAAAAACAAAGATCCTTAAGTATACACGTCGTAGACTCCCAGTCGACATGTCACGATTATTTCTTGCGCTAGATTCCCAGTCGAACAGTAACGATTATTTCTCGCACAAATTTTCGTAACGGGCGAACCAATTATTAACGGGATCAAACGATCGCGAGAGATCGCATGTACGGTAGGAATCAAGTGAATTTAAAGCGGGAGTGAAAATCGTTAAATCCCGGAATTAATACCTTACTATGCTCGATATAGAATGACCCATCTAGGTGAATAACGTCTATATACGCACGTAACGCTTGGCAGGCTGAGAGTCGAGTGAGTGAGACACACGTATACGATACAATTTCATATGAAGGCTTATGCATTTCTGTATACAACTGCATGTATGGATCTGTTGCATTTAGTGTGCGAGGTTCGTTCGTCTCCCTTTCTCACTCGCTCTCTCTCTCGCGCTCTATTTCTCTTCGTGTGTCTCTCGGTTGGCTTCGTAACAAGCGTATTTTTCACTCGTTGCAAAACGCATTTATTGGTTAATTGCATCATTCTTGCCAAGTGCTCGGCTGCCAATTGGCACGACCATCAATCGCTGCTAGCGAGAACTGCGGACTGTGCACAAACTCGAATGAGGGCTCTCTCTTTCTCTCTTTCTCTCTTTCTCGTGATGAATCACTAATGTTCCTTACAGATTTAAAGACCGTTTTCTTCGAGCTCTTTTTGCGTAAAAAATCTCTGTCTCAATCTTATTAGATTGAGACAGAAATTTACTGAAAAATTACCCTCGAAAATTAGTTACCCCCCAAATAATATTTTATTTGGGGGGTAACTAATTTTCGAGGGTAATTTTTCAGTAAATTCGATTTTACGGTAATTTTTACAAACGTGGTTCTTTTGAAGAATTTCACAACAGGAAATGGGCTCGCTACGTTTAAGGGGCTGTACCAGTGTGACACTTTCAAAAAATCGATTTTTTTACGTTTTCCGACAGTTTATACTTTCAAGAACATCCTGTAAAAATTTCAAGGCCGTATCTCTAATAATTTTATCTTGCAAAAATCGAGAGTTAAATCTTTAAACGCGTTTTTCTCGAAATGAGATTTTTCAAATTTGCTGACATTGTAACTCAAAGAGCAATTATCCGATTGACTTGAAATTTGAACTGAGTACCCTTGAATATATTTACTCGTCAATGACGTAGGATATTTTTGATTGGATGAAAATTGACGATTTGGCATTGAAAAAAAACGACCATTTTATAGGCGAGAAAACAGACTTTTTTGCATAACTCCGCCATTTTGTTAGATTTTGATATTTTTCGAAAATCCTTCGAATACCTTCCAGTGTAACGAAATTTTTCCCTATTTCGGTTTCGGGTACTCAATCGGCCGGAATCATGTCAGCAGTGGAGGAACTTTTTTTTCGCGCCTCCGAAGGCAGCGCGTAAGTCGCTTGGATCTCAATATTTTTCTATGAAAAAATTATGTAATATAGGTCAAATATAGCCAAATATATTCTCAATTTTTCGGAACATTTAATTGACTACTTTTCTTCCAAAAAATTCCCGAAAATCACTCAAATTTTCAGCGTTCACACCGGCCCCTTAAATGTTACGGATTTTGGATCGACATATCTCGCATACGAGATACATATAACGGAACTTTGACAGTTGCGGCAAATTGCGTGTACGACTATTATCGAATACACGCGGCGCCGGAAGTCAATAGCCGTGAGAGAGGGAGAGGGACGACCCGGTCGTAAAATCACCCGACCTCAATAACCCATACAGCATACTCATTGTACGTCGAATTCAATGTAATTATGTTATCAAACTGAGTAATTCAATGAAATGGTTTAGTACAGTGAACGCGCTCAGACGCTTCTCCGTTAAAAAAAAAAACCACGAGGAACGAACCGGTCGATTGCTCAATTTCCTGTCGACGTCCAGGGCTCTTAAATCCGTCAGAACGTACCATCTGGGGAATTTTAATGATCATCAGCATCAATGTATCTCGGATTCTCTTTTTCATTTCGTTTACGATTATCATTGCTTCGAAAGGAATCACGGTCTAATTTAGCCTTGATTGGGGCTCGGAGAGTGTTGACTCGATACATCGTGCGGGACGAGAAAGAAGACAAGTGTGAAATATGTGGGGGATAGAACGTAACTGTATTCGAAAGAATGTATAGCGGTCCTCGTACATGATGAAAAGGGCTTGTCTTGAATTCGATCAATCATCGATCAATCTGTACGACACTGACTATGAGAGAATTCGTGTACTCTGCATACTGATTCGCTCAAATGTGGCAGGTAAAAGTTCGAACTGCCGTCACTCTGCGCCGATATGCACACGCTCTTCTATAAATTTGGATACTGTCACTTTTGACCTTGAAGGATAAGGTTGCCATTTGAATGTACTACATTTTTACTGCATAGTTTTATAGCCTACGGTCGTAAGGGATCTTCTCACTTTAGTGCCTAAAAAAAGCTATTTTCATGATTTTTTTGAATACTTTTATATCATTGATATTGAAATAAAAGTTGTTACAATTAATAAATACACTTTCGAAATACATTAAAAAAAAAAAAACAAATTTTAATGTATTTATGTAACCCAAACAAACTTTAAACGCGTTTTTCTCGAAACTACGTTCTTTGACGGCTTGTTGATAAAATCTTCGAAACGACTGAATCGATCCTTATGAAATTTTAACCGCATATTCTTTACAACTATGGCTATAGCGCAGGTCAAGGATTTTTTTAAATTTTGATATTTACTAATTTTTTTGCCAAAAACGGTGAAAAAAACACGTTTTTTGTTGTTTTCTTTGGCGAAAAATGTCCGCCATTTTGCTATTTTTGCATATATCAGAAACCGTATGATATGCGCTGTAGCCATTAAGGGGTTAGGCCACAGTAACGGGTATAAAATCATGTGCGAATTTAACAATTTTTTTCGTATGAAAAAGTGATTCATTCATAAAATTAATAACACATCTATTTAGTACGAATATCAAACTGTTAGAAAAAATATATATATTTTTTTCGATGTACAAAACGGCCGAATACTAATATTTTCTTTTGTTATCTTTTTTTAGGCGCTCCACGGCGTGACATTTAGCATCTACAATTTTTTACCTAGAACAAAAAAACAAAAATTCCCGTCAATCTACATTAGAATACCTAGAGGAGTACGTACGGAATTTAATAAATATTGTTTCATTCAAAAGTTGTAGGTACTTGAACTTAACGCGGTCCTCTAGTTTCTCGGCTGTTTTTTTTACGGCTTTCTCAATATTTTTTTACGGGCAAAACATCGAAATAATCAATCTCATTGTTTTTGCATAATCTTTATTAACATTTAAATAAGCTTTACAAATTTTTTGAAGCCAAAATATATAATAGAATAAAGGTTATAGTGGCCGACAGGAAGACATCAAGTAAAAGAGCTGCTTGACCGTGACCAAGATTGCGGCTGTTCTGCTTATCTGAAATCAAAAAACCAAACGGCATTTTAATCTTCATATTCAAGACTCGCGATTGAACTAGAGTGAATGCTAAATTACAAAAATTGACTTTTTTATACACTTTTGAAAATTACATTCTATTTTTTACTCATTTTTTCTTAAGTTTTTCGCTCGTACAAAAAAAAACTATCGAAGCAATCATGATAATCCTAGTTCAATCGGTGGCTTATAACATATTAAAGATGCTGTATAAATTTGAACAAGATCGGTGCAGTAGTTTCTGAAATATCGTGATCACCGTTTCGAAAAATGGTGTTTCGAGAAAAACGCGTTTGAAAGTTCGCGCATGTGATTTATACTAAAAATTTCATCTCACCGTCAATCTGCTATGCCTGGACCATACAATAGGCCTTCCTCTTCTTCTGGGAAGTCACGCAGAGCTGCTCCGTTTTCCCTTTTCGCGATTCGGGCCTATTTTACAACATCACTCGTGCGCCTTTCTGAACGGTCGATCCGAGAGCTAGCACGCTGCTGAACATATCCTTTAGCTTATGGGCCGATTTTCACTCCCATCGTTTCCAAGGTCTTCAGGATAGATTTGAATCCTTCGTTGAAGATTATGACAGCGAGAAACGTGGCGATTTCAACCACTTTTGGCCCAGAATGGAGGTGCTTCGGAGCAAAAGTCCAGATTAACGAATTGAGCGACTGGTTATTATTTTGAGTTTCCACTCCCAGGCATCTGCTTAACAATTCTTCTTTGGATAAATCCTCATTAATTGGCTTTATAACTTTTTGAACTGCTTCAGAAAGAGGCGGTTTATTGTGTTTGAATTGCTCAGCCTCTCCGAGAAGCTCATACCTGCTCCATTCCAGGGCCGTAACTTGTGAACCACTTCGAATATCGAAAAATCCTTTGGCACACATTTTCTACACATGTTGTAGATGTGATTTATGAAAAAAAATCGATTTTTTCGACCCGAGAAACTAGAGGACTGCCTTAAGAAATGAATTTTCAGTGAAAAATTTCGTTATAACTGCTCATAAACTGCTCATAAAATGAAAAGTTTTCGATTAATCAGAAATTCCATACGCACTTCTCTGCGAAATGCAATTTGGAACATAATCTTTAATTTTGAAGTAAATCGAGTGAACATTGTTGAAGTTATTTGTCACGCCAATTGGAAAAAAGCTGTTTTGAGCAGTTTCGAGTAGTCGGCCATTTTGTACATCGAAAAAAAAAAATTTCTAACAGCTTGATATTCATACTAAATAGATGTGTAATTAATGTTTTGAATGAATCACTTTTTCATGCCAAAAAATGGTTAAATTCGCACATGATTTTATATCTGTTACTGTGGCCTAAGCCCTTAACATACTGAATCTAAAACCGTTTGATTCTTTTGTTTCGGATCATCCATCTCCGAGATTTCATTAACACCGCAGACCTACAATTTTTTTAGCACATTTTTTTTAACTACCATTTTCGTCTATAAATAGTGACGTAAATGAATAAACAATTTTTTAAAATGTATTTCGAAAGTCTATTTATTAAGTGTAATAACTTTTATATCAATATCTATAATATAAACCTATCAAAAAAGATCATGAAAATACCCTTTTTTAGCGTCTAAAGTGAGAAAACCCTTGAAATTCAATTTGCAGGGAAGATTTTGTAAATATTCGAAAAATTAACTGAGATTTCAATTTTTGTGAAGATGGGGGGTTCCCCAGTGCTATTTACCCGTTTTTCTTTTGCTTTTTTTCTCGAAACTATTTTTTATGAACATTTTAAATTCCGACGGGGCATATTTTATAACAGATTCTATCGTATAGCCAAATGATTTTTTAATACGTTTATTCATTTGTTTATAACAAATGGCTAAAGCTTCTTTCCGGCTAAAAATTGAACATTTTTCTCTACAGCTTGGCGTTTTCGTAATTTTCAAAATTCCAAAAAAGCATCCAGTCATATGATAGTCTTATTATTATACTAATAGTACATTTTTTATTTTTCATCTCAGTTGACCCCGGTTGCCTAGACCACCTTGACCGATTTGCCATTCAGCGACGGTGGCACTTTTTTAAAATGACAATAACTCCATTGTTTATCAATATCGTTCAATTAAAAAAAACTCAAACTTGCCAACACCATGTATCAATTGTCTGCAAAATGTCGACCTCCTCATCCCCATACTCTCGTCACCAAAATTTTTTGAAAATCGATTTGTTTTTTTCGCCCCAAACTTTTGCAGACCCGTCAATTCGCTGGCTTCCGAGTTGGCCAAAATCACGAAATCGTTCAAATCCTCAAACTTACGCCAATCATCCGTACTTCGGTACTTTCTCAGCCTCCCAAATTCGTACGTCCGCGCATGTGCAAAGATTCTGCAATCGACTCGCGTTAAATGCCGACCATTCAATTACACTCAAGTCTGTTCTTTCTCTTCAGCTCGCTCCCTAATTGGATAATTAAAAAATCGTCGATTCGTCTCGAGTAGTGAATCTCCAGACGAAAATACGAGTCTCGAGTTTTTCGCAACAGACTTTTTTCAGCTCCCCCCAACCCCCTCCCGTTTCGCTTTGTACCGCGACTCGTACATACGAAAATCCAATCGGTGTTATGCGTAATTAACTTCGTTATTTTTTTTTCCAAGCCTTTCTACAAAACACCGGCTATTCAACGACTTTGCCCAATTCTCTCGCATTCACGTATAATAATGACCGCGTAGCTTCGGAATCGCCGTATGAAATCCATTCGGAAACCTGTCGGGAGAATCCGGTTTTGTCAACGAGAAAAAAAAAAGAAAGATCGACGATTATACTAACAAACTATGCCGCGGTACACGGCGCGTATGTGTGTAAATGTATATGTATATACAGGGTGTCCTGCAGGGTTGCGAAATTTGTAATGAAAAAGTAATGCATTATTCATTATTTTTTTTAATGGGTAATGAAAAAATATTTCGTTACCCATTACATTACATTCGGTAATGTAAAAAAATTCTATTACTCATTACATTATATTTTGGATTGTAAAAAAATTCCGTTACCAATTACATTGGATTTTGTATCGTGAAAAATTTCTATGACTCATTACATTTTATAATGTGAAACATTTTCATTACAAAATGCAATGTAATGTGTAATGACAAAAAATTTCATTACACATTACATTGTAATGGACAATGGACATTTTCACATTACAACGTCCAATGTAATGGGTAATGAAAATTTTTTACATTACAAAATTTAATGTAATGAGTAATGGAATTTTTTTACATTACAAAATAATGTAAGTAATGGCATTTGTTCACATTACTGATGTAATGTGAAAACCGCTGCCCCTAATGGGTAACTAATGGGTAACTAACTAATAATAATCCTCATTACATTGTAATGAGTAATGGCAATTTTGTACATTGCATTGCATTAGTAATGTGAAAAAATTCCATTACTCATTACCTTATAATTTGAAATGTAAAAAAATTCCATTGCTCATTACATTACATTTTGTAATGTAAAATATTTCCATTTCTCATTACATTCGTCTTCGTAATGTAAAAAAATTTGGGGACTTATTTCACTTGGGGACTTATTTCACATTACAAAATGTAATGAGGAATGGAATTTTTTTACATTACAAATTCTAATGTAATGAGTAATGAAATTTTTCTACATTACTGAATGTAATGTAGAATTCATTACAAAATGCAAAGTAATGAGCAATGAAAACGCTAAAGCATTGCAAAAAGTAATGCATTATTTGCAACCCTGGGGTCCTGTAATGAATGGAATTATACTATATGCTGGAATTACAGTTTAGTAAAAGTCCCACGGTTTTCGAGATTTTGGGATTTATGTTATTTTTTGAAAAAAATTATCTGCTTTTGGTTTCTCGCATGCTATTTCGCATGCCAAAATAACACTTTTTTCAAAAATGGTAGAAATCAAACTTCGACCCTTAAGGGGGTGAAACGGGGGCTTCAAAGTTTATATAAGACGACATATTTTTTGGTCAGATATGCTTGAAACTTGGTATAAATACACTAGAATACAAATAATTAAACATTAATTTCAGCAATTTCCAAAATGCAACCTTTAAGGGGGTTAAACGGGAGTGTTGAGGTTTGTATTTTCAAAAACCAATTTTTTTACCAGATTTACTTGAAACTTATTAAATTTATTTTACATATAACACTATACCATGTTATCCTCCATAGTACTTTTGACTCCTTAACTGTATATGCCACACATTTGTGAGCATTAAAAAAAAACATCCGAACAAACCCAAATTTTAAAACCCCTGTTTCACCCCCTTAAGAGTCGAATTTCGATTTCTACCGCTCTTGAGAAAAGTTTTATTTTGGGTCAAATATGAAGACGTGGCCAGAAATAGGGGCTACTAATATCGTATCCCCTGAATCGACAATAACTAAGCAACTTTTTGAAGTAATTGACAGGATACGCGTAGTACATTTTTTATACCCCAGGCTATCAAATTCAGATGTTCGAATTGGTTTGTACGAAATTCTGCATAAGATCCTTTTTTATAAAGTTTCCTTAACATTTAAGGCGTTACGTGGGTTTTAAAATTTCTTAAAATCCATTTTATTAAATATTTTATCATCTAATAGTACAATATGTCTAGAATTTTCTCATTTTTCTCAAAACACTATTTTTGAAGTCGGCGGACACGATTGCTCAAAAACCAATGCACCGATCTTATTGAAATTTTGCACACTTCTTTAAAATAGCATTGACTAGTGATTGAACCAAGGTTTTTTTTTATTACAACTAATATAACAATACGTAGTGTAAATTGTACCACAAATTAAACTAGTTTGTATAAAACTCTGCCAAAAATGAAAATTTCAATTTTTTTAAAAATCCTCCGTTCAATCACGAGCTATACTTATCTACTAACAGAAAAAAAATGGTCTTTCAATTTCAGATAAAGCTATCATGAGTTATCCTGACCACCACAAGGACACTTTTTAGGGGTTTCCGGAAACCAGGTCCCACCGGCTGAACTTCACAAATTTTTGGATGGATTATTTTTTTAACATTGTTGAAATGTTGCTCTTTCATGTGCTTAAGGGGCTATACCAGTGTGAGCGCTGAAAATTTTGGTGATTTTCGGGAATTTTTTGGAAGAAAAGTACTCAATTAAATGTTTCGGAAAATTGAGAATATATTTGGCCATATTTGACCTATATTACATATTTTTTTCATAGAAAAATATTGAGATCCAAGCGACTTATGCGCTGCCTTCGGTGGCGCAAAAAAAAGTTCCTCCACTGCTGACATGATTCCGGCCGTTTAAGTAGCTGAAACCGAAAAAGGAAAAAATGTCGTTAAACTGGAAGGTATTTCCTGCACAATGACGTAGGATTTTCGAAAAATATCAAAATCTAACCAAATGGCGTAGTTATGAAAAAAGTCTGTTTTCTTGCCTATAAAATGGTCGTTTTTTTCGATGCCAAATCGTCAATTTTCATCCAATCAAAAATATCCTACGTCATTGTAGAGTAAATATATTCAAGAGTACTCAGTTCAAATTTCACGTCAATCGGATAATTGCTCTTTGAGTTACAATGTCAGCAAATTTGAAAAATCTCAATTCGAGAAAGACGCGTTTAAAGATTTAACTATCGATTTTCGCAAAATAAAATTATTGGAGATATGGCCTTGAAATTTTTACAGGATATTCTTGAAAGTATAGACTGTCGAAAAAGGCAAAAAAATCGATTTTTTGAAACTGTCACTGGATATATTATATTTTTTAATGGAGAAAATATGCTTTTTTGGCTTCGAAACCCACGTAACCCCTTAAGGTTAAAAAGAAGACTTTTATAGATAAAACAAATAATCAATAGAATTACCAAAAAAAACGGTTCAAAAAAGTTATCATTTGCAGAAATGTCATGCGAAAAACCCAAAGCAGATGATGTTTCTTTCAAAAAATAACAAAAGCCCGAAATCTCGAAAACCGTGGAATTTTTACTAAACCGAAATTGCAGCGTACAGTAGGACACGATCCGACCAGCCGCCAGCTGCAGGAATATCCATTAATTACCGGACACCCTGTATGAACGTTTGGATTGCGAAAACTTGTGTCGCGGAGTGTCGTCGTCGAGTATACAGCTCGAGGAGCGAGAAATCAAGCAAGACCGATCGGGCATACAAACACAATTATTTATACGTGTATACGTTCTCCTCGTGAGAATGAATATTGTAAGCATTGATTTAACACAGCTGTAAATATCTTGTAGTATCGCGAGTCGCTCAAGATGTCATAAAATTGAACATGATATAAGTTTGAGGATTATAGGATTAAAGCAAGCTCCCGCAGGTATTACGAACCGGACTGGGACGTGCATACATATCTATACTCACGTATACCCGCTTGTGAGTATTAATATTCCGACACAGCTTCCACGCGCATACATATATTCATATGTACGTCCACGGAATATTCTATAGTTTCTCGTAAGCCGAGATCGCGAGATGAAACAAATCGATTTTTTTTCACGCATTTTTTTGCACGTGTATATACAAAAATAAATGAAAAAAAAAAAAAAAATAATAAAATAAAAACGAGGCACCAGAAGCGAGAAATACGAGAAAAGAAATCCGTCCGAGACGACGACGCGCTATATAACACATTCATTAATTTTGTATACACCGCGAGCGCGGGATACAGCTTCTTGAGAGCGACAAGAAAAAAAGTGGAGAAAAAAAAACGCGCAAAGAATGATGAAAAAAAATGTAAAAAAATAAAGAAGAGTAGGAGGAGGGAAAGAGGGGAGAGGGAAAAAGAAATAAACGGATTCGCGTTCGAGTTGTGCTCTCAATACGAGAGAACTTCGAGGCCCTCCATACATCGCGCCAACGTTAAATTCTCGATTCTCCTACGCGACGAGGTGCGTGCTCTCTCGAGCGAGCGAGAGTGAAAAATACCCGAGCACACGCCGTCTATGTATAACACCCAGGGGAGAGAGAGCCTCGAGAGTTCCATATCGAAATTGCTAATAGCTATACATCGAGAACTGTTTTTCATTTTATTTCAATACGCTCTTCAACGTGCCGGACACGATCGATCCAGTTGAATTCTTTGTGTTGGTGCTTTTTTTTTTTTTCGTTCTTCGCTTCTTTTTGCTTCTTTTTTCTTTATCGTTCTCGTTTTCTCTTCAGCGACGAAACGCGTGTAACGTTTAGCTTGTTTTTTGTTTTGTTTTTTCTTCTTTTTCGAACGAGCGAGCGCGTTTTGAAGTGCGGTACGAAAGATCGGTAATACGCCGATCGATTAGCGAACGAACGATTGAGAGGTTGTGCGATACGCACACGAGGAAAGAATCCAAGTGGGACTGGTGTACAGGGCATTTTTGACGTGTGTGCATTTTATCAAATGATCGGTGCACGTAGGCGAGGAACTTGCGATCTGTCGAGGCAAATTTTCGTCGACAAATTGTCCGAGACTCGGAACGTTTTTTCAGCAGGCTGGAAATGAAAATATGGTGGGGGGGGGGGGGGGGGGATTGAAATTTCGCAGACGCGCGGACTCGATGATGGAGGATTTTCGAAATTGGGTTCGAAATTGGGTCGGTTTTAGCATCGAAAATGTTGGCATTGAAAATGCTTTGGAAACTTTGTGTTTGTTGAAGTAGGCTGGGTATAGGGGCGTGAGTTAGCTGGATGTCACGCGAAATTAAAGTTACCCCCACTTCGGTGCCACTGTGCTTTGGTAGAAGGGGGCCGGGTTGAAATTCCGAACTTTGAATGATCTGAACGCTCAAAACTCCGAAAGAATTTTACACGAGAGACGAAAACTCCGAAAATCTGAACACCGTCAAAATCATTCGGCTACAATGAGAAAAAAAAATTGAATCAAGAAAACATATTGGTTGATCCAAATAAATGTGCTGCTGCGAAGTGCCACCGATATATGAGATTGTTACAATACTATAAAATACTGGAAAATATGAGTGATTTAAATAACATATTATTTTATTTGAAAAAGCTCTTCCGTTCTCGGAATATCGACATTATCATTCAAATAAAATGATATTCTATTGAAATCGTTCTATATACAATCCGTAGATGTATGGATGAAATAATTAAGCGGTTGCTGCAACATTTTTTATTTCGTAGAAAAATATAATCAATAGAATTGATTATTTCTTTACTGCATCCAAACGAATATGCCAGGGGACGTAAGTTGCTCGATTTGTTTTAAATCTTAAATAAAAAGTGAGCATTGGAATGATCATCCACGATAATAGTGGCGAGAATATCAGATATCCAATGGAATATCCATGGAGAAAATATCAGATATTCAGCTGATAAGAACAGATGATACACTTTGATCTTAGCCACAGGCCAAGAAGCGATACTCTTTAGAGTTTCTCCGGCGTTTGAGGGAGACTTTGTCCTTGAAATGCAGCGGGAGATGTTAGCGGCTCAACATGAGCAGCTAGAAGAAGAGGAGGGATGCCTCTATGGACCAGGCATTGCCGATTAGCGGTAATTATAAACACGTTTGTGTAAACACATTACAAGACTTTAAACGCGTTTTTCTCGAAAACACGTTTTTAAAAATGGCTGACATTCTCCTGACCGCTGTAATTAACATATCGACCTGAAATTTGGAGAGCATACTCAGAAAATATGTCTTCACGGAATGACGGATCGTTTTTTCGATAGATACATTTTTGCATTTATTATTTATCTTTTCATGCGAAAAAAACGCGAAAATACGATTCTTTTTTTAATTGCCGCCATATCCCGAAATTTGTACTAAACGAAAAACCCATCCGTCATTCCATGACCAAAGGGTCACAGATTGATAATATCCTCTGAATTTGTGTTTCAGATCAACAAAGAGGGGGCAGTGATGTCAGCCGTTTACCTCCCGCGATTTGAGGACCTGTTTTCGCGGAGCTGCAACGGCCGCGATTTTGGTTTTTTTTTTTCAAAAAAATTTTTTTTCAACGTTCTGTACATCATGAATAAAAGCAAGAAAAAAACCGCACTCAAAAAGCTTTACTCGTTTCCTTTAAAAAAAATAAAATGTAAACACCTAAAGTATGGCACTCCAAGGACAAAGTCTCCCTTAAGTAGATTTTCCGTTCGCGCCACGCCTACGAGAAACGAGCGCGCGTGCGGCTCCTAGCGGTTACTCCGAGAACTACGAGTTTCCTCACACCTATAATTTCGGTGGCGCTCGGCCATGATTTGGTTGAATTTTTTCAACCAAATGCGCAAGAAACAAATTTTATCTTCGCATAATTTTTTAAACAATTCAAACATTTGCTCAATATTTTTCAATCAAAATGAAATATTAATATTTTAACGAATAATGTACTTGGAAATCAATAGCGGATATGGTGAAAAAAATAAAATAACATATTCCCTCAATAGAAATTTTATGTGAATGAAACGAGCGAAATTCAATCTTTCTTGTGTGTGAAACGCTTTTTTTGTTCGTTGCAAAAAATGCATTCAAAACTATATAATTTTTTCGCGATAATTTTTAGATAGTTTCAATAATATATTGTTCTCGGCTAACGATATATCTTATGAATGAAAAAAAAAACTTTTAATTTTATCATGTTATTAAAGTCAATAGCGTTTTGTTTGAACTGATAAATCCGAATATTTACACCAACAATTTTACAATTGAATCAACGAAATTTGATTCAATAACATCAATGATATTGGATCAATGATTTTTTTTCTCAGTGTATGGAAGTTTTTAAAGTTTCAAAATTTTCAATAAATCGACGAATTGCTTCAAGAATTTTTTTTGTTAAGAAGTGATTTTACGTCAATTGTGAAATTTGTCTAGGCAATGTTATACGTTCTACATCATTTACAGTCAACTGTGTAGACTTTCGTTGACATAATCTTGAAGAACCTTGTAATTTCGGAACATTAAAATTAGGAATTTTAAACCGTCGGCGCATTCAAAGTTCGGAATTTCAACCCGGCCCTACGAGCCTGTGATTGGTTGAAAAATGCCCTCTCTCTACCCAATTCTAATCTTGTTATTAATTTAAAAATTATATCACAACTTGTATTACATACATACATACATACATATATATATATATATATATATATATATATATATATATATATATATATATATATATATATATATATATATATATATATATATATATAAGAATGATTATACAAACAAACCCCCAAAAAAACCAAACAAGCCCAGTTATACGCCTCAATGTATCCAAGTTTTTTGGAAAATAATTTCAAAAAAACTCATATTATTTACATGTACCTACCTGTTTTTTTATTACCCGAGAAGTCTCATTACATTTCCAATGCCATGAAATAGTTGCACTTTGTGTAATATCTAGAGATGTTTTTTGCACAGCCAGATTTTCCGCAAAAAATTGAGTTTTCGAACTCGAATTATCGGCGCTTTCGAAATCTTGGCGATTTTCAGAATTTCAAGTCGAGGGTAATTGTTTGGAATTTCACGAGGTGAAAAAAAAATGAAAAAAAAAATTGAAACGTTTTGTGGGTTTTGTGAACGTTCGTTCGGAATTATAATAATAGGGATGAGTTGTTTACGCATGTACGAAAAAAAATGTTTTCTCGAGAAATAATAACTAAAATAATCCTTTATCTCTGACGACTGTCGATTTTTCATAGGGTTGAAGTTTCCATCGCTGCAGTGCAAGGGATAAGAATTTAGTTCGCTTTCTCAAGTTCCTTTTAGCGGGTTTTAGCTTCCAAAATCTCGCAACAGTTTTTTGATATGTTAATTGGAAGATCTGCAATGGAAATTTACAAACAAACAAAAAATAGTATCGTAATTAAAATAGGAAAATAAAAATATGAATTTTCGTTGCATTCCAACGACGCAAACTTCAATACCAAGATTTTTCGGAATAATTATAGATTTTTTGAGAATTTTCTTTTTTTCGAATTCAATAAGTTACCAAGACGTTTTTGAGTCATGGACAACTCCATGAGGGAGGACACCACTGTGACTAGCCGAAAATGGTCGTTTATCCGATTTTTTTGCTTATTTCGTGTAAATTTTTATTTAAAAAATTCAAAAATTGACAACCTCATTGAAGTATGATAGAGTATCTGTATAAAAAATGTGTTCCAACGGCCGGAACGATAACTTGACATTGTTGGTCGGAAAAATAAAAATAATAAAGTTTTATAATGTATATAAGTGTAGATTTTGTGGTACTTAGCTGTTTTATCGAAAAAAAAATGTTTGATAAAATTGCAGGCGTACAAAAAAAAGTATAAAATTGGCGAAATTTTTACTTATGTTCGTGGGCTTAAAAAATACTGAAATAAAAAAAACGGTTACGTACAACTATAGCTACTGCAATTACGGAAATGTTGGTTTTTGAAATTGAAAATCGGGCAATTGTAGCTAGAGTTATGATTTCGAACAGGTCGAGCAAAATCGTTTCGAGGAATTTTTATAATACGATTTTTATTTATAATTTATATATATAATATATAAATTATGTTTATATAATTATCATGTTAAATATTATTATATAATATATATATGTATATGCTTAATAATATTAATATATTATTATGTTTATATAATTTATAGATTAATATATAAATAATATATAATTTATATATATAATTTTCATACGATTGAAAGTTTTATAATACGTAAATCGTTGCTCTACTGCTCTCACAAAATCGTTTGTAACTTCGTCACTTTTCAATGTTTTATTTTGTCGTTTTTTTCACATATTCTTCAATATGTATGCTCCGAAAAAAGCAAAAAAGTCGATTTTTCGACCCGTCATAAAAATTCGAAAAAACGTTCAAATTTCAATGATCAGAGAGAAGTTAAAAAATCATGTCATTTCCAGTTTTTTATTCTGCAATTATTTTTGTCAACATCTTGTTAATCACCTATCGTCATTATCATTATTCAACAAAACACGGACACAATTCAACAGAGACGACTCGCTTCATCCAGCTGCAGCGCCGCCATTTTTTAACAAAACCTTGTGAAAAAATGTCTAAAGGTGCTTGAAGATATCTACAATAAACGCCACCAAATAGAATCTCCATTCCATCGACTGGGTATCCATAAAAAATGTCGAAATTCACCTTTTTACATAGTCTTGGTCCGTCTGTCAAGGTCATCCCTTAAATCTGCCGCAGAAATGTGGTAAATATAGAAATAAAAACATTTCGTTGCATCCCAACGATGGAAACTTCAACGTAATCGGGAGACCGCGACACGAAAAGACGAATAAATTCAGCAAAGCCGAAAAATTTACGTATAATTGCATTAGTCATGCTTGATTTAAGGATTTAAAGAAACTGGTTATTCTCCGAATTATAAATTTCGAAGGTCATTTCGTTAGCGATTCCAGGCATTAGGCATTAGGAAAGGCATTTGTGACCTTCTCCTGCCCCTCCCCCGCCCCTATTCGTGGACTCGATATATCCACCTCCAACCGCGTACGATCCTGCAGAACTCCGTAGCGTGAGGCCCCTTCGTTCCGTTTAAGGAGTTAGGCCACAGTAACGGGTATAAAATCATGTGCGAATTTAACAATTTTTTTCGTATGAAAAAGTGATTCACTCTAAAAATTAAGGGGAGACCTAGGAGCCGGAAAAAAGGACATTTTTGTGATTTTTTTCAAGGAAAACTATTTGAAATTTCGGATTGGGGTTTTGATTATCCAAAAGTATATACATTCGAAAATATGTTTAATTTTCTTTGTTTAAAAATATCAAAAATATACAAGGATATTGTATGATCCTTGGAGCGTCGTAAAAAAATCTGCGTATACGGTACCCCCACTGGCGTTTCTTCAAAAATCATCTGAAAAAAAAAACCAAAAAGATTATCAAATTAGATACTATAATCTAGTACTTGTCATAGCCGATTTTGAAAATATCGATTTATGACAAAATGGCGGACGTTTGAACATAAATAGTGATTTTTGGGCCAAAAATTCGTTATTATTTTGCCTATAAAACAAAAACTAAGTAACGGAAAAAAAAAATCCTATGACAAGTACTAGATAATGGTGTATAGAATAACCACGAAAAACCTCAAGGCAATCGGTTCATTGGTTTTCGAGAAATGTTGGGTACCGATTTGAAAAACGTGGTTTTGAGAAAAACGCGTTTGAACATTTGGGAATGAATGAATCATGAAATTTGTCAACTTGCATGGAATCATCGATTTTCATAGCTTCTAAATCCTCGACCTCGACCGTCTAGGTGTATATCTCTCCTTAACTGTAACAACTTTTATATCAATATCTATGATATAAACCTACCAAAAAAAATTACGAATATAGTCTTTTTTTAGCGTCTAAAGTGAGAAGACCCCTAAACTATTTTTTATCCCTGGTGTTTCGTGGTGACAAGAATTCATAAACGTATAGCCTAGACAATAACATAAACATTTTTTAGCCTTCGATTGTGGCTGACGCTCGAACCTCCTTAACATTTTCTCCCGGGCGTTTCTCGGCGTATCACCGGCTCAATTTGTGAAACTCCCTGTACATTAATATATATAAAAAGAGGCGATGAGACAGTGGGGCGAAGGGCCTGGGGGGGGGCAAAGTGAAGGGAGATAGTCGATGGAACGAAGCTTCGAAACGCGAATGCTCTTCACTGATTTCCTTCTCTAAATATGGCCGCCTCCGCGTTCTCTCGCTTTGCTTCGTCCTACTATTCCTGCTTCGCTTCACTGCTCCGTTTCCCCCCTCCGGCCCCCGCGCCCCTCCCAGCCAACTGTCTCTTTCTCGTCGAGCTTTGCCGTCTCCTTTTGGTCCGCTTCTCGCCCGGTCTGCTTGCCTCTCTCGGCCGTTCTCTGTCGCGTCACGGCACTCGTGCTCTTCTCGCACCCTTCACGAATATCCCTACAGCGTTGGTTCGTAACCACCCATAACCGCCCCTGCTTGCCCGAAGGTTCTACTTGATTGCCGAGGCATCTTAACCTCGAGCTCTCCCTCTACCCATCCCTCTCACTCACTCACTCTCTCTCTCTCTCTCTCTCTCTCTCTCTCTGTCTCCCTCGCCGTCTCGTCGTCCCAAGCGGTCCGCGCGGACTCCGGCTTTCCACGATGTCTCCGCGTTACGACTCTCGTGCAAGCGCTCGCGAACAAGCCTCACTCGCCTATAAGAACGTCGGATTTCACGTGACAGCCAACGCGACGCCGTAAAAATTTTCGCCCCGCCTACCCGCCGCGAACGAGGGCGGACGTGAACATTGAAAAAGTCCAATAGTCAAGATTTTCGAGCCACCGGTGAGCCAATCGGGGCCAACGAGAACAACAGGAAAGAGAGAACGGGTGCTCGACGCTCGGTCCGCGCGGACTCGATGTCGAGCCTTGCTATGCTTTCTGGACGAATATACACATATATGTATGTATATATAGTTATGTACCGGGAACTCGATATACACGCTGTTGTGTGAGCCGATGTATATATACATACGCGCGTTTGTACACACACACACACACACACACATATAGATCCCTCTTTGCTGCGCACCCCTGGTGCGGAACGCGGAGCGAAACGACCGCGGTAGGAGGCCCTATACTACGAGGTTCTTCGGGGTCGCGGCAACCGACGGAGCGCGATAGATAATACTGGTAGAAAAGAAAAGAGGCGAAAAAAAATATACACACACACGCACATACATATTCACACACACACACACACACACACGCATACATATTCACAAACACACACACACACATACGACACACATAACGAAAAAAAAAGATGATGCACGAAACGAACGTTACGTGCCACGAACTTCGCAGTCTCTCTCGCCCCCCCCCCCTCCCGCCGCGTTCGCGCCATCGAGTCTCTGGACTATACACGGCAAGTTGCTCCCTCGTTGCTATAGAACAACCCTGGTATTATCACCATCCCCAATTTTATCCCCCGTTTCTTGAAACCACTCGCCCCTTGACGTCCGGCCAATTAATATCGCAGGAGATAGTCGCGTTTCCGTCGTATTTTTGTTCTCGTGCAGAACGTGCGCTCATTCCCCTCGGGTTGGCGAGAACGCCCTGCATTATCCGTAGGTACGCGGTGACAATATCGCTGCCAACTGAAAAATAATCCTCGGGTGCGGGGTGGGGGGAGGGGGCTGGGGTAGGGAGAAAGACCGTGTCTTCACACACACCCGGAATCGTCTCAGTCGCTGATCGATGCTCGAACGAGATCTCACCTCGAGGTGAACGAGAGTCGAGAAGCTTTGTGTTCGTAATTGCTTATGCAGTAGGATACGGCTTGACATTTGGGTTTTCTCGCGATCTTTTTTGTGGTTAGTGATGCGAGGAAAAATGTAATGGGTTCGAAAATGTGGGAGTTGGGGGGATGTGTGCGTGTTGAGCAATGTTGGCGCAGCTGTCAATTTTAATTCGAAGACGCAATATTATTCAGTTTACGCGCGTATTACGACCGAATTTTAATTTTCTTTTTTTTTTTTTCGGCGATAATACAACTTACGAGTGTGGGGAGTTACACGTAATCGGGAATTGGCTACGGAGGGCACGCAATCGACGCACTTTGATTGTCGAATGTAACGGTCTGTACTTTGCCATTGATTAATCGTCGGGCGTCGATGGACGCAATGGAGGCTTGCACATGGATGTGTCGAGAGACGCGTGACTTGACGCTGAGTGATAAAAAAAGTCTGGCATGAAATTCGGCGTAAAGCATTCGGTACGTCGTTTTGCGCGAAAAATATTGCGACCGCAACGTATAGCTCACGATGGCCCTGTGAAAGTTGATACGTATTATTCGCGGAAAAGTGCAGATGACGCTCTTTATTTTTCGCAAGGGTTTGGGGGTTAGGCGACAGTAACGGGTATTAAGGGGGGATTGTCTTTTTTTTCGCAAAATTTACCGCTTTTTGGGAATTTTTTTGTGAAGAAAGTATACAACGGAAAACTTGTGAAACTTGGCATATAGTTTTATTGATCTGTTTACTACATACAAAATTTTTTTTAAACAATTTCATCAAAAAATCCGCCTCCCACCCCCCTCGACGCGCGATGGTCCTTTTTTGATGGTGTGCACGATTACAGCCTTCACGTTCATCCTGCAACAAAAACCCAAAAAGCATTTTACTTTAGACACATATAGCTATCGTTCGATGAAGGGGGAAAAAAAATTGACGATTTGGTGACGTTTTGAACTCGAAGTATCGATTTTTCGAAAAAAATTGTTCGATTTTTTGTTATAAATAAAAAACTATTAAACGTATTGCTTTTTTGCTTCATCAAACGATAAAAGGATGTCAGCTGAGCATTCTGTCCAAATTTGAAGGCAATCGGTTGAATAGTTTTTGAGAAATCGTGCACACCAGTTGTGAACAAGCTGTTTCGAGAAAAACGCGTTTAAGGGGGGATTTTTTGATGAAATTGTTTGAAATTTTTTTTGTATGTAGTAAACAGATCAATAAAACTATATGCCAAGTTTCACAAGTTTTCCGTTGTATACTTTCTTCACAAAAAAAATCCCAAAAAGCGGTAAATTTTGCGAAAAAAAAGACAATCCCCCCTTAAATTAAGTGTGAATTTAACTATTTTTTTCGTATGAAAAAGTGGTTCACTCTTAAAATTAATTACACATCTATTTAGTATGAATATCAAGCTGTTAGAAAATGTATATTCTTATTTTTCGATGCACAAAATGGCCGACTACTCGAAACTTCTCGAAACAGCTTTTTTCCAATTGGCGTGACGAATAACTAGAACAATTTTCACTAGATTTACTTCGAATTTAAAAGTTATGTTCCTAATTGCATTTCGCAGAGAAGAAGGTACGGAATTTCTGATTAATCGAAAACTTTTCATTTTATGAGCAGTTTATGAGCAGTTATAACGAAATTTTTCACTGAAAATTCATTTCTTAAGTTCAAATACCTACAACTTTTGAATAAAACAATATTTTTTAAATTCCGTACGTACTTCTCTAGGTATTCTAATGTAGATTGACGAGAATTTTTGTTTTTTGTTTTAGGTAAAAATTGTGGGTGCTAAATGTCACGCCGCGGAGTGCTTAAAAATCGATAACAAAAGAAAATATTAGTAGTCGGCCATTTTGTATATCGGAAAAAAAAATGTCTAACAGCTTGGTATTCACACTAAATAGACGTGTAATTAATTTTATGAGTGAATCACTTTTGATAGGATCACCTTTTAGCTGTATTCATTGAACATTTCATTGGAATATTCCTTTAGCAGCACCGTACTTGGACTTTAAACGCGTTTTTCTCGAACCACTGTTTCCAAAGTCGGTGGACATGATATCTCGAGAACCACTTGATGGATTGTTTCCAAATTTACAGCAGATACGGTGAGAAACACTTAAAGGTCGTTGACGATCCAACTTTTTTTAAATCGATCTTCATTTTTGAATAGTTACGTAAAAATGACGACTTTTTTTAACAGATTTTGTATGCTCGAGTTTCAATTCGTCGCCGCGTTGTTAAAAAAAAATTATTTTGAAAATTGACGATCGTCAACGACTCGTATTTAATGTTGACTTAAATAACCCGTTTAGTTTTTAGATCTCAGATGGACCGTTCAAGTTGGAGGGTGTCCACCGCCAAACGTCGCGAAAAAAACGTCATCATCCGCCGGCGACCATTTTTTTGTTGTTTTTCTGTATTTTTTGGTGATTTTTTTCGAGGCTCTCAATAAATGTAGCTTGGTGTTTAAAAAAATACGTTTCACCAACCGTTTCCCAGAAAAAGAAATCGGAATTTTGCCATTTTTTCGGGCCTCAAGGTAAATGTAGCCCCTTAACGGCCTTGGAAAAAATCGAGACTATCTTTTTTCGAGGGATTTTCGTAGATCGGTTGATCGACGAAATCGATGAGGAAATAGACTTGGAATCGAAAATAGACGGAAATAAAACATCGTCTCGCAGCAGCAAATGCCGAAGGAATGGTACAACGAGCGCCGCGTAGCGGTGGCATATAGAACTTGGTTGCACTTCGACGTAATGCAAGTCGCGGAAAGTGCCTTGCGTCGGTAACGAAGTGGGGCCGCATTTCGATGTTCAGAGCACGGAATAAAATTTTCAGAATAAGAAAGAACGTCTTTATTTTCTGCTGTATTCTTCGTTTTGTATCCGTGGCACGCGTGATATTCTATTGGAAGTCATTTAGAAAATTGCGCACGTGCAACGTAGCGACGAAAGATGGCAGTTCGAGAACGAGAGCACGCCGGCAAGGTAGGTTGTTGCTTTATCAACGTTGGGTAAGACGCAGACTTTTCTCCTCTATGGTACGCTCTACCGTACGAATCCTATGTTATCCCAGATGGGCAATAATTTTCTCATCAATGCGATCACTTGGCTCTATGCGTAAACAAATTAGCCGAGCTTGTAATCCTTGTAAACATCCACCGGTAATTCGAACGAATATCCAACGTTTCTTAACATTTCAATCGCTCTATTGATACACGAAAAATCCCTGTAATTCGTTTCATGACGTATTCTTGTCGTATAGGCTTCGCACAATCATATTTTTAATTCGCGTTGAAAATATCCGATAGACGAATCAAATTTGCGCGGGTATCCGGCGTTGCCACACGTTGAGCAAGATGGCTGCTGTTACGTCACGAGAAGTCTCGCTCTCCGAAAACTTCGGTTTTTGAGACTTTATTTCTAAATTTATTGCTTATTTCTGCGGTGAGCTTTCCAATTCAAGGTGCCTTATCGATCACAAAGATTTAACGAACGCGACCATCAGTTTTTTAAACGTGTTTCTTGGCTTCAAGTAGCACAAAAAAATCGATATATGAGAGGACAGGCACATTTTGTCGTCTACGTGTGACTAATTCACCAACTTTAACAATTAATAACTCGGAAAGTGTATGGTAAATCTCGTGGAAACTCCGCATACGCATGGACGAAGGTCTCGACAATGCTATGAAAAAATCGAGCTTTTATCTTGAACTCGCTCCAATCACCGTACCTCCTTAAGTGAATAAAAATGCCCTCTTCGAGTCTTACGAAAATTACGACAGGGTTTGTTTGGGTTTCACAGTGTAGGCGATGTAAAAATTACAGAACTGGAATTCGGGAGTTTTATTGATGCTTCGAAGAAAAAAAGGATAATCACTGAATATTCAGGGGGGGGGGGGGGCTAACGGTACTTTGACCTGAAACTACGCGTTCCGTAAATTTCAAGCAATTGCCGGAGAATTATTCTTACCTGCAATTTTCGCCCAATATCGAAAATATCGGTTGTAAGAAAAATCTCGTAACATTCTTTTTGGAAATGAAAAATGGCTGCCCGCAAAAGCGCAAATGAATTTGCCGCGTATTGTTGAGAAAAAAAAACAAAAATTACTTACCGTTCATGCAAAGCTGAAAGGCAAAGCAATTCTGCATTAATGTGACATGTTTGTTCGATGTTTTAAGGGGTTAGGCTACTGTGACAACCCAAAAATAAGGGTTATTGAAGAAAATTAATTTTGAAGGAATAAGTAGAAGGATTAAAAAAACGTTTGGATATTTCTTTGTACGTCCATCAACAAAGTTGTGTACCAAATTTCGTTAAAAATATTCATAATTAAAGAAGTTATAAACAATCTCGTCAAGGACCTTTAAATGCGAGGGCCTCAATGGTGTACTATTTTGGCCACCCGGTTGATCTGAAACAACAAACACGAGTTTTTTTTCTCAAAATAGATAATATTGGCTAAGACTTGACCGAGCTTTTTTTTGTTATCGTGTTTCAATCATTAAAAGAAAACTGAATTAAACAATAATTCGAGGGAATTTGACATTATTGTTAATAACTAATGAAAAAACAATGTTAAGAAAGAAAACGGTGGCTCAAAACTAAACTACCATTTCACTGAATAAGTGTACCAAGTTTCAAGTCAATCCGTTCATTAGATGTCGAGAAATCGTGTACACCCTTTTGAAATACATCGTTTCGAGAAAAACGCTTTAAGGCCGGATATTCATTGACAACGATAAAAAAATCGATATTTTTCTTTAAACGATAGAACTATATATGTAGAATATTTTACCAAATTTTCAAAGCGAAATTCGAAAAACTTCCGACGATACAGCCTGTCAACGCAGTGCCTCACCGCTCGGATTCGGAGCGGTCGTGATCTTCAAACGCGTTTTTTTCAAAACTGCATTATCGAAATTGGCGTGCAGGATAACTCAAAACCTATTGAGCCGATTGAGTTGAAACTTGGTAGAAATATTGATAATATTGGTACCTTCTACTCGACGAAAATTGTTTTTGAAAAATTTGGATAAAAACTTCTTTTTTAATCCACATTTTACAGAAATTTTGCGTGAAATATTGATTTTTTTTTGTAAATGTGTGCCATTTTCTCAAATTTGCATTTTATTTATTTTAATTACCGTCACATAGAAAGTATACATGTTCTAAGTGAAAAAATGTTTGTTGTTTTTGCAAATCAAAGTCTACGGGAAGCTCGACTGCACGCCGATTCGCAACTCCCGCGGCGACCTTGCTGTAACACTCTGCCGCAGTTACGCCATTTTGATGATGAATTAATTTTAAAAAATTGTTTCGTATACTTAAATATACTATTAAAGTATACCTAAAGTTTGATAATTGTAGAATAATTATTTCTTAGTTTGAAAAATCCCTCAATATTGCTTATTTTCTTTCTGTCAAAATGTATATCCCGCCTTAAAAGTTTTACTAGCCGTTCTATCGTCGTAATAAGTTTGTCTTCAAACTGCAATTCGTGCACCAGTAGCGCGGTTCTGTAACTCGTTATAACTCGGTAGCAACAGTTTTCATTATCAATAAATAATAACAGCCAATCGCATGCACGATCACAGGATAAAGGGGATCTCTTATTGGCTGTCGCTAGCTAACGATAACGAAAACTGTCGCTACCGAGTTATAACGAGTTACAGAATCGCGCTACAGGTTAGATCTTCAATTTGAGTTGTCTCAAGCAATGAACGATTTTTTGAAATGTTCACAGCAGCCTAACGCCTTAATGGAAATTTGTTCAGAATATTCCGAAAAATACAGGGTGCCTCAAAATGACCTGACATTTCCATTTATCAATAGAACGTATTATTTATTTGAAAAGTACGATTATTGTTATTCTAATATAAGGTACGAACATGGAGGTTATGTGTGGAACACAATATCCGATAAATGGCATAAACGGCATTGACTTGAAAGACATATTCTTTCAACAAGATGGCGCAACCTGCCACACTGCGGGCGAATCAATGCAGTCATTGCAGACGAAGTTTCACGGTCGTGTTATCTCGCGCCGCGGCGATGTCAATCGGCCGCCAAGATCTTGCGATTTGACGCCATTGGACTTCTTTCTTTGGGCTTTTCTGAAAGGAAAAGTGTATGCCAATGATCCACAGACCATTTCGGACCTCAAGGAAGCAATTGGACGCACCATTAATGAAATTAGTCCGCAATTATGCCAAAATGTTATTGAAAACTTCGTCAAAGGAGTGAACGTTTGCAAACAGGGACGAGGCGGCCATTTAACGGATATTGTGTTCCACACATAACCTCCATTTTGTACCTTATAATAAAATCAAAATATTCGTATTTTTCAAATAAATAATACGTCTTATTAGTAAATTTTGATGTCAGGTCATTTTGAGACTTATACTTATCCACTGCTGCTCACCATTTCATACCGCTTATAAAGTCTCGTCCGAAGAATTCAATTTTGATAAACCGAAATTGTGTGAGGAAATTACAAGATGGAGCAGAGCAGTGTGCGACTTTATTCTTGCGATTTAATGGGAAGTGCGATTAAAATGGGACAATTTGTGCATATGTATATACTTGAATGTGTTGAAAAAAGAATGTTAACCCTTACCTTTTGAAACAATATTGTTAGGTGTAAATAATGTATGCTTAATTTCATTCACACGGAAAACGCGTTCTTCACATTTAAACTTACATAAAACAGCAACTAATTAATATTTGTCGAATCTCGTTGAAGATATCATCAAAGCCGAGCGTCACAGCTTCAAAAACCTTTTTTTTAATCTCGCTATCATTATCGTTGGATAAACTACAGCTGTTCTGAAAATGCATGGATTTCTGGCGAGAGTAAAAAGGGCTTTTTTCAAACGACCGCAATTCGTGTAAAAATATCGACATCGAGATTTCACAATGTCGAAATTTGTATCGTTGGAATGCAACGAAAAGTTTGGTTAATCTTTTTACAAGCTTTCATTCAACTTGACTTTCTATGAGATGCAAAACGAAAAATCGATATTTCACCAGCTTCGCGACTACTGCGAGCTCTGAAATTTTGCAAACTTGCATCTGAAAAGTGACAAAGCATGAATCAACTTAAAAAAACAATATCCACAAAATTGTCAACCTTCCATGTAAAATTATCGATGTCTAATCATCCATATAAAATCTCACTAACACATATAAACAAATTCGTAGCCGACTGTGTTTGTTTGTGAAAAGTTTATATGCAGCAATTAGTCGTAAGTTCAATCTCAATTACAGTCTTTGTTATTTTTTACATGCATTCCATGTTTTAATGTACAAACTCGTGAACTAGTAAATTACTAGTAACAACTAACTAGTAAAATCAGTTAAAGACTAAAAAGTAGAATAGTTGTTATGGAATTGGGAATTCCGTAGGGGAAATTGTCAATTTTTTAGGTCCATTATCGGGCATTGTCCATTTTTTCACACGAACGTCGAATCTACAATTCTTCGATAAAAGTAACAGTACAGTCGTGCTGTCGCTGAATAACCCCGGAATGGGAGAAAATTAGAAGGCTAGTTTTTTGACAGGTGATTTTGTAGGTGCCGCGGGTGCTAAATCTGAGTTTGCCTAAAAATCGGAGTGTAGGGTTTTTTTCAGGGGATGAATGGAGATGGGGGTGGATTAATGCCAAAGTACAACCCCTACGAGGTCGGCGCCGTGAGACAAAATGTTCAGAAAAATCCGGGCTTTAGTTTTGTCCACAGCAAAGTTCATTTGCAAGTTCATTTTGGGTGTGAAAAAGTGGGGTGAAATTTTGATAAATCAGTTTTAATTCAATAACTCTTTAGAAAAAAATCTTACACTTTTTGTTCAAATGGGAAAGTTGTAGCCCTTGAAAAGACGCGTCGATCGAGTATTTGATCGTCACTCTCCGATAATATGTTCACCCCAAAAAAATGGTTAAAATACCAACCAAAAAAACTGTTTATTGAATAACTTAAAAACAATCGATTTTTTCGGGTATGGTTCAAATGTACGAAATGTAGAGAATAATTTTCTCTATATTTTCGTTTCTATGGACCAACCTTGAATTTTGATTTTCCAACCCTTCTCGGGGGTTGAAAATTCCAAATGAAATTCTGGGAAAACTATCGACCGCACGAATTCGCCGCCGTGGAAGAATTTTTAGCTTGAACCCTTAGCTACATTTTTGTCCACAGCGCCAAACTCGTATCTCTTTACTTTCGGTCAATAGTTTTCCCAGAATTTTATTTTGAATTTTCAATCCTTGAGGGGGTTTTGAAAAAGCAAAATTCAAGGGTGGTCCATAGGAACCTAAATATAGAGAAAATTATTCTCTACATTTCGTACATTTAAACCATCCCCGAAAAATAAATTGTTTTTGAGTTATTCAATAAACAATTTCTTTGTTTATACTTCAACAATTCTTTGGGGGTGAAGATATTATTGGAGAGGGACGATCAAATACTCGATCGACGCGTCTTTTCAAGGGCTACAACGTTACCATTTGAACAAAAATTGTATGAATTTTTCCTAAAGAGTTATCGAGTGAAAACTGATTTTTCAAAATATCACCCCACTTTTTCATCCCCAAAATGAACTTCCACGACTTCGGCGCTGTGGACGAAAATATAACCCGTATTTTTCTGAACATTTTGTCTCGCGGCGTCGACCTCGTGGGGGTTGTAGTTTGGCATTAATCCACCCCCGTCCTCTTTCATCCCCTAAAAAAAACCCTACACCCCGATTTTTAGGAAAACTTGGATCTAGCACCCGCGGCACCTACAAAACCACCTGTCAAAAAACTAGCCTTCTTCTAACTTTTTCCGATTCCAATATACAGCACGACTGTACTACAATGGACCAACGAACATGAAAGGATCATCACAGTGTAAAATATTCAAACAATCGTTTTTTTGTGCATTATCCTATAGGATAGACGGTTATAGACATGCTGTTCAATTTTTGGGGCGAAATTCGAATTATTCCGGTTGCTACAGTCTTTTTTCAAATGTGAAAAACAAAATGTCGTTTTTCAAAACGGTGTACACTCACAAAGGAAGAGTTTTCAAGCTATGCGTCGGAAAGTTTGACACAACATTCTTCACGCCATTCTTTATCTTGCTATGGAAGCTTTTTTTCTAAAACTTCATATTTTTTAACGAAAAACTAGAAAAAATAGGCTAATTTCAATGCTTTATTTTCAAACCACCGCCATTTTGTGAATTTTGATTTGAAAAAGACCCTCCATAGCAAGATGGCGGCTTTCATACTGATTAATAATCTTTTTACAAATTGTGTTTTAGATAATATTTACGGCCACAATCCTGTACACCGTGAGGAATCCTTTTTTTCGAAGACATTTTCAACCGTTAAAAAATGTAAAAAAAAATTAAAATAAACGTTTAAAAAATGATTTTCTGTTCTTCACGAGTGCTTTAATTTGACATAAAGAAATCAGAATGATAAGCGTAGTTCAGCAAACGAAAAAAAATCGCGAGTCAGCAATTTTCGACCCGTTACACTGTGATGATCCCTTGAAAAATCCGCGTCGTTGAATAACATTTAAAAATATGAAACTTTTCCCCACTTCCGTTGGCGAGTTTTCCTTGCGCACAGAGTTTTTTAGTTGCGAACAGCGTAGCGTACTAAGTACAGTAATTCGTATCTACATACACGTTTCATTTGGCGAAAGGACGAAGATATTTCTTCTCGCGCCGCAATAAAGGTCCTCGGTCGTGCGCGTAAACCACTGAAAGTATCGATAAGTGGAATGGCCTTCGAAAAGCGAGCTATTTTCCGAAACTATTTCGAGTGTGGTTTTCATCTTGGTGCGCATAATAAGCCGCGGTGAAGAGATATTGATATTGGAAGATATTCTAAAGAATCTCTCTACTTTCGCCCCTTTACAAATATAGCGTATTGCTGCGAACGATTTTCGCGACCCGCAGCTTTTTTTTAACATTTGTATTGAGGACAGGTTCTCCCTGGTTGGGCCAAAAAATGTTCGATTTTTCACCAATTTTTTATGCGAAAAGTATTAAATATAGAATGTTGATATTTGGTATGTTGACTAAGCGGTCTTTATTGGACATCAAAATATTTTTTAGAGTTTGACAAAACATGGTGGTGGGAGTGGGAGAAGCCACGTATGTCGGTGTGCGGGCGATGCATTCTTCGCTTGCGGAAGACCTAAGTCCCGGACAGGTGATCTGAAGCAAAAAAAATCAAACATATTTTTCTTTTGTACAATATTGTGTATAAGTTGACCTAGAATCGAGAAGAAAAATTGAAAAATAAAAAAATAGTGGGTAAAAAACTGCGAAAATTTTTGGGAAAAAAACAAACTTCCGATCGCCCACAATTTTTTTATTTTACAATTTTTCTTCTTGATTCTAGGTCAACTTATACACAATATTATGCAAAGTAAAAGTATGTTTGATTTTTTTGCTTCAGATGACCTGTCCGGGACTTAGGACTTCCGGAAGCGAAGAATGTCATCGCCCGCGCACCGACATACGTGGCTCCTCCCACTCCCACTACCATGTTTCGTCAAGCTTTAAAAAATATTCCGTTGTTCAATAAAAACCGCTTAGTCAATATACCAAATATCAGCATTCTATATTCAATACTTTTCGCATCAAAAATTGGTGAAAAATCGAACATTTTTTTGGCCCAACAAGGCAGAACCTTCCCTTAAGGTAGTACGAGTGCGCAATCTTGATTTCTATAGATTTTGTTCAAATTTCAACCAGACATTGTTCATATCATTATGCATGTTTGAGTGAAATTTCAGAACAGTCGACTATTTAGATTGGGAGATAATGGGTTTTAAAATTGCAACTTTTAACACTGCAGGGTCTGCATTGAAATTTAGACAGAATAATTTTCCGTAAAAAATATTTGTCCCCTATAATAAGACATATGGCAATACCGCATCGTTCCACGTATCCAATTACGTGAGTTTGCGCGGCATATTTAAAATAATACTGCAACACAAATTTTTATTTGGAAGTAATTTTTAATCGAACAACGTTTTTAATTAGTTATGAATGGACCAACACTTTTATTTGTTAATGAAGATAACATAAACAATATAAAATATTAATATTTATAATGCAAATATTTTTTATGACCACATTTTTAACTTTAGGAACACGGTAATTTTTTTTTCTCGAAATATTGAACAATACTGTTCTGTGGTGTTGGCATATGTCTTCTTATTATAGGGGACAAATATTTTGTTACGGAAATTATTCTGTCTAAATTTAAATGCAGACCCTGCAGTGTTAAGTTGCAATTTCAAAACCCATTATCTCCCAATCTAAATAGTCGAGTGTTCTGAAATTTCACTCAAACATGCATAATGATATGAACAATGTCTGGTCAAAATTTGAACAAAATCTATAGAAAACAATATTGCGCGCTCGTACTACCTTAAGCCACGACAAAACTGTAGCTTTGTATGGGTTTGTCAGTCCCGGCATTAGTTTTCGGCAGGATTACAATTACCCATTGAACGTTTACACACCCCACGTGCATAAAAATCTTCATCAAAATGGCATCTACAACATACGTCAGGGTCGTCAAAGTTGTATACAATTGTCGAAATATTAACCAATTTTCTCGTAAAAAGGACACACCGGCAGCGCTACGTAGAAAAGGAAAAGTCATTTTTTGCCTTTCCGTTTCGTTTATTTTATTTCCTCTTTCCATATGTTTGCCGATCATTGGGCGGAAGTTCGAGAACAGAAAACATACAGCGCTGTGCTTCTCTGTCCGTTCTCTCTCCCTCGAAATCTCAAGCATCTTCGGGCCTTTCAACGCTAATTTGAGTTACAGGGTGTGTTGAAAAGTGAACATTTTCAGCTAAATTTAATGATAAATAAACACCCTGAAAGGGCTCTTATTACGTAGACGCATTTCTCGACGACGTTGGGGCATCGTAATTACTATTGTTGTTGATAGTGTTGTATCTCTCGCACCCAGCCATCGTCGATATTCGCCGTGAATATATAATTAAATAATTATATATCGTCTAATTCTCACATTCCCATATCTCGCTGTATTCCCCCCCCCCCCCTCCTCGCTCTTTCTCTCTCCGTCCCTCCCCGTCTTTCTTTTATTGTTTCGGCGGTCTTTCTTTGTCGGTGAAGTAGCTCGTGGCGTTTGGAAAGCGTCGGGGATCGGGGAAGTCGGGTGTCTGAAGTCTTCGCGGATTGAGACACTCCCGTATAGCTTGGCCGAAAGCGCGCCTCACGCCGGGATCGGCGGCGACCGCGGCAGCAGCCCCGTCGGCCTCCTCGACGCCGGCCCTGACGACGCTGTCTCTCACGAGTCGCTCCATCGAGGCAGGTATCGACGAGTGATTTGGCGTTGGACTCACGAGCAAACGGGGCTTCTGTTGGTCGACCAGCTTTCGTCGTTTGCTCGGCAAACCGTCGAGATAAGCGTCACTGAACGTCGTCACATCGTTACCCTGGAGCTGCAATTGTCGCCTCTGTCTTATACCGTCGCGGGCTATTATCGGCACCCATTCCTGGATCACGGAGATTCAACGTCGGTGTCACGTTTGAATTCGAAATAAAAGCAATGTACGCGGGTGATAGACGCTCGATAACTCACGGGCAACAGTTGGTCGTGACCGGGAAACGTCGCTGGCACTTCTTGACCGTCGTCTATGTCCAAGGGATCATTGATCGCTCGGTTATTACTGGCTTCCTCGGTCTCCATTGGCTGAGATAAACAAATCGGGCGATATGAACAGTTGTTTCTTCCTATCGTTGGAACGTTCACACACGCAAATGCCCGTGATCGATGCGATAAAAACTTAGTGGATCGCATTTCCGCTTGCGATTCGTTGGTTAAGGGGCTATACCAGTGTGACACTTAAAAAAAATCGATTTTTTTTTGCCTCTTTCGACAGTTTATACTTTCAAGAATATCATTATCATTTATATAATTTATATCAATATATTTTTATCTTGCAAAAATCGATAGTTAAATCTTTAAACGCGTTTTTTTCGAAATGATATTTTTCAAATTCGCTGACATTGTAACTCAAAGAGCAATTATCCGATTGACTTGAAATTTGAACTGCGTACTCTTGAATATATTTACTCTACAATGACGTAGGATATTTTCGATTGGACGAAAATTGACGATTTGGCATTGAAAAAACGACCATTTGATAGACAAGAAAACAGACTTTTTCATAACTACGCCATTTTGTTAGATTTTGATTTTTTCGAAAATCCTACGTCATTGTACAGGAAATACCTTCCAGTTTAACGATACTTTTTCCTTTTTCGGTTTCAGCTAGTCGATCGGCCGGAATCATGTCAGCAGTGGAGGAACTTTTTTTTATGGCGCCTCCGAAGGCAGCGCATAAGTCGCTTGGATCTCAATATTTTTATATGAAAAAAATTATGTAATATAGGTGAAATATAGCCAAATATATTCTTAATTTTCCGAAACATTTAATTGAGTACTTTTCTTCCAAAAATCTCCCGAAAATCACCAAAATTTTCAGCGTTCACACTGGTATAGCCCCTTAATGTTTTTTTTATGCATTCATTATCCGCAAGTGCGCACTTTGCACCTTGGAGTTTCGCGGAACTTCCCGCAAGGCTCGAAAACAGTTTTTCACTGACAAGCCGTGGGGATTCTCTAAGAGAGGAATCCTTCATATACTCAGAAAGGTGGAAGATCATCGATCGAAGAGACAAGAGTTAACAAATAAAGGATTTGTTAAGGTAGTACGTGCACGAACTTCCTCATTAGAAAAAAAATTGATTTTTTTTGTATGCTGTAGTAGAGACATAAAAAATGACGTCCGCGAAAACTCTGCAGGCTTTACCGGCTAAATACAGTAGTAATTAATTCACTAAATCAATGCATTTAACCCGCACCATATTGGGAATCCGTGCCAGAATTATGAAATGGCGGCCTGTGACAACTCAAGTCAAATCTGATTGCGATTTTACTTCACTTACCAAACTATAATACAAACAGTTATCACATGCACTTCTCAAATAATTATTTCCTGTATCATGTTTATTATCATACCCAAATACATTATATTTAGCTGTCTTCAGATTTGATAATTTATAGATTTTCTGTTGACTAGTCAATCCGCCAGTACTACCTTAAGGGGTCACAGTAACGGGTATAAAATCATGTGCGAATTTAACAATTTTTTTACGTATGAAAAAGTGATTTACTCATAAAATTCATTACATATCTATTTAGTATGAATATCAAGCTGTTAGAATGTGTTTTTTCGATGTACAAAATGGCCGACTACTCGAAACTTCTCGAAACAGCTTTTTTCCAATTGGCGTGACAAATAACTTCAACAATTTTCACTCGATTTACGTCAAATTTAAAAGTTATGTTCCTAATTGCATTGCGACGAGAAGCACGTACGGAATTTCTGATTAATCGAAAACTTTTCATTTTATGAGCAGTTTATGAGCAGTTATAACGAAAATTTTCACTGAAAATTCATTTCTTAAGTTCAAATACCTACAACTTTTGACTGAAACAATATTTTTTAAATTCCGTACGTACTTCTCTAGGTATTCTAATGCAGATTGACGAGAATTTTTGTTTTTTGTTCTAGGTAAAAAATTGTGGATGCCACTGTCATGCCGCGGAGCGCCTAAAAAAAGATAACAAAAGAAAATCTTAGTACCCGGCCATTTTGTACATCGAAAGAAAAAAAATTCTACCAGCTTGATATTCATGCTAAATAGTTGTCTAATTAATTTGATGAGTGAATCACTTTTTCATACGAAAAAAATTGTTAAACTTGCAATGATTGTATACCCGTTACTGTAGCCTAACGCCTTAACTCAGAAAGGACGAATATATGTTTTGTATCTGTGTTTTTGTTTTACCTCAGGTGCTGATTGTGTTTGTGTCTCGTTGGACAGCGTGACATCGGTACTTTCGTTTAAGGTCGAGATGCTGTCACTGGCGTCTAACGTTGGCCTCGTCATTAGCACCGTTGCCGGAATATTTCTTGTGTCCGAATCTCGTTCGCCCCGTCGTGAATACTCACAGAACCACTTTGCCACGACCTCGACTACCCATTCTCGCAATTCTTCGTTATGGCCGCTGATTACGCGTGCCTGTCGTTTACAATTGACGTCGGTGAACAGATTTTTACACACAATTATGAATTTTCGCTTTCCAGATTCGGACGAACGTCATTGTCTTAGAAGCGAATGGACAAGCGCGTTACTTACCGCGAATGAACAAATGAGTTCCTCCAGTCCCGCCTGCTTTGTGGGCAAGGAGCTCCGAAGCGTGCAGCATATTTGGTGTCCAAAGCGTTGCAGCATTTTCGCCAGATTAATGCCCCATTCTTCGTCGTCGGTCACTTGAACTGACGCAGATTATCAAATTAAAGAGAAACTCATTTTTTCGTTTTTTATTTTATTTTTCAAAATTTTGTTTACCCATGTTTTTTCGAACTTTTCGGATGCTTCGAACTGATTTTGAGAGGGAGAAAATGTTTTTAAAAAGTCAGCGTCATGCTGACAAAGTGCAATCGTTGTTTTGGTGTTTGAGAGAGACGAGTGGAATCTTTCGTGTCATTTTTGAGACGATGGTTGCAATTTTAAAAGTAAGAAAAGCCAAGTGATCGCAATTGGCCGCATGAACGGCAGAAATGAATGACTTAAAATTTACACTGTGGACGTCTAATTCCCAGAGGGCCTGTCACTTTCGCGTAAAAAAAAATAACTGAGAAAAGCTTGCGCGAAAGTAATCGAATCATGGTCTTGAAGTTTGCATCGTTAAAATGCAACGAAAAATAAATCTTTTTATGTATGAACCATTTTTTTTTGCTGTGAAAACCAGTCAACCTTTTTCACGTATTCTTATTAAAGATTTACGTAATATGTAAAAAGAGCTTTGGATAAGCGTAATAATAAAGAAATGGAACAAGAGAAGAGAAAATCGTTGCATTCCAATGATGCAAACTTCAACGTCATGCCGAATCACGAAGAGACGAGAATTCAACTTACCATGTTGTTTGACGTAGACCGCAAACTCCATTAACCAATGATAGAGAAAGCTGTCCACGTTGCTCAGAATATCCTCCCATAGACCGCCAACGTTCGTTGGTCGCTCGTCGGCACCCCAAATGCCGTGTAGATACGGCTTTATCTCGTTCATGATTTCCTCAACGAAACGTTTCTCGCAGTACAGCCCGTCGAACAATATCAAGCTTGTCAGATGAGGTCTGAGTCTGCGCCAGGTATTACCGCGATTGAATTTTCCATCATTGAGCATGGCGTGCCACTCGTTCAGCTGGATTCTCGCCTGGAACGTGGAAACGAGCCAATAAAAATCGCATGATTTTTTGTCCAACTTTGCTCTCCAGTTCGCGCGAGAAAGTAACATTGACGATTAAGGTAGTACGTGCACGAACCTCATCAGAAAAGAAATGGATTTTTTAATATGCTGTAGTATAGACATACGGAATGACGTCCGCGAGAGCTCCGCATGCCTTACCGGCGAAATACAATAGTAATGAATTCACAAAATCAATGCCTTTAACCAGCACCATATAGGGAATCCGTGCGGATCGAACTTTGAGACGGAAATAATATTAGGTGTTGGAATTAATTCGTAGCGTTTTACAAGAGATGGCGCAGGTAGTACAGTATTTCGTTGTTACCGACAGTAATGTATTCACCGTGAAACAGCTATCATTGAATGCCATTTGCTGTACATAACCTCTTTTTGAATCGCAAATAACAATACTTTATAATTTATTGAATATGTCGACATTTGCGCCGAATAAAGGGTGCTTGCGAGGAGTTTTACTTCATTACTTTAAGGGGAGATATACACCTAGATGGTTTAGGTCGAGGATTTTGAAGCTATGAACATTCCGTCGACCGTAGAAGACCTACACTATGGGCCTGGTATTGATGATTCCATGTAAGTTGACAAATTTCATGATTTATTTATTCCCAAATTTTCAAACGCGTTTCTCTTAAAACCACGTTTTTCAAATCGGTACCCGACATTTCTCGAAAACCAATGAACCGATTTCCTTGAGGTTTTTTGTGGTTATTCTATACACCATTATCTAGTACTTGTCATAGGATTTTTTTTCCGTTACTTCGTTTTTGTTTTATACGCAAAATAATAACTAATTTTTGGCCCAAAAATCACTATTTATGTTCAAACGTCCGCCATTTTGTCATAAATCGATATTTTCAAAATCGGCTATGACAAGTACTAGATTATAGTATCTAATTTAATAATCTTTTTGGTTTTTTTTTTCAGATGATTTTTGAAGATACACCAGTGGGTACCGTATACGCAGATTTTTTTACGACGCTCCAAGGATCATACAATATCCTTGTATATTTTTGATATTTTTAAGTAAAGAAAATTAAACATATTTTTGAATGTATATACTTTTAGATAATTAAAACCCCAATCCGAAATTTCAAATACTTTTCCTTGAAAAAATTCACAAAAATGACCTTTTTTCCGGCTCCTAGGCGTATATCTCCCGTTAAACTCACCTGGTTGAGTAAAAAGAGACGGAGATAGAACCAATGTTGCCAAATATCAAACCTAAAAATACTGCGTGAATCGTTGGAATAACCATTTTTTAATTTTTCTAATTAAATGTGAACATTCATTAAACAGTTTACACGTGGAAAATTTTAGTTATTACAAATGATTTTTTTTTGCATATGTTGAAAATATAAATTGTACAAGTCTCAAGTATGATCAGTGACATGACTAGTGTGAAGCGATAGGGTTACCTTAATACTTTACTTTTTTAATATAATACACACAGCTATCACATACACTTCTCAAATAATTCCTTTCCGTATGATGGTTATCATTATACCTAATTGTATTGTATTTTGCTTTTTTTCGGATTCTAAAATTACCAGATTTTCTGTCGACTAGTCAATCCGCTAGGACTACCTTAAGTTGCAATAGCCCGAGGTCCGATATCGTGGACATAACATCACACAAAACAAACAACGAACTCTCGTTTGTCCAGAATACTCGAATCGATGAGAAAACTTACGCATGCTGTGAAAAGACGTTGCAGTAGCGTGCTCCCCGGCGATCTTTCCGGATTCGTTACATTTATGCCTCTTCCTATCAACAATTGCTCCAGGGTAATGGCGTCCGCGAAATCTCTGTAACATTGAACGACAATTGAGACACGTCCGTTGTAGCGCGGACGGCAACAAAAAAAAAAAACGAACTCGGAGAACTTACAGTCCCCTCCATCTTTGTAAATCTGCGATTTCGTCTCTCAAACGCCTATTGGACGCGGCGTGATCGACCCTGGAGTTGGAAGCGTTTTCCGCGGGCGTCGTTGGACCGTCTACGAAAAAACGAAAAATGATATTGAGCCGACGTGAAACCCGTGGATCCATAGGAAGCCTATGCCCGTTTTAAAGTACGCTTCCATGGTTGTTACGCATTATTGACTCAGAAATACCCTGACTTTTCCAGCTTTTCCATGCAGATTGTGCAAATATTCCACGGAGATTGGCGTCAAATAAAGAACATCATTTTTTTCACGATAAAATATATGTAAATGTTAAATATTAAAATAATTTTAAAAAACTGAAATTCGAAAAACAATTTACTCACTAAAGTTAAAAAAATACATCAAAAGCAAATACAGTACCTTTTCTTTATTATAAAATGAAGTTTTTATGTCGGTGCCAATAAATAAAAAATAAATATAAATACCTATTTACAATAATAATTGTGTGACATAACTTTTTTTTGTGAATAATGCAGAATAATGGAAATATTAAAAATATACAAAAATAGTTATTTTTATACTTTTGAATTTTTTTCCAGTCGGGTTCATTTTTTAATTCAAGTAATTTTTTCTTGCAAAAAGTACATTCTGGAAGAATTCCAGAGGATTATCAAAATTCCTTGACTATTTCCTCATTTTTCCAGGAGGAGGGAAATTCCCTAAGTTTTCTCGATTTCCCCTGTTTTTTAAATATGCGTAGCAGCCATGGCGTTTCAAACAGCAGGCGGCAGGGACATAAAGTACGTTTTACCAGTTTGCCCTTGAGTCGTTCCATTCGGGGTTGAACTATGGCTAGCCTGATCAGTTTGTTGGGGCGAGGATGTAGCGGCGCTGTTGTTTGGTGTTGCGCTCGGTGTTCTGCGAATGTGATGAGAACTGCACGGCAAAAACGGATCGAAATCCATGTTCTGACCCGTGCCGACGCCGAGAGGGTGAGCGTGAGGGTGGAAAACGTGTGGTCGTGCGGTACTACGGGTTTGCGTCGAAGTTGTCGGATGAGTACCAACGTTGCTCCTACAATTCGGAAGAAGGGTATAAAGTCAATTTGAAGAAAAAAGAACATCAAATGGCGTGTTTATACAATGCGCATGTGGAACGCGCGCGGGCATTTGTAAATACAAAATCGATACGATTCTGCATCCAGTACGGAGTGATCGTCAACGTATTTTATCTCTTTCATGGAGTGAGACGGGTTTGAACGTCAAGGGATGAGGCTACTGTGAAAATGACCAACACTCGTTCGTCGCTTGGGGCGACTCAAATTGAAGATGAAGGTCCAATATGTGGTGCAGGAATCGCAGATTGAAGGTAAACTTATGATGTTGAAGTTAGCATCGTTGAAATGCAATGTTTTTTTCTCTTTATTTTTTATTTCCCTCGTTTTATCATTATCGAGACTTTTTTTTGCGAATTGAGGTTGTATATTTTTAATGAGTACCGTTTAAGCGAATTTCACGGGCGAAATTGGCGAAAAAAATTAAATAATTAGAAAGAATAACTCATTGCATTCCAACGATGCAAACTTCAATGTTATAACTTATGATCGCAACGATAGAACTGCCGGAAAAACTTTTAACGCGTTTTTCTCGAAACTATGTTTTTTGAAACGGTGGGCACGATTTCTCGCAATTTAAAGGATCAATTTGGTACACTTAGTGTAATATTGCCGTCATTGGGAGAAGACGACATCCACAGAAGAATCAAAAATGCGTTTTACTATGGAGAACGATGGGAAATTTTGTACCTATTCCAACGGTACGAAAAACGCATTTTCGTTTTTTTTTGTGAATGCCGCTTTTTCCCATATGACGGCAGAATAGTACTAGGACGTTGAATAAGTTCTCGCTGTTTTGCAACAGATGGCGTTACCAGAACTGCGTGTGTGTAATTTAAGATGGTAACTATAAAGAAGGACTATGAGCAAATTTGAAATTCAGCGTTTGTCGCTGAATTGTAAACAATTTTTCTTCTTTCATAGTGTTAAGGGGCTATACCAGTGTGACACTTTCAAAAAATCGATTTTTTTGCCTTTATCGACAGTTTATATTTTCAAGAATATGAGATGAGATTTTTATACTTGCAAGAATATGAAATGAGATTTTTCAAATTTGCTGACATTGTAACTCAAAGAGCAATTATCCGATTGACTTGAAATTTGAACTGAGTACTCTTGGATATATTTACTCTACAATGACGTAGGATATTTTTGATTGGATGAAAATTGACGATTTGGCATTGAAAAAAACGATCATTTTATAGGCAAGAAAACAGACTTATTTTCATAACTACGCCATTGTGTTAGATTTTGATATTTTTCGAAAATCCTACGTCATTGTACAGGAAATACCTTCCAGTTTAACAACATTTTTTCCTTTTTCGGTTTCAGCTACTCAATCGGCCGGAATCATGTCAGCAGTGGACGAACTTTTTTTTGGCGCCTCCGAAGGCAGCGCATAAGTCGCTTGAATCTCAATATTTTTCTATGAAAAAATTATGTAATATAGGTCAAATATAGCTTAATATATTCTTAATTTTCCGAAACATTCAACTGAGTACAGTTCTTCCAAAAAATTCCCGAAAATCACCCAAATTTTTAGCGTTCACACTGGTATAGCCCCTTAAAGATGTCAAATTTCGGACCAAAAAAGAGTATTTACGGGGAATTTTAATGCACTAATTTATACAAAAAAAATTGTGCGCTGAATCACACAGAATTCTTGTTAAGACTTACGGCGACCATGCTCTGTCGGGAACAACAGAGATTGGTTTAGCCGCTTTAAAAATAATGATTTTCCTGTGTTGATTTCGGGGCATCACTTCATAAGGACTCATGTCAGACACTAGCTGAATTCTGAGTTTCTTCTTGCTGTGCTGATATTCGAATATAAGCACTATATATAAGCACACATTATATTCGAAAATTCCCAAAAATTTGAAACTCCATTTACCGAGTACTAAAGAATGCGTACATTTTTTTGTTGCTATTCTCATCCTCGATCCTATTATAGAGGTGAATCGTGACGAATCGATTGAAAAATATGTTCATGCTACAGGCCTATTGGGATCTGTCAAATGGCGATATGACATCTGGTGGCGGAAAATCAAAGTACATTTGCGGCAAAGCCTTCAATAGCAATTATACGTAGTCGTGCGATAAAAGTATTTAAGGGGCCGGGTGGAAATTGCAAACTTTGAATGCTCCGACGGCGTCAATTTTGAAACTTTCCTAGACAATGTTATACGTTCTACATCACTTACAGTCAACTGTGTAGACTTTCGCCGGCATAATCTTGACATGAGGGCCGGGTTGAAATTCCGAACTTTGAATGCACCGACGGTTTAAAATTCCTAATTTTAATGTTCCGAAATAACAAGGTTCGTCAAGATTATGCCAGCAAAAGTCTACACAGTTGAATGTAAATTATGTAGAACGCATAACATTGTCTAGACAAATTTCAAAATTGACGTAAAATCACTTCTGAATCAAAAAAAATTCTTGAAATAATTCGTCGATTTATTGAAAATTTTGAAACTTTTAAAACTTCCATAGCCGAATTATTTTGACGGTGTTAAGATTTTCGGAGTTCTGGTCTTTCGTGTAAAATTCTTCCGGTGTTTTGATCTTTCGGGGTTGTATATTTTCCGAGTTTTGAGCATTCTGATCATTCAAAGTTTGGAATTTCAACCCGGTCCCGTATTTAATTTCAATTAAAAACATAAAATCGGTGTAAATGGAATGCGCGAAGTTTTCTCCGCGTAAATACTACCAAAAAAATATTAACCCTTATTAGTCACACTGGGTCCACGGGACCCAAACAAATTATTTTGATGCCGTACAACTTTTTTTTTCTCAATAAAACATACATTTTTTATGTGCGTAAGCGTTTCATTCTTTCCTTCTAAATCGCACCTGCGTTGGATGAAATAAATATACTTTTTGAAAAGTCCGCAGAAACCGCTATGTCTATTTCAAAGTACATTGTTTCCAGATTATAAAACCATTTTTTTTTGTCAATAATTACAAGAGTTACAGCAATTTTTGTAAAAAAAAAGTCATTTTTCACGTTTTTTTTGCATGTTTAAAATTTAATTCTTGATTTCTAACCAATATCCTTGTATTAAACAAGGTTCAAATTATACCTCACTATTTTTTCATATCGCTCAATGCATTATTTTATTATTTATAACAATTTAAACGCGCCAGAGTCCCATGGACCCAGAATGACTATAACGTCATTCTAGCTAAGTGTGACTACTAAGGGTTAAGTGTGTTGTGAAAGACTGCGAAAGCACTTTGAGTAAAGAGTTGGAAGTCCGTTTCCTCGAGTTTACCATTGCAGGGAAACGCTTCGTGTACGTGAGAAATTATTTCGGGAATGTACAAAAAAACCGACCAATTAAAGGCTTGGATGAGAGCCTTGAGAATTGAAAAAATTAACTCGGACGTGCAAGTGTGTTCACTCCAGTGTGTGACACCACGCAAACGCCGCTAATTTTACCACATATTGAAATGTTCCCTGCCTTCAAAATACGCTCGCCTTCCACAAAATTGCGTTGTTTCGGATTGGTACCGGCCCAGTCACAAATTGCACTATACTTATCATAATATCACAGAAATTTGCCCCAAACTACACGACTATTTACGTTTGACGACCCTCTTATCGCCGCCATGTTTTTTAGGCTCCGCTCATATGACAGATCCCAATGGACGAGGAAATTGTTGATACCTGGCCTGTGTGCTTTGCCCGGGATTCGGAGCAGCGCAGCCGCCTCCAGCGGCGGCCATTGGTCTCTGTCCTATGCAGGTAGTCGGAGTAGCGCTCGTGGTGGTCGTTGTAGCCGTAGCGGCGACCGTTGCCGCGCTCTGCGCCATATAACCGGCGACAACGTTCATCAAATTTCGAATGACTTCGGAGGGTGGCGCAGGTCCCCACGGGAATATGCCGGCCACTCCGCTTGTTCCAGCTGCCAGGCAATCGACAAATGAGACAACATTAATCGCTGCAAAGTTATACACTCATCGGGAGACAAAAAATATGCATTCCGTCGAAATCCGCTCGATCGCCGTGGCGTACGAAAATGTGGAAAATAAAATCGTGCAAATGATCATGTTGACGATCCATCGACATTTTATCTCACTCACAACGTGTTCTCGCAACGTAAAAGAATGGACATTTTTATGCCAGGGTGGTTAAAACGTTTAAAACAGAAAACTATATTTGGAAAGTGTCCCGATAGATGTGCGCACGGTCAGCCGAAAACATTCGAGTTGATACGATTTGTTAACGAGCATAACCATCGAGCTGATATTTGTACCATATTTATTAGCACGTTGAATAAGTTCTCGCTGTTTTCCAACAGATGGCGTTACCAGAATGGCGTGCGTGTAGCTTAAGGGGTAACACCACTTTAAGATTTTGAAAAAATCGTTCTTTTTTTAGTGCTTCAACAATGCTTTAACATCATAAAAACAATATGCACTTGGTTTTATGGTGGTATAAAATGTTAAAGGCTCTGCCAACGATTTTCTGCAGCGCCTCGAAGCGCCCGCTGAGCACGAGTTAAACTTTAAACGCATTTTTTCTCGAAAACACTTTCGTCAATCTTAGCGAACACATTATCTCAGCGAACACATTACTTCAACACTGTTGCATGGATCAGTTTCGAAATTTTGACAGTAGCTTCACAATTACCTCCTTTATAGAAGTACGTAGGCGGTTTTTCGATTCGATGTAAACTTTTTATTTTATAAACAATTTGTTGCTAATTTTTTTAGCAAAAAATCGAATTTTTTCGTCAAAAGTGCACCATTTTTACAAAAAGTGATTAAATAAAAAGTCCCTACGTACTTCTATGGCCAATAGTATATAGATCTTTTTGTTGTTTTTTGTTCCAGGTCTTATATTTCACGAGAAATTTGTGCGCTACTGGAGGTGTTTTTTTTAAAAGATCATTTCGAAGATTGGCTCTCTCACCGCCATTTTGTAGATAAATGACAATGAAAAAAATGTTTACACTTAAATATATACTGAATAATCCCTCTAAAATAATTCCCATTCCTTTTATTACACCCAAAAAAAAAATCGTCAAAGTTAGGCCTTCTTTTCGACCGCTAGACTGGTGTTACCCCTCAAGACGGTAACGCATCTATAAAGGGGTTGCGTGGGTTTGAAAATTTCAAAAATTCCATTTAATCCTATCTTATTATCTCATAGAACAATATGTCTAGAATATTCTCTCAAATGTTTAAGTCAATCGGAGTAAAAGTCTAGTGGAGACAGCCTTTGGGAATTCCCCCCGTGTGGAAAGACCGGCCGGGAGCAGCGCAGGTATATCGCATTTTTTCAAAACACTATTTTTGCAGTCGGTGGACACGATTTGTCAAAAAGTAATGCACCGATCTTAGTGAAATTTTGCACACTTCTTAAAAAAAGCATTGACTAGTGATTGAATGAAGGTTTTTTTTTTCGATTAGAACTAATTTTACAATACGTAGTGTAAATTGTACCAAAAATTAAACTATTGTGCACACAACTCTGCCAAAAATTCAAATTTCAATTTTTTTTTAGATCCTTCAATCACGAGCTCTAATTATCTACTAACAGAAAAAATTTGTTTTTTCAATTTCAAAGAAAGCTATCATGAGTCATCCTGATAACCACGAGGACACTTTTTTAAAGGGGTCCCCGGAAACCAGGTCCCACCGGCTGAATTTCCCAAATTTTTCGATGACATTTTTTTTAAATATTGTTAAAATGTTGCTCCGTTATGTGCTTGACATTTTGAATAAAAAAATGTATATATTCTATTTTTTTTAATAGAGAAAATATGCCTGTTTGCTTCGAAACCCACGTAACCCCTAAAGACGTACTATAAGCAAGCTTTAAATTCAGTGTATGTCATTTCGCCAAAGGGTAAATAACTTTCTTTTCATAGTGTTAAGGCATCTGGCCACCGTGTAATTTTTTTTTAAATTCACATTTTTTAAAAATAAACCCTGAAGTGTTAGGAACAATTTAAGCCATAGTACGTTTTGAAAAACGCAAAATTGACCAAGTTACAGTGATTTTTCGGCAGGAAGGTTGAGCCGCTGCGTGCGGTCCACCGTGCGCTGAATAACCGCACATTTACTTTCTTTTGCGATTATCTCGAAACTACATTTTTTGAACTGGTACTATCGGAATATCGTAAACTATCGGACCGATTGCTTTCAAATTTTTACACAATACTTTTAGATACATTATCTAAAATGTCACGTAGGATTTTCGCCATAACTTGATTAGTTTTTGTTTTATTATTGTGTTTGCTCGAAAAATTTCGGCGAAAAATACAAATTTTTTTCTTCGGCTCACCATAATTTTTTTTAATGGTCGAAAAAAAACCGCTCCGCTACATTGTACCGACACTACTCACGAATAAGCTGATTTTTTTTTCAGACGTGACATGACCGGGTAACAGCTGGGACAACGACCGCGCGTATCGTGCGGGAGGGCCTCCGCGGCAATGTGCATAACGGCGCCATTTTTTAATATTTTGAACGGAAATTTATTAACGTTATTCTTAAAGCCCTTTCTGACGTTGTGTAAAAAAATATTCCGGCCGATACTTTCAACTTTATTTTTTTTTTCTAAATATACCCATTTTTCGATCAGACAAGGTGGCCAGACGCCTTAAACATGTCAAATTTCGTGCAAAAAAAGAGTACCTGTGGGGAATGGTGCTGCACTACTTTATACAAAAAAAATCTGCAGCCTAAGAACACAGAAGTCTCGTTGAAACTTACGGCGACCATGCTCTGTCGAAAACAACATGGAGATTGGTTCAGACGCTTAAAAAATAATGATTTTGACGTGTTGAATTGGAGGCAATACTTTATGTAAACTCATGTCAGGCGCTAGCTAAACGTGCAGAATCATTAGGAGTTGACCACAAAACAGTTGCGAAACGATTGAAATCATTAGGAATGATTTTAAAAAAAAATAAAGCATCAAGTTTCTCGAAAAACAGCGAGAACTTATTCAACATTCCAATGGAACACTGAGACGTCATTGTTTCGAACAATTTTCAACAATCTCCGCCGATACGGCAAAACGCTTTCTCGGCATTTACTTTTGCACGGTGATGACTAAAAAAAACACGTAATAGATGATAACAATAAATAATGGTTATAGGCTCACGGGCGTTATTGTTATTGTTGTTGTTAACGTTGTTGTTATTGGTGCCATTGGTCGGAGTCGGTTCGCTCCCGGGGCCACCGCTCACCCGGCCAACTGTAATGCTTCCGTTCTCCGATGTGCCAATTTCCATCAAGACCTGCATGTTCTGTGACAAATTAGTCGTAAACATAGAACCGAACGGCGAGTTCATCTGGGGCGGACTCTGCGCTTGTTGCTGCTCGGGCTGTTGCGGCTCGGGCTGTTGCGGTGTAGCCGGAGAAGGTGTTTCCGGTTGCTCGGCTACGAAAGCCACATCTATGGGATTCTGGGCGGTTGGCGGATTAGCCGTTGGCGGTTGTCGGCTCGCGGGCTCGGCGCTTTCCTCCCCGCTCTCCCCGTTACTTCCGTCGTTACGAGCAACGCTTATGTGAGCCTTTTAATCGCAAAAGGAAAGAAACAAATTAACCATCAGCGGTCACCCGGGGTCGAAATGACCCCAAGCGCAGCTTTGAGCCAAAGCAACTATAAGTTGTTGGCGGCCAAGGCGACTGGCCTGCCCTCTATCCGTGCTTTGGTGTCCCTTTTGTAAGTACAGACTAGGGTCGGACGTGTGGCTATTTCTTTCCTTCAACTATTTCCCACTATAGAGCTATTTTTTTCTTAAGGGGCTATTCTAGTGTGACGGCTTAAAAAATGAACGATTTTTAAGCATTTTTTTTAAACTGTTGCATGTATCGGTACAAACTTTTTTTTCGTTCAATAGTCCACTCTTCTAGAATGGAGAACATTTTTTTTTGTTGCATATGAATGTATATTTACTTAACGATACGTTTTAGTCCACTCTTTTAGAATGGAGAACAAATTTTTTGTTGCATATGAATGTATATTTGCTTATCAATTTATGATTGTGATTGAACTAGAATTATTATGTTATATTGCAAAAGAACATAATGGCGACATTTTGTGCAAAGGTGCTCGAAAAACACGTTTTTCAGTCACAATTCGGGTGAAAGTATAAGTTGAAATTAATATTTTTCAATCATTTTAGTTCGGGCGATAGTCATACATATGCTAAATATGCAGTACAAATTTTAACCCGATTTGTCAAGCCGTTTCTCCGAATCCCCAACGCCAAGTAAAAAAAGTCGTTTCGAGAAAAACGTTCGGGTAGCCGTACTGGAGCCGAGAGTGCGCACCAAGCGCTTCTACTTTAAACCCCTAAAGTAGTACTGAGTAGACAAAGTGAAAATCGATTTTACCAGCAAATGGATATCAATTCTATGATAGTGTAGTTGAAAAATGGAAACAAATTGATTTTTTCATCTCGACACACTAGAATGGAATCAAGGTAATCCTATCGCTTCACACTAGTCATATCACTGATAATACTTGAGACTTGTACAATTTATATATTCAACATATGCAAAAAATCATTTGTGATAACTAAAATTTCCCATGTGTAAACTGTTCAATAAATGTTCACATTTAATTAGAAAAATGAAGAAATAGTTATTCCAACGATTCGCGCTGTATTTCTACGTTTGATATTTGGCAACATTGGTTCTATCTCCGTCTCTTTTTACTCAACCGGGCGAGTTTAACCTCCATGCTTTTCAACGTCGATCTGTCAAAACAACGCCAGGTGCGGGAAATATAAAGCATTGTATTCGGGCCACGACTGGTGAAAAGCGTGGAAAATTTGTGTCGGCGAAATATGTGTGGAAATTTGAATGAGTGAGATGAGGTTAGGACTACAGTAAGCTGGTGCCTTGCTGTCACGTCTCTTTATCGTAGCAAGTGGTGATAAATCCAATACCAGAAGTTCAAATGAAGCTTGATATTACATAAAAATTAGGTCAATAAGCGTAATTTTTTCTAAGAGCATTGGTTTACTAGAAGTGTTAAGTATGTAAATCTGATTATTTTTAAGAATCTGACGGATTCCCACTATTATATACACTTTTGTAGCGATCGGAATTTGGGTTTTTGTATGTCGTCTCGGAATTCCTTCACAAAAACGCGCAATTTCAATTTTTTTCTCCGTAATTAGGTCAATAACTGGCCCTGAAATTTTGCAGAGACGATTATTAATATATTTAGTGAAGCTCAAAAAAAAATTATAAAAATCCTATGGATTAAAGCCTGGTGATAGGATTACCTTAAACTATCATATCTCAAGAGTACCACCCCGAAATGTTATGAAAAAAGAATTGAAAATTGCAAGTTATGATTTTTTTTCAGTAAAAAGGGGTCTTTTTCACGCCTTGACCCCTGGCTGATTTTTTACCGCCATCTTAAAATTCGATTAAAATATAATACCGAGAATACCACATTCTCGAATGTTCAAACTAATATCCTGATTTTTCATGAGCCACTCCGAACGATACGGTCAACGCGGCAATCGTTTGAAACATGGCTGGGGTCATTGCGACCCCCTGTGACCAGCTTGTTATAGCCAGAACGTATAACCGCGAAGGGTTAACGTTTCCTTTGAAACATGACCTTTCGTACTTTTTGTAACGCGCAAGCTCTCGTGGAGAAACAAAACATCGATTTCCATTCACCTCAACTTGAATGGGTATTCCAGCTTGCAGTATGGCCGAGTGTTGCATCAGCATAGGACGACAGCGCAAGTTTCGCGGTGGTTGTTGGCCAAAGTCGATCATGATGTCGCTCAGTGCGTGATTAGCGTGCGACAAAAAGTGAAGACACTCGCTAACACCGTCGACTATGCGTTGATTGTGCTCGATCAAGCTGATGTTCTCGCCCGGGGCCATTGCGTCCGCCGATATCTCGGCATCCCGCCTCATCAGGTCAATGTAAGTCGTCAAGAAGGGACGAAGTCTGTCCTGAGCTGCCATTAGTCTTCTCAGTTGCTGCGCCATGTACAGGGTTCTCGGTGGCCTGTGTAATAATTTTTTTGTTTACAATGAACATTTTTTCATCGCAATCGACGTTTTTCTTCGTCGATTATCGGTTATACGTTGAACGGAGATGGCTGGAATCAAATGTTTCAATTACACTTTAAGACCTTAGGCCACAGTAACTGGTATAAAATCATGTGCGAATTTAACCATTTTTTTCGCATGAAAAAGTGATTTACTCATAAAATTAACTACACATCTATTTAGTATAAATATCAAGCTGTTAGGATTTTTTTTTCGATGTACAAAATGGCCGATTACTCGAAACTTCTCGAAACAGCTTTTCTTCCAATTGGCGTGACAAATAACTTCAACAATTTTCACTTGATTTACCTCAAATTTAAAAGTCATGTTTCTAACTGCATTTCGCAGAGAAGTACGTACGGAATTTCTGATTAATCGAAAACTTTTCATTTCATGAGCAGTTTATGAGCAGTTATAACGAAATTTTTCACTGAAAATTCGTTTCTCAAGTTCAAATACCTACAACTTTTGAATAAAACAATATTTTTTAAATTCCGTACGTACTTCTCTAGGTATTCCAATGTAGATTGACGAGAATTTTTGTTTTTTGTTCTAGGTAAAAAATTGTGGATTCTAAATGTCACGCCGCGGAGCGTTTAAAAAAAGATAACAAAAGAAAATATTAGTAGTCGGCCATTTTGTACACGGAAAAAAAAAAAAATTTCCAACAGCTTGATATTGATACTAAATAGATGTGTAATTAATTTTATGAGTGAATCACTTTTGCATACGAACAAAAATTGTTAAATTGCACATGATTTTATACCCGTTACTGTGGCCTAAGGCCTTAACCCTTTGCGCTCGAGAGGCAACTCTCTCACCACTTACTTTCCGAGCGAAAAAATAATGTCGAAAGCCGTGTCAATGTTTGAAAATACTGTATCACCATTTTTGTTTTTCAGTGGAGTTAATAATTCGGAGCCGTAAAGCTTGAAACCGCGTTCTTTTTGCTCGTTTGTTATTTACCAAGAATTGATTAAGGGATCATCAGTGCAAAATTTTGAAAAAAGAATCGATTTTTTTTTCATCCGATAGTATAGACGCTTATAAATATGCTGTTCAATTTTTAGGGCGAAATTCAATAGCGTATTTGAACCATAAAAAAAAAATCGCGAGTCAGCTCTTTTTCGACCCATTTCACTGTGATGATCCCTCAATGAAAAAAACTATCGACAAACGTGTGAATAGGCGACTGAACTGAGTACGTTAAATTCTGAGCGTGAGCGAGAAAAAAAAGAAACATCGGATTTTGCACATCTCTCGATGGAGAAAAGAGGTCAAGACGCACTGCGGGACAGCGGATGGAATCCAACGCGCACCCCCCCATTGATCCGCGTTCGCGTTTGCGCCATCTTGGCGCGGAGATTGTTGCTGTTGTTGTTCTTGCGAGGGGGATTGAGTCTCGTCAGTTGGCTCGGCAGCTGGCGCCGATGGCTCGGTACCTGACGCTTCGCCATTGCTTGCTGAAAAACGTATTCCTCTCGTTATTAAAAATTCTCGTCACAAACGGCTTGATCGAACGTTTTTATGGCACGTGGGGACTCTCAAGGTCGACGCAAACTTCTTATCTCGCTGTTTATCGTCCTAGAGAACCTTGTTCTCAGAGATACGAAAATGTTCAAATGATAATTCGAAAAGCAGAGCTTTGAACTTTTCCTGCAGATATTTTACGATGGCTGCGCGGGCATACAGCCATTGGAAGAAAAAAAAGTAAGAAAATTAGGAGCTCTTTCGCGTCCTTTATTTTCAATGTCAGGGTATTTAAATATATTTTACATTATCTCGTTCTATGGTCTGTGTTGAAAAAGGATCTAGGTTTACGGTCGAGTATGCCTAGGCACTAAAAATCTATTGAGGCCTTATATACACTTGTGATGGTCGGAAAAATGGAAAATGTTTTGAGTGCATTTCCTTTAAGTACAATATTCCTTAGTACAGCCTTAGTTTTGCTTTTTACTTCGTCGTAGATGAGGTTGAAGATTGCATCGTTGGAATGCAGCGAAAATTCATATTTGTCAATCCCTTTAATTCCTTTTGGCCGATTTTGCCTGGAAAAATCCTTCAACCACTTTTGAAGATATTCGTTTAGCTATCTACAATAGAAATCTATAGAACAAAGATCTATAATGATAAAAATATAGAAAATAAAATGTAAAAAATAACTTTTGTTGCGTTCCAGGGATGCAAACTTCAGCATCATGGCCGTAGAAAAACTGCGAGTCAATAAATTGACTGACAATAAAATTAATGTGTCGCTCGTGTTACATTATTGATGTTTATGATTGTGCATCGGTATTCAAATAATTGTGAATAGCATAGTCAAAAAACACATTTTTCTCGAGCTCGGATAATTTTAGTAGCACCCGTCCATGTTGAATTTATGCGCAATGCGAAACTGATGATTGTCATTGTGCCATAGCCTGCGAAGGTTGGATGTAGGAAGCCAATGGATTATTGTCAACGTGTGGATTTACCTCTCATTGGATAGACGAAAGGAGGCCTCGGAGGCCCCACGAAAGATGCGGTTATTTCATTGATAACGCCCATCTGACCGGACGTCGAGAAAAATGGCATTACGCGGTCCCCGGTGATCACAAGTTCGTGCAATGAAACTCCCGAACTCGCGGCTGCTTCATTGGCGGATTCCGCGTCCTCGTTGTCCGGAACGTTCGAGTCGGCGGCAGACGTCGAATTTGCTGTTCTTGCAGCCGATGGATTTTCAAGGAGATGCAAAACTCGATTGGCCTGACGGAGCATACGTCGTGCTACGACTAATCGACTGTTGGATAGTGTACTGCTCAGTTGCGGCATTGGCCAATCTGAAAGTTACGATCCGGTCATATCTGCTCATGTAAGAAACAAGCAAGCCTGAACGTTCTCTTCTTAACGTCAATATTCGTTTTCGTGAATAGAGAAACCACGGTCTTACATACAGGTCTGGAAACTCGATTGAATTTCGGTGGTGGGGGTGACTCGACTATTGAAGCCGAATTTGTGGTGTCGCTAGTGTCAAGGAGTGTTGTTTTGATTGGATAGGAGATACGATACATGTGTTATCTGTTGCGAAGGGATCTGCTCGAATTCTGCTGGCTCATCTGCTCTTTCTAGATTTGTGGATATGAAATCTGGTAGCGGGTTAATCAATGCCAATTTAAAATTCTTTAAGGGTTATACGCAGTTAGAAGTTTCGAAAAAACGATTTTTTTATTGCGTTTTCGGCATGTACAGATATGTGAGTATATTCCCTGAAAATTTCAAATCGATCCAGCGAATATTCTCAGAAATACACACATATTTGTAAGGACGCTCGGAGCGCGTCTCCAAGCGTCCGAGAAACTTTAAACGCGTTTTTCTCGAAATGGTGTTTTCAAAGTCGGTGAGCACGATTTCTCAAAAACGGCTCAACCGATCGGTCTGCATTTTTAACATAACCTTGTCAGATATATTCTTGAGGCATTGATCGAAGGAATAAGATTTCCGATAATTATGTCTATTTTTTTCAACGATTTAACGAAAAAAATTCGGTCGAAAATCGAAATTGTTTCTTTCCGGAGCCACCATTTTATCAAAAATTAAAATTTCGACTATTCCTTCGATCAATACCTGGATTCATCTATCCCCTAAAAGAATCTTTTTGGTTTTTTCATTTTAGATAATTCAAACCGGAGATACTTTGCTCACCGCCGGACACTTTGTTTTCGGGGATCTCCAGGAGACTTCCTACAGGAGCAATGTTAATGAATATTTTTGAAAATAAAAAATGCCAATCTAAAGCTAAAAGATGCCATTACACTGCCTAATACTTTTCGTTTTGCCCAAATCCAATCCTTTTCCAAAAAAAATCGTGAAAAAACGACTTTTTTGGCCTTGCATCTGCGTATAACGCCTTAATCTTATACGCTACGTTGAATCATGTTTTTCGAGGCATGCCTCAAAGCTTAACGTTTTTAATTTAAGGGGGTCGTCTAGTGTGTCAGATCAAAAGAAGAAAAAACGGCCTTGCATGACTTCTTTGAAGAAGAGGAAGGTGTACTCTATGGTCCAGGCATAGCAGATTGATGGTGAGACCATTTTTTTTATTATGAATTATATACAACAACTTTGAAACGCGTTTTTCTCAAAACACGATTTTTTCAAATTGCTGCCATGATATCTCAAAAACTATTTGATTGATTCTGCTCAAATTTATACAGCATCTTTAGTACATATATAACTACAAGTTAAACTAAAATAATTAGGATTGCTTCGTTAGTTTTCTTTTTATCAGCTATATAACCCCAAAAAAATACGAAAATTGTACTTTTTTTAAAGCGTAAAAAAAATATTTTTTTGGAATCCTAACTTTATTTTAGTTCCATGTAGAGCCTCAAGTCTCACGATTAAAATTGCGTTTGGTTTTTTGATTTCAGATAAGCAGAACGGCCGGAATCATGGCAGCAGTGGAGCACCTCTTTTTATATGTGTTCCTGTTGGGCGGTGTATCTCCGACTATATTATATACGACTTCAAAAAATTTGGTTAAATGTTAATGAAAATGATATACAATTTATAAATTATTTTATTTTAATGGTTTGTCAAAAAAAATTCCCCAAAAAAGCATTAAAAAACGGCCTTCACACTAGACGACCCCGTTAACGCTCGAAGACGTGTTAGCATGTTTTACGTGTACTTTTCCATGCGAAGAACATGGTTTGTAAATTTTATCACACACAATCGTTCACTATATTAGGTTGTCCATGAGGCAAAATGCCCTCCAAGAAAATATGAAATTGAAAAAAATATGTTGTTAAAAAATAATTGTCAAAATTGACAAACGAATAAAGTTTTGTTTCTTTCCTACTTTGTACATCCTGTTTTCGATTTTTTTGTACCTGCACAACAGCAATTAATAAATATCTTTCTTTACGCCATCACTCGAATTTTAAGGGATAATTAATTGTTATTATAGGACTGGTTCACTCGAAATTATGTTTGCGTTCGAAATGTAAGGTGCTATCTATCTCCATGTTTATTGTTAGCAAAAATAACAGTCGATGGACACGTATACATAGAAATACTTGCGACCACTAACTCCAATAATTCGTGCCATTTACAATTTATTAAAATGCTCGTTATTTTTCTGCACCTATGTATACATTGAAGAATGTATTTTATATATAAGAGAATAAAATTGATTTATCCTCATTAGACTCGTTTGAATTTCAATGGTAAAATCGATGGAAAATTTGCCATTTGATTACTGGATAGATTTTTTGGATTCATAGTCGTCACGTTGTGAGTTTGGTTTTCTATGGGCATCGAAGTATCGTCAGTTTTCCAATAGCTTGTAGAAAAATTCGATTCTTAGGTTGGGCTATAACGCGAATGCGTGAGTATTGTCGTCTCTATAGCACACCGCACTCCTCGATTGCAGCGCCTCTAGCGTCGAGCTTCGACAAAGGAACCATTTGAACTAACGGAGATTTCCGACCTGTGTGTAAGACCGTGAGAGAAACAATGGTCATACACTGTTCCCAAGTGCTATGAAACTTGCGAGCACTCACGATAAGCGATACTCAAGAATGCGTCATCATAATGATATTTCTTTTTTTTATTCTATTTCCTGCAAGTGTTGCTTCCGTGGGTGTATGAGTTATCATACGTGTCTTTCTTCACAGAAAAATATTTAACGGCTTACACATAGCTCGTGGCCGGAAAAAAGCGGAATTTTCGTTATTTCTTCCTGGGAAAACTTGTGCAGGTTTTCTTTTTTCGTATAAGGGTATGTTTTTAAGTAGCTGTTACAATTATTGGATTGAAAAAATATTCAAACGTGGTAGATACAATGGTTTGTGCAGACCGCTGTTTGGAAAACGTTCTTCGCGGTGACCGCTGCTGCTCAGAAACGAATCATCCGAAATAAAAAAAATGAAACGCATTTAGTTTTTGCATGAAATGATCTAGTGCTCGGGCAACGGATTTATGGAGAGATATACACCTAGATGGTCGAGTTCGAGGATTTAGAAGCTATGAACATTCCGTCGACCGTAGATTCCATGTAAGTTGACAAATTTCATGATTTATTCATTCCCAAATTTTCAAACACGTTTTTATCAAAACCACGTTTTTCAAATCGGTACCCAAAATTTCTCGAAAACCAATGAACCGATTGCCTTGAGGTTTTTTGTGATTATTCTATACACCATTATCCAGTACTTGTCATAGGAGTTTTTTGTCCGTTACTTAGTTTTTATTTTATGGGCAAAATAATAACTAATTTTTGGCCCAAGAATCACTATTTATGTTCAAACGTCCGCCATTTTGTCATAAATCGATATTTTCAAAATCGGCTAAGACAAGTACTAGATCATAGTATCTAATTTAATAGTCTTTTTGGTTTTTTTTTCAGATGATTTTTGAAGAAACGCCAGTGGGTACCGTATACGCAGATTTTTTTACGACGCTCCAAGGATCACACAATATCCTTGTATATTTTTTATATTTTTAAATACAGAAAATTAAACATATTTTTTAATGTATATACTTTTAGATAATTAAAAACCCAATCCGACATTTAAAATAGTTTTCCTTGGAAAAATTCACAAAAATGACCTTTTTCCGGCTCCTAGGTGTATATCTCCCCTTAATGAAATATTGTTTTTTTTTAACGCCGTCGCAGTCCGAAGAGAAAGCGTCGATTTTCAGTGAAAAAAAGTGCTCTATTTTCGTTGATAAAGAAAACTCTGCTTGGAAAGAAAAATCTTCCTTCGAGCAGTGCTTCTTGATATGTAAAAGAAGCTCGTATAATTTGAAGTTGATGGGTGCAGTGATTTTTGAGATTTCGCGGTCACCGATTGTGACAAAGTAATTTTGTGAAAAACGCGTTTAAAGTTCGCCGGTTCGCGGAACCTACCCATAAACGCTCATGACCCCCTCGATTGTGAACGGATCGACGTGTAATTTACAGAGAATATGTTTTAAATGTTATTGTGTTTTGAGAATCCGTTGGAAACAAAAAAAACGATATTTTCAAAAATGTCAACTAGGTATCAGCTCTTAAGGGGGGAGATGCCGTCAGGCGAGGAAAAAATTTACTGATCTTCATCTTCGTTAAAAGGAAAGAATTCTTCACCATTTTTGAGATATATTGTATGTTTTATTGCTACTTTTGCCTGTTACAGGGTATTTTTCAAAAATTAATATTCCAAAATGGCGGAGGTATGGCACGGTCTTCTAAGCTGCATTTTCAAAACTGGCTCGACATATAGCTAAAAAACTAATCGTCCGATTCTGACGGAATTTGGTATAAATCTTTCTAACCTTATTAGCTAATACATGGTCCTAAACGTTTTTGAAAATAAAAAGTTTTTTTTTTAATTGTAAAATGTAGCCATTTTTTTTTTAGAATGGAATCTTTTCTTTTAAAGGCGTACGATTTTACAGATTTTCAATATTTCTCACTTTTTCTTGGTTCATATTCTGCCTATGAGTGTTAATGAAAGAAAAACCTTCAATGGTTTTTTTTCTGATTAATCCCGCCAATGCTATGTGCCTCGCCGTCTGATAACATCCTCCGCAATAAAAAAAAATACCATGTAACAGCCAAAAGTAGTAATACAACATACCCTAAGTCGCAAAAATGGTGAAAAATCTTTCCTTCAAAAAGCAATCATGAAAATCAGCAATTTTCTCCTCGCCTAAAGGTAACCCCCCTCCCCGCCCCTAAAGCCTGTGGAAAATTTCGTCATGTGCAAGTATTTCGGACCAGACTTGAAGCGAGGGTCCTTAAGGATATATGGGAGATACGATCCCAGGCAAAAGTAACCGAAATATGAAATTGTCACATACACGTCTTAGATCTGAAGTAAAATGATTCATAAGTGTTTTTCTTGATAATTTCAACTTTTTCCACTTCAGATGCTTGTTTCATTGTTATTTGGTAACATTTAACTTAATTAGGGCCGAACTCTATGGCAGCATTTCTGCAAGACGCTTGTGCATCGTAATTGTACCAACCGTGACCGTCGACGGCTTCAGCTGGAATGGATATCGATCCCAGATACATGGGATTACCATGCAACGGAGTTCTCGTCTGGTGATAGAGGAGTCCTTGGTTCAGACCCTGATCTCCGCGTCCGCGATTCTGCCCCTGAGACTGACTTCTGCTGCTGCCGCGCTGAGCCGACTGAGGCGGCGCTCGTTGAACCAAGTGTATGACTTTTCCATTGACATCTGGCGAAATATTTCACACGTTTATGAAAGTTGAAATATCATGGTATCAATGACACATGATTCGAGACACATTGTCCTTTTTTTTGTCAGGGATAGCTAAAACCGCGACGATGTACCTCAATAATTGCATAATTTTGAAACTTTTCGATTCCACTCGCTTTCAGACGCCGTTGAAGTTTGCATCGTTGGCATGCAACGATAGTTATTTTTTCTTATATTCTTAAATTTCTTTATTTTTATCATCATCCAAAGGCTTTTGTTTTGCAAATTTCTAATAAAAATGCAAACTTTGACGTCGTGCTTTCTGTAAGTTACTTACGATGCTGAAGTTTGCATCGTTGGACTGCGACGAATTTAATTTCATTTTGCAGATTTCGCCTACCAAAGATCTTCAACCACTTTTTGAGATATTAATTTAGCGATTTACATTATAAATCTATAAAAAAGATCGCCTATGATAATAAAAATATGAAACATAAAATGTAAAACGAAACTTTCGTTACGTTCCAGGGATTCAAACTTCAACGCCATGAGTTACTTTGTATTCGTTTCATTTAGAACGTTGCTTACAAAAATGTTTGATCTAAAACAAAAGAAAAATAGTATGATTGTTTTCTTTTAATTAACCCAAAGAGACCGACAAGCTCATTTCTCTTTACTATGTTTTGGTTATTATTGAATTTGCCGAACATTTTCGTTTTTATTTGTGGCAGGGGTTTAGAAGAACTTGGAAACATTGTAACTATTTGTTGAATACAAAGACGAATTCGTTTGGGCTTGGGTTGTTCGAAGTCAATGGCCCAAGCTGATTAATTCAAACTGTATCCAAACAAGCTTAAACTATTTCAAACCCAAACTAATAAGCTGGTTTCGGTTGTTTGGAGTCAACAACCCAAACAAATTCGAACAATCTTAGTGTCTCTCCGTACGACGAATAATTATAACGTTTCTGACAAGGAATATCACTCAAGTGTCCGCTGTTGATTGTGTTGAAACTCATATTTGTGATAAAGCATTGAAAACTATGAGACACATGGGTCTGAAGTTTGCATCGTTGGAACGCAACGAAAATTAATTCTTTTTCGTTACTCAAATTTTTTTCGCTGTTTTAAACGTTTCGACGTATTCTTACTGGAGATTTATGACCTCAATTTGCAAGAAAAAGGACCGGATAATGATAAAAATAAATGAAAAAGAAGAAAAAAATCGTTGCATTCCAACGATGCAAACTTCAACGTTGTATGAGACACTTTTTTTATATCTGCGGGAAAACGGTTTCCACCCCTCAAAAAAAGGCGTGTCAAGGGGTGGATTTGCACTTGCACTCAACAGTTCGCTTATCTGAATTAAATGAAAACCAAAATTCTTCTAATGTATAGCGATAAAAAATCCACCATAGAATAAGTGAAAAAAAAATGAAATAAAGCGGTGACACGCCTTTCTTTAAGGGGTCGTTTTCCCCCTTAAAAACGTAGTGCTGCAGATTAAAAGAAAAAATACGTGGCTAATAGTTTTCATTGCTTTGTCATATATATGAGTTTCAACCAAATTGGAGGCAGACACTTAAGTGATGTTCCTTGTGAGTTATCGAATTGGAAAAAATAATTCCCGGACATTTTCCAGAAGAAGCCGATGCATTCGCTTTTTTTTTAACTGTCGATGGAGCGGCGGAACAATTTCTTAGTGCCATCATTGACTTCTTTACAAAGAGAACTCAATAATTGTCTACTTTTCTTTTTAATTGTCCGTTTACATCTGTACACCGTTTACACCTCTTCACATCGATTTTGCAGCATTAGCCATGAAGGAGAATGGAGAATTCTTCACAATTCAATTGAGCGATTCATACAACTTCGAACACGAATAGTTGAATTGCTCAAAATTGATTGTAATTTGAACGAACGAGATGGAAATTTAATGACGTTGACGTTTGCATCGTTGGAACACAACGCAAATCAATTCATCTTAATTGTTCGAATTTTTTTTTGGCGATGATAATCACTCAAACGTTTTTATGTATTCGCATTAGAGATTTACGACCTCAATTAGCGAAAAAAAGGCTTGGGAAAAGCATAAAAACGACGAAATGAAAAATCTATTAAAAATCGTTGCATTCCAACGATGCAAACTTCAACGTCATAAAATTAAAGTATATTGTAAAGAAATGTAACACAGGCAAAAAACACTTCCACTCGAAACTATTTGTAAAACTGGTGTCGATTAACTGGAAATTATTTATTGGATTGAAGTTTGCATCGTTGGAATGCAACGAAGATTCTACTGGATTTTTTATTTTTATTATTATCCAAAATCATATATTGCTAATTTATTGTAGATCGTTAAATGAGAATCAAAATCTGCCAAAGGAAATTTGAGAAGTTAAGGTTACTGTGAAAATAGAGAAAAATTCGTCACTCGAGGCATCTTAAACCGAAGAAGAAGGTCCAACATATGGTGCAGGAATCCCATTGAAGGTAAACTTATGATTACAGCGATAGAACTGCTAGTGAAACTTTAAGGGCGTTCTACTAGAAACTTCGTATTTCAAAATTGTGTACATGATTTGTCAACATCTAATGAACGGATTGACTTGAAATTTGGTGCACTCATTCAGTGTATATCTTCTCAACATTTTTTGTTGATTAGTTGTTGACAATAATCGTGTGATATTTCCTCGAAATATCGAGAAAAAAAAAACATTATAATTGAAACGCGATAACACAAAAACGCGTGGTCAAATCTTGGCCAACATTATCAATTTTGAGAAAAAAATCGTTTGTTTTTCCAGGTCAACCAGGTGGCCAAAATCAAGTACAGCATTGGGCACTTCCAAAGATCCTTCACGAGATTATCTACAACTTCTTTAATAATTAATATTTAACAATTAAATTTGATACACAACTTTGTTAACCCTTCGACTGGACAACGGGTCATTTCGACCCCATTCTTTTTTTTTTTTCAACTGACTGTATCGCAAAACGGGGTAATCTATTCTGCTGCAGTGGGGTGCTCGAATGTTCCGCCACTCCTACTCTATAAGTGGACACTCTGCCCTCATCTTACATTCAGCCCATTTACTGAGGCCAGCTGTCGAAAAAGGACCTGGACTCGAGTCGACCCCGTTTATGCAGTAGTGCGGTGAAAGTGAAAACATTGTTTTTTGTGAAATTAGGTGTTTTATTACTACATGTAAGTGAGTTACGATGGAAAATGCTCATAGAAATTTTTTATTTTGTGCTAATGTAGTAAATTATGTATTTAAAATGCCGATCATAAAACTAAAAGCCACTGTCCGTTATGCAGGGGTCTTTGTGCAACGAGCACCGAATTCACTTATGCGTCGATTGCGGTAAATGTCAACAATAACACGTCATTCAAGTAAATAAAGGCGGAAAATTTACGATTCCAACAATGAATTTGCCAAAGGAGTCGATTTTTTCCATTTTTCATTAACGACGTTGAAATTTGCATCGTTGGAATGCAACGATTTTTTCTTCTTCTTTGTACATTTATTTTTATCGTTATCCAAAGCCTTTTTTTCGCAAATTGAGGTCGTAAATTTCTAATAAGAATACGTCGAAACGTTTTAAACGACGAAAAAAAATAGACTAGGGGATAAGAAATAATTTTCGTTGCGTTCCAAAGCTGCAAGCTTCAGACCCATTTTTCATTATCCCAAAAATCTTCAAATTCCAACCTCTGAATAAATATACTTTTTGGAAAAACGGTCGACACTGTCTTTCTTTCCGTATCGACAAACCTTCCTCTTCAAAAACCTCAAAGGACCGTTTTTATATGTCGAAAAAACAAATTATGATCGTTTTCGTGCAAGTACGTGTTTTTCAACGCATCTCCCACTTTGAAAGAATGTTTGGACACTTAATTGTTGTTTTTCTTGAAAAATAAATTTTGGACCATAAAATAAAAGTCATTGACTAAAAAAAAGTGTCTACAAAAAAAAATGCATATTTACCAAAATACAATGATCTGAAAAACGTCTGTGGTCGGATCGACCCTGAATGCAGTCAGAGGTTCGTGGCGGAAGTGTGCAGTCGAAGGGTTAATGTACATACAAATGAATGTCCAAACGTCTTTTCAATCATCCTACTTATTCCTTCAAATTGAACATTTTTAACGGAAGATATACATCTAGATGGTCGAGGTCGAGGATTTAGAAGCTATGAACATTCCGTCGACTGTAGAAGACTTGCACTATGGGCCTGGTATCGATGATTCCATGTAAGTTGACAAATTTCATGATTTATTCATTCCCAAATTTGCAAACGCGTTTTTCTCAAAACCACGTTTTTCCAATCGGTACCCAAAATTTCTCGAAAACCAATGAACCGCTTGCCTTGAGGTTTTTTGTGGTTATTCTATATACCATTATCTAGTCCTTGTCATAGAATTTTTTTATCCGTTACTCAGTTTTTGTGTTATAGGCAAAATAATAAATAATTTTTGGCCCAAAAATCACTATTTATGTTCAATCGCCATTTTGTCATAAATCGATTTTTCAAAATCGGCTATGACAAGTACTAGATTATAGTATCTAATTTAATAATCTTCTTGGTTTTTTTTTCAGATGATTTTTGAAGAAACACCAGTGGGTACCGTTTATGCAGATTGTTTTACGACTTCCCAAGGATCATACAATATCCTTGTATATTTTTGATATTTTTAAATAAAGAAAATTAAACATATTTTTGAATGTATATACTTTTAGATAATTAAAACCCCAATCCGAAATTCCAAATAGTTTTCCTTGAAAAAATTCACAAAAATGATCTTTTTCCGGCTCCTAGGTGTATATCTCCCCTTAAATAACCCTGATTTTTGGTTCGTCACAGTAGCCTAACCCCTTAAAAAAAATCATTGTCATTGTTTCAACGATGCAACCTTTTCCATAATTTTTCACGAGTAGTCTTTCCACCTCCTATTACAGATTGTCAAGTTACTTCTCTGGCTCCTTGTACCGTCTCCAACACAGTGCTGTTTATTCCAAAAAGCAAACCCAACGTAAATTTTACCCGGTTATGGTGTAAATTGTCTTTCCGAACAGTGCACCTTTCGAAAGACTATTCGAGCATAGGATTGAAGTTTACATCGTTACAGTGCAACAAAAATGATTTTTCTTCACTTTCCAAAATTTCTTTTGGCAGATTTTAGCTACCAAAATCCATCAACCATTTTTCACGATGCTCATTGGTAGATCCGCAATTGAAATTTGACAAAAAAGATTTCGCATCGTATTAAAAACGAGGAAATATGAATATGAATTTTCTCCGCATTCCACCGATGCAAACTTTATGTCAGCGCCACAACTGAAGGAAGAAACTTGCCGTATTCGCTGAGATGTTTCTCATCCTGGAGAACTCTGCCGCAATAAATGAGGCGTTGGAGGTCCGCAGGGACATTGACGGTGTCCGCGATGTGTTCCTTGAACTGGCGGATGGTAATCTGTGCATCGTTTTTTTTGGTCACCGAGAAGCAGAAAAAAAGCGTTTTCACGGATCGTCAGTAACTATAGTGATGGGGGATTATTGATCCGGGAGAAAATAGCGAGTCATCGACTTCCTGTATCGAGGAAATTGCAACATGGTATTATTTTTTTTTTCTCTTTCCCTCGCGTAACAATCGATAATAGCGCGGCGAGAGTCGTCGGCGTGAAACGTACGACACCGCTGGAGCACGACAAACTTGCGATACGGGCGAGAGTCGACAAATGACGAAGATTAAAAAGGGGAAAAAAAAAAAAACTCACGTCGTCGTCCAGCGAGAATGCGTGATTCTGGGAATCGAGCGTCTTCACCGTGAGATCAATCATCCTTGATGATTTTCGTCCTCACTTCGTACGCAAATGATCGCTCAGACACTTATTCCTTCTCTTCTTTTCGTTCACTCTCTCTCTCTCTCTCGCTCAATCACAATCACACAAGACGAGCGGCGCAAAAAAAAACTTCACACCGATACGTGCGTAGGGAAAAAAGCCGAGCAGCGAGTCGGTTGAGGATGGAAAAATCTCCCGAACTTGGCGACACGAAGTGAAGTCAGTTTCTGTCACAGGTGTGACAACCTTATGATAAGAAAAAAAATTGTTCGCGCACCCATACGCGCACGTTCTGACGGCACACAGCCCCACGTAACACGGTGGACGCTCGTTTACGGCCTACAGGAATGGTAACACACTCGAGATGTATGATAATGGACGCGAAGCGACGATATTTCGTCAATATTTCATGTGCGAGCTTCCAAACGTTCCTTTTTTTACCCAGACATTTTTTTTTTGGACAACCACGTTTAGGGTAATGCAGAATTGAGTATTTTTTCGTTCGATGAAACGCAACACGACGACACAATTATCCGGAATTTATTATTCCTCTAGGAGAAGGAACAGTGTCGCCAACAGGGCGCGTTCGCAAGCTCGAAACTCCAAATTGAGTTCGTGAAGCTTGCGCGGATTTTAGGGCGTTCTTGAGGCGGCTACACACGTAACTGCAAGTTTGAAAGCATGCAGGTATAGTATTTTTTGCACAAGCATGATTGAACAGCCGTAGTTTGATTGAAAAACGTCGCGTTTGGACGATGACGACGCGCTCGTTATGGCTGCCTTTGCTCTCGTTTTTTTTTAATCGCGGAAAAAGAGTGTATGGTGTAAAGGCTGATTATGAAAGAGAAAAGATTCCCAAATAACCCTGTCGAACGAATTGAAAATATATCGTTAGAATTGGCCATAACTATATCTACAAATATGATTGCATATATAGCATGATTACCACGAAATTGATAAGACCCGGAAATGCGTTCGCAAGTTTGGCCTGTTCAAGCATGCGGATGAAGATTCGATCTACCTTCAAGTCGCTGTTCAATCATCATGCTTGCGCAACAAACATAATACAAACGCCCAACGTATGGTTGCACAAAAAGATCATGCATGCTTGTCAAGGTTGCAGTTACGTGTGGAGCCGCTTTTACTGGACGCGTTGGTCCAAGTGAAACGACCAACAAACCGCACGCTTTCCTGTGTCGATATTGTCGCTGTCGAGTGCGACCGTTTTCCATTGGTCGCCTGTAGTGGTCAGGATGCCACGATATGGAAGCGACGTGGCAGTGAGGGGCGACGGCGTGCTGGGGTTTCTCTTCAGCTGCAATCTGTCGCCGCACGGTGCGCAATCGTCGCGGAGTGTCGTACTGTCTCTCTGATTCTGCCGTCAGCTTCGCTATCTATATCTCTCATACGCATGCTGTTGTGCGTTCCTTTGACGGCCCCTCGAAGGTCGCAGCCACGGTCTTACATACAGGTCTGGAAACTCCAGTGGACGGGCTAGGTAGCATGGAGGCTAGAGTGGGAGGAGCATGGAGGCTAGAGTGGGAGGAGGCCGATCTGTGCATTTCAAAGTGGCTACAAAAATGTGGTCAGACCGGGATGGCGCCACTATCTCTAAAACCTCGAGCACGAAGCTGAGTATCGATGTCGTGTAAGAGAGATGGAAGAGGATCGAATACGCATCCCAGCAAGCAGTGCAGCGAGATCGCGCGCAAAAGTTACCCCCTCTCTGGTCTCTTCGCGCCCATCACACAATCATAGTAGCGCGTGTCCGAGAGCGAGCGACGCTCGGACATCTTCGGAAAGAGCCAAGCGCGCCGAAGTTTCCCGACCGCTCCTTCGGCAGCTACACCAACCCATGGACGCCGAGCTCGTTCATGTGCGGCCAAGCCGAAACGAAGGCTTCAAGGGAAAAAGCAATGTGAGCACGACTCGCGCGTGACGTCACCCGACGGAACGCGCGAGGCTTTTAGATGATTTCGATGCTTATTTAGCTCTTGATTCTCTGCGTTATCAATGTATACAAAAAAATGTATCGCGCACCCTGATTGCTTATTTTTTTTAGTTTATACGTTAATTTAAATATAATTATGAATCCAAATTACAACTTATTTATCTTCTAAAAAATTGTTTACGCTTTACTCACACCCGTCCTTATGCCAAATAAATTATAATTAATAAAAGTAAGCGGAAATATATTTATATTCGTATTATTATATTAATTCTCATAATTTCATCAAACGATAAAGCATTATCCCCAAAAGCAAGCCAATCAACCATCCGGCCGCGAATCGTCAGTACCAGAAAGTGTATATTCTACAAGCGATGGGATGGTCCCGTTGGTAGCATTCCTGGCTTCGGTCCGCAGAAGCGTAGGATCGTTCCTCGCGCTCAGTGCTTTTTTTAAAATTATTATCACTATTAATTCTTGTTTGATTAGTTATTTTTATTAAGTTATTATTATTATTTTTATTAGTTATCTTTTAGTGCCGAAAAATTTATCGCACACTCCGACCGCTTATTTGATTAGTTTGTACGTTAATTTGAATGTAATAATAAATCTACATTACAACTTATGTATCTTTTAAAAAATTGTTTGCGCTTTACTCACACCCGTCTCTATGCCAAATAAATTGTAATTCATAAAAGTAAGCGCCCTGTCATTTTGGTCAACCGGTTGTACAAGACAGTTGAGTCAACGTAAAAGTTCAACGGTTGAATTTGGACAGCTTCTCAACTGTTCATCTTTGAAAGTCGACCATCCTGCGTTTTCTGTGGATGGTTGACTCGATGGTTAACTCGGCGGTTGATTGGATGGTTGACTCGACGCAATATATTTAATGATTAATCAAATTATACTGTCTTGATAATTAAATTGATGATTTGCGGAGAATTGAGTCATCAAACACTGGGAGGGGGGGGGGGGGGGATATCCGCAGCAGATTGTGCGACGGAGTGAGACAACCATCCAGCGAAAACAAAATGGCCGCGGTTAAACAACCGTTGAATCAACCATTAGGATTTTTTTTACGGTCGACTTTATAGTTGTAAAGCTGTCCAAATTCAACCGTTGATTATTTCGGTTGACTTTGCAGTTGCCAAAATTGCCAGCGCGGAAATATATTTATAGTCGTATTATTATATTCATTCTCGTAAGTTACGATTCGCGGCCGGATGGATGTGGCTTGTTTTTGGGGATAATGCTTTATCGCTTGATGATAGTATATGAGAATGAATATAATAATGCGAATATAAATATATTTTCGCTTAGTTTTTATGAATTACAATTTATTTCGCATAGGGACGGGTGTGAGTAAAGCGCAAACAATTCTTTAGACGATAAATAAGTTGTAGTTTAGATTTATTATTAAATTAAAATTAACGTACAAACTAATCAAATAAGCGGTCGGAGTGCGCGATAAATTTTTCGACACTAAAAGATAACTAATTAAAATAATAATGATAACTAATAGAAATAACTAATCAAATAAGAATTAATGGTAATCAGAATTAAAAAAAAGCACTGAGCGCGGGGAACGATCCCGCGCCCCTGCGGACCGAAGCCAGGAACGCTACCAACGGGACCATCTCATCGCTTGTAGAATATGCACTTTCTGGTACTGACGATTCGCGGCCAGATGAATGATTCGCTTGTTTTTGGGGATAATGCTTTATCGCTTGATGAAAGTATGAGAATTAATATAATAATACGAATATAAATATATTTCCGCTTACTTTTATGAATTATAATTTATTTGGCATAAGGATGGGTGTGAGTAGAGTGTAAACAATTTTTTAGAAGACAAATAAGTTGTAATTTGGATTTATTGTTATATTTAAATTAACGTATAAACTTAAAAAAAAGCGATCAGGGTGCCCGATACATTTTTTTGTATACATTGATAACGCAGAGAATCAAGAGCTGAATAAGCATTGAAATCGTCTAAAAGCCTCGCGCGTTCCGTCGAGTGACGTCACGCGCGAGTCGTGCTCAGATTGCTTTTTCCCTCGAAGCCTTCGTTTCGGGTTGGCCGCACATGAACGAGCTCGGCGTCCATGTGTTGGTGTAGCTGACGAAGGCGCGGTCGGGAAACTTCGGCGCGCTCGGCTCTTTCCGAAGATGTCCGAGCGTCGCTCGCTCACGAACACGCGCTACTATGATTGTGTGATGGGCGCGTAAGAGGCTAGAGAGGGGGTAACTTTTGCGCGCGATCTGGCTACATATCATTTTGCATCTCTCTCGCACGCAGCCTACTTCTCAAGTATCATGCTGCCTTATGCACAGTTCACTTCTCATTATTTACTTGTTCCGTCTCTGTCACACGCAGTTGACTTCTCGACGTCTTAGCAATAGTGGCGCCATCCCGGTATGACCACATTTTTGTAGCCACTTTTTTCAAGTCTCTCCATAAGAGATCGGACTCCTCCCACTCTAGCCTCCCTGACATGGACGCTGAGCTCGTTCCTGTGCGGCCAAGCCGAAACGAAGGCTTCGAGGGAAAAAGCAATCTGAGCACGACTCGCGCGTGACGTCACCCGACGGAACGCGCGAGGCTTTTAGATGATTTCAATGCTTATTTAGCTCTTGATTCTCTGCGTTATCAATGTATAAAACAAAATGTATCGCGCACCCTGATCTCTTATTTTTTTAGTTTATACGTTAATTTAAATATAATTATGAATCCAAATTACAACTTATTTATCTTCTAAAAAATTGTTTACGCTTTACTCACACCCGTCCTTATGCCAAATAAATTAATATTAATAAAAGTAAGCGGAAATATATTTATATTCGTATTATTATATTAATTCTCATACTTTCGTTAAGCGATAAAGCATTATCCCCAAAAACAAGCCAATCAACCATCCGGCCGCGGAACATCAGTACCAGAAGTGCATATTCTACAAGCGGTGGGATGGTCCCGTTGGTAGCGTTCCTGGCTTCGGTCCGCAGGGGCGCAGGATCGTTCCCCGCGCTCGGTGCTTTTTTTGAAATTATTTTTACTATTAATGTTGTTTGATTAGTTATTTTTATTAGTTATCATTATTATTTTAATTAGTTATCTTTTAGTGTCGAAAAATTTATCGCGCACTCCGACCGCTTATTTGATTAATTTGTACGTTAATTTAAATGTAATAATAAATGTAAATTACAACTTATTTATCTTCTAAAAAATTGTTTGCGCTTTACTCACACCCATCCCTATGCCAAATAAATTGTAATTCATAAAAGTAAGCGGAAATATATTTATAGTCGTATTATTATATTCATTCTCGTAAGGTACGATTCGCGGCCGGATGGATGATTGGCTTGTTTTTGGGGATAATGCTTTATCGCTTGATGATAGTATATGAGAATGAATATAATAATGCGAATATAAATATATTTCCGCTAACTTTTATGAATTACAATTTATTTGGCATAGGGACGGGTGTGAGTAAAGCGCAAACTATCTTTTAGAAGATAAATAAGTTGTAATTTACATTTATTATTACATTTAAATTAACGTACAAACTAATCAAATAAGCGGTCGGAGTGCGCGATACATTTTTTGACACTAAAAGATAACTAATTAAAATACTAATGATAACGAATAAAAATAACTAATCAAATAAGAATTAATGGTAATAATGATTTTAAAAAAAGCACTGAGCGCGGGGAACGACCCGCGCCCCTGCGGACCGAAGCCAAGAACGCTACCAACGGGACCATCTCATCGCTTGTAGAATATGCACTTTCTGGTACTGACGATTGGCGGCCAGATGGATGATTGGCTAGTTTTTGGGGATAATGCTTTGTCGCTTGATGAAAGTATGAGAATTAATATAATAATACGAGTATAAATATATTTCCGCTTACTTTTATGAATTATAATTCATTTGGCATAAGGACGGGTGTGAGTAAAGCGTAAACAATTTTTTAGAAGATAAATAAGTTGTAATTTGGATTTATTATTATATTTGAATCAACGTATAAACTAAAAAAATAAGCGATCAGGGTGCGCGATACATTTTTTTGTATACATTGATAACGCAGAGAATCCATAGCTAAATGAGCATTGAAATCATCTAAAAGCCTCGCGCGTTCCGTCGGGTGACGTCACGCGCGAGTCGTGCTCAGATTGCTTTTTCCCTCGAAGCCTTCGTTTCGGCTTGGCCGCACATGAACGAGCTCGGCGTCCATGTGTTGGTGTAGCCGCCGAAGGCGCGGTCGGGAAACTTCGGCGCGCTCGGCTCTTTCCGAAGATGTCCGAGCGTCGCTCGCTCACGAACACGCGCTACTATGATTGTGTGATGGGCGCGTAAGAGGCTAGAGAGGGGGTAACTTTTGCGCGCGATCTGGCTATATATCATTTTGAATCTCTCTCGCACGCAGCCTACCTCTCAAGTATCATGCTGCCTTATGCACAGCTCACTTCTCATTATTTACTTGTTCCGTCTCTGTCACACGCAGCTCACTTTTCGACGTCTTAGCAATAGTGGCGCTATCCCAGTATGACCACATTTTTGTAGCCACTTTTTTCAAGTCTCTCCATAAGAGATCGGACTCCTCCCACTCTAACCTCCCTGATTTATTTGTTCCGTCTCAGTCACACGCAGCTCACTTCTCGAGGTTTTAGCAATAGTCGCGCCATCCTAGTTTGACCAGATTTTTGTAGCCACTTTTTTCAAGTCTCTCCGTAAGAGTTCAGACTTCTCCCACTTGCTTATTCGGCTCAAAACTCGACATTTTCGCACGAAAAAATTATGTGATGCTGATACAAAATAGCTAATATTTCAAGGTTATGGTCTCGCCAGATGTCCAAACTTACGATATGACGTTGTAGATCTGACAATTTCAACCACAACCTCCTGGTGGGGACATCTTTTGTCAAACGGCGGAGACTTATTTGTTCTCCCAATACAAGCCGTAGACCTACAAGAGCGATTTCGTGCTCTCTAAACACCTAAGTCTAAACAACCATCATAGCGAAAAATAGACCAGCGCAACCTCTACCCTCATGCTACCTGCCTTTCATCAAAATTATTCAATCTTGCATTATGCAACTGCTTATAGTCTCAATAAACCAATGTAAAACAAATGTAAACAATTCCTGGACAACTTTTTGGAAATTGCTACCTGGGTGAGTATACAGAAACCGGAAATGGGGATCAATAACAAAAATCGTCCGATAGAAGAGTAAAGCCTTTATTGATAGAATCTAATATGATACCTAAGACTTCTCCGTAACATGCAGAATTTTTGTTTACATATACAATCGAATTTATTGATGTCGCAACCTCCTAAGGTTCTTATCAAAATATATAACGCTATCGTCATCACCATTACAAACGTATCTTTTCCAGCATTTATATTCCTTCTAGCGCGTCGCTTCTCACATATATTTTGTTTTTTATTTTTATTTTTTTACTCGTTCGTTCTTGATTCGTTAAACTTTTCTATATTCATACAACTTTCCAATTCGTTTTGTTCCTTCATTGTTCGGAGATTACTCGCTCGGTAGGGTCGAATCGAAAAATTAGAAACTGCAAATCACAGCGTTGATAAATTACTTAAACGCTAAAGTTACATACAGGTCTCTCTTATCCTACGACATCTCGTCTCTTCGACGCGGCGCTTGATACACTTTATTATCACGCGTATACACACATTTTATAAATATAATATTACGATAATCGACATGCGCGAACAAATCGTGTGTTTTTTTTTCTTCCGATCTCGTTCCGCGTTGCACTCCTTGATCGATGTTGGAATTTTTAATAAGTTTTATATATTTATTTCGTTGTTTATATATTTATTAATTTCCTCCATTTTGGCATTCGCACGTCGCAACAATCTTGGGATTTGCTGTGAGGCGAATTCAATTTTTTAAAATTTCGAACGATCCGCGATTTGTTCAAACGGACACAAATATTTTTAGTTGCATCTTCGTATATTCGATCTCGCGTTTATTTTTGGCATTCACTATCTTTAATTTCATAACTGAATTTTTAATAACCGCGAAAATATTAAATTAAATTTTTTTTTAAATTGAAATGGAACACTTTTAGAAATGTTTGTAAATAATTTGCAATTGAAATGATATGAAACATTTTTTGCCACTAATTGTTTGACAGTTGTCGGAAATATGAAAAAAATGAGGCTAACCAACTCGCGTCTGAAAAAGGGAAATATTCGGGGATCCAGATTCTTGCGACCATTGATCGTGGAAGATTTTTCGCGAGGAACAAGATCCAAAAAAGAAATTTTTCGACTAGCCTAAAATATCGATATGCATATTTATATATACATGTACGAAAATTCTACATTTTCTTAGAATACTTGGACAGTTCAATGATGGGTTCTGACTCTCGAGTCCTAGCTATAAAGAACTAGCAGTCAGCATCCAACAGCGAAGAACTTTCTCCTCCGCTGTAAACTCGACTCATTTTTGTTCCCAGGCGTTCGTGTGAAAAAATAAAATAAAAATTCTTTCGGAGATTTCGCGAACAAATAACGATTACAAACGAAACTTTCATCGCTTTTTCCTGTCACTGACGATTTTTGTAATCATTGTTCGGTTTTGTTCGGAAGCAATTTGATCACAAGTTTGAAAAATATTCGAGGTTTCGTTTCTAAAAAAAAGGCTTGACTTCCACAATGTTAAAGTTTGCATGGTTGAAATGCAACGAACATTTCTTTTAAAAATTATTGTCTCGTTTTCATTATTATCCAGAATCTTTTCTAACTTGTTTAGACTGAAGATCTCCAATAAGGATCCTAAAAAACGTTTGAGTGATTTTGGATGGCTAGAAGTGCCAACAAAATTGGGCTACGAAACTTTCGTTGCGTTCCGCCGATATGACGTTGAAGATGCATCGTTCGGATGCACCGAAACTTTCTCCCAAATTTCCTTTGGCAGATTTGAGCTACGAAAATAATTTTTTGGGATTCTTATTTATTCTAAAACATTTTTTAGGATTCTTATTTATTCTAAAACATTTTTTAGGATTCTTATTTAATGAACTAAATCAAATTTGCAAAGTGTGTACGTTTTTGGATAATAATGAAAATAACAAAAAACGCACAGAATTTCCGTTGCATTGCAGCGATGCAAACTTCACTCCCATCCAACGATACGAACTTCAATATCATTGACTTCCATGTACTACGGTTACAGTCGCGTATTCATTAACCCGAAAAATATACGAAATCGCCATTATCGAAGTACAATTTTGAATAATTGATCGTTTATGTGATAAAGGAACGCATCAAAATATTATTTCTGTTTAGTAAGCCGTCGTGATTAATTCTTCCGAAGTGCTCAACGCGAAAACGAATCGTCATGCATTCCGCCCACGCGGTTGTAAGGGGCGGAAAACAAAGGAAAGAAAAAAAGGATAGAAAGCCCCCGGAGCTCGGTAATTCGTATTACGTATGCACTGGACGAGTCGATAACAATTCATCTCTATTGGTACAAGTCAATGCGAGGTCAAGCGTTCTCGCCCACAGTCAATTATTAGTTGTACAAGATGCAAGCACTCCGGACACACGGAGAGTTAACAGATTTTATTCACTTCGTTGACCCGATGCCCGAGTCGAGCATCGACGCGTCATTTTCTCCGCCAATCGAGCACTTAATTAATCATCGAAGCGTGATTTAAATCTGTGTACAAATAGCTACAAATAACTTTTTCTAGCCATGGTTTTTTTTTCACGCGGCTTCGTTATTTGTATATCGTTACTCAGATCTACTTACTCCTATCACATTCTCTTTTTTTTCCTCACACGAACGATCAATTTTTTTATCCGAATTTTTTTTCTGTCAAAAAATGAAAAAAAAGAATTCTGTAAAATAATTCGATTTTTTTTCTGTAAATAAACACGCTGTTTTTTTTTTTCTGTAAAAAAAACTCCGTGTTTTTTTTCTGCAAAAAAATACTCCGCATTTTCTTTCTGTAAAAAAATACTCCGCATTTTCTTTCTGTCAAAAAATACTTCGCGTTTTTTTCTGTCCAAAAATACGTCGCATTTTTTTCTGTTCAAAAATACTCCGAATTTTGTTTCTGTCAAAAAATACTCCGCATTTGTTTTCTGTCGAAAAATACTCCGCATTTTGTTTCTGTCAAAAAATACTCCGCATTTTGTTTTTGTCAAAAAATACTTCGCATTTTGTTTCTGTCAAAAAATACTCCGCATTTTGTTTCTGTCAAAAAATACTCCGCATTTTGTTTCTGTCAAAAAATACTCCGCATTTTGTTTCTGTAAAAAAATACTCCGCATTTTGTTTCTGTCAAAAAATACTCCGCATTTTGTTTCTGTAAAAAAATACTCCCAATTTTTTCTGTAAAAAGATAGTCCGAATATTTTTCTCAAAAATATTCCAATTTTTTTCTCTAATACAATACACCGAACTTTTTATCTGTAAAAAAGTACTCCGAATTATTCTTTTCTGAAAAAACACTCCAATTTCAAATTGTTCGAATTTTCAATGGACGCAATTATTCTAAGAATAAAACATTCATGACTGTTTTCCATGTCATGGGAATTGTGATTTAAAAAACGGAAGTATTCTACGATGTACAAATTTTCTTCGTTGGAATGGAATTAAATTCTTTCCTTTTATTCGTTCTCGTCATTTTCATTTTTATCCGGAATATTTTCCTGCGAATTGAGGTTGTAGATCTCTGCTAAGTATCCTGAAAAACGTTTGATTGCTTTTCGGAGCCGAATTTGCCAAAAGAATGTCGGGTGCAAAATGTTCGTTGCGGTCCAACGAACCAAACTTCGATATCGCGGTATTATTCTTCATTTCTTTAGAGACATTTTTTTTCTTCGCGAAGAGTTTGAGCGGCGGGAGGAGAATGATCCCGGCTGTAAAAAGATACAACTAATTACAACTAATTATTCTCGTTTATTTGTCTTTCAATCGTGAAGATCTTTCAACGATTTTTTAATAGGCGAGGTTGATACCCAGTCCGGATATTTTGGTATCGTCGGTCGTAGGGCTTGAGGGTAACGGGAGGGGAAACTATTTACAACGTGCACGAGAAAAAAAAAACGTACAAACGTACCTACCACTGAACGATACGGATAAGGCTACAATTGATTAACTACCCTTTCAGGAAACTTGAAACACGTGAATTATTGAACGAGGAAAAGGTGAAGGCAGAGGAAGTCTTCGTGTCAACACAATTCAGTCCGCTGAATTACGAATCAATGAATTAACGACGAAAAAATATTGGAGCAACAAATTGACGATACAACAGTGAAAAAAATCGTTTGAAAAAAGTATCAAACGATAATTTCATCAATTTTCCAAAAAATCGTGTGACATTTTTTTCATACAATTTACAATATCATTATATTTTTCACCCTAATGCATTATTCGTGAATAAATTCCTTTATTTTCAATTTCCTTCGATCCGATGACGTTGAAGTTACCATCGTTGGAACGAACGATAATTAATTCTTTATAATTGCTCAAATTTGTTCAGCCATTTTTAGTTGTGAAGATCGCCCAAACTTTTTTACGGATACTCGTTAGAAATTTTCGACCTCAATTTGCAAAAAGGGCTTTGAATAATGACAAAAATAAAAATAAAAACGATAAGAAAAAAAAAACATCGTTGCATTCCAACGATACAAACTTTAACGTCATTTGATTAATGTATCACCTTTTTAATGGCAAAACGAACTCGTCATCTTTTTGATAAATCAGGTCAAAAAATCGTTTTTCATTGATCGTCTTTGTCGAACGGAAATGTCATTTAAACCCAAATTCTTTTTGTTTTTCGTCCCCACGGTTCTCAGATGAATATGCCATTGATCGAATCTCCGCGCTATGCGATATGTATTTACTCAGGACTACGATAACAACAATATCAATAATAAGATCAATAATAATAATAAGCTAAATTATATAATTAATATAAACTACTCGAGTGTCGCGGCGAACGATACGTTACCGCCGGCAGCCGCCGCTGCGAGGAAAAGTGTCGGCGGCAACGGTGAGCGCGGCGACGTCACCTCCATAGGGGTCTTGGCCGTAGTAGGACAGTCGCTCGCGACGCCGTAAACCTTTGCGTGATTCACTTCCAGCGCAACCGTAAGATCTGCCAAGCCAGCGTCGCAGAGTACCGGATTATCTGGGAGATAATACGAAAAACAAAAATGTGAAATATTAATTATTCGCTCTTCAATTGGCGCTCGTGGGTGGCCGCGCATTCAGTACCGGGATCCTTAAGGGGTTAGGCCACTCTAGAACCCGAAAAAATAGGCTTTTTGGGGATTTTTTTCAGGAAAACTACCGAATAAATCGAGATTTGAAAAAAGGGTGTTTATCATACATATCAGTGACTGTATACAATGATTTTTTTGAAGCGATCCATTCCAAAATGGCGGCTGTGCAGCGTTTATCTCAAAACTGCATTTTTTGAGTTGGCCGGAAACATAACTCCGACAATGTTCAACCGATTCACTTGAAATGTTCGTAGGAAGAAGCACGTAGGATTTTTTTTTGTATTGCATAGTTCATTTGTTATTAACAATCATTTGACGATTTTTTAGGCAAATTTTTTACTTTCCAAAAATTTTCCTAAAAAATCGTCAGTCGCCTAATCGAGTTATGTTTCTGGCCAACTTAAAAAATTCAGTTTTGAGATAAACGCTGCACAGCCGCCATTTTCAAATTGAAAGGTTCAAAAAAATTATTGTGTACAGTCACTGATATGTATGATAAACACCCGTTTTTGTAATCTCGATTTATTTTGTAGTTTTTCTGAAAAAAAATCCCCAAAAAGCCTAATATAATAAAGACGGGTAAAAAATCGATTTTTGGTAGCATTTCCTCAGAGTAGGTATACATATCCAAGAATATGTGAAAAAAATGCAAGACAAATATTAAAAATTGACCAACCTACAGACGATTTAGTGAGAGTAGGTGGCGCAACGATTTACGTACACTGAAACTTTCAATCGCGTTTTTCTCAAAACGATCTTTCTGGACCTGGCCGGAGCCATAACTCTAGCTACAATTATCCGAATTTCAATTTTCAAGAATCAACATTTCCGTAATTGCAGTAGCTATCGTTGTACGTACCCGTTTTTCTTTAATTTAGTGTTCTTCAAGGAGAATGCTCAGCTATCGCGGAATAGTAAGATTCTTCTGAAATTTATTGAGGATATTTGCCACGAGTGTTACGACTCCGTGTAAAATTTCAAGTACTTCGTCGGCGTGATTGTTGAGCAATTAATTATTGAAGTTAGGCTCTTATACACGGGCGACACAGCAAAAGCTTCATGCGAACTCTAATACGACGGTCGCAACATAATAAATATAGTAAACAATAAAAATAGTAAGAATTGAATGGAAATAGGCGGAAAAAATTCTTTCCATTTTTATGAATAATTTCAACGAAGAGTGCACCGTTTTGTCTGTCTCGTTATCGAGATATTCGTGAAATAAAGCAGGAAATTTCAGCTGATTCGCGTAAAACGACAAAGCGCCCTACGGCACGTGGCAACGCAGCTGTCAAGTCGGCCATTTCGAATGGGCGCCAAAATTTGAAACGCACAAATTATTACTTCCTTGCTATAAATTTCTTACCGCAGTTCCATAAAGAGTATTTAAATGTTTTGAATCATTCTTTACAGAAGCTGCAGTGCATGTGTTTCGACATAACCTTCAAATCAATGACGCGTCGTCCCTCGACTGCGCATTCGTTTTCCGGCTCAACTACTTTTTTCCGCCGCTTTCCAGGTTGTACTTGCTCCAACCGTCGATTGTACTGTTTTTCCGTTTGCATTTTTCCCTTCCATCTTTTCATTTTCGCCGAACAAAAAAAAACGGAGCTCGCGAAGGATGTTTGACAGCTAGGCGCTCACGATGTGGCGTTCGTATCTGAGCTCAGTGATACCAGTTACTGAGAACTAAATTGCGCGTTTGCCACATTTTAACTTGGTTAATAACTCATTCGTGATGTAAATAAACAAAAAAGATTAATAATATTTCTAAACAGTCAATTATATGCATTCCACATATTTATTATCTGAAATTTATTTGTTTTACGTAACCGAAAATTTAATTATTCGGGGTTGACAGCCGTTACAGGCGCTCGTATTTAAGCACATGCGTCTCCCTCTTGCCGCCTGCCCCGTAAAGACCCTGAGCCTCCTTGAACGCGTTTTTCTCGAAACTATGCTTTTCAAATCGGCAACCATGACATCTCGATAAACAATTGGCCATATGAGCTCGGATTCGGCATACACCTTCAATAGACTGTTCTCCAACGTTGGTAGCAGAATTGGGTTGAAATAATTTTTTTTATATACCTCGCAGAATGGCCGGAAAAATAGGAAAACTTGATAATCGAAGTACAACATGCCGCCACTTTGTAAGTTGTTTTTGGTTGAATTTCGTACCAAAGATTACAACACTCATACTGATTGGGAATATGTTCGGTTTTTTTGGATTCATACAACGTCTACAACACTCGCCAATTGGGGTCGTTTTCCGCGCATCGCTGTAAACAAACGTACAAAAGCACATGACGATGTGTTTTACCATGGCCAATGTTACGTCCAGTAATTCGAATGATGTTGTGGCCATAAAAATTCCATTGACAATGAATGGAAGTACATAGTTGAGCGGAACAATTATACGTCCGTTAGAGCGGGAAAAGAGCGACGAGTTCATAACGCGCGTGCGCGATAGATCGTCCTTTTCTCGCTTCGCCTCCCCATAGAGCAAATGAATCGATGGCGCAACCGGCTTATCGTCGACAACACATAACTCTCGTGAGAAATGTACAAATCCCCAATGGGAAATTCCGGGCCAAATTGACGGGGGCATGACCCTTAAGATTTTTTTTTCTGCCTGCGATATGTTCTATACATCGGTGGCCCGGAGCTAGGAAGGGTCTCGAACGCAATTGCTACGGATTTTCAACTTTGGACGACATTCTTTGACTCCGTTAAAAAAAAAATCCTTCAAACATCCGGTAAACTTTTTGTGTTTCAATTTTCTACGTTTTTCTATTCGATGTGGTTATTCGAATAATTACTTATGTGTATTTATGACTCTTAATTCTTTGATAGTTACTTTAGAATGACTCCTAACAATTTTCACTTTTCTATAAGAGTTTATAATATAAAGTGGAGAATGGTGGTTTTTATTATTTTTTGAGCCATGAACGGCACAGTCTTTAAGGGGTTTGGCTATTGTGAAAACGACCAAGACTCGCTCGTCGCTTCAGGCAACTCAAATTGAAGTGGAAAGTCCAACATTTGATGCAGGAATCGCAGATTGGAGGTTAATTTATGATTACAACGATATAACTACTAGTAAAACTTTACTTTCTTGACATCTAGTGAACAGATTGACTTCAAATTTACTCCACTTATTCAGTGTAATAGTAGTTTATACTCAATATTAAAAAAATTAGTTATCAACAATAATGATGTCATTTTTCCTTGAAAAATCGAAAAAACGTTAACATTTCTTTTTGATTGTTCAAATACGATAACAAAAAACTTTGGTCAAGTCTTAGCCAGTGTTATTCATATTGAAAAAAAAACTGGTTTTTGTATTTCAGATCAACCGGGCGGCCAAAATCAAGTACACCGTTGAGCCCCACGTTCAAGGGACCTTCACGAGATTGTCCATAACTTCCTTAATTATTAATATTTTAAATTAAATTCGGCACACAGATTTGCCAATGTACATACAAATAAACGTCCGAACGATTTTTCAATATTACTTTTTCCTTCAACATTAAAAAACAAAAAAATAACCTTGATTTTCGGAGCGTCGCAGTAGCCTAACCCCTTGAATGAATAATTACATCGAATACGACATATATATTTTCGAATACGAAAACAACGATCGACAAACATCTATCAGTTTGATCTAGACAATTGTACGTATATACAGGGTACGTATATACAAAAAAAATTGGGGGTCAAAGTCGTTCAAGGTCATTCGAGGTCAGTATCGATGAAACAAATCTAAATATCTCATTTTAATAGGTGACCTTGAATGACCTTGAACGACTTTGACCCCCTAATGTTTTCTGCGCGTCTTGAGGTGCTCCACAAGAGGGTTGAAAAGCATGTACCATTCCGTTAAAAAAAGTGGAGGTGACCTTCACTGTGCGTCAGCGCCTCCACCGAAATAAACAAAAATTGGTCGCATTTGATGGTCCCCTTCATACCGTACAACTTTTGTCTGGAACACTTTTTTGTGACGTCAATAATTACCGAGTTATTTCGGGTGGCAGAGATAAAAGGGACACCCTGTACAGTACGATGTGTCGAAAAATCTAACCTTCACCCCCTCAAAACAATAATATTAGGTCGAAAAAAATGCGTGCCAAAGTTCGCCTCAATAATTATTGCTAATCAGGATTTCCTCGTTCTAGAATCCGCCTCTGCACGAAGACGGAGCATGATTCAAGCTTTCGAGAACGGAGAATTATAATCATAGATTTTTTGTTATTATTGACAAATTAAACTGAATATGATTTGATTACGGAAAAATAATAATCCTCAAAAATTGGAGTCTTACCTTGAAGATAAATCCGAAGAACGTCTGGCACTCCGTGCACGGTGCATCGCGTATTCGCGACGAGTTCGGGGGTGAGAGAACGCACTCTGTTGGCGGTCACATCCGCCGAACAGAGAACCGGAAAACCGCGAAAGTCCCGTTCCGAAAGGGTTACCAAGCGATTGTGCGAAGCGTTCAATTCCTCGAGCGCCGGTAACCACGTCTGAGAAACAATCATGAACGAAAAAAAAAACGATTTTCAAGCACCTTTCAGTCGAATATCAAATTGAATCCGGAACATGTGAAGAAAGTCAGATGAAAAGATCTTATTGTTCAATGTACACGTATAAAATAAGTGCCAAAAAAGTCGAGGTTCGCCTTTAAATCACTTTGAGGACGTGCACCACCATGGCTGTTACGCATTTGGCAAACAGGGAAAACCGAAAAAACTCAGGGAATTTTAAAAATCCTCTGGAATTTTTCCAGAATTTACTTTTGCAAGGTTTACGAAAAGTAAAACCGAAAAAACAAACCGTAACAAACCGTAAAAAAACCGAAAAGTACAAAAATCAATATTTTTGTATATTTTAAATATTTATGTGATTCTTTATAATATACAAAAAAAGTAATGTCAGGGCCAATCATTGAAAATTTGAGAAACTACAACTAACATAGTTTAAGGCCTTAGGCCACTCTAGAGGCCGAGCAAAATAGGCTTATTGGGGATTTTTTTTCAGAAAAACTACAAAATAAATCGAGATTACAAAAAAGGGTGTTTATCATACATATCAGTTACTGTATACAATAATTTTTTTGAAGCGATTAATTTCAAAATGGCGGCTATGCAGCGTTTATCTCAAAACTGCATTTTTTAAGTTGGCCGGAAACATAACTGAGACAATTTTGAACCGATTCACTTGAAATGTTGAATATATCTTGAAAAATACATTGTCTATGGAAGTACGTAGGATTTTTTATTTATATTGCATAGTTTATTTGTTATTAACAATTATCTGACGATTTATTTGGAAAGTGAAAAACTAGCCTAAAAAATCGTCAGATAACTGTTAACAACAAATGAACTATGCAATATAAAAAAAAATCCTACGTACTTCCATAGACAATGTATTTTTCAAGATATATTCAACATTTTAAGTAAATCGGTTGAAAATTGTCTGAGTTATGTTTCCGGCCAACTTAAAAAAATGCAGTTTTGAGATAAACGCTGCACAGCCGCCATTTTGAAATGAATTGCTTCAAAAAAATTATTGTATACAGTCACTGATATGTATAAACACCCTTTTTGTAATCTCGACTTATTTTGTAGTGTTTCTGAAAAAAATCTCCAAAAAGCCTATTTTTTCGGCCTCCAGAGTGGCCTAACCCCTTAAAACTCTATACATTTGCATTTGATTTGTCGATACACAATCAGACAATTTTTATTTTAGATAAGTGTTTGTATTTATTTTTTATTTATTGGCACCGGCATAAAAATTTCTGTTTATCATGAAGAACAGTTTCTGTTCTTGCTTTATATTTTTTATTTTTTTCATTTACTGTCTAAATTATTTTTCGTATTCCAGTAATTTTTTTTAAATATTCAACATTTTCATACATTTGATCTGAAAAAAATCATATCCTTTATTTGACCCCAATCTCTCTGGAATATTTGCAAAACCTGTCTGGAAGACCTGGAGAAGTCAGGGAATTTTTGAGTCAGTAATGCGTAACAACCGTGGCCACATGAAAAACGAATGATGCCATTTTTATTGCACTTCGAATCCGTTCGAGACGTCATTTGGTGGACGTCCTCAAGGTGATTCGTCGTCAACTTTTGTTTCAGAAAACCCACATTTTTCATGACAGAATTATATTCTACTTTTAAAAAAGCCATTAATTTTTGTCCGAAACATTGTTTTATTTGACCATTGCTTCCGGAGATTTTTTGAGTTTCCGGTAAACCCAAGCATGCCCAAACAAACCCAAAAAACGTACAAGCTCGAACAATCTTCGAAGGTAATGACGAAATAAAAAAATTAATCTGGCAAAAAAGATGTTCCGTACAATATACATATGGACAGTGAGATTAAAGTACCTCGGAAGTATCCTCGAGTGTCGTAAGCTCATTGTGCGACAGATCGAGGACTTTGAGAGCGTCTAGGCCACGAAGGTCTTGTGGTCCTATTGTGGGACCGAGAGCATTGTGACTGAGATTCAGTCTCTGAAGTTCGCGCATTCCCACGAAAAGTGAGCCCTCGAGACTTCGCAATTCGTTGTGCTGGAGCTGCATATCCTGAATGCTCGAGCCCGCTGTCTCCTCGCCCTCTTCTTCAACCAGATTCTATTTTTTTCCCGACATCATATAAATAATCTTAAAAAATCACGAATATTTTCGTCGACGTGTGATTTATTTATTTCACGGAAAACGCCAACCGAAAAAAATACAAAGATGAGGACAACCTTCCATTCCACATGCTTCTATATTTGTTTTTACAAATTTAATTTTTCGACTTGATTATTTTGGAGAGAAATCATGATTGATAATTGCACCAGAAGGAAGCTTCCTTCACGAAGACATTAAAACGAGTAAATTAAAAAATCTTATAATTATTTTCACCTCCAAAAATGGAGATCGTTGCTGAAAACAAAGGTACTTTGGAAACCGCCTAAAGACTAACCTCAGTGGGCGGTCTTCCGCGCAGAAGTCGGGCTATTCGATTGCTCGATAGATCGAGCAGGCGAAGCTCTCTCAATCCTCGTAGCGAGGCGAAAGAAAATTCGTCGAGCTCGTTGTGAGTCAGATTGAGACATTTCAATGATCGCAGAGGCCAGAGAGCGCTGTTCGACGCAGTCCCGTCCGCGTGGCCACTTCCGGTTCCACCTCCGAGGGACTTTAAAGAATTGTGACCGAGCTCGAGGTCCTCGAGCAGTTCGGCCTCGACGAAATCCTCCTCGGTTAACTTTGCAAGAACGAGAGATTACGAATTGACACGGGGATTCAGATTTACTGCGCAATTCCAGTTGATTGTCTAATTGGAATCGGTCGCCGACACACGATTCCTTTTATTTCCTAATTTGAGCAATTTTTTTTTTTCGACTTTCGATGAGGGCCCGGGACGAAAAATAAAATTGTTTGAGGCCTTAGGCCACAGTAACGGGTATAAAATCATGTACGAATTTAACAATTTTTTTTTCGTATGAAAAAGTTATTTACTCATAAAATTAATTACACATCTATTTAGTATGAATATCAAGCTGTTAGAAAAAATATATATATATTTTTTTTCGATACACAAAATGGCCGACTACTCGAAACTTCTCGAAACAGCTTTTTTCCAATTGACGTGACAAATAACTTCAACAATTTTCACTCGATTTACTTCAAATTTAAAAGTTATGTTCCTAATTGCATTTCGCAGAGAAGTACGTACGGAATTTCTGATTAATCGAAAACTTTTCATTTTATGAGCAGTTTATGAGCAGTTATAACGAAATTTTTCACTGAAAATTCATTTCTTGAGTTCAAATACCTACAACTTTTGAATAAAAAAAAATTAAATTCCGTACGTACTTCTCTAGGTATTCTAATGTAGATTGACGAGAATTTTTATTTTTTTGTTCTATGTCAAAAATCGTGGATGCTTAATGTCACGCCGCGGAGCGCCAATAAAAAATCTAACAAAAGAAAACATTAGTAGTCGGCCATTTTGTACATCGAAAGAAACAAAATGTTTTTTCTAACAGCTTGATATTCATACTAAATAGATGTATAGTTAATTTTATGAGTGAATCACTTTTTCATACGAAAAAAAATTGTTAAATTCGCACATGATTTTATACCCGTTACTGTGGCCTAAGGCCTTAATGGACAACGGATCAATTGTCAATTTTAATTGTCAATTGGCGGCTTAATACAGCTTTTCCCCCGTGGCGTTCTTTTGAACGATTATTTTTTGTTGTTTACCGAGCTCGAGAAATCGAAGAGAACACACGAATCCCTTAATACGAGATTGGCAGGCGGCTTATCGGATAAATTGTCCAATCCGGCAATCTAGGAGGGAGACAGAGAGAGAGAGAGAGAGAGAGAGAGAGAGAGAGAGAGAGAGAGAGGACGCGTGGACGCGTAGCGGAAACGACGCGCCATAAACTTACATAATAACCGACTTATGTACATGGGTAAATTACTTTAATACGCGGCACACGCGACGCCTCCGCTTAGTGAATTTCTCCCCTCCGATAAGTTTTGAGAATCACGTGCGCAACGTGCGTTCACGTGACACGTGGCGCGAGATACATAAGCATAGCAATAAGCACCACGTGCCTAAGCCGGTCTGCCGATGAAATTCGAAAAAAAAGATCAGGGAAAAATAAATTTTCGATTTACAAAAAGACTGGCGGAAATCGCTGCACGAATTCACCGATGCAAAGAAACATGGCACACTTTGTCAAATAAGAAAGCAATTTTCTCATTTTTATTCTCGTAACTAATTTTTTTATCCGAACCCCAATCATTTTAATTAAAAGTACTCGATAAATGATTTTTCACGACTAACCTTAACATTCTGTTATCGATAGTCAATAACTTATATATAATTTATATATAGTTATGGAGAATTAATTCCACGACGAAATTGGTCGCCCGTTCCGCTTAAGGGGTTAGGCTACTGAAAAAATTGCAGAACTCTTCCTAGTCGCTGGAGGCAACTCGAATTGCAGAGGAAGGTCACACATATGGTGCAGGAGTTGCAGATTAAAGGTAAATTTATGATTACAATCAACTGCTGGTAAAAATTTCAACGCGTTTTTCTCGGAACTTTGTGTTTTACAACGGTGTACACGATTTCTCGGTATCTAATGAACGGATTGACTTGAAATTTGGTACACTTATTCAATGTAATAGTAGTTTAGTCGCGACCGACGTTTTTCTTCTTGGAATTTATTTCTTCATTAGTTATTCACAACAGTCCAATTTTTCTACGAAAAATCGAAAAAAGAGATTGTTTATAACTTCCTTAAGGGGGGAAATCCCTTTAGACATCCGAAAATGAGTCTTTTTTCATCAATTTTTTTAAAGGTGATCAAATTATCGCATCATCAAAAAATGTTGACAACTTATTACAATTTTCAAGTGTTAATTTTTTGTCTTTTTTAAATAAAACAAAATGGTGGCGTTATAAGGTATTCCTTTAGGCGTGTTTTGAAATACTGCTCATGTCATAGCTCAAAAAGTTATTGATCGATCTGGCCGACATTTTGGCAGGTTTCTCGTTATAGTATTATTGGAAGGATATACATATAAAAATATCAAAAAGTATAAAATTAAAAATTAAGTAGGCTTTGCAATTAAATTTTCATATTTTTGACCATTTTCTCGACAATTTTTACTCCAAAAAAGTCATTTATTTACGCGATAACCTTAAAACTTTAGGCATATACTTACAATAACGTTATAGTGAGAAACCTCTCAAAATTTCAGCCAGATCGATCTTTTTGAGCTATAACATGAGCAGTTTTTCAAAAGACGCCTAAAGGAATACCTTATAAGGCCGCCATTTTGTTTTGTTTAAAAAATAATTTTTTTCAACACTCGAAAGTTGTAATAAGATAATGTCAAAATTTTAAAATGATGCGATTATTTTATCACCTGTGAAAAAAAAATCATGAAAATTGACTCATTTTCGGGCGTCTAAAGGGATTTCTTCCTTTAATTATTAATATTTTTGAATAAAATTTGGTACACAAGTTTTTAAATTTATATACAAATAGATGTCCAAAACATTTTTTAATCAACGTAATCATTTCTTCAATTAAAAAAAAACAACCTTGATTTTCGGGTCGTCACAGTAGCCTAACCCCTTAAGATGTTTTTCTTTGTTTTTTTTCAAATTCTGTTGAATCCCCGTTCGATTTAACGGCTTCTGCCGATTTTTTATTGATTAATTCTCACCTCCTGAAGATTGTTGTGCGAGATCTCGAGAAACTTGAGGCGACGAGCTTTTTGCAGCGTGCCGTCCAAGCTTCGTATCTTGTTGTGCTGGAGGAAAAGCGTCTCGAGACGATGGAGATAACGAAACTCGGTTGGTAAATGCGTAAGCTCGTTGTCAACGGCGTACAGCATCTTGAGATTGTGTCCCGAGGCCGGAAGTTCCCCGTCCAAGGACGCGAGCTCGTTTGAATTAATTAGAAGCCACTCGAGCTGATTCAGATCCCTGTTTTATTGATTTCATTGGGTCAGAGAATTCGTTCTCTTCTTTTTCTTTATCTTTACGTGCTCTGACACTACTGTATGTTTATTTAGTGAACTTTACTAACGGCTCGCGAGTGACAACAATTTTATCTCGTGTCGTCAAACGAGCCGGAGTTACATATTTATTCATTCGCTTATTTGCATTGCATTTGTTGTATTTTTATATTTATATATTTGTGTTGTGTATGTTGTATGTTTTTTTTCCATAAGTATATGTTCGGATATCTGTACATTTTTATATTTTTACAGCTTTCCGCATTTATATATTTGTATATCCAAAATGAATCTAAGGTATTATCTGCTGAAATGAAGTGAGTCCACGGCTTGCGCAGGCGAGAGGGCGATTTTTCTACATTGAAAAAGAGTGACTCGGGCTGACTGAATCCGTTATTGGGGGAGGACAACGAATCATTCATTGAAAAATGGAATGTTATTTTGGGAATTATTTATATTATTTATGGAACTAACGAATATGCGAAATTTTCGCATATTTTATGACGTTGAAGTTTGTATCGTTGAAACGCAACGATATATTTTTTTCTTCGTTTTTTATTTATTTCTTTTTATCATTATCCAAAGCCCTTTTTTGCAAATTGAGGTGTAAATTTCTAATAATGATACGTACAAACGTGTGAGCGATTTTCACAGCCTAATTCGGCAAAAAAAACTTGGGTAATGCAGAAAAATTAATTTTCGTTGCAATCCAACGATGTGAACTTCACCGTCATCATATTTAAGTGCTTCATCTTAATATTTCATGGCCACCTGTGAATGAACAATTGCATTGATCCAAGTGATTTTTTTTATGACATTGAAGTTTGCATCGAGAAAACGCAACGAAATTTCAGTAGACCGATATTTTTTGGCACATTTGGTCTACGAAAAATACTCAAATGTCTTTTTTTGGGGAATTCTTACGAGAAAGCTGAAGGCCAATTTTGCCAGATAAGAGTTTGGATGATGAAGAAAACGAGGAAAATAAAATAAATTTAATGTTCGTTGTATTCCAATGATGCAAACTTCAAGCTCGTTTTTGTCTCCATGTAGGACATTGAAAACCCACACTTATCAGGTGAAATACAACAAACATAGAAAAATACAGTTTTTTATCTTTCCCCCTTATTTTTCGCCGTATTCGACTTTTTAAGGGTTGCAGCCAACCCAAACAAACAAACACATGACTGGACAAAATACAGTACGCAAAGGGCCTTCCAAATCGAATTGCACGGTGCGAACTTAATTTTATCCAGTGTAGTGTATACATCTACTTTTTAGAATTGATAATTACATTTTTAGAATTTGTATTTATGAGCCTGAATTAACAATAAAATGGTATTGACATTAAGGGGGGCGAGGAAATAATTTGCTGATTTTCGTAGTTCTGTTTAAAGGAAAGCTTTCTTCACCATTTTTGAGACTTGGGGTATGTTTTATTACCACTGTTCGCTGTTATTTTTTGTATTTTTTTATTAATCTTTAAAAAAAGCGGAGGTAGGGCACGGCCTTCTAAACTTCATTTTCAAAACTGGCGTGACGTACAGCTAAAAAACTAATCTACCGATTCTAATGATATTTGGTATAAATCTTCCTACCCTAATTGTCTAAAATATGAGCCTAAATGTTTTTGAAAAAAAAGTATTTTTAATTGCAAAATGTAGCCATTTTTGGGGGAAAATTAAATCTTTCTGTTTCTAGTATACCATTTCATCGCTTTTCAATATTTCTTTTCAACGCTTTTCAACGGTTACTTTTTCTTGGCTCATATTCTGCCTATGACTCTTAATGAAAGAACAATCTTCGTTTGTATTTTTCAGATTTGTCCCGCCGACCCTACGTGCCGAACCTCCGCCATTTCTAAAGATTAATAAAAAATACCAAAAGTAGTGATAAAACATACCCTAAATATGAAAAAGGCGAAGAAAGCTTTCCTTAAAAAAAAATCATGAAAATCGGCCATTTTTTCTTCCATATAATACTTACACATAAAAAATAGAAATTCCATTCAACGATATATGTACAAATGAGCAAACGCTAAAACATTGTAAGGAAATAATCGGCGAACCAAAATGGATTAATCGCCGCTACAAATCGGTGATCATTTATTGACGACGTTTCGTGACATTAGTGAACGTCGAATTGTCGTTGCTTAATGAAATTTGAGCTGGCGGCGAATAGAACAAGGTAGTTGCTCGCTAAAATAGAGTTAGAGGATAAACAGGAAGTTCGGATCTGCCTCAAACCGGTTCAAATCTTCTCTCGACGTGGATACGGTTCGTCAAAACCCTATACGCATTTTCGTACTCATATGCATGTACACGCGACTTAGACACATACCGATATATACATATATACATGTGTATGCCAATGTATTGTAAAACTTACCGAAGAGTTCGATTTAATGTTTTTAATTGATTTCTTCCAACGTGAAGATGTTTGACAAGCGGCGGAAGTGACCCTGGTACCATCTCCGATATCGAGTTTCCGGCCATCGAAAGATGTTGCAGCGTTGGATTGTACTGGGTCATAAAAGCAAAAAGACGGAATTTTGAGAAAAAAATCGCGTGCAAATCTCAGAGTTGCGTCATAATCATAACCTGAAATAGTAAACTTGAACAAAAAAAAACCTATAAAAGAAGTATGAAGTGCATACTTCATACATGCACGCCGTGCATACTTCACACACTTATGCATTTTTGTGCATACTTCATAGATACTTATACGTAGAGTGGCGAAAGTATAAGTATGTATGGAGTATGCACAAACGTGCATACTTCATAGTTACTTATACTATATGAAGTATGCACTTTGTGCATACTGCACATACTTATGCACTTTTGTGCATACTTCATACATACTTATACGTAGTATAGAGTGTAGAAAGTACAAGTATAAGTATGTATGGGGTATGCACAAACGTGCATACTTCATAGTTACTTATAGTATATGAAGTATGCATAAAAGTGCATACTTCATAGATACGTATACTCATAGATACTTATACTATGAAGTATACACAAAAGTATGCACAAAAATACTATGAAGTCATGCACTTTTGTGCATACCTCATCAATACTTATATGACATTTTCTATTTGCGTCCTATTCATTCAGAAAATGGTGGAAAACGATTTGCAAAGTTAAAATTCCGAATCGTCTGAACACTTCATTCTCATGAATGAATACATTATGTTTGGAAAAAAAAACGTTTTGGAAATATTTTTTGACCTACATCTTTCTGACCTCTCGTTGATACCTCCATCATGTTATTGCCACTTAGAATTTGGGTGTTTCTCTTCCATAGGGTTACTTCTTTTAATTCTCAACACATTATGAAGCACATGTAGTGCTGAGCGGATTTCATTCTTCCGCGATCAAGAGGGAACAGCGATGTACAACGACGAAGAAAAAAAATTGAGCCTTGGGTATGTAAAAAAATCGGCAGGTTTCTTATCAATTACCAACGAGGAAAAAATTCACGAAAACACAAGTCGACAAGAAAAAAAAATCTTGGTGCTGGCAAAGTTCGTATCACTTTGTCAAGTAACTACTGGCGAGACTTATACCAACCTAAATTTCGGATTACTACACAGGGTTTCCAAACGAATTTTTCTTTCATAGTGAGGGTCGTTAGCAGTTCGTTGAAGCGGAGAGATACCCTTAGGCGAGGAAAAAGATTGCCGATTTTCATGTTTTTTTTAAATTGAAAACATTTCTTTCTTGTTTTTGAGACTTAGGAAATGTTTTATGACTACTTTTGGCTGTTACATGATATTTATAAATTCTTTATTCATCTTTAAAAATTACGGAGGTATGGCATGATCTTCTAAACAGCATTTTCAAAACTGTCCTGGCGTATAGCTAAAAAAATAATCGAACGATTCTGATTAAATTTGGTACAAATCTTTCTAACTTTATTGTCCAATACATGACCCTCAATGTTTAAAAAAATAGTATTTTCTTGCTGCAGAATTGAGCGATTTTTTTCGGAAAATGCAATCTTTTTGTTTCAAAGCGTACCATTTCATTAATTTTCAACATTTCTCACTTTTTCTTGGTTCATATTCTGTGCATGAGTGTTAATGAAAGAAAAATCTTCCTTGGTTATTTTGCAAATTAACCGCGCCGACGCTACGTGTCACACCGTCTGACAACATTCGCCGACATTCGCAACATTCGACAACATACCCAACAAAAAAATACCATGTAACAGTCAAAAGTAGTAATAAAACATACCCCAAATCGCAAAAATCGTGAAAAAATGTTTCCTTAAAAAAAATCATCAAAATCTACAATTTTTTCGTCGCCTAAAGGTATCTCCCTCCTTAAGAAATTTTTTCTTTGTTTTTTATCTTGTTTGCGGTTATAAATGAATGCAGTAACTTGTCGACGTCAGCAAAGCGAAGACGAGCTAGTTCGAACTACCCTGATACATTTTGTTGTAGTGCGGAGAGTATGTTATTAAAAAATTTAGAAAAACGATACAGTTGACGTGAAAAGTGCCGTTTTTCTTATTTCAGAATAGAATTAAAGGATCAAGAAAAATTCGCAGAAAATCTTGGCTCCTTCAGTGAAGAGCAAGGAGAACGCTTCCACCAACACATAAAAATTATTGAAGATAGGTATCAGGTAAAATGAGACACACACTCATGATGGCTGAATCCAATTGGAGTTTGATGCCTGACTGCCTCGATGAGTCTCACTCAAGAAAATGACGAAAAAGAAGCTTAATCGATGTAAAAATATTTAATGAAACTTACATTTTTCAATAAAATTAGAATTCACACAAAAATTATATCTCCGTGTTCTTACATAGAATATCAATGTTAAGGGCTCTTCTCACTTTAGACGCTAAAAAAGGCTATTTTCATGATTTTTTTATAGGTTTATATTATAGATATTGAAATAAAAGTTGTTACACTTTCGAAATACATTTTTTTTTTAAATATTCATTCAAGTCACTATTTATAGACGAAAATGGTAGTTAAAAAAATGTCCTAAAAAATGGTAGGTCTGCGCTGTTGATGAAATCCCGGAGATGAATCATCCGAAACAAAAAAATCAATCGGTTTTAGATTCAGTATGTTAATGGCTATAGCGCATATCATACGATTTTTCATATATGCAAAAATAACAAAATGGCGGACATTTTTCGAAAAAAATAACGAAAAAATCGTGTTTTTTCACCGTTTTTGACAAAAAAGTAAATATCAAATTTCAACAAATCCTTTATCTGCGCTATAGCTATAGTTGTAAAGAATATGTGGTTAAAATTTCATAAGGATCGGTTCAGTAGTTTCGACGATTTTATCAACAAGCGGTCTAAAAACGTTGTTTCGAGAAAAACGCATTTAAAGTTTGTTTGGGTTAAATAAATACATGAAAAAAATTTAATGTATTTATGTAGCCTTTTTTTAGCGTCTAAAGTGAGAATACCCCTTAAGTGTCAAAATAGGATCCGTATGAAGATAAGATTTCGAAAAAAGAAACGGTTTTGCGGCACCAAATGGGGTGTTGAGCTGTGAAATCGGCCAATCGGAGTTTTTTTTTTTTTTCATTCCTCTTTACATTAACTTCCCACGCGGTCTTGAAGTGTTGACCTTTAAATTCAAGATATCCCGTGTCGTAAAGTGGCCAATTTTTTTTTATGCTCAATGTACATCCTCGGTTTTTTTTTCGACACGTGATATTTTAATCTATTCGTATACACCGATGAAAATTATGTCACAATCATAACTTTACTGTAACCGAGATTAATTCGTGCGAATAAAAAGTGTGTTTACGGGTGTCTGCGCGTACACCCAAGGCATAATTTCATCGCGATTTGCTCGCGGTCGTCAACGTGATACGAATGAAGTCAAAATCGGTATTCGCCGTAAACAGCTCACGCAATCGTATCCGAATTTCATTCCCGATCGTGAGAAATAAACATTCATGGACAGATCAAATCTATATACGTATGGATGGAATTATATATTCGTTACGCAATGTGCTCAACGACCAAATGTTTGTCCGGACACGTTAAATCGCTTCGCTAATGCCACGCACTGTTTTGCTGAACCCAAAGGAGCTAGACGATAAGACGATCCGATCGATTGTAAAAAAATATAATGGCCGATACTCGGAGCGGTGACCGCTCAGCCGTGCACCGGCTGGCGCATCAACCAGTCATCCAAGGCCAATACTCCTGAGACCTTGGTCTAGATACTTGAGTTAAACGTCCGTGCATCAGAGAACTAGAAGACTATGGGGTTGTCTATACCAGTACGGGTTTTTCTGATTTTCATGATTTTTTTTTAAAGGAAAGATTTCTTCATCCTTTTTAAGATTTAGGATTTATTTTATTATTTTGGCTGTTACATGGTTTTTTTTATTATTAATCTTTAAAATTGCGGAGGTGTGGCGCGGTCTTCTAAACTGCATTTTCAAAACTGGCGCGACGTATGGCTTGCAAATGGCAACGAATGATCTGTTGTTACATTTTATTTTTCATATTTTTAATATTAAAGATCTTCTTTTATAGATTTTTTATTGTGGATCGCTAGATAAATATCTTGAAAAATGATTGAAGGTTTTCGGTAGGCAGAAACTGCCAAAAGACATTGAAGGAATTTAAAAATATTCATTTTCGTTGCGCTCAAGCGATGGAAACTTCAACCTCATGCTAGAAAACTAATCAACCGATTCTGATGAAATTTGGTATAAAGCTTTCTAACCTTATTGCATAAAAAATGACTAAATGAAAAAAAATATCTTAAAATGTAGCCATTTTTTTCGGAAAACTTAATTTTGTTGTGTCAAAACGTACCATTTCATCGATTTTCAACATTTCTTACTTATTCTTGGTTCATATCCTACGTATGAGTGTTGAGGGAAGGGTAGCGGTTTCAGCGTGAAAAAACACTTTTTTGCGATTTTTTTTCATCTATATGGATAGAGTAAATTTATTGAAAGCTTTTGTACATTGTTAAGTATCATTTCAAGAACATTCCTTGCAATTCGTACGCGAAAATATCCACAAACAAGCCCGCGCCGCGTTTTTCTCGAAACCACTTTTTCAAAGTCCGTGTTCAATGCCATTTGAAAACTACATGACCGATTTATTTCAAACTTGTTACACATTTTCTGCATATAAAATACCTCCCCCCAACGGTTAGTTTGAGATTTTTTTTACATTGAGGGGGTTTTCCACCCCCAAAATGGTGGAATTTTTCGTGGAAAATAGCACTTTTCACCTTACATGACCACAAAAAATTTAGAAATGGAAAAAAAAATGATCAAAGACCGTTGGGGGAGGATTTGATGATGCTTTGACTAAATTTTAATGGTACTTGATCTCAGATAATTTCTAGCTCTGAGATACAGTGAACACCGCAAATCGTGTTTTTCCAAAGGCGTTCTCGGAAAAGCTTTGTCACCGGCTTGTTTGTGGATATTTTCGCGTACAAATTTCACGGAATGTTCTTGAAATGACACTTAACAATGTACAAAAGGTTTCAATAAATTTACTCTATCTATATAGATAAAAAAATCGCAAAAAAGTTTTTTTTTCACGCTGAACCCCTAATAAGGGGTTTCACCCTTCCCTTAATGAGAGCAAAATTTTCGTTATTTTTTTTTCAGATGAATTCCGCCGACGCTACGTATCACGCCGTCTGACAACATCCGCTGTAACCCGTTTAAAAGACCGTGCTATAGCTCCACCATTTTTAAAGATTAATTAAAAAATACCATGTAACAGCGAAAAGTAGGGTAAATATTCGGAAGCTCTCTCTTGCTAGAATCAGGCTAATTTTTGTTTGGGTTTCTTTGGCTTATACAAACCCAAACAAATGTTGGACCTCAGGAAATTAATTTTTTTTTAATATTAAGATTATGAAGTGTGGAAAAATAAAAATCGTCCCAATTTGAAAGTTGCACACTGGTTACTTGTAATTTCATTTCGCTCAGAACATTTTCCCGGCGAGCATATTGTTTTTCCGATAGTGGCCTCTCCAAAGATCAAGTCTTGGGATCGAAATAAAATAATGGGGAATCATTTGGCAAGTGCCTAATTTAAACGATCGTTTTTAAACCATCCCCCCATAATATTCCATGTGTTCGTAAAAAATCCAATATCAGAAATAAATCGCAATAAAATAAAAATTAATTTTCGATGATACGAGAAAATAATGTTTCGTCACTCAATCGATAAATTATGTGAAAAATAAAACGTTATCCAATGTGTATAAACGGATATTGATGCGGGTATTATATAAACTAGTACAATTAACTCTAGACACTTTTCAATTTTTTTTTAATTTCGCACGAATTAATTTTTTTACGTTACAATCACTTATATTTTATATCGTTATCGAAGTAAGCTTATCAAGGCAAATATTGAATAGAGACATTACAGATAAAAATCAAAACATTAGTATCATTTCGGTGGCTTAGGATATACATTTTTTGCATAAATATCAAAAAGGCTAATTTTTTCTAAAAGTATCCAGAATTAATTCCACTAGTGTACATATATACTGAAATTTTTGAGACTACATTTCCATTCGTCAAATCAAATCACGAACTTGAGCTAGACAAACAAAAAAATTGGCTGTTCTCTTTTCGAGTATTATTGTGCGGAGTGCTTTTTTCATTTATGAGAGGAGCGAAAGAGCGAGAGAGAAAAAAAGGAGAACGAAAGAATTTCACACCCTATTTCTTCGGTGTCAATAAAAATTGATAAAATGTTCGACTCGTGCAATGGGTGAAAAACTGAAAAACGTCTTTTTTTGGTTTCACTCACCTTGAAGTCATCCGAATCAATACGACTTATCCGATTTCGGGAAAGATCGAGGGTTCGCAGCAGGGAAAGATGAGAGAGTATGTGACGCGGTACCAAAGGTACTTCGTTATCAGCGAGACTCAGGTATTGCGTCCGTCCCAGACCAGCGAATACTTCTCCGTCGACGGACCTGTAATGACAATGAAGCAAAAATAGGGCTAAAGCGGTTTTTGTGAAAAAAATAGTCAAGCAAGTTGTGCAAATAAAACTCGATTATTATTATTATTAGTTCTAAAGCAGTTTGACGTAGTTGCTCCATTTCGAAGCACTTATTTTGTTTATTGGTAGTTTGAGCTCAACGCTCGTTCAGGTCGATTTTAGTTTTTCGTCAATTACGATACCGGATCTAGGCCTAAAATTGCTATTGGACATTGGAGTTTTGGTCTAAAAAAATTAATTATAACGAGCTTATATAAATATTTTATAATATATATTAAAAAATAATTATAAATTAATTATAATATATTATGCTCATATAACATATATAATATATTAATATAAATATAAATATAAAATATATATTTTTTGACGAAAAAATGACACTCCGAGGCCTTACGACTTTTAAAATTATTTTTTAATTATTTTTAAATGTTCGACGATGCTTTATACTTTACTTAGTTTTCGAGTACCTACGATAATTTATTTATAATAGAATAAAAAAGAATAGATATAAGCAAATAGACAATAAGATATTGCTCTCTAAATACTTGAGTATCGAGAATATTTTTTTTTTAATTCCGTGTAAATGGCAACACACGAAAAAGAAGAAAAAGATTTGCGAAATGTGACCGAGCAAAAATTGCTCACAATAAATTCTCTCAGTCTGCAGTCGCTCTCTTTATCGCCTCATTATTCACTTAATGCCGGGTCGTTGTGACTTATTATTTAATTACTACCAATGATAAATGTAGCACGACGCGATAATTCCTCTATCTCACTTTCTCCCTTTTACTCTCACTCTCCGTCCGCCGATGTAACTCCGAACTTATGTGAGAGTCCATTTTTTTTCTCATGCCCCCGCGTCATTTTTGCCTCGGGCGAGAAACCCAATTTTTCGATTAAAAAAGAAACGCAAGCTATATACTTGTCGTCGGACGGAATTCCCATTTTCTCAAGCGTCAAAGGAAGGCAAAGATACCAATACGGTATAACTTCTCGAAAATGTTATCGACTATTTTCGAAAATGCACGTAAGGCATTGAAAATTTTCCGATTTCAGTATCAATATTTATGTTTTCTATGGATTTTAGATTTTGCGAATTCTATGATATTTAGTATACTGAAATTAGCGTATTAAAAAAGGTGATCGATACAAATTTTACGATTTTGAATTCCTCGAATTATTTTCGGCATTTTTTGTCTCGTCTGCGGTTAAAAGGAAATTGAATTTGACATAGTGAACATACTGAATTAGCACATTGAAAAACCTGAGCGACACAAATTTTTACAATTTTTAATTTCCCCAATTGTTTTCGGAATTTTTCGCCTTGTCTGCTATGAAAAATAAAATTTATTCCACATACTAAGTATACTGAAAAAGCTGATCGATACAAATTTTGCAATTTCAAATTTCTCGAATGATTTTTCGAAATTTTTTCACATCGTCTGCGATTTTTAGAAATATTAAATATTCAGGTTCCAATGGAACACATTCAGACTGAAAATAGAATGGAAACAACAATGAGAAAATTTCACGTTATGCATATGTCGTATTGTTAATTCTCGCAAGGAATAAGCGTGTTTCGTAGATTACGACATATATATATATATATATATATGTCGATTTTATTGATTTTTGTTTTCGATTATTTGTTTTTTATTTGATTTATTATTTAATTGATTATTGATTTTCTCGGTTCTTATATGAGATTTTATGTCTCTCTATATATATAGACATAAAATCTCATATAAGAACCGAGAAAATCAATAATTGAATGAAATTCCAAGAACAGAGGAAAATTACAATCGTGCGGAGTGAGCAAGGACGGCAAGCGCCCATAAAGTCCGAGATACCGAACGCAGATCATTACGCGCAAGTAGTGATCGCACTGTTAGGTCAGACGATGCCGAAAGCCGGCACATCGACGTAGTCTCTAAAATAAATTAACAAAAATTTCTGTAAAACTTCTCAAGTATGAGCGGGAATAATTTTTTTTTGTCATCAATTTCGTTCCATTAATAACCGTATTCTGCATTCATGCTTTTAATTAAACATCGTTGAAAGGCCATGGGAAAATTAACGTAGTCCCATTGAACGTAATTCGAGGTGCTCTATTTTCCCTAAGGTATACCCGAAAATTAAAAACTTCACGCAACGCCGCAATACCCGATAAAACCGTGGTAACAACGGTTTGTTGTGATAGGCCGTGGGACGCGAAGCTTTATGGATAAGAAGGTTATCTATACGGTCTTTCTCGGTTCGTGAGATTTTTTTTTTCGTTTTGCAGCCACAACACTCGCAGGGTAGCGGGCTGATAAAACTACAGTAATAATACATAAGCAATCGTAGTTATAATAATAACGAAATTTCGAAATTTGATATCAATCGGTACATAGGTATTTATGATACATATTCGTTACTTTATTACGGGGTCAGGCCACTCTAGAATTTTCGATAAAACGTTTTTTTTAATGGTCCCCTAGGACCTCAAAAATGATGTCCCAAAAGATTATGGCCGGGAAAAATCTCTAAGTACTCGGTTTTCGAATTTTAGCACAAGGCCGCCTGGTCCGCAGCTCACTACTCAAAACTTCAAACGCGTTTATCTCAAAACTGCATTTTTTAAGTTGGCCGGAAACATAACCCACACAATTTTCAACCGATTCACTTGAAATGTTGAATATATCTTGAAAAAAACATTGTCTATGGAAGTACGGAGGATTTTTTTACATTGCATAGTTCATTTGTTATTAACAATTATCTGACGATTTTTTAAGCGAATTTTTCATTTTCCACTTTACAAGTGCGCGATTTGGCCAAAAATCAATATATCGAAAAAATCCTACGTACTTCTATAGCAGTTATTATATATAATCGACAAAAATTTATTCGCTCATTATAATTAAAAAATTACAGGAGCTGTTCGTCCGGCCGTGGACCCTGGAAAACGGAGACGTCATCGCAAAAACGCTGCACAGGCGCCATTTTGAAATTAATAGCTTCAAAAAAATTATCGTATACAGTCACTGATATGTATGATAAACACCCTTTTTTGTAATCTCGATTTATTTTGTAGTTTTTCCGAAAAAAAATCCCCAAAAAGCCTATTTTTTCGGCCTCTAGAGTGGCCTAAGGCCTTAAGCCATTCAATCGACGAAATTGAGATTCGAGAAATGCAATATCGAAAACGTAACCAAATTTACGTACGAGCATTCTCAATAAATGGTATGGAAGTTTCCATCGTTGAAATGCAACGAAAATATTATTTTTTCGTATTCCCGTATTTCTTTGGCACATTTAGGCCTGCGAAAGGGAGTGCTACATCTTTGAGAATACTCCTTAAAAACTTGTAACCAAAACCTGCGAAAAAAGATTCCTAAACAAACCGAAACGACAAAAAAAATAAATTTCAAAACCATCTTGAAAAAATTATAAAATGAGGTTGTTGCTAGTTTTTCGTTTTTTAAATTTAACTACTACAAAAGTCAAATAATATGATGTTGAATTTTGTATCGGTGGAATGCAACGAAATATGACTTTTCTTCCATTGCTCATATTTTCATTCGCTCACTTAGGGTACGAAAATCACTGAAATGATTTTTCCTATATTTGGTGAAGATCTACGCCCTCGAAGAATGAAAACAATTTGGTTTATAATAAAAACGAAGAAATTGAAGAATGTAAAAAAGAACATTCCTTGCATTACAACGATGCAAGCTTCAACGCCATTGAATAAAAATAATAATGTAGAAATAATTCGGCAAGAAATCACTAGATATTTTCAGTCGATTGTCCGTCGAAAACTTTTGACGCTTCCACCTCTTGGTTTCTTGCCCCCTTTCGAGTTATCGAAATTTTGTTTTGTTTTAAAAACGGGTATAGAAATGTCAATCGAAAAGTATAGTGAAAGTATATCCCAGGGAGAGAAAATACAGTGAAAAGCGTAAAAAAAAACGTTTTAATATCAAGCTTTTGTTTTAGAGGTACTGTACTAAAGAGTAAAAAATAATGTTTAGTAAAATTGAAAATCAATATAGTATAACTACAGAAAAGTCCCTTCCTTGGTCACTCATCATAGATACAAGTACTTAAGGGGCTATGCCAGTGTGTTGCCTTTTTCGACAGATTATACTTTCAAGAATATCCTGTAAAAATATCAAGGCCGTATCATTTTCCTCTAATCGAGGCCTCTAATCGTTTTATCTTGCAAAAATCGATAGTTGAATCTTTAAACGCGTTTTTCTCGAAATGAGAATTTTCAAATTTGCTGACATTGTAACTCAAAGAGCAATTATCCGATTGACTTGAAATTTGAACTGAGTACTCTTGAATATACTTACTCTACAATGACGTAGGCTATTTTTGATTGGATGAAAATTGACGATTTGGCATTGAAAAAAACGACCATTTTATAGGCAAGAAAACAGACTTTTTTTCATAACCACCCCATTTTGTTAGATTTTCATATTTTTCGAAAATCCTACGTCATTGTACAGGAAATACCTTCCAGTTTAACGACATTTTTTCCTTTTTCGGTTTCAGCTACTCAACCGGCCGGAATCATGTCAGCAGTGGAGGAATTTTTTTTGGCGCCTCCGAAGGCAGCGCATAAGTCGCTTGGATCTCAATATTTTTCTATGAAAAAATGATGTAATATAGGTCAAATATAGCCAAATATATTCTTAATTTTCCGAAACATTTAATCGAGTACTTTTCTTCCAAAAAATTCCCGAAAATCACGCAAATTTTCAGCGTTTCCACTGGTATAGCCCCTTAAATGAAAGCTCGTGAAGCAAACGAGTAACGAAATATCAACTGACCCAAGATGATCATGGTTGAGTTCGAGTCTCGTGATGGACATCCGTAGCTCTTTGAAGTCATGCCTCGATATGTCCCTGAGCTGAGAATGGGCAACCCTCAGAGTGATTTGTTGCTCAGCGGTGAATTTTCCCCTGAGGGCGTCGGCAACCTGACCAAACGATTCCATTCTCTCGCAAACGACCTCGATTCTTTCCCCGTGAACGTGTATCGGATTGGGATTATTGGCGTTGTTGTTTCCATTGTTGTTGTCGATGACCGCGGTGGCCGGAGGGCTCGCCTGAATGACAGGTGTCGAGAAGTCCTCCTGGCGACACGTGCACGGGCTGATCTCTCGGCGTACGGCACAGTGAAGACTGGAACTCGCCGCGAGCCCGAGCAACGTGTAAAGCAACCCTGACATCGCTGTATTCGCTCAATCGTAATGATCAATAAATAATTAACTCTCAAAGGGATTCCTATCCCGAGCGAACGTTCCCCGCCTATATCACCAATCTTAATCGACGAAACTGTCACATCCGATGCTTCTTGTTTATTTATTTTTAATCTTTTTGTTTATCACAATTATCCGAAGTATTGAATATTATTGGTTTTGTTTTCGGTCGTCGTAGATATCACTTTGACGTTTGTCGTTCTGTATCGCGTTCAATTACTCCATTCGCACCAACATCCCATCAATTATTATCGTTCTTGTCGTTATTGTTAAACTTTTCTCGCAAAAACAATTATTTTCCCGCCAATTTTTGCAGACGGGTTTATCTCTCTCCCTCTCTCTCTCGTGTTATTTCCCCGATGAGCAGCATGCGAAATGTGAAGTGGGAGATTACCATCCCGCGATGATCCTCGGATGGACCGTGCGCGCGGCACGTCAGCACAGCCTCCCTTCTGCCTCGAATAAAGCGATATCGTGGGCGCGTGAGAGGGAGAGAGATTGAGCGCGCGTCGAAATTTTCGACTATGTCGAGTATGCGGAGAGGGGAAAGAGAGGTATATTCTCCACTGGCAATCAATCAACGCAGACCTTCAGCTGATGCTGCTGGTGCTCCTCTTCTTCAACGTAATTGTTTTTGCTGCCCAAAATTTCCATCCGATTCCTCTCGCTCGTCAGATTCTTCTCGCACCCTCTCGCGCTCCTACCCCTCGCAAGCTCGGATTTTCACGTATCACTTCGGGCCTGAGGCTTCGTCGTGATTGGACAGCAATTTATCATTTTTCGCAGCCCGTTACTCTCGACACTCGTATTTTTTTTTTTTAAGGTGCAATTCCACTCGAGTGATGTCACGTGTGACTATGCCAATAGTTTGGATCTTGACAGCGCTTTGGTTCGAAATGAACACGGTTTTCCCCGACGACTGAGCAACGGAGGTGTTCACTGGGAGGCGTGCAAATTTTTGTATTTTCACTGTCACTGCATCACTGTGGACACTGCACTTGCACCCTCGCAAAAGTGCACTCGAGATCGAAATTCTGCCGGATATCACACGGGCCAGCGGTCGCAAATATTTTCATCACTCGGCTCTTTTCTTTTTAATGATTATTTTTTTACTCGCACGAGATAATGTTTTGTTGTTTTCTTTTTTTTCTCTCGTGCTGTCAAAAAAAAGTGAACCTCGACGAGATATCGCACTTTTTATCTGCAAATGAAAAAGTTTCATATAATACGGCCTAGTTCATCGGGCGTGAGGATTTCTCTTATCTTTTCGTTTATTTTTGTTAATTTTTTTTTCCTTTATTCTCGCGATGTGTACTCGTTCCGCGATTAGAGAGATTCGAAGTGTCCGCGATTTTCGACCCTATCTCACTATCTTTTCCTCTCTCTCGCTCTCTCTCCCGCTCTCCCTCCCTCTCTCTCTCTCTCTCTCTCTCTCTCTCTCTCTTTCTCTCTCTCTCTCTCACTCTCTCTCTCTCTTTCTTCTTGGCGCCACGAACGCGGCGTCGACATTAAACCGCGACTGGACGAGGGAGACTTACTTATAGCCCCCCTCTCTCCGATGTATGAGTCGAACTCTCGCAGCGCCGACTCATCCCCGCAACCGCGAGAGACCCGCACAGCATCCGTACCGCCCGGGCTCCGCAACGTTCAACGTTTCATTTTTGTTTTGTTTTTTTTTTATCGACAATATTTTTCACACGAATCTATGAATGGGAATATGTATTTGAAATGTTCTCGTTCATTTCCATTGCCCTTTGCGAGCCTCAGAAACCTCAAACGAGCCCCTTACGCGTGGGAAAACGAGTTCAGCTAATTGTGAACAATTCATTCGGTGAACTCCAATTTTTGCCACATCCACATCGATCGATTTTCGATTTCGTCCGTTGGGAATCAATTTGCCGATTTGTAATCGCTACGAAAATTCCCATCTAGCCATTGCTGGCAAGTATAATTGTGCCACGAAAATTAATTCCAATTGATTGCTTTCATCGACAGTTGATTACTTGATAAAAATGAAGATCTTTCAAGCACGCCCCCATGGAAATTTATGTTTGTAAAATATATGCAGAAAATATATGCTACATATATATATATCGGTCGCATATATAGTGACGAAAAATAGAATAATACGTGTATATTCAGTATATATGCCCCAAATATATGACGCATATATGGCCCATATATTTTCGATATATTTTTCTGACCAAAAAAATATATGCTACGTATAAACATTATATATGATGCATATATGAGGCATATACGACGCATATATTTTCGATATATTTTCAATCTATTTTTTTGTCAGAAAAATATATCAAAAATGTATGCGTCATATATGACTCATATATGTGTCATTTATGCATCATATATGACGCATACATTTTTGATACATATTCCTGACAAGAAATATATGCTGTGTATAAACACTATTACAGTTAAACTTAACAAAACTTAAAACTTAAACTTAAAAAAACTTAACTCACAGTTAAAGTACACTATTACATACAAGCACATATATACAGATATGCTGCGCATATGTGTATATATGTGGCATATATGTACCATTTATGCAGTATATATGTGGAATGTATGCAGTGTGTATGCAACATGCTAAATATATGTGATATATATGCAGGGTAAATGCTACATATATCATTGATATATGATACATTGATATACAGTAATACCACGCATATACATCTCATTTATAAAAACGTTACGAAAATTAGAATTTGGCACATATATTTTCAATATATGCCATACATTTCACATGTATTACAATTGTTAATAAAACAAATTTGCAGTATATTTTTGCGTATATAAATTTCCATGGGGGCGATAGGTCAATTGTGCGGAAGTATGCAGAATAGTGAATGATCCATTCAATTATATTTCGACAATTCAATTGAGGGGCTATACCAGTGTGAACGATGAAAATTTGGGTGATTTTTGCGGGAATTTTTTGGAAGAAAAGTACTCAATTAAATGTTTCGGAAAATTAAGAATATATTTGGCTATGGTTGACCTATATTACATAATTTTTTCATTGAAAAATATTGAAACCCAAGCGACTTATGCGCTGCCTTCGGAGGCGCCGAAAAAAAAAGTTCCTCCACTGCTGACACGATTCCGGCCGATTGAGTAGCTGCAACCGAAATAGGAAAAGGAATAGGAAAGGATTGAGTAGCTGCAACCGAAATAAGAAATGTCGTTAAACTGGAAGATATTTCCTGTACAATGACGTAGGATTTTCGAAAAATATCAAAATCTAACAAAATGGCGTAGTTATGAAAAAAAGTCTGTTTTCTTGCCTATAAAATGATCGTTTTTTTCAATGCCAAATCGTCCATTTTTATCCAATCCGAAATATTCTACGTGATTGTAGAGTAAATATATTCAAGAGTACTCAGTTCTAATTTCAAGTCAATCGGATAATTGCTCTTTGACTTACAATATTAGCAAATTTGAAAAATCTAATTTCGAGAAAAACGCGTTTAAAGATTTAACTATCGATTTTCGCAAGATAAAATGATATAAATGATAATGATTTTCTTGAAAGTATAAACTGTCGAAAAAGGCAAAAAAATCGATTTTTTTAAGATGTCACACTGGTATAGTCCCTTAAATGAATCGTGAAAATTCGTGCGAACGAAACACGTTTGGCATCGAATTAAGTCGAATTTCAATTCGTCATCATAAACGAATTGCATGATAATTGACTTTTCAAAAATCCACAAAGAAATCAAATTACGAATGGCAGTTTACATCGGAGAGTGAAAATTCCGCTATCCGAGGGTAGATCTGATTGCCTCGTGACGATAATTGGAAAGATCGGTGATTCGATCGACGGGAGTAATCGACTCGTCGCGAAAGCTGCACAGTCGACGTATTCGTGAATTATTGGGACGAAATGTGTCAATGACTGGGAGATTGGTAATCTCATTCCTCCGAAGGTTGATAGAGTGACATCTGTCACTATATGCTTCGTTTCTATCACCCCGAGTGTGCGAGTGAAACGAGAGAATCTCTTTTTTTTCTCTCCTACCGTCCTCTCTGACACTGACGATGATGTGAATCCGAAACATGGGTCAGCAGCATCACAGCCAGGCGTCAGACTGGCGTTATTGACGCGATAAATTTCTAATCAGCTCGATTCATTATCGTACATAGTAATGTATAGTATGCGGTGGTGATGATTTATCGTTTATTTCGCTGGCATTCAAGAAAATCGTACACGAGATACTAGAGGGGGGGGGGGCAGTGTTGTCATTATAATAGAGAGGAAACACAAATAACTGTTATACATGGCGGATACGGAGAGATGAAATAAATGAAATTCGATCCTTTGCCATCATTTCGAACAACATGTGTTCGATCAAATTCGTGAAATATCCGCCTCGTTACAGAATTTCAAATGCAGTTTGTGCAATTGTAATTCCCGAATCCTCCCAACGAGCACATTTGTGGAATTTCTCAAAACCGAAAAGCGAGACTTTTTTCAAAGGCGAAAATGTTAATTCGACAATTATCGAATACGTTCGAATCTTCCCACCGTTTTGATTGTACATTTTGGACTTTCGGAGCAAAATCATCATTTTGTTCAAAATACGATGACAAGTTTTCGGAAATGGAAATTTTGGAAAAACGTTGGCAACGAAAATTGGACTCGTTTTGGAATTAAATCGAAACACGAGTTTTCACGGAGACGTTGAATGCTCGTGATTGATGCAAAGACCGAGACTGTACTCGCAATCGCAGTAGTTTATTTGAATGAATATAGCGTGGCTTGTATGCCTTGAAACAAATGACGACGTAAACAATGTCGGTCCACAGGCCGACGTTCGATCTCCCTCTTGAGAATCCGCATGAGCGATAAACGGGATAAGCGCCATAATCTCCCCGTAGAGAATAAGTCAGGAAGAGAAATATGTATATGGAATACACGAGAGAGAGAGAGAGAGAGAGAGAGAGAGAGAGAGAGCGTGAGAGAGGGAGAGAGAGGGCTTAAAAGTGAGAAATTGAAAGATACAAACGCCCGATCCCCGGGACAGCCTTCGAAAGAGTCATCAACATCACGAGAGCTTAGTTCGCCCGTCGTACCGAGAGTAATGTGGATCTCGATTAAATAAGGTCCGAGATCAAATCCAACCCGAGTACGCAGAGCAATTTTTTTTTTCCCCATCAGACGTCCGATCTATCGAGAAAAACAGTCTTCGAAAGAAATTTTAATATTCAAATTCGAGAAGACTAACTCAACACGTCACAACTGAACATTTTCCAACTTATTTGTTAAAAATTACATTCTGAATCGGATGTTCATCGAGGATAAGTCGTCTTCTCACTTTAGACGCTAGGAAAGGCTATTTTCATGATTTTTTTTTATAGGTTTATATTATACATATTGATGTAAAAGTTGTTGCACTTAATAAATAGACTTTCGAAATACATGTAAACATTTTTAAAAGTATTTATGTAATCCATACAAAGTTTAAACGCGTTTTTCTCGATGCAACGTTTTTTCACGGCTTGTTGATAAAATCTTCGAAACTACTGAATCGATCCTTATGAAATGTTAACCACATATTCTTTACAATTATAGCCATAGCGCGTATGAAGGATTTTTTTGAATTTCGATATTTACTCTTTTTTTTGCCAAAACGGTGAAAAAACACGTTTTTTGTTTTTCGAAAAATTTTCGCCATTTTATTATTTTTGCATATATAAAAAATCGTATGATATGCGCTATAGCCATTAACATACTGAATCTAAAACCGTTTGATTTTTTTGTTTCGGATGATACATCTCCGAGATGTCATCAACAGCGCAGACCTACAATTTTTTTAGGACATTTTTTTAACTACCATTTTCGTCTATAAATAGTGACTTAAATAAATAATTTTTTTAAATGTATTTCGAAAGTGTATTTATTGAGTGTAACAACTTTTATATCAACATCTATAGTATAAACCTATCGTAAAAATTCATGAAAATAGCCTTCTTTTTAGCGTTCAAGTCTAAAAAAAACCCTTAACGGGCTACATATTTACCTAGGTGGGTAAAAAAATTGCATTTGCCAAAAATATTTTTATTCGATAGTATCACCTTTTAGCTATATTCCCTGAAAATGACATTGAAATATTTCTAAAATTGAATGAACTACAGCTTCTAACAGTCGGCCGGGCGAGCGGTAGCAGCACCATACTTCAAACTTTAAACCGCCTTTTCTCAAAACACTGTTTTCAAAGTCGGTGGACATGATATCTCGAGAACCACTAGATGAATTATTTCCAAATTTACAGGAGATACGATGAAAAGCATTTGAAGGTCGTTGACGATCTCACTTTTTCAAAATCGGTCTTCATTTTTTAATAGTTACGTAAAAATGACGATTTTTTTCATCAATTTTGTATGTTCGAGTTTAAATTACTCGCCATGTTGTTAAAAAAAATTATTTTAATAATCGATCATCGTCAATGACTCGTATTTATTCTCAACTTGAATAACCCGTTTGGATTTTAGATTTCGGATAGACCGTTTAGGCTGGAGAGTGTCCACCGCCAAACGTCGAGAAAAAATGTTCATCATCTGCCGGCGGTCTGTTTTGTTGTTTTTCTGTATTTTTTGGTGATTTTTTTTACTGACTCTCAATATATGTACCTTTGTGTTAAAAAGATGCTTCTCTTTTTCACCAACCGTTTCCCGGAAAAAAAAATCGGTATTTGGCGAGGTTGTTCAGGCCTTGAGGTAGATGTAGTCCCTTAAGGGACCTGCATAAGCATCGCATTTTTTAAATAGGGATTTTTTTTGTGTACTTAGCCAAGAGTCGCAACTTTAATTTGTAACAAAGATTGTGTGACAATTCCAAAAAATTTCCGAGTTGTGACGATTTGTGTCACGGGGCAAATCGGCCACTGCGCTAGTTCACCCATTTGCTTAAAACAAATGATTGAAGTCGTTTTTTTTTACGAAAATCGAACGTTTTTTTTTCTAAAGCTGCCCCGTTATCAATTTTCGAAATTTCAGCAAAGTATCCGGTCGTACGAGGGTTTTATTATTATACTAAAGGTACATTTATATATTTTTCATTTCAGAGATGAAGGCAAGCAGCCGAAAGTTACGAAGCCTAGCTGTATCTCTCTCTCTCTCTCTCTCGCTCTCTCTCTCTCTCTTTCTCTTTCTCTTTCTTACTTGCCCTCACATTCATATCTGCATTCACATCGCATTGGCGCGCACAGTATTGAAACTTGATAAATAATGGCAATTAGCAACGATTAATGATACAAGAAAAATCAAATGAACGCCACATCCAGACATCGGTCAGGCACGTGGCCTTATGTCTTTTCTTTTTCACAAGTTAGCTGTGTCCGAGCACACTTGTTGCGAAAACTACATTTATCTCTCTCATATTCTCATAACATCCGCTTCGCATCGATCGGCGAGCGATTTCCACTTCGGTGAAAAAAAAACTCGATATTCGTAATTGAGAGACGCGGTCGCTTTTCGCGCGCAGCTACCGTGTATATAAACCTATATTTACAGGGTAGCCCAAAAACTAACTACCAAAAGGAAAATCCAGATGCCTCGTATCAATACCTATCTCAATCAACCCCCCCCCCCCCCCCCCCCATGTATCTTCCACGATCTTTATTAGTTTGCGAAAAAAAAGCATTTTTAAAATTCTTCTTCCAATTTTCCTGTAGCATAGGTTTTAATTTTTTTTTCTTTCGTGAACGTACTTTTCTCTTTAAATTTTTTAAAAGCAATTGAGAATCATTCAGACTAATATAAGAATTCAGCACCGTGAGAAAATCCGCAATAATCCAAGGCATTTGCATGTGTTCATTTGGTAATTTCTTTATTGCTTCACAGTGCACTTCACAACGACAACATAAGTAAAAAAAATCACAAGTGAACACACAAAAAAGAAAAATTAAACATGCTTTTGGTGTTTCGCATGCCATTTCTACAAATGATATGAATGGACAATAACTAAGCACCTTTTTAAAGTAATTGGCACGATATGCGTAGTGCATTTTTTTTACACCGCAGGCTATCGAAGTCAGATGTTCGAATTGGTTTTTGTGAAAGTTCTGCATAAGATCTTTTTTCATAAAGTTTCCGTAAGACTTAAGGTCACAAAGAAGACTTTTCTAGATAAAACAAATAACCAAGAGTATTTTTAAAAAACCAGGTAAAAAAAGTTATCATTTATAGAAATGGCATGGGAGAAACCTAGCAGATGATTTTTTTGATGATAATTTGATGATGATTTGGGAGAAACCTAGCAGATGATTTTTTTTTTCAAAAAATTACATAAAGCCCAAAATCTCGAAAACCGTGGGTCTTCTACTTAACTGAAATTCCCGCACATAGTAGGACATCATGTGACCTATCGACAGTTGCAGGATTATCCATTCATTACAAGACACCCTGTATCCCCATATGGAACGACTTTTCCCACTACTTCGAATCACGAATAAACGACACCAATAAATACGTCTTGAACAAATCTTGATCGCGTCACTCTAATTGGAAAAAACGTCGAAAAATATTTGGACCCTCCAGTAACATCGATCCCCTTCCTCAGTTCATCGCTTCCAGTCGAGTCAATCAATTTTTCTCACGGTGCTGCGAACCAGCGAATGCAGCGAAAACGCGCCCGGGAAAAAAAAATCCAACAAAGAGAAGAAAAGCATTTGGAGAGCTCGAACATTCCAGGGATGCTCCTAGATTCGTCCACCTCGCCAAATATCTCCGCTGCGTCACACGCGGTACTGCGAACTCGATGATGTACATACACGCGTGCGGTTAAGCCCTGCTGTCTGAACGGGGCAATTTTTCTCGCGGGCTTAAGCCGCAGTGGGGGAGGGTCCCCCGAAGAGGATCTCGGGAATGCGTCGTTGAGGGATGGGGCGTAAAAACGATAAATCCGATGCTAACGAAAATAAAAGAAGTAATCTGAGAGCGGGGGGTGGAGAGGAGAGAGAGAGAGAGAGAGAGAGAGAGAGAGGAGTTGTTTAGTTACAGGACCCACCGAATCTTCGCACCCACACTTTCTTTTACCCTACAAATAGATCCGCTACTCCGTTCGGCGACTCTCTCGACGCATACATTTTCGCATGTCATTTCACCGCGAGTATCGTACCCGGTGCACTTTTTTCACTTCTTCGTCGCACGTTTTTTTCCCTTCTTTCTATTACGAATTTTGCTTTGCGTTCGACATTTCGCTGCACATTAGGCCTCTATCGTCTCCACCGTGCATCTTACACCGATTTTTTCTACAAATTTAGTTCCATCATCTTCGATCCAAGTGGCGCGAAGAGTTCGTTTTTCTCATTTGGAATTATAATTAACCTAGCGTGATTGCGTGCAATCAGTGTCACGAATAAAGCGTCGGATTATTAAGGGAAAAAAATAATGTTTCACCAGGACACTGCCTTCACTACGACGACGAAAAAATGCCCGAACCAAGCGGTATTCTCGGTACGTACACTGTGGTAATTAGTGGCGAAGAATGTAAGAAACATTGCATCTCAATTGTTCGCTACGGATGCATCGTTGACAAATCTGCACGACGGAATTATCGGCGAGAATGACGAATTTTTCCACAATGCTGCAACGGCCTAATGCCAATATCGTTGTTTCGCAAAACTCGTGGAAATCGGCGCAACGATGCTTGTGGCAATCACCATAGTGTATATTAACGATTTTCGCGTTTCGAAAGAGTCGTTTTTCCGACGCCGACATTCCAGAATCGCTTTCGTAAAAAAAAAAAAACGCACAAACTTTGATAATCACGATAATCGAGACGAGGGAAGCGTATATGTGACTGTCCGAAAAAAAGCGTACTGGGAACGATGGACCTGCAAGCGGTGCACGGTTTACGATAATCTCGTGGGCGGAGGAGGAACACCCTCGAGCGTTATTCCGCGTTGCAGGAATCACTACGACTAAAACACACAACGGCAAGTAAAATGCATTTTACAAAACGCGAGCATACGTGAAGAGCGTGTTTCGGTGGTGGGAGGGAGGGAGAGAGAGAGCGAGAGAGAGAGAGAGAGAGAGAGAGAGAGAGAGAGAGAGAGAGAGAGAGGGAGAGTAAAGTGATGTACTCGACGAGGGTATTGAATTTTATCTGTGGTAATATTTTCTCCGGGGGAACGTTTTTTTTTGCGGTTAAGCAAAGGTCAAAAGTTGAGCAACGCTCCTCTTATCGGTGCAAACACACTCTGTCCGAGTATTCCTCAATGTATCTTTGCATATGCCGTGTGTCTCTGTATGTACGCTCTCTCGCGTTTTGCCGCTGTACGCATAAATTTCTTTCTCACTCTCACTTTCTCTCCGGACCTCCACGCGTAATTTTCATTCCCAAACAGCCGTGCACGTGTTCCGGTGAAAAAAAAAATCACTTCGATATCCAAGATTTGCCGAATAGCGTGTTTCCGAAAAACTGCAAAGTTTTTCGATAAAATCCGACTCGTTGCATCGATTCGAGGAAAACGTGATACGGACGGAGCTTCAGTGGCACCGGATGTGGAAAAGTTCACCCTGATGGCTCAAAGTTTGTCGGAATTGAAGCGCGAGTTAAGTCATTCGGAGACGCACAGGCATACTTACGGAAATCTTACGAATCGGACATCAAAAATTCTAAATGGACTTTTCCGTTGAAATATCGGAGAAAAAAATCGGCCGACGGTTTTCTTCACGAGGAAGCTAAAGACGAATTCCTCATTGGCTCGATGTGTTTGTTGAAAAATTACTGAAAAGTACTGAAACGGGAATTGAGCTCACCTTTTTGACGTTACAATTTTTGCCTTCTTGCATTCCCATGACAATCCTCGGTTTTTTTCGGACAGTTCATTATTAGGGAGTCCGGAGAAGGGGTTTACAGTGCAGAAATTGTCGTAGGAATCCAATTGGATTTTCATACCGGTCCCTACTTCCTGATAGGGAGCCAAGGGTGGCAGGGAAGGGTAAATACCCCCCCCCCCCCCAGAGATTCGAAAAATTTATATGAGGGCCTAAAATATCTACTATTCATATTTCCCCCAAACTTTCCTTCCCATCTTGCCCCCCCCCCCCGGCCTATTAGCTGGCGACGCCTTTGTAGGGTCCAATGGGCCATCGCATTGGATCCCTATACTAAAACGTCACGCTCGTACATTTGATATTAATAGGGATTTCCCATTGAAATCCAATGTACGAATCCAAACAAATCCACATTATTGAACAGAACCCCATTGCTATTCTTGATAGATCCTATTGCATACTGTACTTTGAATTTGGTAAATAAAATCTATAGATATACAACATGAATGAATCTTTAAAAAGTATAAATTGTATCTTAAGAAGGTTGGAACGATAGCGACAATCCAAGATTAGATTTGAAAAAAATATATGTTTTTGTCAGAATCCGATAGGATCCTAATGAGGATACGTGCGTCCCTAACAAATCCCTATAGAGCTTCTGGTGCATCTTCGAACTCCCCAAAAAATTGGTGCTCGCGATTACGAAAGAATATATTTTTGGGAGATCCAACAAAATCCGGTTGAGAATTTTCCATAAAAATTTCTGAAACGACGTCAATCGGGTAATAGAGCGGAATCCCCTTGGGTCCCTAGAGGCCGGGTTGAAATTCTGAATTTTGAATGATCAGAACGCTCAAAACTCCGAAAGAATACTACGCCGAAAGATCAAAACTCTGAAAGAATTTTACACGAAAGACCGAAATTCCGAAAATTTGAACACCGTCAAAATAATTCGGCTATGGTAGTTTTAAAATTTCCAAATTTTCAATAAATCGACGAATTATTTCTAGATTTTTTTTTAGTAAGAAGTGATTTTACGTCAATTTTGAAATTTGTCTAGACAATGTTATACGTTCTACGTCATTTACAGTCAATTGTGTAGACTTACGCTGGTTTGATCTTGACGAACCTTGTAATTTCGGAACATTAAAATTAGGAATTTAAGGCGGTCCTCTAGTTTCTCGGGTCGAAAAAATGGATTTTGTTTTCATAAATCACATCTACAACATGTGTAGAAAATGTGTGCCAAAGGATTTTTCGATATTCGAAGTGGTTCACAAGTTACGGCCCTCGAACGGAGCAGGTATACGGAGCGCGCGCCGGGAGCGCGAACTTTCAAACGCGTTTTTCTCGAAACACCATTTTTCGAAACGGTGATCACGATATTTCAGAAACTACTGCACCGATCTTGTTCAAATTTATACAGCATCTTTAATATGTTATAAGCCAGCGATTGAACTAGGATTATCATGATTGCTTCGATAGTTTTTTTTGTACGAGCGAAAAACTTAAGAAAAAATGAGTAAAAAATAGAATGTAATTTTCAAAAGTGTATGAAAAAGTCAATTTTTGTAATTTAGAATTCACTCTAGTTCAATCGCTAGTCTTAAATATGAAGATTAAAATGCCGTTTGGTTTTTTGATTTCAGATAAGCAGAACAGCCGCAATCTTGGTCACCGTCAAGCACCTATTTTACTTGATGTCTTCCTGTCGGCCACTATAACCTTTATTCTATTATGTATTTTGACTTCAAAAAATTTGTAAAGCTTATTTAAATGTTAATAAAGATTATGCAAAAACAATGAGATTGATTATTTCGATGCTTTGCCCGTAAAAAATTATTGAAAAAGCCGTAAAAAACAGCCGAGAAACTAGAGGACCACGTTAAAACCGTCGGCACATTCAAAGTTCGGAATTTCAACCCGGCTGGGATGTCAAGATCCCCCCGCTGGCATGTGAAGATCATGCCAGCGAAAGTCTACACAGTTGACTGTAAATGATGTAGAACGTATAACATGGTCTAGGCAAATTTCAAAATTGACGCAAAATCACTTCTTAAGGGGTTAGGCCAGTCTAGAGGCCGAAAAAATAGGCTTTTTGGGGATTTTTTTTCAGAAGAACTACAAAATAAATCTAGATTACAAAAAGGGTGTTTATCATACATATCAGTGACTGTACACAATAATTTTTTTAAAGCGATTCATTTCAAAATGGCGGCTGTGCAGCGTTTATTTCAAAACTGCATTTTTTAAGTTGTCCGGAAACATAACTCAGACAATTTTCAACCGATTCACTTGAAATGTTGAATATATCTTGAAAAATACATTGTCTATGGAAGTACGTAGGATTTTTTTTTATATTGCATAGTTCATTTGTTATTAACAATTATCTTAAACAAGTTTTCCTGTTATAAAAAATGTCAACCATCAACTCCTATACATTTTATTTGCGCGGCCAGAATCTAATGATGTCGATATTTCATTATTCGCCACGAACATTATTCTCCAATTGACTCCAAAAATCCAAAAATTTGCCTAAAAAATCGTCAGATAATTGTTAATAACAAATGAAGTATGTAATATAAAAAAATCCTACGTACTTCCATAGACAATGTTCTTTTCAAGATATATTCAACATTTCAAGTGAATCGGTTGAAAATTGTCTGAGTTATGTTTCCGGCCAACTTAAAAAATGCAGTTTTGGCATAAACGCTGCGCAGCCGCCTGTTATAAATTAATCGCTTCAAAAAAAATATTGTATACAGTCACTGATATGTATGATAAACACCCTTTTTTGTAATCGCCATTTATTTTGTAGTTTTTCTGAAAATAACTCCCCACAAAGCCTATTATCCGGCCTCTAAGGTGGCCTAAGGCCTTAATAAAAAAAAATCTTGTAATGAGTCGTCGATTTATTGAAAATTACAAACTTTTAAAACTTCCATATCCGAATGATTTTGACGGTGTTCAGATTTTCGGAATTTCGGTCTTTCGGGGTAGTATTTTGTCGGAGTTTTTAACGTTCTGATCATTGAAAGTTCGGAATTTCAACGCGGCCCCATCTTGAATTTCGGAACATTGAAATTCGGAATTTCAAACCGTCGGAGCATTCAAGTCCCTACGTGCGGCGTCTCTATCAAATCCCTATAGAAAGCTCGTAGGATCGGAATACTGCCCAAAAAATATCAGACTCGCCGGAATGCCCAATGGAGAAGTAGGCAGTACTCGGTTTTCAATAAATTAATAAATCAAACAAATAAATCAATTTACACGTTCCACGCGGATACATGTGGTCGAATCGAATAAATAGTTGATCCGAGGGTGCGGATCGACTTCTTCCGGATTGTATGTAGTAACGGAGAGGGAACGAAGACAAAGAAAACAGTGGCAGTAAACGAGATTCCTGGAGTGGCGACAGACAGGCGTCGATGGTAAATGCGACCCAGGGCGTGTTGTCCCACATCGTCGTTGTCCTGAACTCCTGGCTCGTTTGGGTCAACTAGACACCCAAGGTGTGTGCATTCACAATGTACACCATACTATCGGTGTTGCTATGGTCAAAAATATTTCCCCGGCGATGACTGATACGTAGATAACTTTATGCGTATATAGAACTTATTTTTCTTGTTTTCGACAACTACAGATACTCGTAAAGATTATAGACTCATAGACATTCGATGACTAGGACGAGCATAAAAAATGTTGATGGGCACAATAGTCGCTCGCGCGTATGCGGTGAGTAGTCATTATTTGGGCCTAAGCTACGAGCCGTGAGATTGCACTCGAGAACTCGAGCACTCGCAAAATCAATACGGATAGGAATATAATGACTCAGATTTGAAAACTTTCCAATCCCTAATTTCCAGTGATAATCATTTCGAAGATTACTTCGGGAGAAAAAAATTGCAAATAAATGCACTCTTTGTTTAAAATGACAGGCGGTTTTTCTATTTTTCCTGACGTAATTGGCAGTTGCAATCATTTTGCTGGAAAGTATTCAGTGAAGACGAGTCATGAAGGTTTTCGGATTTCCAATTCCAAGGGATATAAAAATAGGGGCCCGGGGGGGGGGGAATTTCGGGTAGCTGGAGTAACTCATGATGTTGAAGTTCACATCACTGGAGTGCAATGGAATTTACTATTTTGTTTAAATTGCTGACTTTTTTGGGGGGATTCAGGCTGCGATAATCACTCAAAATTTTTTTTTTCGTTTTCATAATCACTTAAACGTTTTGGATGATAATGAAAACCAAAAAAAGTTGAGTGATCATGAAAACGGAAATTTTTTTAGATGTTACATACACAAAAACATTGATTAGTAATAAAAATAGAGAAATTGAAAAATGAAAAGCGCTGCATCCCAACGATGCAATCTTCAACGCCACAATAACTCGATAAATAATTTATATTTTTCAAATCCTGCATCCTGCAAAAAGTATTCATATGAAATCTTCATCTCGAAAAAGGTAAAACAGATATTTTTGGAATAGCCATAATTTGCATAAAAATAACGATTCCGGGATTTCTAAAAAAAAAGCGTTTCCAAGTTGCGAGGCCCAGCTCTGAGAATCTTGAACCGCATTTGGAAAATATCAATTAGTCCTCGAGTTTTACAAGTTTGTCATTAAGGGCACAAAGGGCGAATTTTCGGAGTGGGAGAGCTCAAATTTGGCATAAATTTTTTTTAACACCGACCAATATTCTCGCAAGGCTGAGTTGAATATTTTTCTTCGATCTAGCCTAATGTGCGCAAACAATGCACCAAGAATAAAGCAAATTACAAACGTATCTTTCTTACTACGAATTCACAAAAGGTCCATGCACTTTTGGGAGCTCGCTGTCATGCACCTAAGGGCTAATTGACCCTAATTGACACCTAATTGACATTTTTTAAATATCGATTTTTGGTTTTCGACAGGTTCTTAGAATATAACATTTCAAAAATACTCTCCATTGAGTTCAAAATTGAGGGAATCGTGGGCGTTTATAGATAGGCACCGCGAACAGGCCAACTTTAAACGCGTTTTTCTCAAAATGACGTTTTCAAAATCGGGTGACCGCGGTATCTCAAAAATCACTGCACCGATCAACTTCAAATCTTACAAACTTTCTTAACATATCAAAAAGCATTGCTTGAATGAAGGACTTTTTTCTCCATACATAGTTTTTTTTTATCAAGAAAAATAGAACATTTTTTCACCGAAGATCGATACTTTCACTTTGGATTGCGATAATTTTTTCAAAAATCATCATTTCGTTGAATCCTTCGTCCAAGCGTCAGATATCTTTGTGCAAAAACTCAATGCGTGCGATTTTTTTATTTCGGATAATTTGTTTCCGAGCAGCAGCGGTCACAGCAAAGGACGTTTTCTAGACAGTCTGCCCAAAACATTGTATCTGCTACATTTATAAATCTTTTTAAATACATAAATTGTGAAATATACTCAAGAAGGTTGGAGCGGTCCAGTTGAGTGAAATGACAGCTTATGATTTTTTTTTTAATTATTCTAATTTTCAATTGTTTTAAATTGTGCTAATTGTTCATAAAATATACGATTAAAGGGCAAAAGTATGCATTTTTATATTTTTTTTACGTAAATAAGAAAAATGTTTGTATCACTACAAACTTGAAAAAGCATAACATTCTCGATGATTATTACGCAAAAAACTGCGTCAGCGAATGTGTTATTCAACTAATAATGAAGTTTTGAGTCATTGATAATTATGCCCATTTATATATACGTCACGAGATTAATTATTATCAGCGTTAATTAATATGAAGTGTTGCCGAAAAACGGCATCTTCGTGGACATTGAGGTAGGCAACAATGCTCTTCATTCGCCAGCCTAGATTCTTAGTCTTTCATCAAACTTTGATGGTTCAATACTGAATATAAAAGGTGTCTCAAAATGACCTGACATTTTTATTTATTAATAAAACGTTTTATTTATTTGAAAAGTACGAATGTTTTATTTCAATATAGGGCACAAACATGGAGGTTATGGCATGCAATATATTAATACTATACATATATACTATATATTGTTTATGATAGGCACGATGGGGTCTTTATTCCTCAATGTTTACAAAGTTTTACCTTGCGTTAATCCGTTGTTAAAAATGGTTTATCTTGGTGCTAGATAGCCAAAAAATTACATTACCCGTAGCGTGAACGTCTCTGCCCTCAACCGTACGTAAAATTACATATATTAAGGGATAACATCAGTCTATCGGCAGAAAATAAGGCCTAACTTTGACAATTTATTTTGGGAGTATGGAAAAAGGACTAGGATTTCTTTTAAGAGGGTTTATTAAGCACATATTAAAGTATTGTAAAAAAAGGTTAATATAATTTGCATACAAAATAGCGGCGACAGAGCCCATCTTGAAAAACGTGTTTTTTACAAATACCCGCGTAGAAATTTCGATGGGGCCCAGATCAGGGCCCGATCAGGTTGCCTGACTGCCCTGGTAGGGCACTAATAAGGCAGCCTGAAAGGGCCCTACTAGGAAATGTAACGTTGTGTCACATATGGGCCTGATCTGGTTTCCTGATCAGGCCCCTATCAGGTTGCCTGATCAGAAAGAAATGCATATAATATTTCAAAAAACCAAAATGGAATGAACCACTTAATTTAGAGTTCCACTACAATGATTTTGTATCATAATTCGTCATTCCCTGGCCTGCTGAAACGTTTTTGTTCGAAGAAAATATTACGCCTATATGGGAATCGAACCTCGTACCTTCCTACCCAAAGCTAGGCACGCTGCCCCTATGCTACCGAGTGCTTGTAACATCTTGGTCCCAGATATGGCATAACAGACCAAATGAATTCCTATAATTATTTGTTGTATCACATCAAGTATATCAATTAGTTAATATCATTGTGACAATTAAAGAGGTTTATCGAATAACATGCTATAGATTTTTGAAACTTAACCTTATATATATATATTTTATATATATAATAAAAATAATTTTAAAAAAATATATATATATAGTTCCTCTCTCTCTCTCTCTTCGCCTTACAAAGCTGCCGAAATCTTCTAACGCGCATCCGAGTTGCATAACGTTTTTTGTCGTGACAGTCTATAGCAGCACCTTTTTTTAAATAGAATTCAGGAATGCATCGAAACTCCGAAGCTACGATGCTGTAAAATCGAAGTTTCCATGTGAAAAATGAGAGGTTATGTGCATCTAGCGACTGCTGAGGCAGGGATAGGGCAAGCCTATTTATGGCCTCATCAGGGAAAGCCATAGTACGGCCTATCAGGGCAAGCCTTGGTAGGGCCCTATCGGGGAAAGCCTTAATAGGGCCACATTAGGGACAGCCTTAGTAAGGCCCTATCATGGAAAGCCTTAGTAGGGCCTATCAGGGCAAGCCTTGGTAGGGCCCTATCGGGGAAAGCCTTAGTAGGATCTTATCAGGGACGGCCTTAGTAGGGCCATTTTAGTATAGCCTGATGTAGGGCCTTAATACTTCCGGCCCGATCGGGGCCGGATCAGGATGTCCGTGATAGGTGTTACCCCTATCACACCCCGATCGGGGCCTGATCCTGGTCAGGCTAACCCTAAGAAATTTCTACTCGGGTAGCTTCGCGGAAGCCGATTTTCTCGTAAAGTATAAAACCTGGAAAAAAAATATTATTTATTATTAGCTATAGAACTACGTAGGCATTTTTTTACCAAATTTTGAAGAAATAGCACACTTTGAAAGAAATAAATCGATTTTTTGCCCAAAAAATAAGCAGTAAATTGTTCATAAAAAAAAAGTTTACATTTAATCAAAAAAGGGCTACGTACTCCCATAGGGAATGTAATTGCGAAGCTACTATCAAAATTTCAAATCGATCCATGCAAAGGTGTGCGAGCAATCCGTCTTTCCAGTTTAAAAAAAGTGGTTTCGAGAAAAACGCGTTTGAGGGGCCAGTCCACTTTGGAGCCACGAAAAAGGCTATTTTGGCGATTTTTTTTTGAGGATGTTATAAAAGATATGAATATAAAAGTTGTTCGGCTTGATAAATAAAGTCTTGAAATACATAAAAAAATGTTTAATTCATTTTTATTCATTTTTAAGTACAAAAACTATAGTTTAAGGGGTTACCCACACTTGCGATTTTGAAAAAATCGATTTTTTTATTGCATTTTTTTGAAGTATAAGTATCTGAGAATATGTCCTGAAAATTTCAAGTCGATCCGAACAAAATTGACTGAGATATGAGCGTTGAAAGAGAAGAATCCGCGTTGAAAGAGCGTTGAAAGAGAAACTATAAACGCGTTTTTCTCAAAATGGCATTTCTGGGGTCGGTGACCAAGATTACTCGAACACTAATGAACCGATCTTCTTGAAATTTTGCAGGCTTATTTAATACATAAAAATGTAGTCTTTAATCGTTCGATTTTTTTTTTCGAAAAAAAATGGCCGTTTTTTCGCCAAAAAACGGCCGTGTTTTTCGTTAAAATCGAACCATTAACTTTGACTGTCCGCCATTTTGTGAAAAATGAATATTTTTTAAAATCCTTCGATTAAAGGCTAGTTTATACTTATATTTGACTAAATCCATCCGCATTTTTTTTTTCAGATGATCCACTTCGCCGCAATGTTGGTCACCGCAAACCGTGTATATAAAAACATTATTTCATTGACGGCCATTTGCCACTAAACAATGTAATATTTTTCAATAAAAAAATTACTGAAAGTTCTTCAAGATGTGTTCTTTAAGATGGTATATTGATCGATTAAAAAAGTTTTGTAGTTTTCTTTAAAAAAATTCATGAAAAAGGCCTTTTTTTGCGCTACAAGTGGGGGTAACGCCTTAACGTAACGCTTCAAAAATAGGTGGGCTAGGTAGCTCCATCACAACTCGGCAACGGCTTGTCTGAAACAAAAAAATCAAAGTCCATTAGATTCAGTATGACACCAGCTACAAAATACCCTCGGAGATGAAGTTATATCAAAGAATAAAAAAATGGCAGATGAAAGACGAAAAAAGTTTTTTAAAAACGCATTTTTGCGCAGTTTTTCGCAAAAAAAAGTAAAAATCAAAATTTTGAAACCATCGAGGGTCATCTTGTTGCGAACCATGTTTACAATATGTGGTTCAAATTTCAAGAGAATCGATTTATTAGTTTTAGAGATACGATGGAGCTCGATTTTGAAAACGTTGTTTCGAGAAAAACGCGTTTGAAGTTTATACTATGAAAAACTCTTACCTAAACTCAATCGGCAATTCCTGCACCGTAAAAAATCCCTTCTGATTGCTCATCATCGTCGATTTCTTCAAGTCTTGCTTGCTTTTGATTTTTTTTAATTTTCAAAATGGACTGGCCCCTTAAAGTTGCACGAGGCGCCTGAAAGAAGTCCGAGGCGCTGCGGCAAAATCGATAACTGGAACTTTTAAAGAAAAAAATTCGCCACAGGACCAATTCCATATTGTTCTTATGACCCCAAAGTATTTCTAAGCCAAAAACAACGATTTTCCCAAAAACCTAGAGTGGTGTTATTAAACTATTTTTTATCCCAGGTGTTTTGTGGTGAAAGCACATAAAAAAATCGTAAAGCCTCATCATAGTTTAGACAATAACATCTATTATCTTTCCAATCAAACCAATGGCTACGCTCCAACCCCCTTAAAACCATACTCTTAAGGGGAGATATACACCTAGATGCCCGAGGTCGAGGATTTTGAAGCTATGAACATTCCGGCGACCGTAGAAGACCTACACTATGGGCCTGGTATCGATGATTCCATGTAAGTTGACAAATTTCATGATTTATTCATTCCCAAATTTTCAAACGCGTTTTTCTCAAAACCACGTTTGCCAAATCGGTACTCAAAATTTCTCGAAAACCAATGAACCGATTGCCTTGAGGTTTTTTTGTGGTTATTCTATCCACCACTATCTAGTACTTGTCATATGATTTTTTTTATTCTTAGTTTTTGTTTTATAGCCAAAATAATAACCAATTTTTGGCCCAAAAATAACTATTTATGTTCAAACGTTCGCCATTTTGTCATAAATCGATATTTTCAAAATCGGCTATGACAAGTACTAGATCATAGTATCTTTTTGGTTTTTTTTCAGATGATTTTTGAAGAAACGCCAGTGGGTACCGTGGACGCAGATTTTTTTTACGACGCTCCAAGGATCATACAAAATCCTTGTATATTTTTGATATTTTTCAATAAAGAAAATTAAACATATTTTTGAATGTATATACTTTTAGATAATTAAAACCCCAATCCGAAATTTCAAATAGTTTTCCTTAAAAAAATTCACAAAAATGACCTTTTTTCCGGCTCCTAGGTGTATATCTCCCCTTAAATGTAAACAAAAAATGAAAACCTGCACAGGTTTTCCGCGAAAATAATGACGCAAATGCGTCTGTTTTCCGCTAGGTGTAGCCCGTTGAACTTGATATACCGAAATATTTTCCACCGTCACCCTCTAGGTACGCGCGGCACGTGTGCGTCCATGTGTATTTGCCTTGATAGCATGTGAGCGGCGCGTATGTCATCGTCGAGAGAATGATGGAAATGGTAAGAAAGTGCGCACAAGATTTACAGATTCCTATCTGGACGCTCCGTGAGACTTTGCTCTTTTTTTTTTGTCTTCACTTTAACCGCGTGCCTCAACTATAACTCTGTACATCCCCGGTTGTTGGTCATAACGAATGCGAGAATGCAGCCTGGCGCCAGCGCATACACAGTTAACGTAAGCGCGGGCGCCTCACGCACGAGAGCGCGTAACGAACGTGGACGCTCGTTCTCGTTCGCGGGGGAGGGGACGCACGGGGCAGAAGCATATGTACACTCCATGTAGTATTTACACTCCTGTTGTATACTTGCTTCTGTATTCTCTCTGCGCCCCCCCCCCTCTCTCTCTTAACCCCGTTGAGAATTTACCGTACATATATGTATACATCGTCTCTCTATCGTCCTTTTTATACCCGCGATTTATCTTCTCGTATATGTATATAATATCACGATGTCGAAAGAGCGCGAGCGCAAAACCAGTAGCGCCACAACCCGGCCGTGGCACGCCACTATACGGTGTAACGCCGGTCGGCAAAACGAACAACACGGACAGCCGTAATAAATAAAAAGACGAAGAAGAGGAAAAAAAAGGAAGAATGACGGAATCAAGAACGCGGATCTTCGCTCCCGTCTCACGCTCTTTCTCGCTTTTGCTTCGGCGCTCTCTTGTCATTTCTTCCTTTCTTTTTCCGGAGCCTCCGCCGCGTCCACGTTCCTCGTTCCACGACGCGCCTTCTCTTCGTCATCGCTTCAGCATTCGATAAATGGGAAGACGAAGGAGCGAGAGAGAGAGGGGGGGACGTATCTTTGTGCTCAACTTTCCCTCTTGCTTCAACGTATACACGTTGGGTCTCTCGCTTCCTGCTATGCGAGGAAAAACGAGGGAAAAAATGGACGAGGGCTTAAGGGGTCAGGCTATCGTGGCGACCCGAAAATCATGGCGTTGAAGTTTGCATTGGTGGAATGCAAGGAGTTCTTTTCTATTTTCGTCATTTTGATTGCGGTCTATTATTTTTTTTTTTTATAAATTGGGGTCGTGGATCTCTGATAAAGATAGAAAAAATCGTTTGGGTGGTTTTCGTACCCTAAATCAGCGGAGAGAATCTGAGCAGTGGAAGAAAAAATAATTTTGGGAAATAATAATACATTACGTCATTTTAAAATGGGGGGAGGGGGGTCTGGACGTTGAACGACGGTAACGATAATTGAATTATGACGATAGGAACGATATGATGATTTGGGGGGGGGGGGGGGAGTGCAACAATCGGCAAAAATCGATGACGTAATATATGGACGGGCCCTTTCGTTGCATTCCAACGATGCAAACTTCAACGTCATCGAAATTTAGAGTTATTTAAAAAATTGTTTTTCAAGGAATGAGTAAGATGATTGACCAATCGGTTGGATTTTTATTTGTATGTACATTAAGGGGTGAGATGCACTCAGAGGCGTGAAAAAACGAGCATTTTCAATCATTTTTTTTATAGCAATTAAGTTTGTTTTACAAAAGTGGTTACACAGACTTTTTATGTTGAATTTCAACTTGACTTGTACAAATTTTCAAAAAAACATATTGATTATTTATAAAAAATGTCGCCATCTTTGTCGGACCCCCTTCGGCATGTAGTGCTTTGCGGTGACCATCATAAAATTTTACTGGATCATCTGAAATGAAAAAAAATTGGGCGTTTGTCAGCCACGTCTATACGTTGAGAATCGATTCTTTCTGTGTACCGGTGGGAATTGGGTCCACAATTAATGCCAAGGGTATCAAGGGTACCAAGGGTATTAATGATCAGCAACAATGTGCGTGTACCTTGATTGAATACACAAGCAGCAACATATGCAGCAATTTCTACAATAGTACTACTACTACACACTGTTTTAGGGCTTATTTTCCAAATTACCTGATTGAAGCTTTCGTTATTGTTTTGATTGAAGCCACCGGTACACTTAGAGAGTAAATTATCATTACTCAGATCTTCATAAATTGGTTTTATGGCATCCATAACAATTGGAGGTAAAGGGCAATAATCTTGCTCGTAACTTACCTGACATGGGGACCTGACGCCCCTTCACTAATCGTGGGATATCCCGGAAACTATTCATCGGATTGACTTGAAATTTTCAGGGAATATTTTCGAAACATCATACTTCAAGAAAATGTTTAAAAAAACGATTTTTTGAAAATTCTGACTGCATCTCACCCATTAACAAAGTTGTGTACCAAATTTCAGTAGAATATATTAATAATTAAGGAAGTTATAAACAATCTCGTGAAGGACCTTTGGACGTGAGGGGCATAACGGTGTTTCGATTTTAGCTGGTTTATCTGAAACAGAAAACCAGTTTTTTTTCTTCTTAAAATAGATAATGTTGGCTTAGACTTGACCGAGCTTTCTTTCGTTATCGGGTTTCAATTTTTTTTTTAATTGAATTTTTTGTTGATTTTTCGAGAAAAAGTGACATAGGTAATAACTATTTCAAAAAAATGTTAAGAAGAAAATGGTCGGTCAAGACTAAACTACTACTACATTGAACAAGTGTACCAAATTGCAAGTCAATCCGTTCGGTAGATGTCGCGCAATCGTGTACACCGTTTATAAAGTCGTAGTTTCTAGTAATAACGCGTTTAAAGTTTGACTAGCAGTTCTTTTATGCGATCATTAAGTTGACATTCGATCTGCGATTACTGCACCGTATGTTTGATCTTCAAATTGAGTTGCCCCAAGCGACGTACGAGAGTTTTGTAATGTTCCCAGTAGCCTAACCCCTTAACTAAGCATCCGAACGGACAAGCGAGCAAGAAGACAAGATAAATCGGGACAGCTACATCATTACGAGAAGAGGCGCTACATCCCCTCGCTCTTTCTCTCTTCCTGTCTTGATTTATTCTTCTTCTCGATCCTCTGCTTCAACTTCAGCCTCGCTTGGACAGTCCAGAACTCAACGGCCCGTTTGGCACTTTTTGTCCGCTCGTTTCTCACGTGATGTGTGCGCAACGCGAATACGGGACCATAGACCTCGGTATGCCTGTCGGGTTAGGAACTTTGTCGTATTTACATCTTCGATGAAGCGGAGATGTATCACCTTCAATGTGAAGCGCATTTCGAGAAAAAGGTTAATGCAGTAGATGCGGGAATTCGCCATCCCCAAAAGTCTTGGCGCCTCCCGCGGCCTAAGACAGAGAAGCTCTACTAGTGTAGTAAACTTTGTCAAAATACACTGGTGACAGTGGACAAAATTTAGAAAACGAAAAATGACTCGAGATTCAGCTGTGTTCCAGGGTGCAAGACGGATAATAAAAGTGAATTCCCGTTCCACAAGCCACCTAAAGATGAAGTTTTTTTTAATTAAGTGGTTGTTGGCTGTGAAAATGTCTCTGTTTAGGCCATCTAGACGAGTTCGTAGTCACTCCACAAGATTTTTTCTTTCCAAGTTTGCATCTTCATGAATAACGAATCGAGTAATCTTAAAAGTTATTTTTGTTATATACAATGTATAAATGTAATTTCAGACATCCCTTGTAAAAAGTATGCTCTGAAATATAAAATCACTCCTCGAAACTTACAAGTGACTTTCATAACCTTAAAAAATCGGAATCCCGAGCTGACAGAGAAAAAAAGAACGGAAAATGGATTATTCACCGCAGTAGCAGGAAATCAGGAACGAAGTAATTGATTCCGTTTAAGTGATCATAACAGTGCCACGGGTCGAAAAATAGCTGATCTTCGCGATTTTTTTTCGATGGTTAAAATACGCTAATCAGTCTGATTTTGTTATGTCAAATCAAAGCACTCATGAAGACCAGAAAATAAATTTTTAAACGATTATTTTCATTTTATTACATGTTTTAACGGTTGAAAATGTCTTCGAAAAAAAGGATTCCGTACGGTGTACACGGTTGTGACCGTGAATATTATCTGAAACAAAACTTATAAAAAGATTATTTGTCAGTGTGAAAGCCGCTATCCTGCTATGGAGGTTTTTTAAAAATCAAAATTGACAAAATGGCAGCGATTTAAAAAAAAAGCATCAAATTTGGCGTATTTTTCGAGTTTTTTTAAAATGAAAAGATTTTTTTTTAATCTACAGATATTACACAAAGTGCAACAATCTCATGACATTGAAAATGTAATCAGACATTTCGGGCAATAAAGAACAGGTCCGTCCATCCATCCATCCATCCATCCATCCATCCATCCATCCATCCATCCATCCATCCATCCATCCATCCATCCATCCATCCATCCATCCATCCATCCATCCATCCATCCATCCATCCATCCATCCATCCATCCATCCATCCATCCATCCATCCATCCATCCATCCATCCATCCATCCATCCATCCATCCATCCATCCATCCATCCATCCATCCATCCATCCATCCATCCATCCATCCATCCATCCATCCATCCATCCATCCATCCATCCATCCATCCATCCATCCATCCATCCATCCATCCATCCATCCATCCATCCATCCATCCATCCATCCATCCATCCATCCATCCATCCATCCATCCATCCATCCATCCATCCATCCATCCATCCATCCATCCATCCATCCATCCATCCATCCATCCATCCATCCATCCATCCATCCATCCATCCATCCATCCATCCATCCATCCATCCATCCATCCATCCATCCATCCATCCATCCATCCATCCATCCATCCATCCATCCATCCATCCATCCATCCATCCATCCATCCATCCATCCATCCATCCATCCATCCATCCATCCATCCATCCATCCATCCATCCATCCATCCATCCATCCATCCATCCATCCATCCCATCCAATTCGGCATTTTTCAACCAATCACAGGCATGAACCATGTCACAGCTCCCCCTATTCTACTACAACACAGTGGCAGTGGAGTGGGGGTAACGTTAGTTTCATGTGACCTCCAGCTAACACAGACCCCTATACCCAGCGAACCTCAACAAACATTTACATTTTTGAAAGCATTTTCAATGCTAAAAAAGCTTCCATAGCAAGATATAGAATGGCGTGGAGAATGTTGTGTCAAAAGTTGAGACGGATAGCTTGAAAACTCTTCCTTCGAGAGTGTACACCGTTTTGAAAAACGATGTTTCGAGAAAAGCGCGTCCGTCCGCGCCAGGTCTCACGCAGCTGGTCGAATCCCTTTTTCCGAGAGCGGCTGTAGCAAACGAAATAATTCGAATTTTGCCCCAAAAATTGAACAGCATGTGTATAACCATCTATGCTATCGGATAATGCAGAAAAATCGATTTTTTGAAAATTTTACACTGTGGTGATCCTTTAGTGGTATACTTTGGCCGGCCATATCGGAATATCGCTGCGCCATCTTTACGACGTAAAAATCGCCAATTCACTAGTTTTGCCGAATTTGTAAATAAAGTTTATTTCAAAAGTTTTTGTTTACCTTGAAAGAGACGTTTTTTGGTGCTGCACTCGGAGCAGTGACACCATGCAAATCAGTTTTGCTAAATTTATTGTCATGTAAGAACGAGAAGTGTGGCGATTTTCGATAAAGATACAAAATTGAGAAGCACTGGATGCACGAGTCTGTTTACGGTTCCAATTTAAAGGAACATCGTCCGGTTCTCTCTGCCAGATGAATCTTCTCCTTCCCCCGGTCTTTCACTCCCACTGCAGTTTTGTTGCTTTGTTTCTGCCTTACTTTTTTTTCTCAGTGTTTCTTTTTGCTCGCATGGACGCGCGAGGCGCCGGCCCGCTACAGGAGACGGGACGCGCCACACTTCCTGCATACAAAATTCAAGGCCCATTAACATTCTTACTCCCGTAGGCACGCAGTGCATTTTGGTCAGCTCGCGTTATTCTCTTTTACACCCCGCGTCAAACTCTCACGTACGACGAATAATGAGCTTTGAGTAAGTCGCGAAAATTTATGAGCGACCCTAAGAACGATTTCGGGGAGATTTCTTTTTGTTTTTTTTTTTCGCGGCGCAGCGTTTAGTGCTCTTTTTTTGTCGGGAATCAGGAAATATCGCTGATTATCTATTTCTTTTTTGTTATTCGTTATTGCAGAGGCGCAACATATTTTCCACTTTTTGCATAATCCGTGACGAAATACATAACGCATTTTCGAAATTCACTAATAACAATGACAAGTTGATGGTATAAATTTTTTATTTTCCCATTTTTTCATGAGAGCATTTTCGAAATCCCTGATAAAAGTGACAAGTCGATTGGTATACAAAAGTAAGAATAGATTCTTAAAAGTCGGTGGATTAAAAATTTCACCAAAAGATTTGGAGCGAGCGTGCTTAAAATATGATTAATATTTTGTAAAAAAACCAATGAATTTTTGCAGTTGCGTCGTGCTCCAGAGAATCGTGCTCGAGGAGTGCTCGATTAACGGGCTACATCTACCTAGGTGGGTAAAAATTGTATTTACCAAAAATATTTTTATTCGTCTCAAAATAAACCGATATTTTAATTAATTAATAAAACGTATTATTCATTTGATAAGTACGAATATTTTTGGGTATAGTTCCGTAAAGGACATACCTCCGATTAATTTGGAATTTTGTGCACCCATATATTATGACCCGCTGATTACGAATACGATAGTGAAAATACCCGCAAATTGATTTTCAAGGTCAAAAGTCACAAAACTTATTTTTTAAAAAGATTTTCTACTTTATTTTAATAAATGTTGATTTTAGAGAAAAATATTTTCCACAAAAGTTGTAGCCTATAAAAAGATTGATCTTTTGAGTCCTTTACAGTTTTGGTCTAAAACTATTCCGTTTTGAGGAAAATGTGATAAAGCTCCAATGAGTAGTTTTTGCTAAACTGCATTAGTTACGATATTATCTACTTACGCACTTTACCGCCAGAAGGTTGGACTTTATTTGGGTTTGTTTGTTGGGTGTTGTTTGTTGTTTGGGTTTGTTTGTTGGGTTGTGTGTTATTTGTTGTTTAGGTATGCGTATAGTGTTACAAATCAAACTGTAACCCTCCCGCGGTAAAGTCCGTAAGTATATAATATCGAACCTAATAGAGTTTAGGAAAATGTAATTTTTGGAGCATTTTCCCATTTTTCTCTGAACAGATTGATGTTAGACAAAACTTGTATCGAGCATGAAATTTCAATCTTTTTATAGGCTACAACTTTTGTAGGACACATTTTTCTCTAAGATCAACATTTATTCCAATAAAATAAAAAAACTTAAAAAATTACCGTTTTTGTGCGTTTTGGCCTTGAAAATCAAATATGCGGGTATTTTAACTATCATATTCGTGATCAGCGAGTAAAAATACACGGGCACACAAAATTCCAAATTAATCGGAGGTTTGTTATTTCCGGAATTTCATCCGTCATTTTATTTTAATATGAGGTAAAAACATGGAGGTTACGTGTGCAACACAATAGTCGATAAATGGCCGCCTCGTCCCTGTTTGCAAATGTTCACTCTTTCGACGAAATGTTCAATAACATTTTGGCATAATGGCGGACTAATTTCATTAATGGTGCGTCCAATTGCTTCTTTGAGCTCCGAAATGGTCTGTGGATCATTGGCATACGCTGTTCCGTTCAGAATAGGCAATAACTGCGTTGTTTTGGCCGCGGTGTGGCAGGTTGCGGACTTTTCATACCATCTCTGCAAATTTTTCACTATTTTTGTAGTGAATTTTCACAATTTCTATGTGTTGCTCGATTGTGTAATTCTCCACGACTAAACCTCAATACTTCCTGATGCCAGTTATCAAAGATTAATATTCTATGTTCGCGACAAAATTATTCCTAATAAAGAATTAACTACAGCTTCTAACAGGGCGAGCGGTAGCGGCACCATACTTCAAACGGATTTCTCTCGAAACACTGTTTTCAAAGTCGGTGGACATAATATCTAAAGAACCACTTGATGGATCGTTTCGAAATTTATACAAGATACGATGAAAAACATTTAAAGGTCGATGACGACCTCACTTTTTCGAAGTCGGTCTTTTTTTTTATAGTTACGTAAAAATGACGACTTTTTTTCATAGATTTTGTATGCTCGATTGTCAATTCTTAGCCACGTTGTTAAAAAAAATGATTTAAAAAATCGACGATCGTTAACGACTCGTATTTATTGGTAACTTGAATAACCCATTTGGTTTTTAGATTTCGGATGGACCGTTTAAGCTGGCGTGTCCACCGCCAAACGTCGCGAAAAAATGTCATTATCTGCCGGCGGCCATGTTTTTGTTGTTTTTCTGTATTTTTTAGTGATTTTTTTATACGCGCTCAATATATGTATCTTTGTGTTAAAAAAAAATGCGTTTCTTTTTCACGAACCATTTCCTAGAGAACAAATTCGAAAAGTGGTCATTTTCTTCGCGCCTCTGTGTAGATGTAGCCCCTTAAAATATCAATATTGTGTGATTGTGAAATTTGACAAAGCTACGAGGCTCTAACTGTCGCCGGCAAAACGCGAAGTGTCGCACAATCAACGCGATACCTCAGACAGTGAATCGCAGACCGGACATTGGGGGCAGCGGCTCGACGCGGTACTACGTATGTACTTTGACGATGGCGATTGCAGCGCAGCTAAGAAAACGGACAAACGATGGAACGATCGGCCTGGACAAGGTCCGAGAAAAAAAACGTTTCTGGCGATAGATTGACTAGCGAACCGGAGGCGGAATGCATGAGTTATTCAGCTCTACGGTAAAGAAAGCCGATGCCGTAGACACGCATGGAAAGAAATCAAATTTTACAATTGCTTTCGTGTTTGCACTCATTGTGGTTGTTCGTGAGATGCGTAAGAAGAGACTGCCCTTAAGGGGTAAGACCACTGTAATGTTTAAAAAAATATGATTTTTTTGAAACAAGGTTCCGCAGGCCCGTGTGGGGTGGCAGTGGGCTCGCCCGTGTGCGCCACGTCGAACGTTTTTTTCGGAACACAATTTTTCAACACGTCACGCATCATAACTCCAAACAATTTAATTATCTTTAATCCAAATTTTCGAAGAGAAATACGTACGGGATTTTCCATGAGTTAATTATAACATCAGTTATTAACAAATGATTGTCCTTTTTTCGGTCGAAAATTGAGTTTTTACTTTAAGGGGCTATACCAGTGTGAACGCTGAAAATTTGGGTGATTTTCGGGAATTTTTTGGAAGAAAAGTACTCAATTAAATGTTTCGGAATATTAAGAATATATTTGGCTGTATTTGACCTATATTACATAATTTTTTCATGGAAAAATATTGAGATCCAAGTGACTTATGCGCTGCCTTCGGAGGCGCTAAACAAAAAGTTCCTCCACTGCTGACATGATTCCGGCCGATTGAGTAGCTGAAACCGAAAAAGGAAAGAATGTCGTTAAACTGGAAGGTATTTCCTGTACAATGACGTAGGATTTTCGAAAAATATCAAAATCTAACAAAATGGCGTAGTTATGAAAAAAAGTCTGTTTTCTTGCCTATAAAATGGTCGTTTTTTTCAATGCCAAATCGTCAATTTTCATCCAATAAAAAATATCCTACGTCATTGTAGAGTAAATATATTCAAGAGTACTCAGTTCAAATTTTAAGTCAATCGGATAATTGCTCTTTGAGTTACAATGTCAGCAATGTGAAAAATCTCATTTCGAGAAAAACGCGTTGAAAGATTTAACTATCGATTTTTGCAAGATAAAATGATATAAATGATAAGATATTCTTGAAAGTATAAACTGTCCAAATTGGCAAAAAAATCCGTAAATGCGTGCCAATTACACAAAAATTTATATTTTCAAAATTTCCTACATATTTCTCTAACTGTACTCATATAAATTAGTGGAAATTTTTAATATTTTTTTTCCATATTCAAATTTGTGTCAGTTATACTGCGTGCCGCAGAATCTCAAATGCAACATGCCTCGCGAGAATGGCTCCAGCGTCACCACTTTGTATAATTTTTTAATATACATTTTTTTGTTCACTTGAAGATATGACTAGTATCATCCTTGAATATTATTATCCTCTTATTTGTCCTTGCAAAAAAAAACAATTGATTTTAGACGTTTACAATGGCGTAGGCCCTGAAGGCGGAATAAACATTTACAACGATAAAAAAATCGATTTCTTTTCTTTTTCTCTGTAAACGGTAGAACTATATATGTAGAATATTTTCCCAGTTTCAAAGCGAAATTCGAAAAACTTCAAACGATACAGCCCGTGAACAGCCTCACCGCTCGGATTCGGAGCGGGCGTGAACTTCAAACGCGTTTTTCTCAAAACTGCATTATCGAAATTGGCGTGCAGGATTACTCAAAAACTATTACGCCCATTGAGTTGAAACTTGGTAGAAACATTGATAATATTGGTACCTTCTACTTGACGAGAATTGTTTTTGAAAAATTGAAAAAAAAACGACTTTTTTAATTCACATTTAACAGAAATGTTGCGTGAAATGTTGATTTTTTTTGTTGTAAATGCGTGCCATTTTCTTAAATTTGCATTTTCTTCATTTGAATTACCGTCACATAGAAACTATACATGTTCTAACTGAAAAAAATGTTTAAACTTTTTTGCAAATCAAAATCTACGGGAAGCTAGACTGCACGCCGATTCGCAACTCCCGCAGCGACCTTGCTGTAACACTCTGCCAGAGCTCCGTCATTTTGATGATGAATTAATTAACAAAAATTGTTTTGTATACTTAAATATACTATTAAAGTATACCCAAAGTTTGATGATTGTAGAATAATTATTTGTTAGTTTTAAAAGTCCGTCGATATTGCTTATTTTTTCCCTGTATATCCCGCCTTAAAATCATAAGCATGACGTAGAATTCAAGCTCGTGGTGAGATCAGGGAGAATCCTAAAAGACGCAATTCTTACGCGAAGCAAAGGAAAATTCCCATGGGCACAGACAGCTGTAAAACGATCGCAAACATAAAGCTAAAAGTGCAACGAACAATGAGACCCCAGAACTCTAGTTTCCACTCCCTGTAAAACACGCCGGAAATATTTGGAAATCACTCACGCGTCAACAAGATTTATGAATAATTATTTATATTCACGATTATACAATAATCAGATATAATTTATTTACAATTAGTTTAAAATTCAGTCGTTTTACCCCAGGCAGGTACGTTTGACAACTAAGATTGTAAAAAAGTAGAAAAAGTAGATTGCTGTACACATTTTAGTCGAAAAATCCAGCTCCCAATGAACAAATGTGATTGCGGAACGAAAACGATGAAGGAGATCGAAACATCCATTTGTCCCGATTGCGCTTTAGGCACTGCTTCACCTGCTCACAGTCAGTGAACATTAGGGTGGCCCAAATTTGAGCTCTATTTTTTTTCCTTTTTCTCACCAATTATCTACTTTAAAGGACAAAAAATTGTCGCGAAAGCTGCGAGCGGTCAAAAAATATTTAGAGATCGCGCAGGCCTCCCAAAAATTCAAATTTTCATTAAAAGATCGACTTTTTTTCGTTCACTTCTCACCCATAAAATTTACGCTTCATAATTTTTTAATTAAGCTCACGAAAGCTCAAGCCGGCCAATGAATATTTAATGGTCGCTCAAGAGCTTCGAAATTTCAAATCGTCGCGAATTTTTTTCTCCCTTTTCACTCATCAATTTAACACTTTGTAAAATTTTAACAATTAAAATTAAAAACGGATTTTTAAATTTACCTCACACTTCTAACCCAATAAAACGGAGGACCTATAATTTTGTTTACGTACAAGAGCTTTGAAGAATTATTTTATAAGAACAAATATTATAATTCTTGGGTTAGTAGTGTGAGGTAAATTTGAAAAATCTGGTTCCAAAGGAACCGATTGATTGGTTTGAAAATTTTACAAAGCGTCAAATTTATGAGTACGAGTAAAAAAAATTGGCGAAAATTGGAATTTTCGAAGTCTTTGAGCGACAACTAAATATTCATTGGCCGGCTAGAGCTTCCGCGAGGTTAATTTAAAAATTATAAAGCGTAAAATTCATGGGTGAGAAGTGAACGAAAAGAAATATCGATTTTTTAATGAAAATTCGAATTTTTGGGAGGCTTGAGCGACGTCTAAACATTTTTTGATCGCTCATAGCTTTCGCGACAATTTTTTTTTCTTCCCGAAGATAATTGGATGGTGAGAAAAAGGAAAAAAAAATAGAGCTCAAATTTGTGCCACCTTAGTGAACATGTTACGAAGAATCGTGACGCGTCCCGTTCGTATCTTCGTCGTTTTTCCGTCGGAGGTTACATCGAGCAGTTTCATTCCTCGAGGTAGTATTTCGAAAAGACATTCCTCAATGCGCAGAGAAAAACCATAACATCCAGAGTCCTCAGTGATTTTGTGAAATCAACTTTCGCCTTGATCTTTTCCAGATGTGTCTCCTTCAGAGCAGGCTCAATTTGTCCAACTGCGAGCAATCGTTTTCTCGTATATTTTCGTTTCCCGAACAGGGTGAACGCTCGAAGGGAACAAGTGCACATAGCAATACCAATTGGCATGCGTTATCATTCATGTTTTCGTACCTGTCCATTCGCTTTTGCGGTTCTCCAAAATCACGTAGTAATTGTCCCTGTCTGGATTTTTCATTTGGAAAAACGTCAGCTTGACTTTGTCGTGATCTTCGCACTCGTCCACGCTGATATGAATGTCAAGATTTTCCTTGTAATACGTACATGCCATTTTTATGGCATTCCAGCGCTCCTTTCTCTGCTTCCTGGTCTCCTCGAACGCTGTGCGATGTAACGAAGTAAACAAAGAAAAGAAAAGGTCGCGCGAATTTGTATTAAAAATTGAAAAATCTTTTATTACCGATTAAATATCATTATTAGTCATTTACGACCTCGATTTGCAAAAGAGACTTTCGATAGTGATAAAAATGAAGAAATGAATAATTGAAGAAAAAATGTCGCTGCTTTCCAACAATGCAAGCTTCAACATCATGGACCGAAACGGTTTTTCAGAAACATGGGTGTATAATATGGTGTTGGAGTTTGCGACGTTTCAACGCAACGAAAGTTCTTTTTTACATTCAATTTCCCATATTTCATAATTATAGTAGATCTTTTATGATAGATTTATATCGTGATCGCTAAACAAATATCTTAAAAATGGTCGAAGAATTTTTGTAGGTTAAATTCACCAATAGATATAAAAATAATTCAGAAGTAATGATTTTCATTGTGTGCCAAGGATGCAAACTCCAACCTTAGTAAGTACAGGCATGTGAAAGTCAAAACAACAAGTAGAAGGCGCGATGGTGTTGAAGTTTGCAATGTCGGAACACAACGAAAATTCTATTTTCGATTTTGTTTTCAATATTTTTATTATTATAGATATTCTTTTGTGATTTATATTGTAGATTGCTGAATAAATATTTTTTTAAACTCCATGGGGACCTTTTGTGGGCAAAATAATGGTGTTGAAGTTTGCAACGTTGGAACGCAACGAAAGTTCTTTTTTACACTTTATTTTCCATATTTTTACAATTAGAGTAGATCTTTTATTATAGATTTACATTGTGATCGCTAAACAAATATCTTAAAAAATGGTTGAAGGATTTTTGTAGGTTAAATTCATCAACAAAGATAAAAATAATTCAGCAATAATGATTTTCATTGTGTGCTAACAATGCAAACTTCAATCTCAGTAAGTATAGGCATCTAAAAGTCGAAACAACAACTAGAAGGCGCGATGGTGTTGAAGTTTGCATCGTCGGTACACAACGAAAATTCTGTTTATTTTATTTTCAATATTTTTATTATTATAGATATTTTTTTGATATTTATATTATAGATTGCTAAATAAATTTTTTTTTTAACTCGATTCTTGGTTTTTAAACTGGATTTTTTTTAACTGGGCTTTTCGTAGGCAAAATCTGCGAAAAGAAAATAAAGGAATTCAAAAGTACTAAATTTCGTTGCATTCCGATGATGCAAACTTCAACATCATGGAGTCCATCATCCAGTTCTGTGCACGGCTTACGCAGAAGAAAAGATGTACTCAATCGATTGCCTATCACTGTTGAACGAAACAAACCAAGCGGGGAAAATAGCATCTGCTTGGTCGTTTTGGACCATTTTTACCAAAAAACCTCGTAGTGGGAAAGAATACCGTACCTCGCGTCAACTCTACCAGTTCCAAGGATATATTCTCCTTTTTCCGTAGCGCGTCCTTTATTTCTTCCTCCAGTTTGGCCTTTTGATCGATCGCTATGGCTATTTTTTTGTCCGTCACCTTTTGCTCCAGAAGGATATTTTCTTTTTCCGTAACACTGTCTTTCAGGACTCTGTGCAGTTTGGCCATATTTTCGGTGATGGTTTCCTGTCTCCGTTCGCATTCTGCAACCGACGACAAGGTTCGGTCAAAACGTGGAGATGAGGTGCAGCGTTGGAAGATTCTGGGAGGGTCGAGCGTTTTGTCGTCGAACGTTAAGGCAAAGTAGGTGTACCACGTAACATGAGAGTGCGAGATAGCTGAAATTTTCAAACCCAGATTTCGCAAAATGGAATAATATTTAGAGCAACAGAATGTCGTCAAGTTCTGCGTCATGAAATTCTCCAGAGCTTGACGTTCCGTTTTTACTAAATAAGCTCATTCATCTATGAGAAAACTCGGTTCGAAAATTTGTGAGGTTATGTATGATTTTGTACATACTCTTAAATGTTACTGGTGTTTTGTCTCTCCAGATTTAGATGCGTCCACCGAACGTGCAATTTTGAAGCTCCCACGAGTTTGGCTACGTGGGTTTTGGTAGGGAAATGTAAATTGCACCGGAATTTAAACAGCAGCGGTCTGGGAGAGAGCGAAAGCGGCTGCATTTCAATGGATTATTGCGAAAAATTAACGAACCTGCTAGGGAGGCGGCTGTTCGCGTGTAAATATCGTGACAGTAGGCGGATAACCTCTGAAGAACTTCGAATTCTTCGTTCTCCCGACACTCCAAAATATTCTTAATGTCGCAGTCCAATCCATCGTTCATCATTGTTCACCTCTTCTTTTCACGTTTTTGCTTCCTACGAGTTTGATACGAGAAACAATTTTTTTTTTGTGAAACAGGACCAACCAGTGTACTTTTCAACGAACTTTTCGACGTTCGAAGAAAACAAACAGCGAGCGTTCCGTTTCGAAAAATCAGACCGGCCAACGTGAACGAACGAAACTTTGCCGTACGGTGGCGCCACTGTGCGTCGAGACTGCGCAACGAAAAGCGCGGGAATCTCTGTCGAGTTTGAATGACACGCGTAAACCAAAGCAAGTTTTTTTCAAACGTTGGCATACGCATCCACGCTTGTAGTAATCCGGGAATATATTGAGCTCATTTCTTGAAAGTTTTTGAAAAGTCTGACAAATCTACATTGTGATCGCGACAAAAGTATCACCGAAGCAAGACTTCTCTGATGAGGAAATAGGAAGATCGTGACTGAGGTGTTAAGCGGAGGGTAGGGGTTTCAGCGTAAAAAAAAACACTTTTTTGCGATTTTTTTTCATCTATATGGATAGAGTAAATTTATTGAAACCTTTCGTACATTGTTAAGTGTCATTTCAAGAACATACCGTGAAATTTGTACGCGAAAATATCCACAAACAAGCCGGTGACAAAGCTTTTCCAAGAACGCCTTTGGAAAAACACGATTTGCGGTGTTCACTGTATCTCAGCTAGAAACTATCTGAAATCAAGTACCATTAAAATGTTTACCCAACGGTTTTTGATAATTTTTTTTTTCATTTCTAAATTTTTGGTGGTCATGTAAAGTGAAAAGTGTTATTTTCCACGAAAAATTCCGCCATTTTGGGGGTGGAAAAACCCCTCAATATAAAAAAAAATCTCTATACCTCAAACTTGCCATAAGAAACAAAAACTCGTTTTTTTTTGTTAAATCAACCGGGTGGCCAAAATCAAGTACACCGTCGAGTCTCTCAGGTTTTAAGGCCCTCCCGAGATTGTTTATAACTTCTCTAATTGTGCATATTTTTATATGAAACTTGGTACACAACGATGTTAACGTACATACAAAAAAATGTCGAAACGATTTTTCAGTCATCTTACTTGTCCCTTTAAAACTTTTTTTTTAAATAACTCCGATTTTCCGGTCCTCATAGTAGCCTAACCCCTTAAAATAAACTTTGTGAATCATTTTTAGGTAAATAGGTAGCAATTCATGGCGTGATATTTGTGTTAAAAAATGGCCATACTTTAATGCGCGCATTATCGATTCACCGCGCAGAATATAAATCTCAATCCATAGACCATTTTCCATTCAATAAAATAGCCCGCCACATGTCATGAACGGACCAATATCACAGATTGTTCTTTGAAAAAATGGAATGAAAGGGCGCTAGAGAAATACCGAATAAAAATACGTCTCGTCGATCACGGACGGAAGACAATTGATATTTGCCTCAATATCATCGCTACCTTGATAATTTTCTCCAAATTCCCAAAAGTCTTCCAAGGTCCCAAAATGTTCTTATATAAGTTTAGCACCAACGTGACGCTGCTGGATCGCGCTGTGATTACCCTGTGACTCAATATAGATAAAACCTCGCTCGCATCACAGAAGCGCCGAACCTCGTCTTTGGAACAACTTTTGACACACCCGCGAAGAAAATAGAGCAAATAGATAAATCATCTGAGGTATTCTCTGGGACAACCAGCACCAATGCCAGAAATAAAAGGGCGTGGCAACTAAAGATTCAAATGCGTAATCACACGTTAACGGGTTAGGCCACAGTAACTGGTATAAAATCATGTGCGAATTTAACAATTTTTTTTCGTATGAAAAAATGATTCAATCATAAAATGAATTACACATCTATTCAGTATGAATATCAAGCTTTCAGAAAATATATTTTTTTTCCGATGTACAAAATGGTCGATTACTAATGTTTTCTTTTGTTGTCTTTTTTTAGGCGCTCCGCGACGTGACAATTGCATCCGCAATTTTTCACCTAGAACCAAAAACAAAAATTCTCGTCACTCTACATTAGAATACCTAGAGAAGTACGCACGGAATTAAAAAAATATCGTTTTGTTCAAAAGTTGTAGGTATTTGAATTGAGTTGTAGGTATTTGAATGAATTTTCAGTGAAAAATTTCGTATAAAACTGCTCATAAAATGAAGGGTTTTCGATTAATCAGAAAATCCGTGCGTACTTCTTTGCGAAATGGAATTAGGAACATAACTTTTAAATTTGAAGTAAATCGAGTGAAAATTGTTGAAGTTGTTTGTCACGCTAATTGGAAAAAAGCTGTTTCGAGAAAAACGCGTTGAAAGTTTTAGGCACTCTAGGGCCGTGCCAGAGATGGGCTTACGGTATACGCTCAAAGTCGGTAAAAAAAAAATGTTCTTGCTATAAATCTAATAGTAACTTATTCTTATGTTGATAAAGCACCGTTTTAGTTTTTAGTTTAGTTTTTTTCTAATACCGGTATTATTTCGATATTATCAATTCGTAATACCGAAATATCGGTATTTCGATATTTTCCGATATTTCTGCGGAACCTTGATTAAAAATGTTAGAAGGTAGCAAGTAAAGATGGAAGTTGTAGAAATAATAGTGTACATTTAAGGGGTTACCCCCACTTGCGATTTTGAAAAAATCGATTTTTTTTATTGCATTTTTTTGAAGTATAAGTATCTGAGAATATGTTCTGAAAATTTCAAGTCGATCCGTTCAAAATTGACTGAGATATGAGCGTTGAAAGAGAAGAATCCGCGTTGAAAGAGCGTTGAAAGAGAAACTTCAAACGCGTTTTTCTCAAAATGGCATTTCTGAAGTCGGTGACCAAGATTACTCGAACACTAATGAACCGATCTTCTTGACATTTTTCAGGCTTATTTAATACATAAAAATGTAGTCTTTAATCGTTCGATTTTTTTTCGAAAAAAAAATGGCCGTTTTATAGCCAAAAAACGGCCGTTTTTTTCGTTAAAATCGAACCATTAACTTTGACTGTCCGCCATTTTGTGAAAAATGAATATTTTTTAAAATCCTTCGATTAAAGACTAGTTTATACTTATATTTGACTAAATCCATCCGCATTTTTTTTTCAGATGATCCACTTCGCCGCAATGTTGGTCACCGCAAACCGTGTATATAAAAACATTATTTAATTGACGGCCATTTGCCACTAAACAATGTAATATTTTTCGATAAAAAAATTACTGAAAATTCTTCAAGATGTGTTCTTTAAGATGGTATATTGATCGGTTAAAAAAGTTTTGTAGTTTTCTTTAAAAAAATTCATGAAAAAGGCCTTTTTTTTGCGCTACAAATGGGGGTAACGCCTTAAGTGAAACCACAGTACTTATCAACCCTTCGTTGACTTGTGGTGACACATTTATATTTGGCCACGATTTTGACACACTGGGTCCATTTGACCCAGATACTACTTCATCCGTCTACCATTGACCATCCCTGGGTCGGTTTGTACTGAAAATAATCAAGGATACACTTCAAACATTCTTTATATGTCTGCATAATTGAAATTCAGAAAATATCAAATTATTGGCTGTTTAAAATTATTCAAAAATTTCAATTTTGCGAACGTTAGCATTTGATTTCAAATTCGTCCGGGTCACACCAGTGTGTCAACGTAGGGGTAAAAATCACCGTCTTTTATTGAGATAATCATTTATTATACATTTATAAGCATACTCTGCTGTGTTTTTAAATATATTCAATACAACGCAAAATAAGTTAACAAAAATTACGAACTTTTGTGCAAGACAAATAAGTATTATACAAGCAAAATTAAAATTAGGACGTTTGTGGCATGCAGGCAACGGCATGGTCACTTTCATTAACGGGATCGACATTGTTGAAACAATGACCGCAAAAAGCAGAGGGCTTCTAAAGTTTCCCTCAAGTAAAGTAGGTAATAATATTTTAATGCTGTAAAAAAACCGTAAAAAAAACAAGTAAAGATAACTTTAATGGAATGAAAAACAATTATAATGATATTATCATATTTCTAAGGGGTCTTCTCACTTTAGACGCTAAAAAAGGCTATTTTCATGATTTTTTAAATAGGTTTATATCATAGATATTGATATAAAAGTTGTTACACTTAATAAATATACTTTCGAAATACATTTTGAAAAAATTATTGATTTAAGTCACTATTTATCAACGAAAATGGTGGTTAAAAAAATGTCCTAAAAAAATTGTAGGTCTGCGCTGTTGATGAAACCTCGGAGATGGATCATCCGAAACAAAAAATCAAACGGTTTTAGATTGAGTATGTTAATAGCTATGTCGCATATCATACGTTTTCTGATATATGCAAAAATAACAAAATGGCGGACATTTTTCAGAAGAACAAAAAAAACCTGTTTTGTTTATCGTTTTTGGCAAAAAAAATAGTAAATATCAAAATTTAAAAAAAATCATTGATATGCGCTATAGCTATAGTTGTAAAGAATATGTGGTTAAAATTTCATAAGGATCGGTTCAGTTGTTTCGACGATTTTATCAACAAGCCGTCGAAAAACGTTGTTTCGAGAAAAACGCGTTTGAAGTTTGTTTGGGTTACATAAATACATTTAAAAAAAATTTAATGTATTTCGAAAGTGTAACAACTTTTATCTCAATATCTATAACATAAACCTATCAAAAAATTCATGAAAATAGCCCTTTTTAGCGTCTAAAGTGACCAGACCCCTGAACATTGATATCGAAATATCGGTATTATTCGAGTCCAATATCGGATTTGTGATCCGATATTTCGGTTTTTCGATATTATCGAAAAACCGGTATCCATGCTCTAACTTCAATCGAATATCCGGTGGAAATTCAACGTTTAATAAAATCTAAAGTATTCGACCGAGCCTCACGTGGTCCATGAGTGACGCTCTTAAAACTAGAAGAATCCAGAAAATGGTTTTGAGAAAAAAACAAATATCTACGAGTAAAAACGAAGACAAACAATTTCGCATCAGGCAAAAATTTCGAAAAATGAAGGCGTTCTTTGCGGACTTCGGAGACGCCTCGGATGATGTTCTATATTTACTTGTTCCACATAGTCAAATTGCACCGGTTATCTCGATACGGCAATTCTTTTTCGCCACTTTGAAGAAAAAGTACGAGATGATCAGCTTGCGAAAAGCCGATCATCGGTAGTTTGCCATCACGTGAACGCCATGCAAAAATGCATATTCAAGTACGTTCTGCGATCACCGGGTCGAGAAATTTCTAATATCCATTATCGAGTGAGATTAGAACGATCTTGTCTAATATGAGCTTAGGGTGAATAACAGATTTATTAACGCGCCTAGGTCCGCCTTAAGACTATGGCAAACATCGCAACTATATAAATGAGAATTTACGACAAATGATCACAGTTTAAATCTGCGGGTTCGCTTGTTTCGTAGCAAGAGGATCTGTTCGAATATACAACTTGATATGGTTACGGAAATTTTATATTTCGCGTTTTGGATTGGAATCGTTGCTGCTAACGTACGTTTTTATTTTATTTTATATAATAGTGTCGAAGAAATTGTCAATTTTTGCAATGAACGACCAGAGGTATTTTCCATGATGATTTAACGCCGAATATGTTGATTTTTAGGGTGCCGTTATAATAGACAGTGATGATTACGATGAAATATTGAGAATGGCTCCAGGTATTACAGTCGAGGAGGCCCTGTCGGATTATGAATACTTACAGTATTTTAAGCAGGAACCTTCGAGTGAAGTAGGTCCAGAAACTAAATTATTTTTAAACATTCTCACAGATTCTCCACTATTTATTATTTCTTCACTATTTATTTATTCCTCCGCTCCCATTAATGAAAGTGCTTTGTTCTCGTAACGAAAAAAAACTTACAACACATGTGCACTGTCAATGTACTTCGTCTATAAAAGAGCTGTGGCGCCGATTTTATTTCTTGAAAAATATTTTTGCAGCTCTCTGATATCAAAGTCAATTTTTTCGTTGTGGTGTATCATAATCAATTATTTAATTACAGTGCCGAGACTTTTTTCAAGTGCTTGATTATTTGTGTTTTTCATTACGTGAAAATGGATATTTTTCCGTCAATGTGCTTGTTTGAAATAATTAATTAGTTCGATTTTTATCGTATTTTTCAAATGAACATTTTTGAAAGCTTTTCATTAATAATCTATTAAGCTTCTAACTAATGGAATTTAATGTTCTTAATTTGATACTTAACCCTTCCTTGACGTACTTATATTTGGCCACGATTTTGACACATTGGGTCAATTTGACCCGGATTGTACTTCATCCACCTGCCCTTAACAAACATTCGGTCGGATTTTATTCAAAAAAAATCCGAGATACATTTTAAACATTTCTTAATATGTCTGCATATTTAAAATTCGAAAAGTACAATATTGAATTGTTGTAAAAAATTATTGAAGACTTGCAATTTTGGGTTTGTTTGGGTTTGTCTGGGTTTGTTTGGGTTTGGGTTTGGGTACAAACAAACCCAAACAAACCTCAACATAAACCAATGAAAACAAAACGGGCGACAGATAATCCCGAATTCCTCAAACAGGTTGATTTTTCAGGAAAACATCAGTGATTCATTCAGAACTGTTGACACTGTCACGACAAAACAGGACACTCAGAACTATACTAAACAGGAGAATAGGACCGTGACTGAAGTAAAAGTTGACCAGGTGGATGGCTGTGAGCCCCGCATAAATGAGTTATTGGAAAATCTAGCAAAGGTAAATGTTCAAAACACGATCCTCGCGACGCCGGTTGTCATAATTAATAATGAGCATGAAAAAAAAAAAGCTACATTTTTTCGTGCAGGTACTAAAGAAAGGATTGGATCGCCTCCAGAGTGTAAGTTAACGGTTACCATATTTTGAGACCCAAAAACTAAGGTTCTCCCAATCCTTATGAGTTCGTACCGGGCCTTCGAATAATTGAAATACACTCATTACAAAAATTAAGAGAACAGTAGAATTTCAAAAAAAATTAATTGATTTTGAATAGCGGTAACTTTCTGAAAAATGGTCGTATCGTAAGAAAATGGGGTTTTAAAGCTTGAAATCTCTAGTTAACGAATCTCACCGGTAAACATTTTTTTAAGCACCATGCTCGTCGTGAATCTAAGAAACAGCGCGAGGCAAACATTTCCGATTTTTTTTTTTAAATCGTTCACCGACTCAATTTTTGTTTGTTTGAGCTTGTTGAATACTAGGATCATTTAGCCTGATTCTTCAGCTTCAAAACGGTATTTTTTGGACGTCTGTACGACCATTCGTCGCTGAGATATCGGCGTTCAAAGAAAAAAGGAGCTTTTTTCGTAGATAATCAATATCTCATGAACAAATAATCGTACAGCGAGGTAAAGGTGGGTTCCGTAAACTGGAATAAATTCTCTAAAAGCACTTTTTGGTACTTTAGAGAATGTTTTTTTCAACCTTAATATTGATTTGAGAAAGTACAAAAAAATGACTTTTTTTCCTGTTTTGGAAAATCCACGGTAACTTTGCAAATATTGCGAAAATGACTCATGTTTCTAGGTTTTTTTTTCAGTTCAACACATGCCCAAAGATCCCCTACAATTTAAAATTGATCGGCTGAACCGTTATTTTCGACCGAAGCGCCAAAGTTTTATCAAAAATGAAAGGAACACTTTTATCGTTCCTTAAACGTCAATTAATGATGATTAAAATAAAATAAAAAAATTTCCGTTCTTTTTTCTCACAGTTTCGCAATAACTTTTCTTTAAATCTTGGAAAAAGACAAAAAATCGAAATCTTGTTGAGCCCATGGATGATTAAAAAAAAAAAAATCGAAAATGTTTGCCTCGCGCTATTTCGTAGATTCACGCCAAGCGTGTGTGAGATTCGCAAACTAGAGATTTCAAGCTTTAAAACCCCATTTTTTTACGATTCGACCATTTTTCACGAAGTTACAGCTATTCAAAAATCAATGAAATTTTTTGAAATTTTACTGTACCTTATTTTTTGTAATGAGTGTAGTTGAAAAAAAAATATGCTAGTTACAGAATAATGGTACTAAAAACAATCATATGGCAGTGATAGGATGGAATGGAGAAAAACAATTTTTTTTTTCAGACGGGCAAAGAGAGTCACGAATCACACGTAAGCACAAAATACTAAAAATCAGTATAAATGGTTAAGTATGTAATACAACGGTACAATCGAATCGCCAATTGTTTTTATTTCCACTCATTGATTTATTTTATTTTTATATATTTTCCAAATGATTCTAAACAATTTTATATTCTGTTGGTATTCGGTATGGAAATTCAGGAGAAAGATGGCAATTCAACGGCCGATATTGGTGGTCCACCCGGTCAGCCTGAAAATGCTACAGAAAAGATGAAAAATCGTGTTACCGATGCACCCAACTATAACAGTGCGGCGCCATGGACAGATGTACCAACGGACTTTGACACGGTGAATAAGCGAAGAATACTTGCACATTCTATTTGAAAATAAATACCGTAGCACGACGCGGGACCCGAAACAGGGAGTCAATAGAAAAGTGCAACCACTTCTTCTTTTCAGGTGGATTTACCCGAAGAGCTCGATCATCCAACAGACGTAAGTGGATAACATCATAAATCACTCTTAGGATTCCGTATCTAAGCCTACGGCCAATAACCATTGTGAAAAAGCAAAAAAAGGAAAATCACCGTAAACTCTACCTTTTTACAAATGGTATTGCCGAAGAACGATCCAGATCCTTTGACAATCGTGACAATGCAGGACGATAGATGCTTCTCAATCTGCGATCTCTTATAATGATTTTGTGTCGATTATCTTACGCATTGAAAAGGTTGAAATAAAGCAGAAAAAAATAAATAAAAACGCCCCTGACTTTACCTTTTTACAGATACCAGTGATTGTAGAAGAGCGGAACTCAATACCAACTGTAAGTGCAAGACGCAACATATAATGACTCATTTGAGAACAAACATGGCTGTGACATTTATTAACTAGTGATACGAATTAGGTGTTAAGAAAAGACAACTCATAGTTTATAAAATAGGACGATCCTTATAGTGTTTACTTCTTGCAGGCAGAGTTGCCGAAGGAGAAACAGGATCCTTCGCTAGTCGTAAGTGTACAAACCAGGTGATCATTATCGAAACAAATTTTGGCTTGGTGACTAGCAAGGGAATATCACAAAGATCCGGATGAAAACAATAAAAGAAGAATAAACAGCATGAATGTTGTCATTTTACAGGTAGAAACGTCGGGAGACATAAAGAATACTCTACCGGAACAGGAAAAGTATCCTTTGCTGGAACAGGAAAAGACTCCTTCGCCGGAAGAAAAGAAGGATCCTTCGGCAGAAGAGAAAGAAGATCCTTTGTCGGAAGAGGAAGTGGATATTTGGTTGGACGAGGAAAATGATGTTTTGTCGAAAGAGAAAAAGGATCTGGGGTCAGAAGAGGCCGAGGATCGTTTGCCTGATGTAAGTGTATCAAGACTGCGGATAATTGTTTGGTCAGATTCAATATAGCCTTCATTTACATTGATTAGTTTCACGCATTAGAAATGCATAAAACCAAAATATAGAACAAATAACATGTTATACTTTTTTACAGGTAGAATCGTCGAACGAGGATCCCTTACCAGATGTGAGTATACAATAGTGCAGACTATCTGTCATCTATTATTCGACATTTCTGTAGGGTAGGCTGGAGTCAATTGGAACGTTTTTGAGAAAATCGGTTAGTGTGTCTTCATCTCATACCTTATCTGTTTGGTAATGGGCTTTAATTATAGCTAGATTATCTGGCTATATGATAGCATTATCGATTTTGCTTCTTACATGCCCTTAACTTAGGTAAAAGCTATTTAGAAAGCCTCGGAAAATGTTTCATTTGACCCTGTGTCGGGGTCAATAGAAACAGTGCCTGAGGTTAGTTGGAATAGGTGTTGTCAGCTGATTTAACTAAAGTTCTACTAAATCCAGGTACTGTTAATGACGTGTGTGAAGTGATAAAGTACGTTTGTCGTGAATAAAATATACTTTTAATCAAAATAATCAGTTTTATTGCTTTTTATTCCAGTTTGAGTATTACTGAAGGTATATTAAGGTTCTGTAATATTATTTTACCTATCGGACGATTTTTTGGCATCTAAAAAATAAAACAAGATTTGGAAAACTTGCTTGCGTATGAAATGTTTGTTCGGAATCAATAGGAACACGTTTCAATTAACCCCGAACCGTTTGTTTCAACTGCCCCCACAACCTCGCTTCTGATAATTTATCAAACAACAAAAAACCTCGATGTTGTAGGTAGGTACTGACCACAATAAACTCAACTAGGATATTTATAGTAATGATGATTGTAAACAACGCTGAAGAAGGAACAATAGTTTTGGAGCAATACGCAAGATACTAATAGTCAAAAAACTTACTTTTTGTGTCGAAAAAGCGATGCACCCACATAAAAATGTCCGACGCGAAATGAGCGACAGGTTCCGATACGCAAAGCAGTCTCTTCCCCCTCAGGGCCGCGCTGCTGTCACTAACCGTCTTCGAGTTATTCAACTTGTTTCATTTGACCCGTGTTTCTATCGACCCCAGCTTACCCTACTTGTACGTTCGTGGCAAGCATTCTTTGACAAGATAAAAATTGTTTTTGACTATGATTGACGAGAATATTTTTGAAAAACATCTAACACTATAAAAATCTTCGTTTTGTAGGTTGACTACCTTAAAGACGAGCAGTATCCTTCAATAGCCGTAACGGTACAAGACCCCAAAATATATTTGTCAATCATAGTGATGCAATATGAAAGCTGCGAGGGGAGGAAATGAAGCAACACAATAAAGTTTACTTTTATACAGGAGCGTGAGCTGAAAGAGCAGGATTCTTCATCGGACGTGAGTGTACGAGAGAATGGAGGACGTGTCGAAGAAATATCAAGCACCCTCAATCCTATTTTCCTAGAGGTCGGACCTTCGGAAAAACCAGTGCCTACACCGGACGTAAGTGCACAATCGAATGATTCTTTTTTCAGCTAACATTGAATAGGCCGTCGATATTAAGGGGTTGGGCCACTCTAGAGCCCGAAAAAATAGGCTTTTTGGGATTGTTTTTTCAGAACAACTACACAATAAATCGAGATTACAAAAAGGGTGTTTATCATACATATCAGTGACTGTATACAATAATTTTTTTTAAGCGATTAATTTCAAAATGGCGGCTGTGTAGCGTTTATCTCACAACTACATTTTTTTAAGTTGGCCGGAAACATAACTCAGACAATTTTCCACCGATTCACTTGAAATGTTGATGTATCTTGAAAAATACATTGTCTATGGAAGTACGTAGGATTTTTTTTTTATATTGCATAGTTCATTTGTTATTAACAATTTTCTGACGATTTTTTAGGCAAATTGTTCACTTTCCAAAAATTTGCATAAAAATCGTCAGATAACAACGAAGAAGATAACATCGTTAATAATAACTGAACTTACAATGTAAAAAAAAATCCTACGTACTTCCATAGACAATGTATTTTTCAAGATATATTCAACATTTCAAGTGAATCGGTCGAAAATTGTCGGAGTTATGTTTCCGGCCAATTAAAAAAATGCAGTTTTGAGATAAGCGCTGCATAGCCGCCATTTTGAAAGTAATTGCTTCAAAAAAATTATTATATGCAGTCACTGATATGTATGATAAACACCCTTTTTTGTAATCACGATTTATTTTGTAGTTTGTCTGAGAAAAAAATACCCAAAAAGCCTATTTTTTAGGCCTCTAGAGTGGCCTAAGGCCTTAATTCTTTGGCAATGCGAATCAAAACTGTTCAAAGGTACATTATTGTTAAGTTAATCCCTTTTCGACCGTTTTTCTTCCCGAAGATGAAAAATGAAAAACGACGCCGGTAAAGTTTTTGAGATTTAGTTGGTTTTGAAGAGTAAAGAAAATTGAGAAAGAATAAATGAGACTGAAAATAATTAAGGAAAAATATATTTGTACGAACAAATATTGGCATGCAAGGTTACTAAAAGATAGTCTGGAATGTCAGGCATGGTTGGCGCATTTCCGTTCATCAGAAATGGAATTTCAAAAATTCAATTGTAAAAATTGTGCCTTTAGCATAGAGTACGACAATTTTCACATCCAAAAATGGTCAAACGGCGCATATGCAAATATGCAATCGGAAAACCGCTGTTTCTCTTCAGCTTCCGGTCTCAAAATGTTTGCAAATATTTATGATTTGGGGATATACACGCAGCTACTAGGGAGATAATACACCCTTAAACCGAAATAATTAGAAAGTTAAAAAAAACGATAAAATGTACATTTTTCAACAGGTGGAATTATCGAAAAAGGACCCTTCACCAGTCGTAAGTACAAGGCAGGGCGTCATTTAAAAAAAAAAGAGCTAAGATGTCACGACGTTGAAGTTCGCTTCGTTGGAATGCAACGGAAAAGTTTTTTTTTCACATTTTCCAAATTTTTTTGGTGGATTTGAGCTACGAAAATCACGCAAACATTTTTCGAATTCTTATTTATCGATCTACAACAAAATCGCATCATACGATTTCGGATAATAATGAAAATTAGAAATGAAAAAGAATTTTCGTTGCGTTCTAATGATGCAAACTTCGACCCTATATGATGCAGGTACAATTGTTAGCATAAAATTGTGCGCTAAAACACTTACAGGTACATAAACACGAGGAGAATCCTTATCCGACCGTAAGTACCAGTCCACCTCCCTGTAAGAAATACGAAAGAAATTGGCAAAATGTTCAAAGTGAAAAGTTTTGTATTTACGTGATTGATTTTCATTTTCAGAACGAATTGAATAACGTTTTTGCCCTTATCAACACTTTAATCAACCGTATTACAGACATCGTAAAAACGACGAAAGATGAACGCGAGAATAGCGGAAACGAAGATAATGCCAATAAACCTTCCATGGTAAATATTTGAACAAAAATATTAATAAGAACGATTAAGGGGGGAGATACCTTTAGGCGAGGAAAATTGGTGATTTTGAGACTTAGGGTATGTTTTATTACTATTTTTGGCTGTTCCATGATATGGTTTTATTTACTTATTGAACTTAAAAAATGGCGGCGGCATGGCATGCTCTTCCAAACGGGTTGCGGCGGATGTTGTCAGACGGCGTGACACGTAGCGTCGGCGGGATTGATCTGACAAAAACCAACGAAGATTTTTCTTCAATTAACATTCATACGTCGAATATGAACCAAGAAAAAGTAAGAACTTTTGAAAATTTATGAAATGGTGCGCTTGGGAACAAAAAGATTGAATTTTCCGAAAAAAAAAAAATGGCTACATGTTGCAATAAAAAAGAATTTTTTAACAATAATTTGCAAGGACATTTACGGTCATATTTCATACAATAAGGTGAGAAAGATTTACAGTAAATTTAATCAGAATCGGTCGATTAGTTTTTTTTAGCTATACGTCACGTCAGTTTTGAGAATGAAGTTTCGAAGTGCTATTTTGAAAGATTAATTAAAAAACATACCATGTAACAGTCAAAAGTAATAAAACACCCTAAATCTAAAAAATGGTGAATAAATCTTTGTTTAAAAAAAAACATGAAAATCAACAAATTCCTCGCCTAAAGATATCTCCTTCCCTTAACCGTTCGACAGCACATCTCCGTAGCGAATCATAAATTGCACGTGGGGTCAGACTGACCCCAAGTTTTCGTCTTAAAAAATATTGACAACTAACTTTTTAACCAAAAAAAAACGACGAAGTTTTTCGTTGCAACTTTATTTACCTTTAAACACAGTAAGATTTTCCGAAAAAGTAATTTATCGAAAAACGACGTTTAATTTGTAAAAATTTCGTTCATGTAAAAAAGCCCTGCCCCGAAATTTTCAAAAAAGTGCCCCTACATACGAATTTTCTCTGAAATGGACTGCCTCTGCAGACTGAAAATCCATTCGTCAAGGATGAGACTGCAAGGAACTGTAGTGACAACGGCGCGAACAAAACGACAGGAGCAGTCAAATGTGACGACGAAGAGATTGAACTTGATATTTTCTTGAACAAACTCAAGGCGGTAAATACTGAGAAAAAAAATAATCGCTATCATTTAAAGCAAGGTGGCGAGAAGTCATCATTCACGAATAACTGTACTTATTTACTTGCAGCTGCTAAAGAAAGTGCAAAGTGATGTGCCCGAGGTAAGTTGACAAGAGAACTGACGATTGTTCAACGACGATATTTATGACGATTCATATGTTCGCAAATAAGAATAAGAAGGGGCTTGATGAATTATTTTTTCTCTAATACAGCCGACAAAGACCGACGACAATCGTCCTCCGGAAGTGAGTATAAAATTCTAATGATCGTGCAACTGAAATAGAAATTAAAGGGAAACGTGTCCTTGGCGTGTCCAATTTGTATCGAAGAAGATAAAAATGTTGTACTTTTTTTCAAAACAAATATTTCTTGTTAACGTTAATAACTTCATTTAAAATCGAAGAGTGATTGACATAAATTAACATTAATAACTTGTGATTGATATGAATTAACGTTAATAACTTCATTTAAAAGCAAAGAGCGATTGACATAAATTATTTCGTATATTCAAAGCGATAAATGGCACGACTGCATGAGAGGGGCTTAAGGGGTTTCAAGCAAACGCCTTTTGCAAGTAAAGTCTTTTTCGATAACGCGGTTGAGCCTGATTTCGAGAGACGTCCCCAGTATCAAAAAAAATTAACGGGGCCTCCATATTATTTCAATGTTGCCTTTTAAAATATGCATTTGCTCCATCTAAATGTTTTTTACATTTTTTTACATTTTTTCTGATTTTTAAATTTTTTTTTCTGATTTTTTACATTTTTTCTGTTTTTTTTTACATTTTTTCTGTTTTTTTAAGATTCTTTCTGTTTTTTTACATTTTTTTCTGATTTTTTTCACATTTTTTAACATTGAAAATTGGCGATATACATTATTATTTGCATATATTTTAATTTCATTTCAATTTACAGGAAGCCAAAAAAACGTCGGAAATGAAAGGTTACGGCAATACGGTCGAAATTATGCCTGACGAGAATGCATTTAACAGAGACAGCGCGAAAGAGGCAACAGGATATATTCATTTCAAGATAAAATGCCTTCACGAGTCGAATGTACGCCCTCGTCATAGACCGGTAATTATACAGAAAAATATCTGAAAATCACCTTACGTGTAAAAAAAACAGGAAAAGCGCGAACAAAATAAAACTAATTAATTACACTTCCAGGCATACCCGGAGGGCTATTTTCACGGGGTAAGTTATTGTACAGTAGTTACAATTGTGAGAAAAAGATCACAAACGCATTCACGAAACAGAAACAATTTCAGATACGTTAAATCGTTTTTCGAAATCATTCACTGTTGTTGCGACATATATCTTTTCATAGACAATTCTTTCGTTTACGTTTTTTAACTGCACAATCGTTGGAATGATTTTATTTATAAAATGTTAGTAATGTGACTCACTGCACTGAATGTTCGCTCAAAATAACTATTTTTCTGTTTTCGAACGTTGGTACAAAAGTTGAGAGGTTAGGCTACTGAGTCGACCCGAAAATCAGGGTTATTTAAAAAGAATCATTTTGAAGAAATAAAATGATTGAAAAATCGTTTGGATATTTATTTGTATGTACATTAAGGGGCCAGTCCACTTTGGAGCCACGAAAAAAGGCTATTTTCGCGATTTATTTTTTTTTATAGGATTTTACAAAAGATATGAATATAAAAGTTGTTGGGTTTGAGAAATAAATTCGTGAAATACATTTAAAAAAAATTCAATTCATTTTTATTCATTTTTAAGTACAAAAACTATAGTTTAACGTAACGCCTCAAAAATAGGTGGGCTAGGTAGCTCCATCACGACTCGGCAACGGCTTGTCTGAAACAAAAAAAAATCAAAGTCCATTAGATTCAGTATGACACCAGCTTCAAAATAACCCTCGGATATAAAGTTTGATTGAAAAATAAAAAAGTGGCAGATGAAAAACGAAAAAAAGTTTTTAAAAACGCGTTTTTTCGCAGTTTTTCGCAAAAAAAAGAGTAAAAATCAAAATTTTAAAACCATCGAGGGTCATCTTGTTGCGAATCATGTTTACAATATGTGGTTCAAATTTCAAGATAATCGGTTTATTAGTTTTAGAGGTACGATGGAGCTAGATTTTGAAAACGTTGTTTCGACAAAAACGCGTTTGAAGTTTATACTATGAAAAACTCTTACCTAAACTCAATCGGCAATTCCTGCACCGTACAAAATCCCTTCCGATTGCTCATCATCGTCGATTTCTACAAGTCTTGCTTGCTTTCGATTTTTGAAATTTTCAAAGTGCACTGGCCCCTTAACAAAGTTTTGTACCAAATTTTATTTTAAAATATTGATAATTAAAGAAATCATGCAATCTGGGTTTAGTTCCGAAAAGCCCATACCGCATTTCTATTTTATTTGAATTAATGAGTAGTTAATAAGTTTTTCTATTCCATTTTAATAAATGTTGATCTTAAAGAAAAAATGTTTCCTACAAAAGTTGTAGCCTATAAAAAGATTGATCTTTTATGTTGTACACACTTTTGTCTAAAATCATTCTGTTTCGAGAAAAATCGGTTAATGCTCCAATAAGTGCATTTTGCTAAACTCCATTGGTTTCGATATTATCTAATTACGCACTTTACCGCGGGAAGGTTGGTCTTTAAAGTGCATATTTATTGTTTGGTTTTTTGTATTTTATTTAATTTTGTTGCTTCTTTGAATTTTTTAAAATGGGTTTGTTTGGCTTTAAAGACTAAACTGCACTTTAAAGACTACACTCCAACCTTCCCGCGGTGAAGTGCGTAAGTAGATAATATCGGAACTAATGGAGTTTAGCAAAATGTACTCATTGGAGCATTATCCCATTTTTCCCGAAACAGAATGGTTTTAGACAAAACCTATATGGAACATAAAAGATCAACCTTTTTATAGGCTACAACATCTATACGAAACATTTTTCTCTGAAATCAACATTTGTTAAAATTAAGTAGAAAAAGTTTTTAAAAAATCATTTTTTGTGAATTTTGACCTTGAAAATCAAATTTGCGAGTATTTTCACTACCATATTCGTGATCAACGTGTCAGTATACATGGGTACACGAAAATCCAAATTAATCGACGGTACGAGCTTTTTGGGCGGTACGGGACTCAGTAGTGTATTTGATGTTGGCCACCCAGTTGATGGAAAAAAACGTGTTATTCTTCTTAAAATAGATGATATTGGCTAAGACTTGACCAAACTTTTTTGTTATCGAGTTTTAATCATTAAAAAAGAAAATCGACTTTTCGAGAAAAAATGACATCAGTATTGTGAATAAGTAATGAAAAAAAATGTTGAGAACATCGTCGGTCAAACCTGAGATATTATTACACTGAATAAGTGTACCAAATTTCCAGTCGATTCGTTCACAAGATGTCGAGAAATCGTGTACACCATTTTGAAAAACATAGTTTCGAGAGAAACGCATTTAAAGTTTCACCAGCAGTTCTATCGTTGTAATTATAAGTGTACCTACAACCTGCGATCCTTCCATAATATGTTGGATCTTCATCTTCAATTTGAGCCGCCTCAAGCGACGTACGGGTGTTCGGCATTTCCACAGTAGCCTAACCCCTTAACGAATATTTTTTTTCCCGGCTCTAAGCATTGTGCTCAGCGCGAAAATGATACGAATTTTGGACCTCTCTCAATGATCTTTTTTCTTTCATTTTGACGTTTCGTCAAGTCATTGTTCGGCCATTTGATTGTTACAATATTGACGTTGACAAAAGTACCGACCGTGCACATCCGCTGAAATAGTTTATAAATGAAATATTTCGACCTGGTTTTTTCAGAGTTTCGTTGGTCGTTTACGTGGAGCTTTGGCCGCATTTCGTGACGCTGCTCATAACGCCAAGAATGACGCACAGGAATATTTGCACAAAAAAAGAGATAGCGTAGTGAATTCTGAGCCAGCAACAGTCGAGGTGAAAAAGACTCGATAGTAAATACTCGATGGGAAAATGAAACTTTTCAAGTCTGTCCCAACCATTGTATCAAAAACGGAAAAAAAAATTGACGAAAAATGTAGAAAGCGATGGAAGAACATGAAACATTGTTATTTTTCATTACTGTTTGCATCGTATCTTTGTCAAACGTCGAGGCAGGAAAGGCTTCGAGCGAAGAGGAGATATCTTATGAGTAATAAATTTGCGTACGTCATCTAGAACTATGTACACTTTTTCTCACATTACGCTAAACTGGCTTCACACCGAAATCTACGAAAAATTCTGAACCTTGCGAGTGTCGATGGGAAATCAGATAAACATTTTTTTAATAATTAAATACTTGAATTTTCAATTGATGGAAAATAAAAAAGACACTTGACCAATTGGAATAAAAAATAATAAATAGTTTATTGCACGTGAGTGATGCAGTCGCCGCTCACGGAATGAAAAAATGAAAGCAAAGTTAGCAAAAACCGCGTCGATGTATCGTTTTTATTTCGTATATGAGTTTTGTAAAAATAGTCCATTTTCAACGGGTTATGCCTAGTTGTAACACTCGAAAACAGTTCATTTTCAGGATTTTTTAAGGCAGTCCTTCCGTCAGGCTTCATTCCATAGGATTTTCATAACTTTTTTTTTATCTTCACTAAATATAATAATAATCGTCTCTGTAAAATTTCAGGGTCGTTTATCGACCTAATTACAGAGAAAAGAAATATTAAAATTGCCTATTTTTGTGAAGGAATTCCGAGACGACATACAAAAATCCAATTTCCGGTCGCTACAAAGTGTATATAATAGTGGGAATCCGTCGGATTCATACTTAACACTTGTAATAATCTAGTGCTCTCAGAAAAAAATTACACTTATTGACCTGATTTTTATGTAATATCAAGTTTAATTTGAACTTCCGGTATTGGATTTATTACCACTTGCTACGATAAAGATACGTGACAGCAAGGCAACAGCTGACTGTAGTCCTAACCTCATCTCACTCATTCGAATTACCACACATATTTCATTTTTAAAATCAACAGTTTACACATGGAAAATTTAATGACAATTTTTTTTGCATATGTTAAAAATATAAATTGGACAAGTCTCAAGTATGATCAGTGGTATTACTAGTGTAAAGCGATAGGACTACCTTAATAGAATTTTTTAATGATAAACTTCTACGCAGTCAGGTATTTGAAAAAGTATCACCTGAAGAACACTCTGTAATTCTTTTGTGTAAAAATAGTTAACTATCATTGATTCACAGGCAGATAAACTGGTTTCTGAACCAGGTTATCTAATATTCAAAAATCAAACAGATTTCGTTGGTATGTTTATTAGTTTAACCTACCATTAATCGAAGGAATTTCCGAAATATCAAATTTTAAAAACATGTCTCGTGTTCAAAGTGAGTCTCGATTTTTACGAAAAAAATGGGCATTTTCCGTTCATCAATTCGAAAGTATACATCGGAAAAAAATCTTTTGCTAAAATACTATATTACATGTAGAAAAAGCCTCAAAAAGTTCAGAAAGATCGATGCAGTAGCTTTTGAGATATTTTGTTCACCGACCTTGAAAACGTACTTTCGAGAAAAAAAAAGCGCTTAAAGCCTTTAAAAAAGCGTTTAAATCACCTTGAAATGTTCAGGGAACATTTATAGGATAATGTCAGAATATATTGATTTCCAAAAAAGCGATTTTTCGACTTTTACAACTAGACTTAACCCCTTAATACGATTGTACATACTTTTCTAAATATTTGCCGGACACAAAGCATCTATGAATTGTTAAAAAACGCCGACTCGAGATGAACGAACGAACCTCTCAAAAAGTGGCATTGAAAAAAAAACGCTACAAAGTTATCTTTGTCCGACGAGGCAACTTCCCGTCCGCGTTAAATGAACGAAATGTATACGATTTATTTCTTTTGCCTCTATTCGAGAGACAATAAATTTCTATCCTCTTTGTTACGGGATTAAAAGTGCCACTTTATTTTTTTCACACAGAACAATGTCCTCGCCGCGTAATATAATAATACCCTGAGCAATCAGACAGAATGTTTATCACAGAGTCCCGAGGTTATTGACATTCATTTGAGTTTTATGTTTGTTAAGCTAACAAAGCGTCACGAGGTCCGCACTAATGCGTAGTGGCAAATACCAGAATAACGATAGAAGGAAAATAAAGATACGCGCCATGTACGTCGTGGCCTTATCACGAAACTTTCGGGTTCTTGAGTTACGGTCTCGCGTCATCGTAACGGGTAATGGGTATTTTATTTTCATCTGTATTAACTCGAAAGAAGAAAATTTCCGGTTTTTCGTGACTCGGGAAGGGCAATGGCTTACGTCTTGAACAAAGTATACTTATGTTGAAGAAGTAGTCAACTCGAAGAACAAACAATTCATTCTGTTCTGAATAACTATGAATTTGTATTAAAATTCGACGGTTTATTTTTATTGCTCCGAATAGTCGATTTTTTTTCGATCAGTGAACATTATCGGCTATCCGGTGGCACGAAAAGATAAAAAAAATCTTCGTAGAAATAACACATGGGACTGATGTATTCGAAACAAATGTTTTCGCCTAAATGCAATAAAATAAAACTTGTGAGCGTGGCGTCCATTAAGTGCAGCTCAAACAGAATAATGCAAGCAATTTGCTTGTGGAAAATCGACGGAACGTTTTTGTGTAAATATTTTCAACTTTTCGATCTCGACGACCCGTTCGTTGCATTCTCTCGGCAGCACCGTTTCTCAAACAAATAGTGAATTATGAGGAACTTCCGAAGCCTCTTAATATCGTGAATCTCCAATGCCATGCCTCGAATCACAAGAGCCCCCGGAAGATTTATTCTTGTCCCCACTCAATTTCAAGAGCGCTCGTAAGATAGTAAACATCGGATTCCCATAAAATGCGAAAAGTTGAATTACGATTTCGTAGTTTGAGATACTCCGTGCCCGTATTGCATCCACCAAAAAAAAAAAACGTTCATTCGAATTCGTCTATTCTTCAATGATGACTCGACGAGGATTATTACTGGCTCTACTAGGGCTCGTGATCACTGACGTAAGTATCCCGACCGAAAGTACGACTCGATTTTTCACTAACGGAAAAAAAATGCACGTTTCTCGTCTCGAGACTGACGTCGTGGGCGCAAATTTAGTTCCAGTGCGTCCTGAGCTTGGGCCCGGTTGATAATGCAGTGTTCGTATACGACGATATTACCGAGATCAACGAAGATGATTACGTGAGCGAAAATCTCGACGATGTTCAACCGGAAACAACGCAAACGCAGAGGATAGTCAGCGACATGACCGAAGTTACGAATAACACCGAAGTGACGGCAGTTTACACAATGGAAACCACCAATAATGGAAACGAAGCCGAAAGTGGCAATACTTTAACGACCAATAAGCCAACAGAACAAGCCCACACTACTCAGCGGGTAAGCTCGCGCACGGTTCGACCGACGCAATATCGTGTGAATCGGAATATTGATCGATTGTCATTTTCTACAGCCCCACAAGGAAATACCGTGCTTTTTCTTGCCGTGTGACAAAATTGACAAAGTGATCGAAAAAATTCGGGACAAGATCAAGGGGGATATCGAATGGATTTTTGCACGCGACCAGCCGGCAATGGAGGTGAATAAGGGCATGCTTCGACCGATACCTAACGCCTTTTGGGGGCTTGCCCGTGCTATGACGACCCGCGATGACAGATCGTGAGATATCGGGCTCGCTAAGCGAGAAAATTTAATCATCACTTCGAGCGAATCCGCACGTGTTCGATCGTCAATTGGCCAACGTTCCTTCTCGGCGTAAAGAACGAACAAAAAGAACGTTATTCGCGTATCTTCGTAACCGATGAGGTAGAGTCATTTTGGAAAATTCGAATTTACGAGCTCTCTCGACGGTTATAAAATATCTTCGGGTATTCGAACGGTTCGATTGTCGTCGTCGTTCCAACAGTCGACCGCTACCATTTCTAAACTTCCGTCTTCGGCGAGCGTCAACATCTGTTTCGGCGCGTTTTCCTTGGCTTTCGTGACCGCGTCGTTGCTCATCACCGGTATCAAGCTCGCTTGTCCGAGTTCATCGCCCATCGTGAATTGTTGCAGTACTCGCATGAACAACGGTTGCCCGTCTCTCAGACTTCCATCTGAAATGCAATGAAACGATATTTTTACCCCAGGTTTTATAAAAAAGGAACAGAATGGACACCGTGCATCCATGAATGAAAATAATTATGTGGAATTGAAAGTATATTAGTTCTGTCATCTCTGAACTAGATGGTGCTGAAACTTGCGCCGTTGGAATGCAACGAAAATTCTTCATTTTCTCCATTTCATTATTTCTTCATTTTTGTCATCTGAACTCTTCTTTACCGCTTTTCGTTACGAATCTTTGATAAGGATCCTCAAAGAGATTTCGGTATTTTTTGTAGTCTGAATGTGCCGAAAAAGATTGTCGATACGATGAAAATATATTTTCGTTGCAGTCCAACGATGTAAACTTCGATACCATTGAGCTAGGACGTTTGGAGGGCGGTGGAGAACGCAAAAAATATTGTCCCGTTGACATGTCTCACGAATAATTATTCATACTTATCGAAAAGCAGAACTTGGTCAAAGACGTGCCCGGAGAAACGAGGGAAGGCATTTACTTCGTCGGAGAAGTTTGTCCGTGAAAATTTCCGCGAAAATTAATTTTCTCTAAACAAGGTACCGAAAAATCCATTTCGGCAAATCAAATTCACCGACAGAAAGAAATTATACGTCTTTGGAAATTTTGTATTCGCTCGGAATTGAGAAAAATGGGGGCATTTTGACGGGAGGTTGAAAAATGTTGTCGACAGTTTAAAAAAAGATAATGGTGTTGATGGGTAATTATTGCGAATATATTTACATTGTAATATTCCTCAGCGCATTTCGTCTTAGCGGATCATGATTATTATCCAAAGCAAGTGAAAAGTAGTGCGAATATTCTATTATTCATGTATCATTACTTGTTTAAGGGGTCTTCGCGATTTAGACGCTAAAAAAAGTTTTTTTCATGAATTTCTTTGATCGGTTTGTATTATAGATATTGATATAAAAGTTGTTACACTTAATAAATACACTTTCGAAATATATTTAAAAATATATATATTTATTTAAGTCACTATTTATAGACGAAAATGGTAGTTAAAAAAATGCCCTAAAAAAATTGTAGGTCTGCCCTGTTGATGAAATCTCGGAGATGGATCATCCGAAACAAAAAAATCAAATGGTTTTAGATTCAGTATGTTAATGGCTGTAGCGCATATTATACGATTTTTTATATATGCAAAAATAACAAAATGGCGGACATTTTTCGAAAAAACAAAAAAAAACGTTTTTTTTCTCCGTTTTTGACAAAAAAAATAGCAAATAGCCGAATTACATTCTTTTTATATGCGCTATCGCTATAGTTGTAAAGAATATATGGTTAAAATTTCATAAGCACCGGTTCAGTAGTTTCGAAGATTTTATCAACAAGCCGTCGAAAAACGATGTTTCGAGAAAAACGCGTTTAAAGTTTGTTTGGGTTACATAAATACATAAAAAGATGTTTTTTTAAATGTATTTCGAAAGTGTAATTAAGTGTAACAACTTTTATATCGATATCTATAATGTAAACCTATCAAAAAAATCATGAAAATAGCCTTTTTTAGCGTCTAAAGTGAGAAGACCCCTTAAAGCCTATCAATTACAACCAAACAATGCACAATACATTGTTTTATTTTCTATCTGAAGAAATTTGGCCATGCATAAACCAAATGCAACGCAGAGGCTCTTGGAATAGAGATGTTTCGGAAGAGAGATAATGTGAGATAAAATTGTCGGAATTAGACGTTATGGATGTCACATGAGATTTTGCAAAATAGAGATATTCCGGATACGAAATATTGTGGAATTGTGATCTTTACGAATAGAGATGTTTCGGCAGAGAAATGTTTAAGGGGTTAGGCCACGGTAACGGGTATAAAATCATATGAGAGTTAAACAATTTTTTTTCGTGTGCAAAAGTGATTCTCTCATGAAATTAATTACACATCTATTTAGTATGAATATTAAGCTGTTGGAAAATATACACATTTTGTTCGATGTACAAAATGGCCGTCTACTTGAAACTTCTCAAACAGCTTTTTTCCAATTGGCGTGACAAATAACTTCAACAATTTTCACTCGATTTACTTCAAATTTAAAAGTTATGTTCCTAATTGCATTTCGCAGAGAAGTACGTACGGAATTTCTGATTAATCGAAAACTTTTCATTTTATGAGCAGTTTATGAGCAGTTATAACGAAATTTTTCACTGAAAATTCATTTCTTAAGTTTAAATACCTACAACTTTTGAATAAAACAATGTTTTTTAAATTCCATACGTACTTCTCGAGGTATTCTAATGTAGATTGACGAGAATTTTTGTTTTTTGTTCTAGGTAAAAAATTGTGGATGCTAAATGTCACGCCGCGGAGCGCCTAAAAAAAGATAACAAAAGAAAATATTAGTGGTCGGCCATTTTGTACATCGAATAAAAATATATATATATATTTTCTAACAACTTGATATTCATAGTAAATAGATGTGTAATTAATTTTATGAGTGAACCACTTTTTCATACGAAAAAAAATTGTTAAATTCGCACATTATTTTGTACCCGTTAGTTTGGCCTAACACCTTGAGAAATGAGATATTTTGGAATACCGATGTTTCTGATTAAACCTGCTCCAGAATAGAGATATTTAAGAAGAAGAGTGTTTGAGAATAGAGAAATAAAGAATAGAGTCGTTGTTGTGCCGAAATATTTTATACGAGGTATTTTTGGTAAGAGCAATTTCATTCGGGGAAACTTTTGAGTGCTTTTTTTCGGAGGAAAATATATTTTCGCTAATTTCAAAGGACTAGCTCGCCTAGAGCAGGAAGGTGGACAGAATATCTTGCTGATTACGTTCGTCGAGCTAACCGTTGGCAAGGAAGTTCTGAAACTGTAGGGTGCTCGGGTTGGCCAAGCTGATAAGTTGAATTTGCTCCTCCTTGGGGGTTACCAAGGGGTCGATAACCGGAGGTATCGATATTACGGGAATCGGCGTCACATCGTCGTCCACATCTTCGCCAGTTCCAGCCAAATCGATAGTCTCCAATGGCGCCGTTTGAATCGCTCGAGGCTCTGACCCAACACGTCGTGTCGTTCGAAATGTAATGAAGAAAACAATAAGTTCAAGCACATGTCGGATCACAAATTGAATTAGGGTTCCGTAGCTCATATACGCATATGATGACAATATTAAATAAAAACTGAAATAACTTTCAAGTTGGCGCATTAATCTGATGTTTATGGAAGAATTCAAGCAATGTTCGACATTTTTCTCGACAATAAAAACTGCGATGATTTTAAAAAAAGGTATCCACAAACGACTACAAATTATTGCAAATTCTTCGATCAAAGATATACCAAAGTAGTGACGACGTTGAAGTTTGCATCGTAGGAATGCGATTATTTTTTATTTAATTTCCCAAATTTCCTTTGGCAGATTTGAGCTACGGAAATCACGCGAACATTTTTAGGATTCTTATTTGTGGCGTTAAAGTTTGCATCGTTGTAATGCAACGAAAGTTCTTTTTTTATGTTTCTTTATTTCTTCATTTTTATTATAATCCATTTTTTTCCTTCCTTGAAGTCGTGGATCTCTACCAAAGATATGAAAAATCATTCGAGTAATTTTCGTATCCTAAAGCTGTGAAAGAAAATGTGGGCAATTAAAGAAAGGTTACTTTCCGTTGCATTCCAACAATGCAAACTTCAACATTATTCTTATTTAGCGATTTATAATAAATTTGCAGAGTATGATGTTGGATAATAATACAAATTAGTTTTAACAAAAATTTCGTTGCGTTGCAACGATGCAAATTTCAACCGTACGGGTAGTGGGAGGAGGTGGTGGGCGGCTTCGCTCCGACAAACGAACGGAACATCGTTGGAACGCGACGCAAATAAATTCTTCGTCATCGATAACATTTCTTTTCAGCCGATTTAGCTATGAAAATAAACCGAACATGTTTGCGTATTCTTATTGCAGATTTTACGACTGCAAGTTGCAAAAAAAAGTTTTGAATTATAATAAAAAATATGAATAAAAAAAATAATATTGATTTGAAAGAAGTTAAGAAAATCGTTGCATTCCAACAATGCGAACCTCAACGGCCCAGAAAACATCATAATGGGCATGAAGTTTGCACCGTTGGAATGCAACGATTTTTTTTGTTCAATTCCTTCCTCTCATTATTATCCAAAATAATATTTTGTAGACTTGTGTTGTACATCACTAAGGAGCCCAAAAAATGATCGCGTGATTTTTATAGCTCAAATCTGTCAAAAGAAATTTTGGAACGCCAGGAAAAAAAAAATTTCGCTGCATTCCAACGATACAAACTCCAACATCATAAATTAAAAGGGTAAATATACGGAAGTGTCACTTCCGCTAAAAAGAGGCTGTAAATTTTGTTATCAATTCTTTGTGATTATAACATTGATTCAATTCCATTTTCAACTTTCGAACGCGCTCTCAAGCGATTCTTATTAGATGTGGGTAAAATGTAAACATGCAAATACAATGCGCGAATAGGTCACCAATATATTGAACAACACAAAAGTAAACACACCAATATATATCGAGACTTAGGTAAAAAAAATTTCGAAAATATTCAGTTTATATTTCACAATGGAGTGTACTGATTGTACAGGCTTGTAGACGCGTGCACTTTATTTCAAAATTGTACCGATAGTATAGAAGTTTGCAGAAACACGGAATACTTTCACGCGAAATAAAATGTTCGCAGTATGGAGAGAATGCTGTGTTAAATGAAAAAAAACCTTTGCAGTGGCGATGGCAACGGGTTGAAAAAGTGAAAATAATAATAATAATAATAAGGAAAAAGTGTAATTTCACACAATCGATCAAAACAGACACTTGGCTACACAATTCACATTTATCTCTTAACAAGTGTTGCTTGTTAGTGTCCCTGTATATAATTTTGAATCCGCTGCATCAAATATTTCTGATGGAAGAGTTGAAAATGAATTCGGAAACAGTGTGTAACTGGAGCAGCTAAATCCAAGAGGCGTTAGAACACTGGCTATTATTCAATTTTTCCGACCAATTGGGTGGTCTTGGGAAAATCGTTGAGATCGACGAAGCGAAATTCGCAAAACGAAAATATAATCGCGAAAAAATTATGTAGGGCAGTGGATTTTCGGTGGATTTGAATGTGAATCCAAACAAGTATTCATGGAAAAGGTCTATCATCGAACATCAGCGATATTATTAGAAATTATGAAACGTCGTATTAAACCGGGAACGACAATCATGTCTGATTGTTGGAAGGTCATGACGTTGAAGTTTGCATCGTTGGAATGCAACGAAAATGATTTTCTTTTTTCTCGAAATTTTCCTTTGGCAGATTAAAGCTACGAAAATCACGAAAACATTTTGTAGGCTTCTCATTTGGCAATTTACAACAAATCTGCAAAATATGATTCTGAATAATAATGAAAATAAGACATTAAGGAGAGATATACACCTAGATGGTCGAGGTCGAGGATTTAGAAGCTCTGAACATTCCGTCGACCGTAGAAGACCTACACTATGGGTATCAATGATTCCATGCAAGTTGACAAATCTCATGCTTTATTCTTTCCCAAATTTTCAAACCTGTTTTTCTCAAAACCACGTTTTTCAAATCGGTACCCAAAATATCTCGAAAACCAATGAACCGATTGCCTTGACGTTTTTTGTGGTTATTCTATACACCATTATCTAGTACTTGTCATAGGATTTTTTTCCCGTTACTTAGTTTTTGTTTTATAGGCAAAATAATAACTAATTGTTTGCCCAAAAATCACTATTTATGTTCAAACGTCCGCCATTTTGTCATAAATCGATATTTTCAAAATCGGCTATGACAAGTACTAGATTATAGTATCTAATTTAATAATCTTTTTGGTTTTTTTCAGATGATTTTTGAAAAAATGCCAGTGGGTACCGTATACGCAGATTTTTTTTTACGACGCTCCAAGGATCATACAATATCCTTGTATATTTTTGATATTTTTAAATAAAGAAAATTAAACATATTTTTGAATGTATATACTTTTGGATAATCAAAACCCCAATTCGAAATTTCAGATAGTTTTCCTTGAAAAAATTCACGAAAATGACCTTTTTTCCGGCTCCTAGGTGTATATCTCCCCTTAATAAAAAAATTCGTTGCGTTCCAACGATGCAACTTCAGCCCCATTGGAAGGCCTACAATTGTCTTAACGAAGAAGGTGGATTGCAAAATGATCATACTTTTTCTGCTTTTATATTTGCTACTGATGTATTTGATTTATGCACAGGATTTCAACATCTATCGGTGAATCATTTATTAAATTTCGTCGATCCAGATTCGGGAGCATATACACAACATTTTGGAAGAATATGGCGCGATGCTCGTGGTAATATCCCAAAATTCGGACGACGTGATTCCCACATGGCTGGTTATATTGACGATTTTCTATTTCGTCGAGTTGTCACCGCGCAGAGTAAACGCGTAGATGCTATCTTCGATGCTATTCAGCAATTTGATAATGAAGAATTGTCAAAATAGTTTGTATGTCTATTGTATTTTTAAAGAACAGAGTATTGCTTTGAGAAATCGTGAAAAAAAAACGTTCGAAAGATCGACGAATAAAAATCTTTAAAAAAATATTTATTGACATTGTTTTTGTTGATGCGCTGCCATAATAATATTAAAAATGATGTTTTTTAACTGTAAGAAACCACACACAAAAAATAAGGGGTGAGATGCAGTCAGAATTTAAAAAAGGTCGATTTTTTTAATACATTTTCTTGAAGTAAGATGTTTCGAAAATATTCCCTAAAAATTTCAAGTCAATCCGATGAATAGTTTCCGGGATATCCCACAATTAGTGAAGGGGCGTCGGGTGCCCATGGCAGGTAGCGGACGGCAGCCGCAAGCAACCGGTTTCGACCCCCAAAGGCAGAATGAGGTTGAAGTTTGCATCGTTGGAATGCAACGGAAATTAATATTTCTGGGTTCCTTCCATTTTTTTTGACAGATTTTTCCTACCAACAGCCTTTGACCATTTTTTGAGATATTTATTTTGCGATTTACAATATAAATCTAAAAAAAAGATCTATAAAAATATGGAAAATAAAATGTAAAAAAGAACTTTCGTTGCGTTCCAACGATGCAAACTTCAAGCTCGCAAGGCGGAATGCTTCGAAGACAACAACAAATTAATATTTTGGAAGCTTCCACATCGGCAGACGCCCTATTGTATGGGCCAGGAATTGATGATTCGATGTAAGTAATTTTTCATTAGTATTTCTATACATAAACCAAGTGTAAAATTGGAAAACTTTCAGAAATTTTCAAAAATGTATTACTCAAAAACTATGAACTTTAGCAAAATTTTATAAAGAATACGTTCGTTTTAAAGTTGCCCAAAATGTTTTAAAAAAATAATTCATCCCGAAAAACTTTGATTTTTTGAAAAATTGTTTTAACAATTGGCTATAAACAATTAAATGCCCGACTTTTCGGCAAAAAATTGTGATATTCGGATTCAGCGGATCAAAATACATAAAAGAAAAGTTTAGCTTCATCCATCGAGCTAAAAATTTTACGAACATATAATACGGTATTCGCATCGAAAAACTTTAAACGCGTTTTTCTCGAAACTATGTTTTTCAAGTCGGTGACCACTATAATTCAAAAACCACTCAATGGATTTTGATGAAATTTGGTGTGCTTATTGATAGCATAAGAAAGTTATTTGTCGGGAGCCGCCATTTTGTTAATTTGTGAAAAAAAAGCTTCGATTAAGGACTAGATTCATTTTTAAACTAATTACTTTTTTTGGTTTTTTGATTTCAGATGATCCAGTACAATTTTATGATGGTCACCGCAAAGCACTACATGCCGAAGGGGGTCCGACAAAGATGGCGATATTTCTATAAATAATAAATATTTTTCTTTGAAAATTTGTACAAGTCAAGTTGAAATGTAACATAAAAAGTCTGTGTAACCACTTCTGCAAAACAAACTTAATTACTATTTTTAAAAATATATTGAAAATGCTCGTTTTTTCACGCCTCTGACTGCATCTCACCGCTCAAAAGGGTTCCCGATAATTACGAAGCCCTAAACAGGCTGACGCTGATCCTCCTACCTTCTTCCGGATTTTCCGTTTCCACGGAATTACTGTCGTTCGTTTGATTCTGGCAACGATGATTGGACGATTGTGTCGTCGATAATAAATCGCCGCACTTATCGCACCGAGTTTTCTTTTCCGTGCGCAGTCTCGTATGATGAGCCATGAATGTATCGCGAAGCGTCGTGTAGCGACACTTATCGCATTGGACCCAAACGTTTGATTTTTTGCATCTCTTCGGCTGACAGCTCGAGTCGTCCAAGCAAATTGCGCCTCGTTTGCGAGAATGGTAATCGAGCTGCTGCGGGTCCCTCTTCGTTATTTGAGGCGGTTGTCCGAGCCTCGGTACCTCGCTGCAACGGATCAATTCACCCTCGGCGAGGGAATACTTCCTTTCGAGAAATCTCAGCACGGCGTTTTTCACACTTTTCATCTCGGACTCCAGTCGGTCGAGGGTGTTGATGAGATTTGCGCAACTTCGACAGATGACGTCGTCTTCCGTTATTACCACCACGTATCTAAATGCAGCGGGCAGAGCGAATATACAGTCTCTGTACGAATTGCAATACTGGAGATCATGTTTTTGAAAGCTCCTTAAAAGTGGTGCGCTATTGATGACTTCAAAGTTTGCATAGTTGAAAAGCAACGAACTTTTGGCTCATGTTCCATTTCTATTATTATGCTTATCCAAAGCCTTCTTTTTGTGCAAATTGAGGTCCCAAATATGAGGCCGGGTTGAAATTCCGAATTTTGAATGCTCCGACGCTTTAAAATTCCTAATTTTAATGTTCCGAAATTACAAGTTTCGTAAAGATCATGCCAACGAAAGTCTACTTACAAGGAACACCCCTCAGGTGACACGCTTCGATTTTGTTGAAATTTGGATATGTTATAAATCACCGAAAAGTAAGCGATACGTATTTTTTTTATCGGCGGAAAAACGGTTTCAAGGGGTGAAACCACCCCTCGAAAAAAGGCATCTCTAGGGGTAATCACACACAAGGAGTCCACCGATTTGAATGAAACAAAAACGAAAATTCTTCTAATCCGAAGCAATGAAAAATCGACTATAGTGACGTTGCAAAAAAAAATTAAGGGGTGGTTTCACCCCTTAAAACCGTTTTTCCGCCAATAAAAAAAAGGTATCGCTTACTTTTCGGTGCTTTATAATATATCCAAATTTCAACAAAATCGAAGGGTGTCACCTGAGGAATGTTCCTTGTTAGTTGACTGTAAATGATGTAGAACGTATAACATTGTCTGGACAAATTTTAAAATCGACGTAAAATCACTCCTTAAGGGGTCTTCTCACTTTAGACGCTAAAAAGGCTATTTTTATGCATTTTTTGGATAGGGTTATATTATAGATATTGATATAAAAGTTGTTACACTTTATAAATACATAAAAAAACATTCATTTATTTATTTTAGTCACTATTTATAGACGAAAATGGTAGTTAAAAAATGTCCTAAAAACAACCCAAACAAATTTTTACGTTAATAGATTTAAAGGTCTTCTCACGATTTTTTTTTCGATCTTTTCGGGCCTTCTGACTGTCTATATCCCCTATATGGGGCGGATGGCTATGGCGCATATCATACGATTTTTGATATATGCAAAAATAACAAAATGTCGGACATGTTTCGAAAAATAAAAAAAAACGTTTTTTTTACCGTTTTTGACAAAAAAAATAGTAAATATCAAAATTTAAAAAAATTCTTGATGTGCGCTATAGCTATAGTTGTAAAGAATATGTGGTTAAAATTTCATAAGGATCGGTTTAGTAGTTTTGAAGATTTTATCAACAAGCCGTCGAAAAACGTTGTTTCGAGAAAAACGCGTTGAAAGTTTGCTTGGGTTACATAAATACATAAAAAACATTTTTTTCATGTATTTATTAAGTGTAACAACTTTTAGATCAATATCTATAATATAAACCCATGAAAAAAAACCTTTTTTAGCATCTAAAGTGAGAAGATCCCTCAATAAAAAGAATTCTCGAAATAATTTGTCGATTTATTGAAAATTTTGAAACTTTTAAAACTTCCATAGCCGCATTATTTTGACGATGTTCAGATGTTCGGAGTGTTGGTCTTTCGTGTAAAATTCTTTCGGAGTTTGGATCTTTCGGGGTAGTATTCTTTCGGAGTTTTGAGCGTTCTGATCATTCAAAGTGCGGAATTTGGACCCGGCCCCATAAAAATCACGCGATCATTTGTGAGGCTCCTTAGCGATCTATAACTCAAGTCTACAAAATATGATTTTAGATTATAATGAAAATAAGGGATTGAAAAAAAAACGTTGCATTCCAACGATGCAAACTTCAAGCGCATTTTTCAGATTCGGTTCGTAAAATAAGTAAACATCCGTTCAATGTGTCTTGCACTGGATTCGGGCATATGATAAAAGGTCGAAAGCAATTATAAACTGGGAAGTCCGGATAAATATCGCTACAAGAGTGCATCAAGCTACAGGTTCATTTTTTTACGACGTTAAAGTTTGCATAGTCGGAGTGCAAAATTTTTTTCTTCTTCATTTGTCATTTTTTTATTTTGTTCATTACCCAAAGCCTTTTTTGCGTATTGGGGTCGTAGATCTCTAACAAGAATACGTCAAAACGTTTCAGTGATTTTCACAGCCAAAGTCGGACAAATGAAACTCGTGAAATTAAAAAAAAATTCATGTTCATTGCGTCTCAACAATGCGTCAACGTCAACGTCATCCTTTTTCAGAGGCTCATACGGTCTACCTCGTAACTCGTTCTTTAATTATCCGAAACAAAGGAAACGAGTTTTCATAATGTAATATACCTTTAAACCTATGAGTTAACAGAGCCATTTTTCGACTTCTGGAAAACTGGCCTCATAACGGATTTGAAGAAAAATGTAATTTTTCGATAACAACATTATTACATAGAATCGTTAAATTCCGTTATTATGCAAAATTTTCAGGAATTGAATAATGACTTCGTCCATGCTCAGGTATAAAAGTATATTTAATTCGAAAAAAACTTGGTCCTTTTCGTTACGGGTAATCCGAAAGAGTTGCGAGGTACACTTTGCGGACCTCTGACAAAAAATCGAACAGCTCTTCATTTTTTGCGCGAAACGCACCTGGAAAGATTAAAAAAAATGAATTGGGAAATCGAATAGTGATCCGCAATAACACTGCGACCCATTTTTTCATGACGTTGAAGTTTACATCGTTGGAATGCAACGATTTTTTTTCTCTTTATACATTTGTTTATAATTACGCTTATCCAAAGCTTTCTTTCTACAAATTAAGGCAGTAAATCTCTAATAAAAATACGTGAAATTGTTTGAGTGATTTACAAAGACAAAAAAATTTAACAATTAAAAAGATTTATCTTTCGTTGCATTTCAAGGATGTAAGCTTCATGACCATATTTTTGCAGAGCCCAGTATCCTGATATTTGAGCGATTATACTTCGAGAACCCAAGCAGTTTATCAAAAAAGCTGCTTTTCCGAACGTGTTTCCATTAGTCTAGTAGTAATAAAATTGAATTGTCTCCTATGCCTCCGGGATTATTTATCTTGACGATTTTGACTCAGTATTTCACTATTCAACTAACATGGCATATAGAATTTATTACACCATGATCGTGAAGTTTGCATCGGTGAAATGCAATGAAAAATCTTTTTTACATTTCTACTTTTTCACAAGGGCGTCGCTAAGGGAGGTCAGAGACGGGCAGCGCCCCCCCCCCCCCCCCCCCGCCTCCTGAAAATTCGAAAAAATGTATATTCGTCTAAAATGCCCACAATTCATATTTTTTCATCCTCTTTCTCCTATATTACCCCCCCCCCCCCCCGCCCTGGCCACTTAGATGGCAACACACTTGTGTCCCCATTGTTATTATTTTACAAAATCTTTTTTTTTTTATTCGAATTATATACTGCGTTCAACGAGAAAAACATGACGTCGAAGGTTGCAACGTTGGAATACAACGTAAATGATTTTTTTAATCAACTTTCCAAATTTTCTCTTGCAGATTCAAGTATTGAAAATCACCGAAGTTTTTTTCGGATTCCTAGTTAGTGGGCCCACGCAAATTACGTATCCCAATTTGGGGGGGGGGGGGGGGGTCCGACCAGGCGTTATGGTCTACGTACGTGGGGGGGCGGGGGGGGGGGGGGGTCATGGTTTGCGTTATGTCACGATTTTAGAACTGTCAGAAATAGCAAAATTTCTTCATGTTCAAGTTTTTATTTTAAAACTCGCACGCAATTCTACCGCGGTTAGTTGACAGCTTTCCATACGAAATGTCAGTTAAGGGGGAAGTCACTGTGCAAGAACTTGCACATTAGCTTTCCTGCTATGCCCAAGCAAAATTTGAAGAAAACAAAATTTCGTTTTTTTATAATTCTTGAAAGTACATATAATCAAAAATATGTTAGCAACATTTTTTTTCGCAAGTCCGAAAATTGACGGAGTTAGTCACTTTAGTGAGAACAGGTAGCGCGACCGGTTAGTGCCCTCAGTCCCTACAGGTGTGGCACCGTTCACAATAGATGAAGTGCAGGCTCTTATTATTTTGTGAAATATAATGTAGATGGAGAACCGTCATATCGCATGGGGCTGAAGTTTGCAGCGTTGGAACGCAACGGAATTTTTAAATTAAATTCTTATTTTCATTATTATCCAAAATCATATTTTGCAGATTTGTTGTAAATTGCTAAATGATTTTCGTAGCTTTAATCAGTCAAAGGAAATTTTCGGAACAAAACAAAAATCATCTTCGTTGCATTCCAACGATGCAAACTTCAACGTCATCATATCGCCCACGACTAGATACTTTAATGTGAGTATCAATAATATAGAAAATAAAACATAACTTTATATCAAGAAAAACGGAACGAAAACTTTGAACGTGTTTTTCCCGAAACTACTTTTTTCGACCTTTTCCCAGCGAATGCTCAAAAACTTATCAACCGATTTTCAATTTTTTTCTACATTTTTGTAATCACAGTAACTAAGGTTGTACGTGGCCGAATGTTTGAATTTTCATAATTACTATTTTTTAAGACTGATTGAATACAAAAAACGGCCTTGAGAATAGAAAAAAATGTCCAAACTGTGGGCATTTTGTAAAAAGAAACCAAAATAAAGAAACGGCTATGCATACCGATAGCTACATTTGTATAGATATCGATAAATTGTTGACTTTTTATTCACAGATAACCTTTCATAAAGAAATCGATGGGACAATGGAGAGAATTTTTTTTGTTCGTAGTCAAATCAAGGCATATATCTCCGTGAATTTTGAAGAGTTTTTATAAAAATTGGTATAAAACTGGATGAATATATACTTCATAAAATGAGTATAATCCCGATCCTTTCATAATTAGTTATGTCTATAAAAAAAAATCGCAATTATTGACGACAAAGCACCCGTTCCGTAACGGAATAGATGGGGGAGGTGGGTTCCGGTTAAGGGGCCAGGCATTACGGCCCTGGAATGTGGGAGGATGGGTGGTAAAAAATTGGGGAATTTGGCATTACGTAATTTATGTACGCCCCCTTAGCGATTTCCACCTAATTCGCAACCTATGATTTTGGATGTTGATAGAAGAAAGTGATTGAAAAGAATATTTGTTGCATTCTAATGATGTGAACTTCAAACTCATGAGAAAACTACACAGCGGAGCTCAGCTTTTGCTGGTTGCTTAGTACCGTATTGAGTCCTGCACCAACGTGGCAATGTGGAAAGAGGGCTCATTAGGCATGATCTGACTATACCGGATGAATTGAGATTCGGGAGCTTGTTGTTCTCTCGTTGAACGCAGTATAGTTCTATACATAAGCAGCTTGAAAAATGATTGAGGATTTTGTGGAACGACGCTTTGCCAAAAGAGGTTTGAGCAAATAAAAAATGATAGTTTTCATTGCATTCCGACGATGAAAACTGCAAGCTTATGTTACGCCATCGGCACACCTTCACCGAGCGTCGCTCTTTCCCTCGCTTTCTAATCAAACGGATAGTACGCTGCAGAATAAAACGTAAGAGCATAACATTATAGTAATTGAACAAAGTAACGAGTAAATTACGAAAGAAGCTACCTCTCACCGACTAGCTCGCCCAATTTTTCGATCACTCGAGCACGCGAGTTTTGCGTCTTGCACGTTGCAAGTGCATAACGACGACCCTCGACACGGACGTCGCATACGAAGCAACGAATTTCCAAATTTTCTTGACCTTCGGCAAGATTATGGTCAACGGCGCAAACGTTTTCCTTGACATCTTTATCGCCACTCGCGTTTTCTTGAGAACCCGAAACGGATGCAATTAACGAAGCATCTATAAATGACATCGCGCTCTATGAAATCAAGTTGTTAACCTCAATTCAATATCCGTTTGCGCGCTAGTTCGATTGTCTTTGGCGGAGCGCAAAAAACAAATGGATTTTCGCCGAAAGTGCCACAACGACGTTACTATTGATTCTTGTTTTGTTTCGTACGAACGCATGGAGTGTGAAACAAAACACAGCGTTTTTTCGCTACGTGTTTGTTTACGTGCAGTCACGGGCTTGTATACAAATTTGCCATCGGGGGTGACAACATGAGCGTCCGAAAGGTTTTCGTTCCCAGCCACGCCGCTGTGCGTCGCCTTTGTGGCGGAACAATTTTCATCGCGAGTTTTACCGATTGCTGATAATGCAGAAATAGCAAAATCTCGTTTTCATTACATTATTATAATACAGATTTGTTTGCAAAATAAATATTAGTACTATACAACTGGTAAATTAATATTGTGCAGCTTTCAATTTTAATTATAAACATTTCCGTTCAATTTGATTCTCAATATAGGCAATAACGAATCTATTTGTATTGCTAATTTTGTTTTCGTTGAACCAAATGGCAACCGGTTTAAATTTGAGAAATTAAAACTGAATCGTAAGTGGTTTTGATTGCTTAAGGCGAAGTAGAAGATGTACCACGTGACATGTGAGTGCGAGAGAGATGGCTGAAATTTTCGAACAGAGATTCCTCAGAGATGAATAATATTTAGGGCAAAACGAAATCATCAAGCTCTGCGTCAGGAAATTCTCCAGAGTCTAATGCTTTGTTTTTCCCAAATGTAACCAACTATGAGAAAATTGGGTTGGAAAATTTGTGAGGTTATGTTGACCTTGTACATGCCCTTAATCCTCAATTCTAAATAATGGATCAGAAAAAAATAACCAGAATGGGAATGGAGCGTAAATGCTATTTTAACTACTTACACCTAGTTCAGATTTTTGAAAATATTGATTTTTGGCTTTTCACGGATTTTCAGAATATAAGATTTTAAAAATATTCTGCAGAATTTCAAGTTGAGACGTTTAAAATCGAGGGAGTTATGGGAGTTTGTCTCCAGGTTCCGTGAATCGGCCGACTTTAAAATCGTTCTTCTCGGAATGACTTTTTCAAAATTGGTGACCGCGATATCGATGGTCACTGTACCGATCAACTTCAAATTTTACAAGCTTCTTGTACATATGAAAAAGCAGTGCTTGAACGATTTTATTTTCGATTTTCTAAATAGAGCTTTCTTCACCGAAAATGGATACTTTCACTTGGGACTGCAGCCATTTGATCAAAAATCGATGTTTTATTAAATCGTTCGTCCAAGCATTAGATAATTTCATGCGAAAACGAAATGCGTTTAATTGTTTAATTTCGGAGGATTTATTACCGGGCAATAGTGGTCACCGCGAAGGACGTTTTTCAAACGGCTGTCTACACAAACCATTGTATCTACTACATTTATAAATATTTTATATAAAAATTGTCAAAGATACTTAAAACTATACTCTTTATTATTAAAAAAAATATTTTAAAACCTGTAGAAGTTTTCTCAGAAATAAATTGACGAAAATTCCTCTTTTTTTCCGGCTACAAGCTAGGTGTGACCCGTTGAAAACCCAAATGTTCTCCACTCGAACAGATTTTCATTCGTCCTAGATTCCAAAATTGGAGGAAAATCTATTGTGATGTAAGAAATAATTTACATAATACAGAATTTATTAAATATTCCAACTATGGAAAGGTGATTGAAAAATCATTTGGATATTTATTTTTATGTACATTAACAAACTTGTGTACCAAATTTCATTTAAAGATATTATTCATTATAGGAGTCATCAACGATCTCGTGAAAGATCCTTGAACGTGAGGGGCTGTACGGTGTACTTGATTTTGGCCACCCAGTTGATCGAACACAAAGAAAAACGAGTTTCTTCTTCTTAATGTATAATACTACTTATTCTTAATATATAAGGCTACGACTTGACAGAGCTTTTTTATCGTCTTAATAAAATTTTAAAAAATTGAATTTTTCTATTCGATTTTTCGAGGAAAGTTGACATCATTATTGTTAGTAAGTAATGAAAAAACAAAATGATAAGAAAATCGCGGGTCAAGATTAAACTACTGTTACACTGAATGAGTGTACCAAATTTCAAGTCAATCCGTTCATTACATAAAAATCATGTACACCGTTCTTTAAAACATAGTTTCGAGAAAAACGCATTTAAAGAATCATCAAAGTGTGAAATTCTCAAAAAATCGATTTTTTTGCATTATCCGATAGTGTACACGGTTATAAACGTACCGTCCAATTTTTAGATCGAAATTATTTCGGTCGTCACAGCCTTTCTTAGAAAAAGTTAAGCCTTTCTCAGAACTTCCAACGCGTTTTGCTCGGAATAGTGTTTTTCAAAACGGTGGCCACTCTCAAAGGAAGAGTTTTCAAGCTATCCGTTTGAAATTTAAACAGAGCATTCTTCATGTCGTTTCTTATGTTGCGATGGAAGCTTTTTTTTTAATCTTCTTATTTATTTTTACGAAAAGCTGTCGAAAAAGGCTAAATTTGGTACTTTTTGTTCAAACCACCGCCATTTTTTCAAATTCCACTAAAAAGAAACCTCCATAGGAACATAGCGGCTTTCCTCCAGATTAATAATCATTTTGAAATTTTTGTTTCAGATAAAATTTGCGGCTGCAATCCTGGCCACCATGGGATACCATTTTTTCCCATGCAATTTTCCGCAAATAAAAACAATGTTAAACAATATATAAAGAATTTTTTTAAAATCATTTTGTATTCTTTATCGGTGCTTCAATTTGTAAAAAAAAATTAGACCGATTATAGTTTATCCAATCCACCTAAAAAATTCGCGAAAATCGGATATTTTTCGGGCGGTCACATTGTGATGGTTCCTGAAGGGTGAAAATACCTTTAGGCGAGGAAAAAATGGCTGATTTGCATAATTTTTCTTTAAAAGGAAAGTTTTATTCACCATTTTTGAGACTTAGAGTATGTTTTATTCCTACTTTTGGCTGTTAAATCGAATTCTTTAAATGAATCTTCTGAAATGGCAGAATTATGGTATGGTTGCGGTGGATGTTGTCAGGCGGCGTGACACGTAGCGTCGGCGGGATTAATCTGGAAAAAAAACCAACAAAGATTTTTCTTTCATTAGCACTCATACGTAGAATATGAATCCAGAAAAAGTGAGAAATGTTGAAAATCGATGAAATGATACGCTTTGAAACGAAAAGATTGAATTTTCCGAAAAATTGGCTACATTTTGCAATAAAAAAATAGTTTAAAAAATGTAATTTTCAAGAACATTTAAAGCCATGTTTCAGACCATAACGTTAGAAACATTTATACCAAATTTCAACAGAATCAGCCGATTCGTTTTCTAGCTATACGTCACGCCAGTTTAGAAAATCCCGTTTAGAAGACCGTGCGATACCTCCGCCATTTTGAAATATTGATAATCTTAAAAACCACGTAACAGCCAAAAGTAGTAATAAAACATACCCTAAGTATCGAAAATGGTGAAGAGACCCTTTCCTTTTGAAAATAAGTCATGACAATCAGCAAATTTTTTCCTCGCCTAAGGTATCTCTCCTCTTGAAGATTTGCCAGCAGTTATATCGTCGTAATCATAAGGTTACCTTCAATCTGCGATTCCTCCACCATATGTTGAACCTTTCTCTTCAATTTCTATCCCTCTCTTGAAACTTAAAAAAATAGTTTTTCTTTGCCTTTTGTTATAGTGTGAACTTTCAAGAATATTTTAAGACCAACCGGACCCTGAAATTTAAAAAATTGACGAAGTTACACCTGTTTTAGTGGAACAGTGTGCGGGAGGGTTTAGGGTGATTCGCGAGTAACGAAAGCGGAGAGCAAAGCACATGAACACTAAAAAGAGGCCCGAACTGCGCACAGGTTTCATAGAGTAGGTGTGCAACACGATCTCGATTATGAAAAAGGACACTTATATGGTGCCGGAATCGCTGACTAGCGGTAAGACGACAATATTTAACAAGATCGTGTTAAATATGTACCAACACTTTGAACGCGATTATCTCGAAATTACATATCTTGACACGGCGGGATTGATATCTTGAGTAACTTTCACACTATCGACTTGAATTTGCACAGTTAGCGTTCAAACAGTAGTCATTTTCGGTTCACGATCGCATTTTTTAATTGAATGAACCACTTGTTAATAACAATGACTTCAGCATGCTGTTTTTCAAGGTAAAATGCGGTTTTCTTTGGAGAAGCTGTCATTTTTCGTATTTTTCGAAATTTCGAAATGGATCGTGAACCCATAGTTCGTTTCAGATTACATTTGAGTTTCGTTTCAGATTACATTTGAGCCCGGTAGAGATCCCGCCGTTTCGGGCTTCGCCGCTGGAGGATTGCAACGCCAACTGCCGCACCACGAACACTGAAAGATTTTCTTCCGACAAAATTACATTGTAACCACAAACATGTGTACAACATGATGGGAAAAAATTAATTTATTCCAACCAATGTGTTATTAGAAAAAAAATCTTCATTCTGACCCTTCAAATTGAGCTTTCAGAGAGGGATACCCCGTTAACAAATGTATGATTTTTCACAATTATAATTCGATGTGGGTACTCAACGGTGATATTCAAGGCCTTATATTCACTTGTGATGGTCGGAAAAATGGAAAATTGTTTGATTGCATATTCTTCAAGTACAGTATCTCAAGAATATTCTCACCAAATTTCATAAAGATCGGAGCATTAGATTCGCAGTTATAGGTATTTCAACCGCACGAAACGTGTTACGCTTGCCGAGCAGCAAGCGCAAGCAGCCACAAGAGAAGGAAGAATAGCTCGTAGGCAGTACCAAATCAATGTTTTAGAGGCTGCAGAGGATGCAGTAGGATTACTGTATGGCCCTGGAATCGACGACTCCATGTTAGTATGAATGAATTAACTTTCAATGTAAACGAAACACTTGAATCTTAAACGCGATTATCTCGGAATCTTCTTTCTTGAGAAACACCTTTGCGGTGGACATGATTACTAAAAAAACTATTAATCCGCTCCATACCAAATTTATACCACTTATTCATTATGATAATAGCTAGGGCCTGGATGAAGGATATTGAATTTTGTTGAAAAAAAAATTGTAACAAAAAAACCGAAAAGCACTTCAAAAAATGATTTTTTTGTTAAAATGATCGTCATTTTAAAGAAAATAAAAACTTTTACATATCCTTCGGCCAGGCCCAAACCAATGCAATATACTAATGAAATCTTTTTCAAATTATGATTTCAGATGAATCGTTCTCGAGTTATCATGTCCACCGCAACTGATGCTCAAAAGAAGGCGCTCCTGGAAGAGAGCTGGAGTTTCGCCATTTTTTAATATTTTTGAATAAAAAAATTGTACAAGTACATGAAAATATGTACTAATCCATGTTGTTCACAGTTTTTCAAGAAACATTTATTGTCCCGTCGAAAAAAAATCAATTAAACCACGTCCTTTCGCCCGCTACAAGTGTATATAAGGCCTTAAGGCGTTATACGCAGTTGCAAGGCCAAAAAGTCGTTTTTTTCACGAATTTTTTCTGGAAAAGGATTTCATTTGGGCCAAACGAAAAGTATCAGGCAGTGTAGTGGCATCTTTTAGCTTTAGATTGGCATTTTTTATTTTCAAAAATATTTATTAACATTGTTCCTGGAGGTCCCCGAAAAAAAAGTGTCCGGCGGTGAGCAAAGTATCTCCGGTTTGGATTATCTAAAATGAAAAAACCAAAAAGATTCTTTCAGGGGATAGATGAATCCAGGTATTGATCGAAGGAATAGTCGAAATTTTAATTTTTGACAAAATGGTGGCTCCGGAAAGAAACAATTTCGATTTTCGGCCAATTTTTTTCGTTAAATCGTTGAAAAAAAATAGAAATAATTATCGAAAATCTTATTCCTTCGATCAATACCTGAAGAATATATCTGACAAGGTTGTGTTGAAATTGCAGACCGATCGGTTGAGCCGTTTTTGAGAAATCGTGCTCACCGACTTTGAGAACACCGTTTTGAGAAAAATGCGTTTGAAGTTTTAACAGTCAACTTTGTGGCGCTCCGAGCGTTGTTACAAATATGTGTGTATTTCCGAAAATATTCGCTGGATCGATTTGAAATTTTCAGGGAATATACTCACATATTTGTACATTCCGAAAATGCAATAAAAAAATCGATTTTTTTTTAAATTTCTAACTGCGTATAACCCGTTAAAGGGCGCACTGCATGTAGACCATGGAAATCTATACACTCAAAGAGGCACTGTCCAGCAGACCGTGTAAGCGCCCTGCGATCGAAAGACTGCATCTGCAAGGGCCATCTATTCTTCTTAATAATTCTGCTAACTCAAAAGAGTCGAGCTTATTTGATCGTAACTGTCAATGTGTTCATTGATGATTGTTACTCAGGCTGAAAATCTCCCACTGTTCTCTAAAGACGAATTTTCCGATTCCGACAATGATTGTCAGACCTGCGCTCGCCCACCGTAATACACGCAATAAAAAATGTTCCGTTATTCGTTACAAGCTTTATTCGATACAAGTTACATGTTTAGTAATATATCATTCTTGTTTTGGACACGTTGAACGGCTTTGTTCTCTCGTCCACAAATTCATTATTTGATCGACGTATGCAAACGCTGCAAAAGCACTCCGAAGTGCGCGCATTATTGGGGTAAAATAAATTATTACCGATTTCAATGTGAGGGTGTCACTAGTGCGACGGATTAGTGAGCTTTAGAAATGCGAATTATATCGCAAAATATAAGGTATCGGGATGTACTTAATCATATATTTGTATGTATTCTTCATTTGAATCGTAATAGCGGTACTGACTAATCTTCTGCATAATTAGTCAAGAGATCCGACAGTGCGGATCAAACATTAGTTTCGCAACTTTCGAAACAATTTTCCAATAATCTCATTCAAAGATCTACAAAAAAACGGAACGATAACATTTTATGTACACAATAGATTCGCTAATAATTCAATTCGCGTTATTCCGTTACACTCTTCTTCGAATGAGAGTTTTAGCTGAAAAAAGATTACTTTTTTTTTGTGTTCGTTATAATAATACACGCGAAAACGTTTGATTGAGAGTAACTAACGCGTCGCAATTACTTTCACGTGTGAATCACGTTGTGGATTTGAGCTATGGCGTTCATAGCGAATTCTCATTTAACTGTGCATAATCGATCTTCGTTCGCTACATGTACAAAATGTCACGAGAATACAGCGGACGCGAAAGCTTGTAAGCTTGTTTCTTTTCTCCCGCGTATTATTTTTGCTTGAACCATCTCGTTCGATCGAACGTTTATTCGTGCGTGAGATTTATATATTCAATGACGGGATCCAACGGATCCGATGGTACAAAGTTCGTTGCGAACGAAAGTAGACGAACTTTCGCCGATTCTACTCCGTAGATTAGACGTGTGCAAAAACGTTTTTTTTCTTCTCTTCGATTACATTTAAGAAACTGCAATTTCGACTTTCATTCGTATGAAATTTTGTTTAGATCAGTTCGTCACCCGGTAAAACGTCTAGTCACGATATACCGTGAAATAACAAAAAAGAAAACTTATTTCTCGACAACAAGGAATTTCAGGTTGCACGTATAATTGGTAACCCGTTGTTTTGCCAATGTCGTAGCTGACGTAATAAAAAAAAAATACAAAAAAAATCGTAAAAGCAAAACGCAACATTGCGCTTCGCTTTCGGTGTTAGGCCTTATGTACGAAGGAACATTTATGAGGGACTACACAATTTTCTGTCTTCTTTGTTGTTCATAAGGAATCACTGACAAAGAGATGAAATAAAATCGGATAAATGAACAGCTCACCCGCCGAGTCGTGGATGTTTACTTTTGCATTTCCCGGGACTATTAGTCGGTTTTTTCAACTTTGGATTTTGCTTCGGCTTTTTTTGGCAAACCAGCGACAACGACAGTTTCCTGGCTCTCGGCATCTTTACCCTCGGTTCTCTCTTTGTCCTTGGAGAGTTGTGAATTTTTTTCGGAATTACGAAAACGATCGTAACGGGAATCTTCGTCGTCGCTGGACTTCGTACCGGGCTCGGCTTCTCGTAAAATATCACCGAGATCCTTGTCAACGTCGTCCCACAATTTATCGCCCAAATCTCCCCTGTATTCATCCTCCTCGTCCTCCTCCTCGGCATTGTTCTCCTTTACCGCTTTTGCCTCCTCCACCGTATCCTGCTTCAGATTGGCGACAGCTTCGTTAGCCGGGACGCTCTCGTCCTTCGGTTGACTGGAATTACCGCCGTTTTTCGCGTCGCTCGTTGTTGCCGGCGCTGCGTTGCCGACGCTTATACTTGGCACGCTCGTATCATCGGCCTGGCCCGTCTCCGTTTTAGTTACTTCCCCCGTACTCGCTGGAATCACGGTGCTCCCGGTGCTCGTTGTGGTCGTCGATGTTTGCAGGTGTATTCTCTCTGCTTGACGCCTCAGGGCCTTGTCATCGTTGTCTCTTACGTATCTGCAAAGAGTTCCAATCTACCGTCAAATACACAAATTCAGCATGGCTCATCTCGGTCGGCGATTATTTTGGGCGCGGGACTTTGGCGCAATATTCCGCCGTCGGACAGGACGTGACTATCGAAAAGTCATTGAACGAAGTAAATAAGTATTACAATGTTGGATATTCTTAGTTGATTATTCGATGGCGGGCCTTGTTTGCGTCATCATGTGAAATTAATTGTTCAAGACGTTAATCTTTTGAAATTTTCTACGAGGAATAACAAATATCAACTTCGGATATCATTTGTATATGAGGCATTCCACGCCATTTCACCTAGGCCGTGATCCCGACCATTTTTTATTGTCCAGATTTTTTAAAACATTGTACCCCATGGAAGGAATATTCACACCAATTTTTAGATTTTTATCTCTTCTCTTTTAGGAGTTATCATTTTCCAAAAAATGTCAAGTTCGGAAATTTTGGAAACGTTTAAACGCTGATAACTCCTGAACTAATGGAGATTTTGACAAATGTCGATATATATTTTTTTTTCATTTTGAATCATACTTTCGTTGAAAAATATGAAAAAAATTGTCAACTATCAATGTCAACATTTTTTGCTTCTAAAGTGAAAACTATTTTTTAAAACGTGATTACCTTTTTGATTTTTTTTCATAAAAATCTCTAAAATAGAGTGACCCATTCTATGATTTTTAAGACTAGTCTCATCGTGGGCTCATTTTTCCTTCTATTTTTTGAGAAGATTTTTATCATTCTAATCTCGAATAATGCTATTAATGATTTTGTGATTTTCAATTCGGCTTCGACAAGGCCTGAAACGGTTTATTTTTTATTTGTGCTGAATTTAACAGAAATAAATACTTCGAATAAAAAATAATTTTTTTTTTTCGGTAATTTCAGCACAAATTCAGGAAAAAGGGGTAGCATTTGCAATAGTGAAGCAATACAAGTATCCGGAAGTGTGGTTCACAACGGAGAACACTTTTGAGAAACACACGAAAATAATAGCGGGAAAAATATGAAAAGGGATAAACGCAGTATGGGGTATATGCAAGAGAGCGAAATAGGTAGTCTGAGAAGGAAACTATGCCTCAAGCAGGCAATGGCTAAGAGTGGGATGTTGGACGGAGTGGAGACGTGAGGGTGGAAGAGGGAGCAAATGTAAAAATTAAATCGTAAATATGTTAAAATGGCAATGGGTATATGTGAGATAATGAAAATATCAGAACATACGTGGCCGAAAAAGTGTTTTAAAGAAGAAAACAGAGCGAACCAGAAATAAACGCTAAACCATACATAACGCCATAAACATCAAGCAAATATGAATAAAAACTTGCAATGAGTAGCAAATCCATTTAGGTCTCTGTCCTTAAAGAAATCATTCATTTTTTCTCACGTTTTCGACACAATCTCGCCTTATTATTATCAATAATGCCAACAATGTTATTGGAAATATCAGCCGTCAGAGGACAGCCGATACGATGTACATGAACGATTTTTGTATTTTAATTTCATCAAACCAGGCGAGGAAAAAAGCCAATGTTTCGCACGATGTTGAAATTTCATAACCATTTATATTCTTAAAATGTTATGGATACGAAAAATGAATCGCGTGAGCATTTCACTGACAGTTCCCATTTCCATTATGTTTTGAGCAGTGTAGATCTCAATAGTCTCAATAGAGAGAACATCCAAACGAAAATTGCTCAGCCCCTTGGACAATGCAGCTAAATACTTAAAAGCAGCCGGTTTTTCTTCTACGTTACGACAAGTAAGTAAATTACCGTTTGAGATGACTTCGCGTGGAGCAATGCAACGCTACAGCCCTCTCGCTGCTCTCGTTCCGAGGCAAGTAGACCTTGCACAATTCGCAAAATTGCACGTCGACACGTTTGATATATTCCAATCCGACTTTGATCATTTGCTTGTTTTTCGGCTTCTTTTCGAGTTCCGCCGTGCTCGTTGTCAACGTTGTTGCTATCGTGGTCGTTGTCGTCGTTGCCTCGGCACTTTCAGGCTTTTCTTTCTTCTTTTTGTCGCCGGGGGTCGCGGTTGCTGCTTCGTCCTCTTCCTCGGCTGGAATGTCCGAATGAAAAAAAAAAGGAACAGGCGAATTTTTCAAGCAATTTCGAATATTTTTCGGAACTTGAATGTCTTATTCTCGTGTTTTCAAGAGAAACGTTTCATCGCGAAAGAAGCGATAGCCCAGTAGTAACAAATAAGAACTGTTTGATATACCATCAACGTCGCCCACTGAATCAAGCGTCATAAAGTTGTCGAGATTGACTTCCTTGTCGTCTTCTTCCGGGCCGCTCGAATCAGCCTCGGCTTCCCCGTTACGCGTGGATAATCTTTCGTCCATCATGCTCTTGCGCTGAAAGTTGATTTTCGAATGACCAAAACGTTCGTTCCAACAATTTTCGAGGCGTACAAATGCCAAAATGGAAGTATTTTTTGGTCGAACGTACCTTGATATGATCGAGGGAGCACACGTGGCTCTCGAAGAGCATCGGCGAGCGGAATTGTATGCGGCAGACGCGGCAGAACGGCGTCAAGAAGCGCTTCATTTGTCGATGCGACTCGGACAAGTGATGCATCGCTTTCAACGAGCGATAGTTCAATTTACAGATCGGACAAAACATTGTTATCGAGGGCAAAGTTCCACGCGAGGCGTCGCGAACTTCGACGCGTCTCTGCTCTTGTCTCTGTACGACGCGCATGCGCGAGAGTGTGGCTTTGTGACGAGCAGCGATTCGTCTCATTGCCGAATTGTGGCGTCCCGAGTAAAGATGCAGCAAGTATTCCTTGAACGTTACACTACGGTGAGAGCAGTGGGGACAATTCAGCTTGATGAAACGTTTGCCGTCGCGTCGGTTCGGCAACTCGCTCGTTCCCACTGCACGGTCTCCCTTCGCATCCTCGCCATCCTCAACATCGTCGTCTTCCTCCTACATGCGCCAATCAACGGAATTTAGCAATAGTCGTTCCGTTCACGTTTGCAATATTCGAATTTTTCTCTACCTCTCGAGTAAGCCATGATTGGAAAAAAAAACGACTTGATCGGGAGAGCGAGACATTTGTGGGCGACATGAATTAATGAAGAAGCAGTGGGCAGGTTTTCTAATCATTTGAGACTATTATTCACAGCGTCAATGTATATATCGACGCTGCTTACGAAAAGTAGCATGTTTCAGGATTCTTACGAAAACAAACACGTTTTATATCACCGCGAGAACTAGCATGTTATGGCTTCCGGCGCGAAAACTAGCAAGTTACGGTTTTCGCCACGAAAACTGGCACCTTTCGATATTTAAGGGGGTCGTCTAGTGTGTCAGATCAAAAGAAGAGAAAATGGCCTTGCATGACTTCTTTGAAGAAGACGAAGGTGTACTCTATGGTCCAGGCATAGCAGATTCATAGTGAGACTATATTTTTTATTATGAATTATGTACAACAACTTGCAAACGCGTTTTTCTCAAAACACGATTTTTTCAAACTGCTGCCATGATAGTTCAAAAACTATTTGATTGATTCTGCTCAAATTTATACAGCATCTTTAGCACATATATAACTACAAGTTGAACTAAAATAATTAAGATTGCTTAGTTAGTTTTCTTTTTATCAGCTACATAGACTCCAAAAAAATACGAAAAATTGATTTTTTTTTCTAAAGCGTAAAAAAATATTTTTTTTGGAATTCTAACTTTATTTTAGTTCCATGTAGAGCCTCAAGTCTCGCGATTAAAATTGCGCTTGGTTTTTTCATTTCAGATAAGCAGAACGGCCAAAATCATGGCAGCAGTGGAGCACCTCTTTTTATATATGTGTTCCTGTTGGGCGGCGTATCTCCGACTATATTCTATGTAATAACTTCAAAGAATGCACACAGTTTGTTTAAATGTTAATAAAAATGATATACAACTTATAAATTATTTTATTTGAATGGTTTGTCAAAAAAAAATCCCCAAAAAAGCATTAAAAAACGGCCTTCACACTAGACGATCCCGTTAAACTTACTCCTTTTACACTAGTTCTTACAGTGAAAATCAACAAACTAGTTTTCGCGGTGAATATGGACACATGCTAGTTTTCGTGGCGACAGCCGAAAAATGCTGGTTTTCGCGGTGAATATGGAAACATGCTAGTTTTCGTGGCGAAAGCGTAATTACGCTAGTTTTCGTAAGAATTTTGAATCGTGCTACTTTTCGTAAGCAGCGTCGATATATTCTTTGGCACTTCAAGATTTGTTGCGAAAACATGAATTCGAAATGTTAAGGGGGGAGATACCTTTATACGAGGAAAAAAATTGCTAACTCTCGTGATTGTTTTTAAAAAATAACGATTTCGCACTATTTTTGAGACTCACACCCGTATTCATAGTCGTTCATTGAGAAATAAGGCCTCCTTGTTCTTTGTTCTGAACAAAGAACAAGGAATAAGGATTCCTCAAGGTACATCTATGAATACGGGTGCTAGGATATGCCTTATTACTACTTTTGGCTGTTACATGATTTGTTAAATCAATCTTTGAAAATGGCGGAGGTATGGCACGTCTTCTAAACTGCATTTTCGAAACTGGCGTGACGTGGAGCGAAAGTGACGCAATCGACCGATTCTGATGACATTTGGTATAAATCTTTCGAACCTTATTGTCCAAAGCATAACCCTAATGTGAAAATAAAAAAGGTACTTTTTTATTGCAAAAGTAGCCATTTTATTCGGAAAATTCTATCGTTTTGTCTCAAAGCGTACCATTTAATCGATTTTCGACATTTCTCACTTTTCTCGGTACATATTCTGCGTACAAGTGCGGATGAAAGAAAAATCTTCGTTGGTTTTTTTTTCGGATTAATCTTGCCGACGCTACGTGTCACGCCGTTTGACAATATCCACCGCAACCCGTTTAGCAGACCGTGCCATAGCTGCGCCATTTTTAAAGATTAAAAAAAACCATGTAGAAGCCGAAATTTGTAAAAAAAAAATACCCTAAGTCTCAAAAGTGGTGAAGAAATCTTTCCTTCTAAAAAAAATCATGAAAATGTGCCATTTTATCCTCGCCTAAAGGTATCTCCCCTCTTGAGAGGACGCATATGTCGCCATCTTTTATCTTTATCACAACTATGAATCACCGGCTACGTGCACCACATCTTAAAAAAAAGTTCAACTTTTTGTAGATTTCACGAAAACTCACCTCCGGCTTATCGTCCTCTTCGTCTTCCTTTCCGTCCTCTTCTTTATCCTCGTCCTCCATCTTGGTACTCTCCAGCTTTTCCTTCTTCCTCTTCAACTCTTTCACTTTCTTCTCCGGGCCGACTTCCTCGTCGTCATCCTCGTGCGGCTGCGCCATAATCGTTGATAATTATTCAAATTATTCGCGTACTCGAATTTCTCGATAGAATCATCGACAGAACAAACACGTTTACGTGTTGAAACCACGGAAATTTTTAAATCGCCGCAATCTTGAGATCATTGAAACGTGCAAATTTTGCGCCGAGAAATAATCGCAAACTTTCGCAAGCAAAGGAAGTGACGAATGTTCGCACGTTACCTTTTCGTCCTCTTCCCAGTGGCTGTCGACGTCCTCGTCCTTATCGTCATCGGAAAACTCAGCATTAATAGCCTTGGCCATCTCTCTATCCTTGTCCTTGATAGTGGATCCTGTCCCGGGTTCCTTTTTGCTTCTGGTCAGCCTAATTGTAGCACCGCTAGCGGCACAGTAATTTACGTTTTTTGACATACATTATTTTCGTTCACCGTCTTTTGGCTCATTTTTCCATTACTATGATCATTATTTCATTATCATCATCTTCATCGTCATCATCATCGTTATCATCGTTATCATCATCCTCATCATCATCGTCATCATCATCGGCATCATCATAATCGTCACCACCTTGGTGTCTTATTAGTGTTATATTAACTTCGTCGTACAATCGTCAGCCCAAATTCTTTGTCGAACGATTTGTACCAGTTAAACATCCGCGATATCGACATTCTCCGTTTGTCGCAACAAAAAAAACGAGTTACCACTTTTTAGTTTCATTGTTTTTTCCTCTCTAACTCGTAAAAGCTTCACTCTTGTCCGCATCCATACGTGCTCTCGTGACTTCGCACGGCCGCACGCACCCTTCCTTTTCCATTTATACATATACATTATTATGTGTATATATATATATGTATTTTTGAAAATACAAATTACAGAAACACATCATCTATGATACTCATTGTAGAATCGCAAGAACAAGTTACGATAACGGAAAGTACAAACGTTTTTTTTTGTCCACTTTAGAGGGATGTATATATATGCATATATATATCAATATTTTGGTTTTCTCTAGGATTCCGTTGAACATTTCGACATCAACGCATAGCGAAGATACGTCAACGGTGCAGCGAATTAACGTAATTTATCCGTCTCTTTTCGGGCTTTGGAAAAACCTGTTTCAAGAGCTTGCCTCTCGGCAGTGGCCCTTTTCCAAGGTTTTCCAATCAATCTCGTTCACTTCCCTCTCATTTTTCTTTCCATGTACATATACGTCTGTGTATATACGCATATATACACAGACACTAACGTGCATGCGTATATATACATATATACATATACGTTTTTTTTTGGTCAATTTTATTCTTTATTCTGTGATCTTTTCTCGACAATTTAACGGACGTATAGAGGACGCTCAGGTCTTGGCGCTCAGGTCATGTAACGTTGCGAGCAACGCGCGGGGGCCTTTGCGATCGACGAGCGGCTTGCTAGGAGCTGTCTGTTTGTTTGTTTTTTGTCTATCGTCTGTGCTCACGCATCGCGAAATTTGTTTGCTTGGTTTCTTACTCAATTACGATCTGTACTTTCCTGTTTTGTTTTGTATTTTCGTCGCTCGTTTCATTTTGTTTTGCGGTCTTGTTTTTTGTTTGTTTACTTCTTAAGGTTTGCTAATTATTTACCTCCTGCGCATTTTAGTAAGGCTCATGCGAATGTAGTCGCGCGAGCGCGTTCCAACCATCTTGCGCCTATAGTCGAGCGAGGTGAGGGTACGCTTGCGGGTCATCAAAGAGTCCGTCGGGCGCGTGCCAACGCGATGAAAGCCCCGGCCACCACGGGTCGATATACGCCCACGAAAGCTCGTATTGCTGTGAGATATTCTACCCCGGCTGGTCGAGCCGTATCTCGTCGATGGGGGTGCCATGTCGCTTATGCGCGGCGGTGGTGGCGGTTGGGGCGCGTAATTTCTCGATGCCGAATGACGCTCGTCCCCGCGATGATAGGCGCGATCGCTCTGCCTCTTGTCTTCGTAAACCGACGACGAGGACGATCTCTTATTGTCGTCGTATTGGCCGGACGTTGATGAACCACCGTACGACGATGAATACCTCTGGGAACCACCGCCTCCGCTGCCTCCTCCCTGCTAAATCAAATTTCATTTCTGTTTGCTCGCTTTTCTCGCTCACTCGCACTCTGCACTCTCTCCATATCTCTCTCTCTCTCTCGCTCGCTCTATCTCACGATTTTTCCTATTACCGTATCTGCGCAGGTTTTTCCTTTCTCTCCTCCCTCTTTACATGTCTCGCAATCCGTTTCCGCTCTACCACTTTTCATTACGCTCGTTCGCCATCTCCGAACGTCCGTTATACTATAATTTCAACAGGGCATTGGAGTTTCGTTGTTTCTTTTTTCTCTTTTTCTCTCTCTCTCTCTCTCTTTCTGGCTTTCTCTCTCCCCTTACAATCTCTATTTAGATTCGGATACTCCTCGAAGTCTCGAGACTCTCTTTGTCCGGCGCGTCGTTTAGGAACGTTGCCAATCTATTTCTTTAACCACATCTCGGGATCTCGCCGGTCACACAATCGTTCTCGGCTTTTCGAAGCATCGGAAACGAACAATATAGCTCTACTGGCGGACGGGATGGGTCTTCGAATTATACGGTTTTTTCTCGATAAATTGCTATTTGCGTTTTTTGGTTTCTCTCTCTCTCTCTCTCGTTTTTTTCGCTGCCCTGACTTAGGTTTTCCTCTGATCGTGTGTGTGCGCGGAGTCTTTCGTAACGTCATGATCTCGTGTTGGATAACAGGTTTTTTTGAATCTTTTGTTTTTTTCTAATGCAAAAAGTACCTCGAACTATCTTATGACACCGAGCTTCGAACTAGTTTTGGTTGGTTTCTCATGCATCGTATATTTCAACGAGAAATAGGCCTAAGAAAGCGAGATTGGTCGTCGTGAATCAAGGGACTTGCGTGTGTGCGCTTCTTTATCGCAGGATACATCAGAAATAACGTATGGGCGGTATAGATACTTTGTTTTTTTTTTTCGATACGTTTGCCTCTAAGTCTCTAGGAGATCGGGCTCGACACGGAAGAGCGTTCATTCGTCGGCTCATCGCGACACACCGTCGTTCTCAAGACTTTCGGCCCTCAATTTGCGAAGCTTTTTCGCGTGACTTTTTTTTTGTTCCGATTTATACTTTATTTTATTTTTGCTATTCTTTATTGCGTCATTCTGACGTTTATGTCCCAATGCAAAAAGAATGGATTCTCAAGAGGCCGTCGACTCGGAGCTTGAAAGGGAAAGCATGACAACTTATAAATTTCTTCTCGTTCTACAAGTCCTCGAAACGCTCGCGTGTTTACGCGCGCGCGATAGAAAATCAAAAACAAAAAATGACACGAGATTTATGGAACGTTTTAATGGCGTGCGTGAAAGTCACTTGATGCGTGCGATTTTCTTCTCACGTGGATACTTATTCGTTACGGTATCTCGAAACACCGCAAAGAGGAAAACTGTGAGCAGGGGAGAATTAGGAGATATGACCGATTTTTCTAGCCGGAAATAATGGTTGAATTAACGGGCTACAACGGGTAGGTTAAAAAAGTAGCATTTTCCAAATATATTTTTATTCGATAGTATCACCGATTTTAGCTATGTTCCGCAAAAATTTCATTGAAATATTCCTAAAATTGAATGAGCTTGTAACAGTCGGCCGGGCGAGCGGTAGCAGCACCATACTTCGAACTTTTAAGGGGAGGGTAGGGGTTTGCACTTTTGAAAAATCGATTTTTTTTTACTTTTTTTATAGTTAAACATTTCAAGAATATAATTCCAAAATTTCAAGTCAATCAGAGAAAAAAAAATCTCGAAGTTATTGACTATTTAGTCCCGCTCCTCTAACACTGTAGTTCCGATTTCTCTAAACTTCAAACGCGTTTTTCTCGAAACCACTTTATCAATGCCCGTGTTCACTGCCATTTGAAAACTACATGACCGATTTATTTCAAACTTGGTACACACTTTCTACACATAAAATACCTCCCCCCAACGGTTAGTTTGAGATTTTTTTACATGAGGGGGTTTTCCACCCCCAAATGGCGGAATTTTTCGTGAAAATAGCATTTTTCACTTTACATGACCACCGAAAATTTAGAAATGAAAAAAAAAATTATCAAAGACCGTTGGGGGGAGGATTTGATGATACTTCGACTAAATTTTAATGGTACTTGATATCAGATAATTTCTAGCTGAGATACAGTGAACACTGCAAATCGTGTTTTTCGAAAGGCGTTCTTGGAAAAGCTTTGTCACCGGCTTGTTTGTGGATATTTCCGCGTTCAAATTTCACGGAATGTTCTTGAAATGACACTTAACAATGTACAAAAGGTTTCAATAAATTTACTCTATCTATGTAGATGAAAAAAATTCGCTGGAAGTGTTTTTTTTTCACGCTGAAACCCCTCTACTCTCCCGTTAACGCGATTTTCTCGAAACACTCTTTTCAAGGTCGGTGGACATGATATCTCGAGAACCAATTAATGGACTGTTTCTACATTTACAGAAGATACGATGAGAAACATTTGCAGGTCGTTAAGGTAATCCTGTCGCTTCCCACTAGTCATACCACTGATCATACTTGAGACTTGTACAATTTATATTTTTAACATAGGCAAAACGAATAATTTGTAATAACTAAAATTTTCCATGTGTAAACTGTTTAATGAATGTTCACTTTTAATTAGAAAAATGAAAAAATAGTTATTCCAACGATTCTCGCAGTATTTCTAGGTTTGATATTGGGCAACATTCGTTCTATCTCCGTCTCTTTTTACTCATCCAGGCGACTTTAACCTCCATGCTTTTCAACGTCGATCTGTCAAAACAATGTCAGGTGCGGGAAATATAAAGCATTGTATTCGAACCACGACTGGTGAAAAGCGTGGAAAATTTGTGTCGGCGAAATATGTCGGTTAAAAATGAAATATGTGTGGAAATTCGAATGAGTGAGATGAGGTTAGGACTACAGTCAGCTGTTGCCTTGCTGTCACGTCTCTTTATCGTAGCAAGTGGTAATACATCCGATACCGGAAGTTCAAATTAAACTTGATATTACATAAAAATTAGGTCAATAAGCGTCATTTTTTCTGAGAGCATTGGATTACTAAAAGTGTTAAGTATGTCAGTCTGATTATTTTTAAGAATCCGACGGATTCCCTCTATTATATACACTTTTGTAGCGACCGGAAATTGGGTTTTTGCATGTCGTCTCGGAATTCCTTCACAAAAATACGCAATTTTAATATTTTTTTTTTCTCTGTAATTAGGTCGATAACCGACCCTGAATTTTTACAGAGACAATTATTAATATATTTAGTGAAGCTCAAAAAAAAATTATGAAAACCCTATGGATTGAAGCCTAGCGATAGGATAGCGATAGGACCTTAACGATTTCAATTTTGGTAATTCATTAAAGTGACTTTTCCGAAAAATGAGCCTACATTTTTTTGTTGCTGTTTTCTCATTTATTGGGTTAAAAATGATGATATTCAGTCGGGAGAAGCTGAAATTTTTCATTAACAAATCTTTTACGAGCAAGAGATCGTTAAACACAATTCCGAATTTTTCAAAAACTCCTGCATTAAAACCCTCACGCAGGCGGGGGTTGGAGGTAGGCGGATTTATTAACAAAGCCTTTCTGAAGACGATGCCCCCCCCCAAATAAAAGTTATGGTGGTTTGAAGTTCGAGAAAAGACAAAAATATAACAACAAACCCAAACACCCGAATTTTCAAAAAAATATTTATAAAATATATGACATATAATTTATAATAATATAATAATAATAATGCATAGAAAATATATATTATATAAAACATATATTTAGACAACAATAGAAGATCGAGATCGGAGTTAGTGTAATGTCGGCGTGTTTGTTTGGGAACCCAAACAAACCCAACACACACTTCAAAACCCCATAACTTTTTATAGAAAGGGGGGGGGGAGGCTGAATTCCAGCTTCTCCCGACTGAATATCATCATTTATAACCCAATCAATTATAGAATAGCGAAAAAATAATTTTAGGCTCACTTTTCGGAAAAGTCACTTATCTAAAGAATTACCTTCTTTAATGTTGTTTTTTGGTTACTTGCTAAAAAAATGCGTTTCTTTTTCACCAACCGTTTACCAGAACAAAAAAAAATGGAATATGGCCTTTTTCGGGTCTCTAGGTACATGTAGCCCCTTAATGATCTCGCCTTCTGTTTAAGGGGTTACCCCCACTTGCGATTTTGAAAAAATCGATTTTTTTATTGCATTTTTTTTTAAGTATAAGTATCTGAGAATATGTCCTGAAAATTTCAAGTCGATCCGAACAAAATTGACTGAGATATGAGCGTTGAAAGAGAAGAATCCGCGTTGAAAGAGCGTTGAAAGAGAAACTTTAAACGCGTTTTTCTCAAAATGGCATTTCTGAAGTCGGTGACCAAGATTACTCGAACACTAACGAACCGGTCTTCTTGAAACTTTGCAGACTTATTTAATACATAAAAATGTAGTCTTTAATCGTTCGATTTTTTTTTTCGAAAAAAAAAAATGGCCGTTTTATAGCAAAAAAAAACGGCCGTTTTTTTTCGTTCAAATCGAACCATTAACTTTGACTATCCGCCATTTTGTGAAAAATGAATATTTTTAAAATGCTTCGATTAAAGACTAGTTTATACTTATATTTGACTAAATCCATCCGCATTTTTTTTTTCAGATGATCCACTTCGCCGCAATGTTGGTCACCGCAAACCGTGTATATTAAAACATTATTTCATTGACGGCCATTTGCCACTAAACAATGTAATATTTTTCAATAAAAAAATTACTGAAAGTTCTTCAAGATGTGTTCTTTAAGATGGTATATTGATCGATTGAAAAAGTTTTGTAGTTTTCTTAAAAAAAATTCATGAAAAAGGCCTTTTTTGCGCTACAAGTGGGGGTAACGCCTCAAGATTCATAGGATTCCGGTGCATCAATAATAAAGGTTCATTGTGTGCTGTTGCACAAATAGTCGACTGTACTTGGAATTAACGATACATAGTCGTTGGTGCGATATTTTTAGGTTTGGCGTACAGTAAATTATTGATAATTGTTACATTGCCTTATTATCTCTCGTTTTAGAAAATGGCGAACAAAAAGGAAAATACTTTGAATAGTGTTGCAATGGATCGCCCATTTCTCCGTATCTCCCAAACTCAGCTTACTTATCAAAAGCTCAAAACTCTAATTTGTATGAAACTACTAATTTACTATGGTATAAAGCGAAAAAAAAATCTCGAACCTCTGATTAAAACTAGAACGAAACCTTTCAGCGAAGTATTCGCGAGAAATGAAAATGTGCATTTTCTTTTCTTTTTGTTGCTCGTTGAAACGAGTCTCTCGTTCCCGGAGAGGATATCGTTTGAGGAAACGAGGCCAAGATCGGCGAAACATACCTGATAAGAGTCGCTTCGGATCCTCTTGCGATTCGACTCACTCGACGATCTGTGATCTTCGCGTGTCGAGTAAGAGTCCTGGGTAGGAGGAAAAACAAAACAGTCGTTCGTTACGCGCGTGTACTTCGAGCGATATTATTTTTGTCGATGATGCTAACTTACGCGTGGACGCTTGTAACTGTTGGAGTGATCACCGCGTCCACCTCTGCTGGAATACTTCTCGGACCCTCCACCTGCAATGAAATGAATACCTGTGAATCAATAAATTGACTGGAATAATGGAAAATGTCGGAAACTAGTACTTTCAATCTAAATTAAACGTATGGTGCAAAAAACGATGATTAAAGGTAACCTCATGTTTACGATAGAATTACTAGTAAAACTTTTTACGCGTTTTTCTCAAAACTACGTTTTTCAAAACGGTGTACACGATTTCTCAACATCCAATGAACGGACTGACTTGGACTTCGGTACACTTATTCAGTGTAATAGTAGTTTAGTCTTGACCGACGTTTTTTTTCTTAACATTTTTTTTTATTATTTATTAACAATGTAATTTTTCCTCTGAAAATTGAAAAAACAAAAATTATAATTTTTTTTTTCACCATTGAAAAACGATGACAAAAATTTATATGTAAAAAAATTGTTTTTTCAATGGAAACCAAGCTTTCATTCAATGTACTAAAAAGTAGAAAATAATTTGTTTTTCAAAGTCACCTATACGTGACTATAAATAAAAGCTTGGGGCGCTCAACTTTTTAAATGTCTAATAAATTTGATCCTTTCAGTTTCATTAACCGTGTTGAATTTGGCACAATAGTAATTAGAGAAATGATTATCACACGTTTATACTCGGTTTCAGGATTTTTATTTAAGAAATCTAAGGTTGTTTTACAGTAAATTAAATACACTTGATATGTTAACGGATTTATATAAATTAAAGATTACATGTCTAAATTTTGAGCGCTCAAGCTTTTATTTACAGTCACATGTAGATGGCTTGGTAAAAAAAATTATTTTCTACTCTTTAGTACATTAAGGAGAGATATACACCTAGATGGTCGAGGTCGAGGATTTAGAAGCTATGAACATTCCGTCGACCGGAGAAGACCTACACTATGGGCCTGGTACCGATGAGTCCATGTAAGTTGACAATTTTCATGATTTATTAATTCCCAAATGTTCAAACGCGTTTTTCTCAAAACCACGTTTTTCAAATCGGTCCCCAAAATTTCTCGAAAACCTATGAACCGATTGCCTTGAGATTTTTTGGGGTTATTCTATACACTATTATCTAGTACTTGTCATAGGATTTTTTTCCGTTACTTACTTTTTGTTTTATAGGCAAAATAATAACTAATTTTTGGCCCAAAAATCACTATTTATGTTTAAACGTCCGCCATCTTGTCATAAATCGATATTTTCAAGATCGGCTATGACAAGTACTGGATTATAGTATCTAATTGAATAATCTTTTTGGTTTTTTTTTTCAGATGATTTTTGAAGAAACGCCAGTGGGTACCGTATACGCAGATTTTTTTACGTCGCTCCAAGGATCATACAATATCCTTGTTTATTTTTGATATTTTTAAATAAAGAAAATTAAACATATTTTTGAATGTATATACTTTTAGATAATTAAAACCCCAATCCGAAATTTCAAATAGTTTTCTTTGAAAAAATTCACAAAAATGACCTTTTTTCCGGCTCCTAGGTGTATATCTCCCCTTAAATAAAAGCTTGTTTAAAAAATTTTTTTTTTTTACTTTTTAGTCTTTAATTGATTTTACTAGTTAGTTGTTACTAGTAGTTTACTAGTTTACGAGTTTGTATGTTAAGAACGTGGAATGCTTGTAAAAAATAACAGAGACTGTAATTGGGATTGAAATTACGACTAATTGCTGCATATAACCTTTTCACATACAAACACAGTCGGCTACGAATTTGTTTGCATGTGTTGATGAGATTTTATATGAATTAGATATCGCTAATTTTACATGAAAAGTTGAAAATTGAACGGATTTTTATTTTTAAGTTAAATCATGCATTGTTACCTTTTAGATGCATGTTTGCAAAATTTCCGACCTCTAGCTAGTCAGGAAGTGGGTGAAATATCGATTTTCCGTTTTGCATCTCACAGAAAGTCAAGTTAAATAAATGATTGTAAAAAAAAGTTGGTCGAGTCTCAGCCAATATTATCTATTTCAAGGTGGAAAAAATTGGTTTTTTTGTTTCAGATCTGTCGGGTGGCCAAAATAACGTACACCGTTGGGCCCCTCGCGTTCAGAGGTTCTTTACGAGATTGATTATATATTTTTTAATGATTAAGATTTTTTAATTAAGTTTGGTACACAACTTTGTTAATCCACATGCAAATGAATGTTCAAACGATTTTTCAATCGTCTTCCCTATTCCTTTAAAATTACTTTATTTTCAAAAGCCTGATTTTCGAGTCGTGACAGTAGCCTAACCTCTTAACCGCAAATGACGCATAAATGCGCACATTACATAACTCTCATAAAATTCAATGGATCTGGATAAAATTGAGTGTCCCAACTTATCAGCAAAATTGCAAAGCTTGTAATTTAGCGAAAAATTCACGAAAGAATTTTTTTCACACGCGAGGTGTTGCACCAGGCAACTGTTGGGACTAAAATTGGCGAGAATCAGTAAAAGGGTTCGAACTTAATACATTTTTCGTCCCTTTCAATTCAAAAAATTCGGCAATCGCTATTTTGTACACGAATGACGTATCTTTGGTGGTTAGTTGGTATTGAATTTACCGACGCTCACTTGACGCCCTTGTATTCCGAAAAAAAAATCCATCTTTTTAAATTGTACTCGAAGTTGTACTTTTCTTACATTTCGCGATATCGGGAGTTTTTTTTCCTTCCACGCGAATAGAGTATCACTGTGGTGGTTTGGGAAGATAATCGTGCAAATTAGGAGCTTGCATATCGCTCTTCCTTATCGCCTTTTTTCCAATTGCAAATAAGGTACGTCATTGAAGCAACTTTGTAAGCGTAATGAAACAAAACGCTACTTTCTAACGCGATTTTTATTATTTTGAATTTCTTTATATCCAATATATAAACAAGCTGACTGACGATGTTGAGTAAATAATTCATGGAAGGTGGGTATATCTTACCGGAGGTATATTTGTTGCGGGAATCGTAGCTGGGTGTAGAATACTTGAATCTACTGCCCCTGGAAGATGAATATCCGCCTCTGCTGATGCTTCCTCCGCCTGTTCCGCTGCCCCAGTCGCCACCTCCTCCTCTGCCTCCTCTGTAAGAGCTCCCGCCCCGCGAGCTGAAGCCTCTGCCTCGAGAACTCATGGCCGAGCCGACGTTCGACCAAACTTTATACGAATAAGAAAGCTGAAAGCGGCCAAAATTATTGTCATTGTAGCCTCCTACGTTAAACTTGTCGCTATTTTAACCACAGCTTTTTATTTACTAATTGCAGCGATTATTTTTGCCAAAAAACATCCTTAAATTCGTCAAGGGTCATACTCATTTTATGCTAGAGTTTGTTCACTCGCCCAAGCAATTTCTGCTTCCTCGTCGAGGATACACAATATTTCTTTTTTCGGCCCTCAATTCATACGTATTCGGACAGCGGCGAAAGATCGCAAAATGCACGAGAAGTAATAGCTTTGTGGGTCTGTTCTTCCATGAAATTTTGGAAGAAAAAAATCAGAGTACTTTAGGATCTAAATGACTTTACGAGTCACCAGTAAAGTCCGTAAAGTAAAAAACAAGCTCTGCGATTACTTTTTTACCAGAATTAAGTCTCAAATAATGATAACAATAATTCAGTACAGTAGAACCTGGATTATCCGAATTTTCGGTTCTTAGAACGCTTCGGCGCCGTATTTGAACGTTCGATTATCCGAACTCAATGTTTTTTTTTTCTTAGTTAAGGTATCGCCCTAAAGTATCCACCTTTTTTCTCTTATAAGGCTGTTTCCTAACACTGAGTTTTTTTCAAAATACATTATTGCCCATATGTAACTTCACACATGAGATCGTGCATACATTGTTTGTATGTACAAGAAACCGCCCTGGAAGGGTTTGAAACCCAACAAGAAAATATTCCCACACAGCTGCTGTTTTTGAAAAAAATTCGAGACTTAGCGGCCAAGAAATGCACAACTACTATGCGACAGCCTAAAATCGATGATTATTTCAAGCCGCAATTGTCATTTAACTGCATAAGTAGTAATGGTATAAGAATTGAAACTTTATTCATTGTTAATTGCTATCAAATAAAGAATTAAGGTAGAACGAGCATGCGCTCTTAATTTCTATAGTTTTTCTTCAAATTTTAACCCGGCATTGTTCATATCATTATGCATGTTTGAGTGAAATTTCAGAACAGTCGACTATTTAGATGGGATATAATAAAAAATATTCTTAATATAAAAATGACTTCCAAGTCTTCTTATTATAGGGGACGAATATTTTTTACGGATAATTATTCTGTCGAAATTCCAATGCAGACCCTACAGTGTTAAAAGTTGCAATTTTAAAATCATTATCTCCCAATCTAAATATTCGATTGTTCTGAAATTTCACTCAAACATGCATATTGATATGAACAATATTGGGTTACGATTTGAACAAAATCTGTAGGAATCAAGAGCACGTGCCCGTTCTACCTTAAGGGTGATTGGATTAATAATGAGAATTTTCGATACTATTTATATTATATGAGTTAATTTTCCTGGAAATCCGATATATATTTTTGATCATCCGAACAATGTCTGGTCCCAATTAGTTCGGGTAATCAGCGTTCTACTGTATTTCTTCTGCGGACGATTGTATTTTGTGGAGCATAAAGAATCTTCTGAATCATTGGTAAATTACAGGGACGTTCGATGAAAATAATTTACTATCAATCATTATAGCCAATGATAAGCTGGAATAAAAAATTTTGCGCAAATGTAGTCGATTTAGACATTTTTACATTTTCTTTGAGAAGTGTCGGCTACGAAAATTCTTCCGCTATCCGCATTTCTTCAAGTTTTATCATTAATGTTTTCTTTAAACATCCGGTGACCTGATTTTACTCTTGTTATGGAATCTTGAGAATTTTTTACACGAGTGAGCAGTTTTCATCAGGCTTCTAATCATTTAGTGCATAAATTATTAGATAGAAATGTGGCCTGCGTGTCATCTAAACGCCGTATAAATGAGAAGATTTTTAAAGTCGGAATTTATCATTAAAAGTTCGTTCACTTGGCTAGAAATTTTACCAGTATACCGGGATGTTTTTTTTTACTCGATTATGGACGAAAATCAGTCAATTGTTAAATATTCGGGTGAAAGGAATACCTTAATATTAGGCATCTAGGGTTATTTAGTGTATAAATTATCATATGCCATAAATTGCCGTATGAGATGATTTTTGGAGTCGTCATTTTTCGTTAAAAATCGATAACTTGGCTTGAAATTTCACCAGTATACCGCGATGGATTTTTCCTTCATTATATACGAGAATCAGTTAATTGTTAAATATTCGAGTATCCAATTCGTTGGGTCATTGACCGTAAGGCGCTGATATATCTGTATGTGAGCGTGCGGTTCATTCAGGGATACGCGTTTGCGCGACAAATGCACTCGCGTACATGCTAATTCCTCGGAACGCGCCGTAACGAGTGATAAACTCCAATTGAGCCGATCAATGGCGATCATCCGGCTCATCTCTTTTCGCTCCTCCGAAAGCTTCGGAAATATCTTCGTGTTCAATTTTACGTCTCGCAAATTTCTCGCAATGCGTCAACAACTCGTCAAAGTCCCCCCCCTCCCGTCCGCGTCTCGTCGAACTTACTGCTGGGGCATCCATTGCGGGAAAAAAATCAATATAGCAAGACCCGAGACCGAGCCTTTGTAGAAAGTAAAATGTCTCGTACTCGATCGTCCTTTGTCATTAGTCCGCCCATTATTGTTCGTTGTTTTCATCGCAATTAATAAGTCGCCAATGAAACAAATGATACGAAACTTACCGAGGCGTCGTGAGGATTAACCGCAGACTCGATGACTGGATGGAAATAACGTTTCTTTTTTATCTCTTCGTCTGGCCGATTGATCCCTCAAGGTTTTCTCTCGCATTCACCGGTTTCGTGTGTGTCGCACGAGAGAACAGTGATCTCGGGTGCACTCGGTCGTGGAGATACGTGAGGGAAAAAGATGTCGCCCCTAACTCTGCGCGTGGCGTCGCAGGGTCTTGCGGAACGCCTTGACCGGAAATGGGGATACGTCACCGCAGTTTAGGGGAAAATTCGTCATGCGAAAAGTTCCCCAGTTCGAGAGGTCACGTCGGGAGCGTTTGCGGCCTCTTGAGAACGTTACCGGTGCTGCCACCTACCGCGGACGTTGCAACTCTCGAGCGTGGTTCCTTCACTCGCGACTACCATTGTGCCCGAGTGTATCGCGTATATACAGATCCTCCCTCGCAAAGCTGCGGAAGACTCACTGCATTATCAGTGAGCGGTTGAGAGTGCGGTTCGGGGTGATAACAAGGAACAAGCAGGGGAACATAAAAAAATTACTCACATAGCCGTCTTCATGGTGACAGCAATCAGTAGATAATTGTTAATTATTGTATTATAAATATCTTAATATTTAGACATAATGATTCTTCTCGAGATAAACAATAGGATACTAGAAGAAACGTTACAAACCAAAATAAAAAATGTCTTGTCGGGGTAAGTTGTGAAATGCGAGAATATCGTATCTTTTTTTTTTTGCTTCTCTACCCCCTCGTGCACGCGTTACACACTCCCGTGCGTATTTCGCTGTCATGCCTCGCTATCGCGAACCAATTCAATATCCGTTCACACGCAACAATAAAGGCCAAATGCCGGATATGGTTTTTAGCTCTTTAGGGCGGTGTCCACTCGAAACACCCGATTACTATTATACTTTCATCCAACTCCTCTAAACTTTTCGCACACCCGTTAATCATCGCAATCTGCGTTTGTACGGCAGTGATGCAGAAATCGTGCATTTTTCGTCCGGTAAATCGACCACCCGAACGTTCAACTTTCCACGTTAACCTCGCACCGCTGAAAACTATTTACCCGCACGTTCTCACCAGCTCCGAATAAAACGTCACGCCCCCTTGGCCTTTCCGCGGTGTCGATCATGCACACTTTGCGTTTCAGCCACAAACCGGAATCGACGGATATCACGATAGCCGACTTCGACGGCGTATTGTTCCACATCTTCAATCCGAACGGCGATAGGTCGAAACTTAGGGTGAGAAGCCGACGCCTCGTCGCGACGAACGACTCTTTGCACGGTTTGTCATTTGCTCTTTATTTGGTTTGCTTCGCAGATAAGTACTATGTTCAAATTTTACAAGCAACTCCAGGAGCACGGCGCCGACGACTTGGTCAAAAGAGAATACGGACCTTATCTCGTGAGCCCGGAGACCGGTACGTACCTGGACTAGGGCCGAAGCTGCAATAGCAAATTGGGACGGGGTGAGATAGGCGATTCGCCGATTTGCTTTCTTGTCGATATCTGGAAGAAAGGACGGTCTTTCGCACTGCGCGAAAAGCAACCGAGTGGTAGAAGCTCGGACCTTTATTGGGAAAACGGTCGTGCACTCTGACGACTTTTTCTAACAGTGTAGATGCCGTTGCAATTAACTTTTTTATATATGCACACAGGGCGTGGAAGTCAAACGATGAGTAATCGTGCAAAATGCTTATCCATCACCGAGAACAACAAACGCAAAAAAACAATTGGTTTCTACCAATGTTAAAAAGATTACAGTTCACGAACATCAGGACACATTGAAAACTATTTTCGAATATGAGTCTGAAGTTTGCATTGTTGGAACGCAACAAAAATTCATATTTCTGAATTTCTTTTATTTCTTTTGGTAAATTCTGCCTGCAAAGATTGTTCAACCATTTTTTGAGACATTTGTTTAGCGATCTTCAATATAAATCCATAAAAAAATATCTATAATAAAAATGTGACAAAGATCTTACGTTGGGATCTAACGATGCAAACTTCAACACCATTTTGGAATATCGTTCAACTTTCTCCATTGTACGACTCCGATTGTGCAATTATTTATCTTCTTTCACGAGTGTCTCTCCGCCGAGTGGCTTTTGCGCCTTATGTGTGTATGTGAAAATATTCCGTACAGAGATCTCCACAATGTTAATGTCAAGGTCATCAAATTGGGGAACTCGAAAAAATAACCCCGTTTTTTTATCCCGTTTGAGGCAGCGCGAAAGATTTTCTCTTTTTCAAAATACTTGGAAGAAAGCTCCGAATTCGCAAATCAGCTGAGTTGCTCGCGCTCTCAATTTGAAACTGGAAGACCCAGAATAATGAATTGTATTCTTTTTACAATGTGTGTGTCTTTTTTTTCGTTGCATTTTCCACCAGGATGGGACATTTCGGTGCAGATAGACCTCGAGAATTTGCCGGAAGATTGGGAAGTTCTGGTAAAGAAAATTGGCCTCTTGAAGAGGCACTGCTTCGCCAGTGTGTTCGAAAAGTATTTTGACTTTCAAGAAAAGTATTTTGACTCCCCGGAAGAGAGTCCGCCGTGTCCGAAGAGAGCGGTGATTCATTATCGAGATCAGGAAACCATGTAAGAAATGATTTTTCCTTCGAGGGGCTATATCAGTGTGAACGCTAAAAATTTGGGTGATTTTCGGGAATTTTTTGGAAGAAAAGTACTTAATTAAATGTTTCGGAAAATTAAGAATATATTTGGCTATATTTGATCTATATTACATAATTTTTTCATAGAAAAGTATTGAGATCCAAGCGACTTATGCGCTGCCTTCGGAGGCGCAAAAAAAAAAGTTCCTCCACTGCTGTCATGATTCCGGCCGATTGAGTAGCTGAAACCCAAAAAGGAAAAAATGTCGTTAAACTGGATGACGTAGGATTTTCGAAAAATATCAAAATCTAACAAAATGGCGTAGTTATGAAAAGAAGTCTGTTTTCTTGCTTATAAAATGGTCGTTTTTTTCAATGCCAAATCGTCAATTTTCATCCAATAAAAAATATCCTACGTCATTGTAGAGTAAATATATTCAAGAGTGCTCAGTTCAAATTTCAAGTCAATCGGATAATTCGGATAAATTTGAAAAATATAATTTCGAGGAAAACGCGTTTAAAGATTTAACTGTCGATTTTTGCAAGATAAAATGATATTGATATAAATGATAATGATCTTCTTGAAAGTATAAACTGTCGAAAAAGGCAAATATAATCGATTTTTTTTAAGTGTCACACTGGTATAGCCCCTTAATGATTTGCCCATAGGAATGTCAAGTAAGGCGGTGGAAAATATAGTCTTGCAGATGCGCGGCGCGTTTTTCACCGAACCAAGTGAATTATGAGAGACTTTCTATGTGCCAGCGACGTCGGATAATTTTTGCAACGCGTGGAAAGAAAACGTAGCTTATTAAAAGTAGCACACGTCAGCGACACGTGCTTGATGATTCACTATGATGGAATTTCAATGGTCAATGGACAAACGATTTTTCTCATAGAGGAAGCTTCGTTTTGGCCGTTTCTTTTCGCGATTTCAATGGAAATTTTTCCGAAATGTTCTAAAAATGTAAAAAATGTTGAGGGAGTTTCTATTATCGAAAAAATCTTTTCTAACTTTCAAATTTTCACAATTTCCGAGTTATCTGGTTAAATTTTTGGAAGCAAATTTATGCAAAAGGAAAATGGGACCGGGTTAAAATTCCGAACTTTGAAAGATCAGAACGCTCAAAACTCCGAAAGAATACTACCCCGAAAGAGCAAAACTCCGAAAGAATTTTACACGAAAGACCAAAACTCCGAAAATCTGAACACCGTCAAAATAATTCGGCTAGGAAGTTTTTAAAGTTTCAAAATTTTCAATAAATTGACGAATCATTTGAAGATTTTTTTTGAATTAAAAAGTGATTTTAGTGAGTGAGAAAAAATCTTTTCCAACCTTCTAATTTTCACAATTTCCGAGTTATATGGATCAACTTTTGGAAACAAATTTTTGAAAATGGAAAATGGGGCCTGGTTGAAATTCGGAACTTTGAATGATCAGGACGCTCAAAACTCCGAAAGAATTTTACACGAAAGACCAAAACTCCGAAAATCTGAACATTGTCAAAATAATTCGGCTATGGAAGTTTTAAAAGTTTCAAAATTTTCAATAAATCGACGAATTATTTCAAGAATTTTTATTATTAAAAAGTGATTTTACGTCAATTTTTTAATTCGTCTAAACAATGTTTTACGTTCTACATAATTTACAGCCAACACTGTAGACTTTCGCGGGCATGATCTTGACGAACCTTGTAATTTCGAAACATTAGAATTACGAATTTTAAACCATCGGCACATTCAAAGTTCGGAATTTCAACCCGGCCATGTCAAGATCATGCCAGCGGAAGTCTACACAGTTGACTGTAAATGATGTAAAACGTATAACATTGTCCAAACAAATTTCAAAATTGAGGCAAAAACACGTCGCGATATAAAACAAATTCTTGAAATAATTCGTCGATTTATTGAAAATTTTCAAACTTTTAAAGCTTCCATAACCGAATTATGTTGACGGTGTTCAGCTTTCCGGAGTTTTCGTCTTTCGTGTAAAATTCTTTCGGAGTTTTGATCTTTCTGACCATTCAAAGTTCGGAATTTCAACCTGGCCCCATCTTGAATTTCGGAATATTAATATTCGGATTTTTAAACCGTCGGATCATTCAAAATTCGGAATTTCAACGTGGCCCCTGGAAAATCATACAAGTGATTTTTGGATCACATTTTACAAAAATCGTTAGCGTTTAGATTTCAAGGGCTTGTCAATTTTCATTTCGGGCGACGATTTTTCAAGAATACTTCCGTCCTTCCCGCAGGTACGTCGAAGCGAAGAGCGATCGAGTGACAGTCGTATTTAGTACGATATTCAAAGACGAGGACGACATGGTGATCGGTAAGATGTTTCTTCAAGAGCTCAAAGAGGGAAGAAGAGCGAGCCACACGGCGCCTCAAGTTTTGTTCAACCATCGAGAACCTCCGTTGGAACTTCAGGATTGCGACGCGGCGATCGGGGACAGTATCGGCTACATAACGTTCGGTGAGCTTCTTTGGACGACAATTTTGCCCAAGTGCTATCCGAATAATCCACAAATTGTACAACTGAATAATCGAATTTATCGATACCGTTTTTTTTTTTTCGGCAGTATTGTTTCCCCGACACACAAGCAAGGAAGCCCGCAGCAATACGATCGATCTAATTCACATGTTCAGAAATTACTTGCACTATCACATCAAGTCCAGTAAGGTTTACATTCACTCGAGGATGCGAACCAAAACGAGCGACTTTCTCAAGGTCCTCAACCGAGCTCGTTCACAGCCCAAGAATGTCGAGAAAAAGACGATCACGTAAGTAACACGAGTCGAAAACTTTTGGCCTTTCGCCAACCTTCGGGACGTCAAACGAAAATATCCTTAAAAGCAAAAGAAAACAAAAACGTTCACTTCGCTTCGAGATGTAAAATGTAAAGAATTTGTACGATTTTTCTTTAACCAGAGGACGAACGTTCATCAGGAAGGAATGAACGGCGCAACGGTGTCGATTGCGATGAAAAATCAATCAAAGGATCGAGGATGAGAGAACAGCAGGAACAAATGTCGGTAGGGAACGAAATAAGTGGAAGTATAACGCTAGAAGCGTTGTAACAACTTTGTCTAGCGCTAATCTTGATTCTACGAAGAAAAAAACATGGACTCGTGGCTCATAGGATTACTGAACTAAAAATTTAACTCTCTCTCTCTCTTTCGCGAAAAGAAAAAAAAAATACATAAAAAAAAATAAACGTCGGGATTCATAACTTTCAGCGATACAGGTACAATGCGATTCGGCATTACGTGCTATCCGAACTAGGGATAGATATGATTTTTTTCATCTCGTTTTAACGTTATCCGGGCCTCGATGATTGGAGTATACGGGGGAAAAATATCGAAACGAGAACAGGATTACAGGAAACCTCTCGCGCATGCCCGTAGGATATTCATTTTGAGTGGATATTGTAGAACCGTAAAGAAATCATTTTTATAATTTTTATCACATGATATCGAGAGCCAAGTATGCTGACGAAAATGTTCAAGTGGAAGTACTTCTTTCCAGCGAATAATTCGTTCGAAAAAAGTATTTTAACACCGTAATTTGTGCGAATTGTTCTCCCTCCGTATTTATAGATTGTTAATTAGCAATCTTGAAGTTATCTTCGATTGAAACACGCCGTTAATATCGAGAGGGTCATCGACGGCAATACAATGAGCTTTTACATTCATACTCTCGCGGTTTTTTGTCCTTCGGAATTCACTTTTATCGGCGTGCGGGTGCTGATTTTTGGGGAAAAGATGAATTCATCCACGATCAGGAAATCAGCCATTCCGTGTTTATTCTCAGGAGATCGTGAAATCTTTGATGCATTTAGTTTTCATTGTCATGTATATTTTAGGTGTCGAGAGGAGTTTTACGCATAAGTATGTTATGAATGTAATCGTAGATACGGTTGGGGGCACACGTTACTGAAGCACATGTGTCGGAAAACGAAAGTTTGAAAAACGGGGAAATTCACTGTTCCCGATGCATTTATTCATAGGTTTCTCGGGAGCCTGAAAGAGATCGACATTTTTTTCATCGAGAATCGTCCATGTAGGCCAGACTAATAAAAATTGCGCTGGATCGGGAATGTTTCGAGGGTTCAACGAGTTTGGTCTTAGCCTCAAGTCGATCGTGCGATCGTCAATAATCTTCGAATTGATTTTCTTCGAAAAAAGGTGAACCTTTTCGGATCTTTTTTCTCGAGATCGAGAGACTAACGAATATAATTAATCGCAATATGGAGAGGCACGACGGATTTGTTTGCGATTTTGTTTGGGGCCAACGAGCCAAAGAACTCGAACTAAGTCGTCTTTCTTCGTATTATAAATAGTTCGCACGCTTTTGAGCGATTGGACTTGGGAGATAAAAAAATTTCGACTTTTCGTAACCGCTGCCTTAAATATTATCTAAAAAAAAACAACGCTCCGGTTTTGAGTTTATTTCCTTGAAGTTTGTTGACTTTAGTTGACAGTAACTCGACTCGTTACCCCCATTTTGCCCGACTCGTGTCTCCATGTCACCGAGCACAGGACTCAAGGAAAAACTCCAACGACCAAATTGCAAAGAAGGGAAAACGAAATGATGAGCCCAGATCGTAAAGTCCGCAGATCGTAAAGAAAAAATCATTACGTAGCTTCCAAAATCCTGTATCGCATTGAAACGAATGAATCGTTGCAGTCGTCATTCGTCGCGGTGTATTTGTAATTAAACAACGGGAGGTAAAGAGACCGCGGTAAGGAGGATAGACGGGTTAACGAAGATCTACGTACACCGATCGTCATTACCGTTCGACCCGACGAGAAAACAAGAAAATTATTAGAGTTTGTTAATAATTAAAATAATAACGTGATTTTACGAGCATAGCCACGAACCATAGAATATTGTTTTTGTAACAAAGGAGTATTTTTATTTTCAATCTTTACCTAATGTATAAGATAATAAAAATGAGAAAAAACATTCAAGATTTCGTGTAAAACGTGTGTCATTGTGAACAATTTTGCAAGTTTCCCCGGTTTACCCAACATATTAGACGCCCTTTCCCATTCTTCGTCGTACTGTAAGTTATTCACTCCAACACGAGGGAAACGGTGTAGAATTTTGTTCCGAGTCTCGGTGCAAATGTGATTTCGGAAACTTCTAAAAGTCACATTTGTGGGGCCGGGTTGAAATTCCGAACGTGAATGCTCCGACGGTTTAAAATTCAGAATTTTAATGCTCCGGTAATCTGAACACCGTCAAAATAATTCGGCTATGGAAGTGTTAAAAGTTTGAACATTTTCAATAAATCGACGAATTATTTCAAGAATTTTTCTTATTAAGAAGTGATTTTGCGTCTTTTTTTAAATTTGTCTAGACGGTGTTATACGTCCTACATCATTTACAGTCAACTGTGTGGACTTACGCTGGGATGATCTTGACATGTGGGTATGGTTGAAATTCCGAACTTTGAATGCACCGACGGTTTAAAATTCCTAATTTTAATGTTCCGAAGTTACAAGGTTCGTCAAGATTATGCCAGCGAAAGTCTACACAGTTGACTGTAAATGAGGTAGAACGTATAACATTGTCTAGACAAATTTTAAAATTGACGTAAAATAACATCTTTAAAAAAAAATTCTTGAAGTAATTCGTCGATTTATTGAAAATTTTGAAACTTTTAAGACTTCCATAGCCGAATTATTTTGACGGTGTTCAGATTTTTGGAGTTTTGGTCTTGCGTGTAAAATTCTTTCGGGGGAGTAAATTTTCGGAGTTTTGAGCGTTCTGATCATTCAACGTTCGGAATTTCAACCCGGACCCGTTCAGATTTTCGGAGTTTTGGTCTTTCGGGTAAAATTCTTTCGGAGTTTGGAGCGTTCTGATCATTCAAAGTTCGGAATTTCAAGCCGGCCCCACATTTGTAAAAAAAAATGTTCGCGAGCGTATGTGTCAATTTTTCTCACTCGCACTCGAACGTGAAGAGATTTTTAAATATCGAGATAGAAAATAATTCAGCCAACTGATATAGAATTCGGCTACAAGCCCGTGAGAGATTCGAATTCTTTTAAATGATCATTTTTCAGAAAAGTAGAAAACGCTGTACCATTCTCAAAATTGACTATGTAGAGCAATTTTTATTCTAATATAATATTACGGAGGGATGGTTGCAAAAAGATACGGAAATTAGACTCTTGCACGTTGCTTCCTCATCATTTTATTTAAGGGCAGCCCCGGATCTACGATTTTTCCGAGCCGGGGCGAAAACTTGACACTGGCGCCCCTTCTCTCCAGCATTTGAGATTAATGATTTGGTCCAAAAAACTGGGTTATATAAAATTTAAAAAATTGAAGGTATACGTAAACTAATTGGAAAATCCTTTGGACATTTATTTGCATGTACATTAACAAAGTCGTGTAAGAAATTTCTTTTCAAAATATTAATAATTGAATAAGTTATAAACAAATTTTAAAGTAGTATTAGTACCTACGACGTTAGACGCCTCAAGCTTTAAAATTTTATATTTCACATTTAAAAAATATCTACGTTCATGTACCTTTAAGTACTTGTACCTGTGATGAGTGTCCAAGGAAGGGATTTTTTGTTTTGATTTATCATTTTACTGAGCGTTATTTTTCACTTTTTAGTACAGCACCTTTTAAATAAAAGCTTGTTTTTACAAGTTTTTTACGTTTATTTTATTTTATACTTTTCAGTATTAGAACTTGTTTATTTATTTGCCATGCCCGAACCCCATGATATTCAGACATCGGCGTAACCAAAAACCTCGCTTTAGGTTACAAAAATTTTGCGAGAAAATTTATAATAGTGTAATTATAAATAATGCTCGAATCAACAAAGTTAATGAGGCCAAACTCGATTGTCCTACCATTTGCCATAAGGAAATTTCAGATCCCACTTCCCACCACCATTATCAGACTCTCGTTATCATGTGTAATAAAAAGTGCTCATGATAACAAAACAAATGGGCACAAACTAGACTGTCCTCGTATATACTATTCAGGGCTCTTCTCACTTTAGACGCTAAAAGGCTTTCATGATTTTTTATAGGTTTATATTATAGATATTGATATAAAAGTTGTTACACTTAATAAATACATTTTCAAAATACATTTAAAATTTTTTTAAATGGATTTATGTATCCCAAACAAACTTTAAACGCTTCTCGGCTTGTTGATAAAATCTTCGAAACTACTGAACCGATCCTTATGAAATTTTAACCACACATTCTTTACAACTATAGCTATAGCGCCTATCAAAGATTTTTGAAATTTCAATATTTAGTATTTTTTCGCCAAAAACGGTGAAAAACACGTTTTTTTTTCGAAAAATGTCCATTTTTTTATTTTTGCATATATAAAAAATCGTATGATATGCGCTATAGCCATTAAGGCAGTAGTCCGGTCTAGAGCGAGATTTTTGACGTCATTTTTGGGTTGGAATAACTTTTAAACCGTTGAAGTTGTCATGATGAAATTTTACATGTGTATTTATTGTTCCTTTGAGGATGTATGTACATTAAAAAAAATTATTTTAAACATTTTCATGTATTTTTTAATTTTTTCACAACATGGTCCGCCGAAAACCGCGCCAATCGGCGTCCACCCTGGGTGATGTATGCATAGGGAAAAATATATATATATATATTCTCAAGCTGTATGAGTATTCTGAGCAACGGTGGCAGAATTAGTACTTAAAAAAAATTTGTTACAAAATGGCGGCCTGTTAAACTTTGATTAACGATATTTCATACATTTTCGGGTATTCAACGAGCCATAAAATGTGGGCAAAATTATTGTGCGACTGAATTCTGCTACCAGTCCTCAGAAAGAGGCTACCGAAGGTGTGTGCAAAATTTGAGCTCGATCGGTCAATTAGTTATCGAGATATCGTGAGCGCCGATTTGAAAAACATAGTTTTGAGATAAACGCGTTCAAAGTTTCGATACCGGGAGCGCGCAGCTGCTTACCGACCGCGCCACCTGAGCGCGCGGCTTGCTTATAATTTCTATTACTGCTAATTTTTGAAATTTTAATAAACGGTTTTCACGAGCGTATTAAGAAAGGTCTAAGGAAAAATAAAATGAAAAAAATGGATTTTGTCAAATTTTTAGACCAGATTACTGCCTTAACATACTGCATCTAAAACCGTTTGATTTTTTTTGTTTCGGATGATCCATTTCCGAGATTTCATCAACAGGGCAGACCTACAATCTTTTTAGGACACTTTTTTAACTACCATTTTCGTCTATAAATAGTGACTTGAATAAATAAATAAAATTATGAAATGTATTTCCAAAGTGTATTTATTAAGTGTAACAACTTTTATATCAATATCTATAATATAAACCTATCAAAAAAAATCATGAAAATAGCCTTTATTAGCGTCTGAAGTGGGGAGACCCCTTAAGGAGTTGCATTGCCCACTTCCCACCTCCATCATCAGACCAGCTCCATGGCACCATATTATTGCAGTGTCACCGAAGTTACACAGGTATGCCCAATTTCAGCTCAATCGAATGCCAGCAAATGCTTGAAAAATGGATTACAAATTTTGAACCGGAAAGGCAGACATACGAACGAAGCAAGTTAAATAAATGCTTGTAAAAACTCTTTTCAGAAAAACGCGTTTGAAGTTTCGGCGGCAATTCTAGCGTTGTAACCATAAGTTTAGCTTCAATCTGCGATTCCTGACCATATGTTGGATGTTTCCTCTTTAACTCGAGTTGCCTCAAGCGACGAACGAGAGTTGGTCATTTTCGCAGTAGCCCAACCCCTTGAAGCTGCTTCTACAAGAAAGGAACGATTGAAAAAACGTTTTACCTCGTAGATCGTATTGCAAAAAACTTTGCGATCGGAATAATTGTGAAAGTTTGCAATTTCTACGGTTATTATTTCCCTCTACTTCTTTCTCCAGGCCTTTATTTCGGAAAATGGCCGAAACGAGTAAAACATTCCCCATGAAATAATCGCCAAGCTAGCAAGTAGGAAACAGTAGCAACAATAACTTCCATTTCAAATGATCGAAAATTGTTAATCAGCACTATGCAATCGAGACGCTATTGGCGATAAGGCGGGATATACATTTAGACAGAAAAAAAAATAAGCAATATTGAGGGGTTTTTTAAACTAAGAAATAATGATTCTACAATTATTAAACTTTAGATATACTTTAATAGTATATTTAAGTATACAAAACAATTTTTTTTATTAATTGATCATCAAAATGGCGAAGCAGTGGCAGAGTGTTACAGCAAGGTCTCCGCGGGAATTGCGAAACGACGTGCAGTCTAGCTTCCCGTAGACTTTGATTTGCAAAAAAGTTCAAACATTTTTTCAGTTAGAACATGCATAGTTTCTATGTGACGGTGAACAAAATAAAGAAAATGCAAATGTGAGAAAATGACACGAATTTGCAAAAAAAATCAACATTTCACGCAACATATCTATAAAATGTGGATTAGAAAAGTAGTTTTTTTTTCTTCAATTTTTCAAAAACAATTCCTGTCAAGTAGAAAGTACCAATATTATCAATATTTCTACCAAGTTTCAACTCAATCGGCTTAAGGCCTCAGGCCACTCTAGAGGCCGAAAAATAGGCTTTTTGGAGATTTTTTTTCAGAAAAACTACAAAATAAATCGAGTTTACAAAAAAGGGTGTTTATCATACATATCAGTGACTGTATACAATAATTTTTTTGAAGCGATTAATTAGAAAATTGCGGCTGTGCAGCGTTTATCTCAAAACTGCATTTTTTAAGTTTGCCGGAAACAACTTTCAAGGAACATCCCTCAGGTGACACCCTTCGATTTTGTTAAAATTTGGATATGTTATAAAGCACCGAAAAGTAAGCGATACGTATTTTTTTATCAGCGGAAAAACGGTTTTAAGGGCTGAAACGCACCCTCATGAATGGCGACGTTTTTCTTTTTTCATCGATAACGTTTTAACGGTACGAGATATTAAAAAATTTCAAATTGCAACAATGTTTATTTATTTGTGCACTATACATTGGAGATGAGAACGATAACGTTTTCGACGAAAAACGAAAGACACCCCTATTTTCGAGGGTTCGTTTCACCCCTTAAAATCGTTTTTTCACCGATAAAAAAATACGTATCGCTTACTTTTCAGTGCTTTATAACATATCCAAATTTCAACAAAATCGAAGGGTGTCACCTGAGGGATGCTCCTTGTCAGACAATTTTCAACCGATTCACTTGAAATGTTGAATATATCTTGAAAAATACATTGTCTATGGAAGCACGTAGGATTTTTTTATATTGCATAGTTCATTTGTTATTAACAATTATCTGACGATTTTTTAGGCAAATTTTTGGAAAGCGACAAATTTGCCCTAAAAATCGCCAGATAATTGTTAATAACAAATGAACTATGCAATATAACAAAAAAATCCTACGTACTTCCATAGACAATGCATTTTTCAAGATATATTCAACGCTTCAAGTGAGTCGGTTGAAAATTGTCTGGGTTATGTTTCCGGCCAACTTAAAAAAATCAGTTTTGAGATAAACGCTGCACAGCCGCAATATTGAAATTAATCGCTTCAAAAAAATTATTGTATACAGTCACTGATATGTATAATAAACACGTTTTTTGTAATCTCGATTTATTTTGTAGTTTTTCTGAAAAAAAATCCCCACAAAGCCTATTTTTTCAGCCTCTTGAATGGCCTAACCTCTCAATAGTTTTTGAGCAATCCTGCACGCCAATTTCGATAATGCAGTTTTGAGAAAAACGCGTTTGCAGTTCACGCCCGCTCCGAATTTTTTCGAATTTCGTTTTGAAACTTTGGAAAAATATTCTACATATATAGTTCTATAATTTAAGCGCCAAAAAACAAATCGATTTTTTTATCGTTGTAAATGTAAATCCCGCCTCAAAGTTCGACCCGAGTATGGCCGGGTTGGCGATCATTTTTCACGACCCGTCGATTCTTTATTAGAGTGAAACGATACGGATAGGTCAGACAGATAAGAAGGGTGTAGAATTGGGTGTGCCAGAGCGATATGTTCCGCGGATGTATTTCATTATAGTTAAGGCCACACCTTAAGCCTCCGGCACCCAAATCTACTTCGAAACGACGGAGCTTTTTCAGCTTTTTCTGCATTTCGCCACAGTCCGTCCTGGTCGGTCCTGTGCACTCGTCCCGGTCGCGCCTCCTCGACTCCGTTTTCTACACTCTTTTTTTCCTTCCGTGTTTCCTCGAGTTGCATAAATTTTCGAAATCTCGTATCACTCGAGTGGATCGGAGAAAATGTACTGAGGCAAAGAGAATCGAGAGAAAAAAAATGAACAACACGACGACGATTGGGAGTTCTTCGTCGTCATCACTGTCTCCCTGTTCACCGGACGAAGTGGCGATAAGTCCCGGGGATTGCGTCGAAGAGGGTGTCGAAGAGTGGCTCGAGGACGAGGCACTCGCTGGTTTTCGCGTATGGCAATTGGCTGGAATCGTTCTATCCATTATTCTCGCGATAATCATTGCCCTCTGCTGTTGCATAAGATTTCGCATACCCAGAACGAAACAGGACATCGAGGCCGATTACATACGCAAGAGGATAACGAAGAATTTCCGCAAGGAACTCGACAAGGTCAGCAACACCGACATGGACGAAATGGACCTGCGAAGAGGTGAGATCATCGTCCAAATCAATTTTCTCACGATCACTGCCACTCTACGTTTCAAGGCGGGAGCCTGAATCGAAAGGTCCAAAAAGGCTTTTTTCGGGATTTTTTTTTAAAAGGGAAAAAAACAAGTGAGCCCAGCAAACATCTAGGTATGTTTTAAGGTCTCTCCTCACTTTAGACGCTAAAAAATGGGGTATTTTCATGAATTTATTTGATAGGTTTATATTATAGATATTGATATAAAAGTTATTACACTTAATAAATACACTTCATAATGCAATAAAAATACATTTAAAAAAATTCTCAATTATTTTTTTTCTTCTTTGATTTATTCAAGTCAAAATGTCCTTAAAAAATTGTAGGTCTGCGCTGTTGATGAAATCTCGGAGATGGATCATCCGAAACAAACAAAATCAAACGGTTTTAGATTCAGTATGTTAATGGCTATAACGCTTATCATACGATTTTCGATATATGCAAAAATAACAAAATGGCGGACATTTTTCGAAAAAAAAAACAAAACAAAAATGTTTTTTTTTCACCGTTTTGGGCAAAAAAATTAGTAAATATCAAAATTTTTAAAAATCCTTGATATGCGCAACAGCTATACGTGCAAAGAATATGTGGTTGAAATTTTATAAGGATCGGTTCAGTAGTTTCGTATATTTTATCAACAAGCCGTCGAAAAACGCTGTTTCGAGACAACGCGTTTAAAGTTTGTTTGGGTTACATAAATACATTAAAAAAGCAAATAAATAAAAAAAAAACGATTTTTGCCTAAATGAGACTTTCCTGCATTTTTTTTCGTCCAAATGATTATTTATAGAATTTTTTGTTTTCACAAGCACTGGAGCGAGTTGCAGCTGATTTGGACGCGGAGAGTGAGGAGCTGCGAAAACAACGAGCGGAAATATTCGGTGACAAGTCGAACGACGGACTGAGAGCACGATTCCACGCGATGGTGCACGGTATGAGGACTCGTCTGTCGAAAAATTCGACGGTTTCCTCGAATCCACAAATTCACGAAACCGCCAACAACGAGGTGTAAATTTTACTTCTGCAAACTTCAAATGAGTAATTATAATAGTTGAGATTTATCGTCGATGAAGTCAGACGTTTTCCTTGTTATTAGTGTCTACTACTTCGCTGTCAGTGACGGGTCAAACGAATTGGCGATTTAAAGTGGCTTTGGGAAAGTAAAAAATTTCATTGAAAAGTAGAGAAAGGCTTTCGAGGCATTCGAAAACGAAAGACGTTCGGAAATGTTCATACTAAAGGCACTTTGTCTGAGATATAATCGGCCGATTGTGAGGAGTCTTTTTTTCTTCGTCTGAGAGCAAAGGAGATATTACCAGTTAGTTATTAAGGGGCTACATCTACTGACAGGCCCAAAAAAATGACACATTTTGTTTTTTTTTGTCTGGGTAACGATTGGTGAAAAAGAAACGCATTGTTTTAAAACACAACGGTAGATATTGAGAGCGTTTAAAAAAAATCACCAAAAAATACAGAAAAATAACAAAAACATAGCCGCCTGTAGATGATGACATTTTTTCGCGACGTTTGGCGATGGACAGCTTAAGGCGGGATATACAGTTAGACGGGAAAAAATAAGCATTTATAGGGGATTTTTTTAACTGAGGGATAATTATTTTACATTTATGAAACTGTAGGTATACTTTGACAGCATATTTAAGGCCTTGGACCACTCCCGAGGCCGAAAAAATAGGCTTTTTGGGGATTTATTTTTCAGAAAAACTACAAAATAAATCGAGATTACGAAAAAAGGTGTTCATCATACATATCGGTGACTGTATACAATAATTTTTCTGAAACGATTTTTCAGGCAAATTTTTGAAAGTGAAAAATTTGCCGAAAAAATCGTCAGATAATTGTTAATAACAAATGAACTATGCAATTTAAAAAAAAATCCTACGTACTTCCATAGATAATGTATTTTTCAAGATATATTCAACATTTCAAGTGGATCGGTTGAAAATTGTCTGAGTTATATTTCCGGCCAACTTAAAAAATGCAGTTTTGGGATAAACGCTGCACAGCCGCCATTTTGAAATTAATCGCTTCAAAAAAACTATTGTATATAGTCACTGACATGTATGATAAACACACTTTTTTGTAATCTCGATTTATTTTGTAGTTCATCTGAAAAAAAAATCCCCAAAAAGCCTATTTTTTCGGCCTCGGGAGTGGCCTAACCCCTTAAGTATACAAGACAATTTTTTAATTCATTTATCAGAAGAATTGCGGAGCTGTGGCAGAGTGTTCCAGCAAAGTTGACGCGGGAGTTGCGAATCGGCGTGCAGTCTAGCTTCCTGTAGACTTGGATTTGCAAAAAAAAATTTCAATTTGTTCAGTTCGAGTATATATTTTCTATTTGGCAGTAATTGAAATTGCGAAAAAGCAAATTGAAAAGAATAGTACGCATTTAAAAAAAATTACAATTTCTATAAAATGTGGATTAAAAAAGTAGTTTTTCTTTCTAACTTTCCAGAAACAATTCTCGTCAAGTAGAAGGAGAATATCAATATTTCTATCAAGTTTCAAGTCGGCTTAAGAGTTTTCAAGTAATCCTGCACGCGAATTTGGAGAATGCAGTTTTGAGAAAACCCCGTTTGAAGGCGAGGCACAGCGTTGACGGGCTGTAAGGTTTGAAGTTTTTCGAATTTCGCTTTGAAACGTTGAGAAAATATTCTACATCCATAGTCCTATCGTTTAAAGAAAAAGAATAAAAAAAATCGATTTCGTGATCGTTGCAAATGTATATGCGGCCTTGAACGGTCCATCCGAAATCTAAAAACCAAACGGATTATTCAAGTTAACAATAAATACGAGTCGTTGACGATCGTCGATTTAAAAAATCGTCTTTCTTAACATCGTGGCGACGAATTGAAACTCGAACATACAAAATCTATGAAAAAAGTCGTCATTTTTTCGTAACTATTGAAAAATGAAGATCGATTTTTAGAAAGTGGGGCTCGTCAACGGCCTTTGAATGTTTCTCGTCGTATCTCCGACTGTTAGAAGCTCATTCAATTTTAGAAATAGAGTAAAGTGACCTTATTTTGGCACCCTACCAATTATTGGCACTTCTCTCCTACCTACACAGTGGTCCTTAAAGTGCCAATAATTGGGCGCCTTACCCTACCACAATGAAATTTTCCGGGAACATACACTACCGGCGAAACGTTTCCGGACAAAAGTTTAAAAGAGTGCCGGAACTGTATTCCATGCCATTTCGCCGGTAGTTGACCTAGGCTAATTTAATAAACGGCATTTTAAAGAGGAGGGATTTGCCTCCATTTACCCTTTTTTTTTTCAAAAAAATTTACGATTTTTTTTACAATTAGCACCCGGTTTTGAAAACGACCATTTTTCGTCGTCTTTTTGTTCCTTTTTGAGTGGACACCGTTTGCAGTAAAGAAAAATTACACATTCTTCTACCAAAATCATAAAGGGGGAAGCCTTAGCTTCAATTTCGTGTTTTTTTTTTATTTTTACGATTTTTTTTTCCAACAATATTTCGTTTTTTGTGAAAAAATAGATAATTTGAAAATTGCTCCGGAGAACGAAAACGATGAGATTTACAACAAAACCTCAAGATAGCGAAAAAGTTGCATTGCTCGTGAGTTCACGAGAATTTTTGCAGTTTTTTTTTTCGAAATATGTTTTTTTTTTCGAAATATGTTTTTTTTTCGTGTATTTCCGGTCAAAGCTCGATTGATCTGAATACCATAACAATAATATAATAAAATGTTTTACTTACATATTAAACTTTGCTCTCGTCGAAACCCCCTCTCGCCGAATTTAATTATATTATTGTTATGGTATTCAGATCAATCGGGCTTTGACCGGAAATAGATTTTTTTTTAATTCGAAAAAATAATCTGAAAAAATTCTCGTCGTCTCACAAGAAGTAACGCAACTTTTTTGCTGTCTTGAGGTTTTGTTGTAAATCTCATCGTTTTCGTACTTCGGAGCAATTTTCAGATTATCTATTTTTACACAAAAAACGAAATATTGTTGGAAAAAAAAATCGTAGAATTTCTTTTTTAAACGAAATTGTAGTTTAGTCTTCCTTCTCTATAATAGTGGTCGAAGAAATGCGTAAATTTTTTTTTTCTGCGAACGGGGTTCACTCAAAAAGGAACAAAAAGACGACGAAAAATGATAGTTTTCAAAACCGGGTGCCATTAAAAAAAAAAATCGTAAATTTTTTTTTTCAAAGCCAAAATGAAGGTAAATCCCTACTCTTTAAGATACCGTTTATTAAATTGGCCTAGGTCAACTACCTGCGAAATGGCATAGAAAACTGTTCCGGTACTCCTTTAAGTTTTTGTCCCGAAACTTTTCGCCGGTAGTGTAGCTAAAAGGCTAAACGGGAATATAGCTAAAACTATATTTAGTTGAAGCTATATTCCCTTTTAGCCTTAACTATATTTAGTTTCAGCTATATTCTCTTTTATTTTATTTTTTTATCAAACTTCATTTTATTGATATAAAACTATGTTTTGCCTTTTAGCTAGATTGCCGGAGAATTTCATTGAAACAGAGTAAAGTGCCCAATTATTGGCTAAATATAGCTAAAATTAGCTATATTTAGTTTAGCTTTTAGGTAAAACTAAATATAGGGAAGATAGCTAAAACTAAATATACTAAAAGGCTAAAAGGGAATGTAGCTAAAACCATCGAATAAAAATATATTTGGGAAATGCAATTTTTCAACCCACCTAGGTAGATGTAGCCCGTTAATGCTCACTGTGAATGATAATTATTCATTCTTCATTATAATTAGCACAGCTCGATTATGCGTAACGTTGTAATAGAAAAGAATCAACGGAAACGAGACGGACTGAATGTAATGTTTATTTGTCAAATATGATACATAAATTATTTCATTATGCATGCAATATTAGTCTAAGTCAAAAGATAGAATACTCGTGATTTGCGCTTGTTCTTCGACACGTCAATTACACTAACTTAACATCTTACGTACTCGTAACGGTTGATATTTTGAGATTTACGTGGGAATGTGTGCCATCATTTTTTCAAAATGCTTTTCTTTTTCTTTTCTTTTTCACAGATCATACTTTCATAATCGTGGGAGCCCGTTTCCGTCCGAGCCAATTTTCAACTTTCGCTGTCTCGTCCAAAACTCACTATTTCCAAGATAAATTCTCGCTTCGCTTTCTTCAAGGATCCTTATATATATATATAATGGAACGATAGATTTTCATCTGTTCCTCGTGACAACGAATATAAGGCATGCATGATATACTGTGAAATTGTGCGATGATTATTTTCTTCTCTTCAGTTTCTCACAGTGCGATAGAAGGACATCGAGGTAGAGGTTTCGAGTGACGATGCGGAGCATGTTGAAGTTTGCATCGTTGGAACGCAACGAAAGTTCTTTTGAACTCCCAATTTTTATTTTTATCCAAACTCATATTTGGCAAACTTATAGATCGCTAGATAAGAATCCTCAAAAATATTGGCGTGATTTTCGTAGCTCAAATCCGCCAAACGTAAGAAATGGAAAAAAAAAAAATTACTTTCGTTGCATTCCAACGATGCAAACTTCGCCGTCATATGCGAAGCAGCAAATGAATGACAAAAATTGTGGAACTAGGTGCGACTTGATAGGCTATCGGTGGGTTTGCGATCATAAATGAAAGATGATGCTTTCTTTTTAACGTACAAAAGATTTATTCGTTCAAAAATATCAAACAATATGGCACTGGAAAAATAATAAAACGATCAAAATTGGACGGCTGATGTACTCCGAAATAATTACATGTAGACGATCCAAAAATTCGATTAAAAAAAAACGAAGAATCTAACGTAATAAATTAAAAAAACAACCATAATTTAAATGTTCAAGAATTTCGATGTTAATGGAAAAAATGCATGGTCAATGGTCATGGATATTATCTTGTACAGGTTTTTTTTTTTTTTTTTTCATTTGAATTTCTCGTGTGCGATTCCGTGTCCGCTGGAATTGCGGGTATCTTTGTCGGTTCACCAGACACGAGCACCATTTAAACGAAATATAACTCCAAATTCTGTTTTTCAAAATTGTATATAGTAACTTTTCGACGAACGATATGTGCATACGCCTATGAAAAAGAATATTCTTCAAGCGATTGATAATTTCACGAAAAAACAATTATATTTTCATTCAATTATTTCTCATAACTGTCGAGATGAACCTTTTGTTTTTCATATAAATGATGCTCGTTTCTGGTTTTTACACATGGTAAAAATGTATATTAAAGAAATCAATTTAAAGTATCTTTTTCTTTAATATACATATATATGAAGATATATATACACTAGAGGAATTAATTTTGGACATTTTCAATAAAAATGCGCTTTTTTGTTATCTACGAAAAAAATGTACAGTCTGCTACGCCGAAATGATACTGCAATATTTTTATTTCAATATAAGGATACGATTTCGAAAACGCCCAACCTCCGATCGAGCTGAAGTTTTGCACATACCTCTTCCCTTTTAATGTTTCAACCCTTTGCAGCATAGTGTAACACTGGTGTTACACCTAATTCAATTCAGATTTTAACGATTCAAAAGTGTTTTTTAATTAAATATGGCGGTTGTAAATGCGTTCCAAGGTTCCTAGGACTTTAATAACTACTAAAACATACCTATTCATTCTTTTTTTACGTAGCGGGTGTCATCCAGGGCCGGATTCAGGGGAGGGCATCCGGGGCTACAGCCCCGGGGCCTCCACAAAAGAGGGGCCCCCACAATAAAGACTTCGGAAAAAAAAATCTTTCAAATTCCGACGAGTAAACTAGTAAACACTAGTAAACAACTTTTCCTTTGATATTTTTTTTCGCTGTTTTAGAACCGTTGATTTAGAACCAAGTCTTGGTAATGAGTTGGTTCAATTTGTATCTTTGATCGACGTGTACAAAAAGGACTGTGGAAAAGACCAATCTCCGGAGCTATTTTACTACCAAATTCTCGAAGACCAAAATTTCAGAGCTACATTCCCAAACCTCCAAATTGCATTGAGAATGTATTTGGTTTTAATGGTGTCGAATTGCACCGGAGAGCGCTCATTTTCAAAAATGAACATTATAAAAAATAGGCTGCGAACCACGATGGGACAAAACCATATATTAAAGCTATCGCTCCTAAGCATTGAAGTGATTTACTTCGGGAGCTGGATTTCAGCGAAATCAACGATTTTTCGGCGAAAAAAGCTCGGAAGGTTCCGTTCGTTAACACTAAAATTTGATTTCAGATAATTCACGTTTTCGATTCTATACATATATGTTTGTTAAATGCTAAGAGAATCTACTTGGTTTCACAATAAATTATTTATTGAAAAACTCGAGTGAAAAAAATTGTTCATTTTATTTGGAAAATAATTTGGAGGGGGGGGGGGGGGGGCTCCACTCCTTTGTTGCCCCAAGGCCTCCGACCTCTAAATCCGGCCCTGGTGTCATCAATAACGAAAGTGCAGACAAAAGTGCACGTGAAGAAAAATATATGCTTCAAAGGGTTGAGCCAACGCGCAATAGTTTTTGGGTTTGGGTTTGTTTGGACAAACCGGAGAGCGCGATAACATATACAGGTATGAACGGAGACGTAGCAGATATAGATATAGCGAGTAAAAAAAACAAAAATTTAATATCTCGAGGACTATTGCGAGTCGCCAAAAATCCCTTTAGAGGTTGTCTTGAAACATTAAAAGGAAGGTTTGTGCGAAATTTCAGCTCGATCGGAGGTGTTCGGAATCTTACGCTAAAAAAAACTAATAATTCAATATGTCGAAAACTATTGCAAGTCGCCAAAATACCTTAAGAGGTTGTATTGAAACATTAAAAGGAAGGTTTGTGCAAAATTTTAGCTCGATCGGAGATTTTCGGAACCTTATCGGAATCCGAGTTTTTACTTAATATTTGCCTTCGTTAAACCTACTACGATAAGAATATAAAATATACGTGATTATAACGTAAAAATGATCAATAAATGCGAAATAAAAAAAAATGATGTTCCAGAATTAATTCCGCCAGTGTATATATATATATTGAAACATACGTTTTGTTAATATTCTTAAAAGGAATCAACTTAGTATACATAACGTTCGTATAGAGTGATATCTTCTCTTATACATCCACAGGAATGACTAAGCAATCGCGAGACTCCTGTTTCTCTAACTACACTCTCTATGTTGTTTGTTTGTTCGTTTTTTTTTCATTCATTTTTCTTTCTTTTCAACAGCGATGAAGCTTTGATTCTTTTCACATTGACTATAGACGAATGTTGTGTCGTCGTTTCTACCAAACTTTAATATTACGTATATAATATATATATATATATATATATATATATATTCTTCTATTGGTAGGCTCTGCGGTATCCCCCACAACAAATAGCACGTTGCTACATATACTTTCAAATATTGCGACGAAAATTGTACGAGCGAAAAATAAAAATGATCGATCTCGATATTCGACCTTTTTTCCTCATCGTCTTAGAGCCGAGTAAAATAAAGTGTAAGCTTCGATCGCTGTTGACGGAGTGAAGATCGAAGCGTTGGAGACGAGGTACAACGTCGAAACGTCCTGACATGTTTTTTTTTGTTTTGTTTTCGTCGAGAACACTCGTATTCGTGTTAACGAGATATTTGTTGTTTCATTGGGTAGACGTAACGGTAGCTGCTACCCGTCTAATACGATGTACCCAAGCTAAAAATCTGAGAACCAAAGAAGAGAGGTCCGCAACGCTTGCTTCGTTTTCTTTTGAATCCATTAAACTCGTATGATCACAATTATTCTACATCTACGATGCGGTTATTGATTTGTTTTCTTTTCAAGTGTTCAACTCATTGTTGTTGTACGAGAGCATGCTTTTTCGTAATATCATCGGTTCTCTCACCTATATATTTTTCGTAATTGACATACACGTATATACACGACTAAACATCGAGATACATAGATACATGACATGCCCAAGTGTAGTTTGTTTTTGTGTGCTCGGAAAAACAATTAATGACGAACGGTTTATTGTTGTTTGTCCGTACGATGCGTCGATGCGAGGCTCGTGAAATTTTCATTTGACAGACCCGCAGCTTGTCGCATGTTATGTTTGTCTCGGCTTCTGGCAAATTTGGGGAAGAAGAAAGTAACGTCAGGACGATCGGTTTCGCGGAGGAATATATCCTGTTTCAGTTTCAGGGAAAAAATTGACGAGGCCGCGGTACGGTGGCCGAAAAAGTTTCAGATTCGAAAGCTCGATATCGTTTTTCGAATATTTTTACACCGTAGATTCAATTGAAACCTCATATATGCAACGGAAATATGCTTGTTTTCTTTTTTCTCCATTTTTGTTATCGAAAAGCTATTGCGACAGATTCAGGTTGCAGGTCTCCAATAAGGATCTTAAGGCGGGATATACATTTACAACGATCAAAAAATCGATTTCTTTTTTTTCTTTCTCTAAGTGATAAAGTTATATATGTAGAATATTTTCCCAAAGATTCAAAATGAAATTCGAAAAAATTCGAAATTGGCGTGCAGGATTACTCGAAAACTATTAAGCCGATTGAGTTGAAACTTGGTAGAAATATTGATAATACTGGTACCTTCTACTTGACGAGAATGGTTTTTGAAAAATTGGGAAAAAAACGACTTTTTTAATCCACATTTTACAGAAATGTTGCGTGAAATGTTGATTTTTTTTTTGTAAATGCGTGCCATTATCTTAAATTTGCATTTTCTTCATTTTAATTACCGTCACATAGAAACTATACATGTTCCAACTGAAAAAAATGTTTGAACTTCTTTGCAAATCAAAGTCTACGGGAAGCTAGACTGCACGCCGATTCGAAACTCCCGCAACGTCCTTGTAGCACTCTGCCACAGCTCCGACATTTTGATGATGAATTTAAAAAAATGTTTTGTATACTTAAATATACTATTAAAGTATATCTAAAGTTTGATAATTGTAGAATAATTATTTCTTAGTTTAAAAAATCCTTCAATATTGCTTATTTCCTGTCTAAATGTATATCCCGCCTTAACGAAAGTTTCCTGCAACATTGTCCTTTCGAAAAAAATGTGCAATTAGAATAATAATGATTTTCGTTGCGTTCCAACGTCATAACCTCATCGGGTTTGTACGATTCGGCCACTGTGCTCAATTGTCCTGCCAGCAATTCAAAATGTTCGCTCGCTTTTGGTTTCTGCCTATTTCTTCAAATTCTGGCGATACGAATTACGAATGTCGCGACTGAGGCGCGAATGCGCGGAAAATTCCAAACCTGAGGAATTATTCCGACGATCATGCTGACGAATATTACAATCTCACTTTGCGAGCGAGCGAAGCACGTCGTTTCTATCTTTCTAACGAATATGTTTTTAAAAAAAAGCTCGCTCCTCCAGTTACTCATACAGTAAACCGTGTATTTTTCGCGCAACTCTAAAAGTTTCTCGGGAATCGCGCGATTTAGGATTTGCAATAAATAAAAAAAATTCTCTTACTAAAAAAACGCTTGTTTTATACCTTTCACACCTGTATCAAGTTAGCTCGTTATTTCTATTCGAAGTTTTACATTTTTTTCACTCATCGCGTAGTCTTCGAGTTATCGAGCCTACGAAGCAGCCACGCTGATTAGTCTTCTTCTTCGTCCGCCAGGATCGCACTTTCGTTTGTTTCCCGAGCGGCAACGTTGCCCGCGTACATGCGTGCTCGATACGACGTAACCATCGATCCCCGTGTATCGTCGCGAATCAATCGAAACTGGCAATCTCCGATCGCCTCGAACGTAGTGATTTACAGGTGTGGAAAGTAAGATTCAAAGATCGACGAAAAACATTCGACGCCAGCGCGTTTGGGCGACACAAGACTCGATCTCGTGATCTAATTATCGTTTCCCTTCCGCCTCGCCCGAGGCGCAATCTCGTAATAGAGATGACCTTGCGAAAAATCTCTACAGCGAGGAAATCTCTTCAGCAAGAAAGTTCGTTCTTTATTTTTCCCCTCGTAACGAGAGTTCTTTGGGTTTAGTTTTTTGTAATTCACGACGAAGTTTCATGTTCTTTTTTTTTTTGTACTACGAGAAATTTCCAAGTGTCCAATCGCGAGGAAGGCTGGACTAGCAACTAGTTCGTGGAAAAAAAAAAAAAAAAAGAAGAACCGAAGGATAAAAAGAGCGATCGTTACCTGACGAGGCTCACTGGGATTATCTATGAATGATTGGAAGATGTACACACAGCCTTACACCTATATACATATAATATGTGTGTATGCGCGTATTTGTAAATTTTCTTTCGCACGTTTTGGCCTCCTAGCACCAATTGTACTGACTACGGTGACTGGCTACCGGTGCAACAGACAGAGAGAAAGAGAGAGAGAGAGAGAGAGAGAGAGAGAGAGAGAGAGAGAGAGCGAGAGAAAGAAAAAAGCGTCGGGCCGCGCAAGGTCACGCTTAAGCGTGCCTTCACGATATCTTGTTTCGCCACCACGAGAACTTCATCTTTGGGCTAAGCAAATGTAGGCTGACCATCGTTTGTGGTATTAGCGAGAGTATCGGTAAGAAGCTTCCGCAGCTACGACTGCTCTTTGGCTCCTCGTCGGTATGCTCGTTCCGATTGTTGTTATCGAGATTTGGAATTTTGTGACACGGCGTCGAGTACGGATATGGACTCGACAGTGGATTACACGTGATATGTACATTTTCCGTGTTCCACTTGAGTCTCGCCTCGTTCGTTGAATTTTCCAATTTCTCCTGAGATTGCAATTTGTCGATTGCAAACGACGCGTTGTCGTTTGCAACGTCGAGGGGACTTCTCGTATCCGCGATGGTTGTTCGATCGGTTGCGTTCAATTGTTTCAACGCTGACGACTTTAACGACGTTTTACGGTATACTTTGGAGCGCGATTGTGGCTTTATGGTTAATTGTGGCGAGGATGCCGAGCGTTTCGAGCGATACTCCTCGTATTTGTACATTTGCGATAGCCTCTTTTCCTTCGTGCTAAGGGGTAAGATCGAATCGGCTCTGTCGTCACCGGCCGTTACATTTTCAGGTTTCTTCATTCGTTTCGGGTGAAGTTTCATCGGTGGATCCGTGTGCGTCGCGTTGTTGCCGTCGGTCGTTTCTTCGAGTGGCCTCGAACGTTGTACTCTCGTCGGGCTTGATGATACTTGATTCGTTGTGTTTTCGGTATACTTTACCGATTTTTTCGGGAAATTGGGACGTGTTAAGGGGACCGAGGACTTTGTAGCTCTGTCGGTTGTACTCGCGAGTTTAACCGACGAGCCTCCAGTGAACCATCAGCTCGGGAATTTCGAGTAAAATGCGCACGTTAGATCGTAATTCTTGAAACGGCAGTATTGCACGTCGTTTCTCAGCCATTCGCCCTTGAAATTCAAGTAATCGCATTCTTCCAATTCACGGGGAGTCGTCGCCGCCACCGATTCCTTGTTGGCGAATATCGTTACGACGAAGCCGCCGGGCTTGAAGGTATCCAGAACGCGACGTATGACCTCCACGTACGATGCCTCGGGTATGTTGCTCTCGAACGAGACGTAAGAGAACTCGGGCTCCGGCGTTATATGAATCGTCATGTAGCTTCCCTGCAACGGACAACGAGCAATGTTAGATCGAAAAGTTCGTCTTTTCTTAGCGAACTTTAAAGGGAGAAAATGCGCTTCTGTTTTGAATGTAAATCGCAATAACGGAAGGATGGATAGAAAAAGGAAGAAAGCTGTGAATTGCTATCGTTCAGGGCAGTCAACGGTTCAGAGAAAATTGAATTTCCCAAAAATATTCTTCGATAGTATCACCTATTAGCTATATTCCCGGAAAATTTTAATGAAATGTTCCGAAAATTGAATGAGCTACAGCTTCTAACAGTCGGCTGAGCCAACTGTAGCAGCACCATACTTCAAAGTTTAAGGGGCTATGCCAGTGTGACACTTTTAAAAAATCGATTTTTTTAGCCTTTTTCGACAGTTTATACTTTCAAGAATATCATTATCATTTATATCATTTTATCTTGCAAAAAACGATAGTTAAATCTTTAAACGCGTTTTTCTCGAAATGAGATTTTTCAAATTTTCTGACATGGTAACTCAAAGAGCAATCATCCGATTGACTTGAAATTTGAACTGAGTACTCTTGAATATATTTACTCTACAATAACGTAGAATATTTTCGATTGGGTGGAAATTGACGATTTGAAATTTAAAAAACGACCGTTTTATAGGCAAGAAAACAGACTTTTTTCATAACCACGCCTACGGCAGCGCATAAGTCGCTTGGATCTCAATATTTTTCTATGAAAAAATTATGTAATATAGGTCAAATATAGCCAAATATATTATTAATATTCCGAAACATTTAATTAAGTACTTTTCTTCCAAAAAATTCCCAAAAATCACCCAAATTTTCAGCGTTCACACTGGTATGGCCCCTTGAACGCGTTTTTCTCGAAACACTGTTCTCAGATCCGGTGGACATGATATCTCGACAACCACTTGACGGATTGTTCCCAAATTTACAGGGCACACGATCAGAAACATTCAAATGTCGTTGACGATCTCACTTGAAAAAAATCACTCTTCATTTTTCAATAGTTACGTAAAAATGACGTCGTTTATCATGGATTTTCTATGCTCGAGTTTCAATTCATCGCCACGTTGTTTAAAAAAAGATTTAAAAAATCGACGATCGTCAACGACTCGTATTTATTGTTAGCTTGAATAACCCGTTTGATTTTTAGCTTTCGGATGAACCGTTTAAGCCAGGGAGTGTCCACCGCCAAACATCGCGAATAAAATCTCACCATCTACCGGCGGCCATGTTTTTGTTGTTTTTCTACATTTTTCCCCGATTTTTTCGCAGGCTCTCAATATATGTACCTTTGTGTTTAAAAAAAACGCGTTTCTTTTTCACCGACCCTTTTCCAGAATGTTTTTTTTTCGGAATTTTGCCATTTTTTCAGTCGTCTAGATAGATATAGCCCCTTGATGAATGACGCGAGAGGTCAGAGGGGATAGAGGATAAGCTGCATCGAACGAGAAATGAAGGGAGGTAGAAAAAGGGCCAAAAATACGTCAGGTGCTCAATGAACGCCCCCTCAGTACCCTTTGTTGCACGAGTTCGAGTGTTGCTTGTACGTGAATCGATTATCTCTCGACCGAAAATTCGCGAACAACACGTGCAAAATAGTGCAAGATTGTCGGATTCCCGGGAAAGAAATACGCGGCTTTTTTATTCTCCGTTTTTAGAGACAGCAGCTCGTTTATTTGTTCGAACAGGAAATTTACCAAATATGAAGTTTTTCCGAAGATCCACGCAAGTGATTTATCGAATATTCGTCTCCTTTTCGAGCGAAAAAGCCTAGAAGGGAAGAAAGAACGTAGGCTTACGCTCTTGGAGACTCCGTTCATGGAGTAGCCACAGGGCTCGAAGAGAAAGTCATCGATGACCATGCTCGGGATGAGTTTGTCGATTCCGGACTTCTCCGTAGCTTCGGCAGCCGACGAGCACACGTCCCTTGTAAATATCGACATGACATCAGGATCGAGGCTCGTCATGAGGATTTCGAGCGTCTGATCGGGCTCCATGATCGTCTCGCTTGAAGATTTCTCTCTGTTGAGGGTGTACAGGTACCAGCAGTCTCGGTCGACGTCACCCAGGCAATAAGCCTCACCGTCTAAGGACAACCAAGAAACATACGATGAGCAAAAGGGTCGTAACATAATAATTATATTTCGATGTAAAAATACAATTTATTTCGATGATCTTGCAGTTTGCATCGTTGGAACGCAACGAAAATGATTTTTTTTCCTTGATAAAATCACGGCGATTCTTTAGAGAAGTGACTTTTCCGAAAAATGAGCCTAACATTTTTTGTCAGGCTCCCATGAATTTTGTTAGGCTCCCCCCATGGAAAATTACGGGGTTTTGGAGTTCGCGGAAACACGTGATAAAATCGGGCATTTTTCAACATTTCGACGCCTATATTGGGTTTATTTGGGTTAAAGTACGGGTAAAAGTTATGGGGTTTTGAAGTTCGCGGAAACACGTGATAAAATAGGGCATTTTCGAACATTTCGACGCCTATATTGGCTTTGTGTGGGTAACAAAATGAGATTTTCTCGTTTATTGGGTTATAAATGATGATATTCAGTCGGGAGAAGCTGAAATACACCCCCTCCCTCCCCCATTAAAACTTATTCGGTTTTAGAGTTCGCGGAAACACGTGATGAAATCGGGCACTTTTTACCATTTCGACGCCAATATTGCGTTTGTTTGGGTTAAAGTATGGGTAAAAGTTATGGGGTTTTGAAGTTCGCGCAAACACGTGATAAAATCAGGCATTTTTGAACATTTTGACGCCCATATTCGGTTTGTTTGGCAACAACAATTATTCGGAAAAGTCACTTATCCAAAGAATTACCAAAATTACTTTTTCGCCGTTTGAGTCTATGAAAATCATTCGAACGTTTTTGCGTATCTTTATTACAGACTTACGATCTGGAGTTGCAAAAAAAAAGGTTTCGAATAATAATGAAAATGAAGAAATAAGAAGGAAAAAATCGTTACACTCCAACGCTGCAAACTTCAACGTCACAAATTCCGGCAATCGTCGTAATTCACGATGAATATCGTAATTGGAACGCGGAGCCGATGAACATTGGCGTACCGGGAAAAATGGTGTCGAGCAACGCGACTTCATCCTCGAATGCCTGATGCGGAGATATCTGAAGCTCCGGTCTCTTGTAGTTCTTTCGTGAGTAGAACAAATCCTGAAAACAAAATAAAAAACGTCATGGTTCCACCCTCTTCTTCTTCGATGGGTTCCTGCGAAATGGTCAAATTGCAGGAAAAATAAACTATCGGGTGCTTTTTCGGCAAATCCTTTCTCGAACACTCCAGTTGGTCGAGAAATATGGCGGGGAGAACATTTGCTAATGGCGCAATTTCAACGTATAGCAAAGGCTCGTTTCCTTTCGTGGCTCGCTTTTTGCATTTGGCGTTGCATGACAATCGTTTGTTGCGCGGATAAAAATTCTCACGGGCGAGTGATAAACCGGGGAAAGAACGAAAATGTGTTGATGGAAGAGGAGAGGGAAGGACGAGATGGTTCACATACGTTGCCATGGCTAAGACAGATCAATAAACCAAGAGGTAGAGATCCAAGAGAGAGAGAGAGAAAGCTTTAGGCGCACATAGCGGTTGTGTATATATATATATATATATATATATATATATATATATATATATATATATATATATATATATATATATATAGGGATGTATAGTATATACATGGATATCCCTCATCCATGCACTAGGTCAAGTTATATAGCTGACCTCTTCTTCTCAGCTTTAATAGAGACTCGTTGGGAAGATTCGCGAAAGTTCCCGCCACTGGGCGACACAACGAAAAAAAAGCATAACAAATTCATTGATCCGGAGAGAACTGGTGTAGACAAATTCCCCAAATTGCCAATACCTTTTTTTTTTTACAATATTGCCAATTACAATTTGAATATTGTAAACAATTTTTTGCAATATCGCCAATTACAATTGCCAGTTGCATGATTTTTTTACAATACCGTCTAGTTTTACAATTGGACGAACAACACAATGATTCGTCATGCATACGTGGCATGTGCGTATGGAATATTTGTTTTCGGATGAAGATTAATGATCAAGGGCTTTGGCTTAGTTGAAATGTTGAAAAATATCGTTTTTGTTTTTGTTCTCGACGAATTCTCAAAGTATAACATGTCAAAAATATTCTCTGGAAATTCAAGTTGATCTGTTCGGATGGAGGTGATCCGGGGTTTTATAGGTATGTTACGCGAATCGGCGACCTTTAAAGGCGTTTTTCTCTAAATGACGTTTTCAAAATTGGTGCCCACAATGCCCAAAACGAATTTTACAAGCTTCTTCAACATATCAAGATGCAGTGCTTGAACGGATCGCAAACTTCAAGGTCTTGAGGTTTGCGTCGTTGGTATGCAACGAAAGAAACGTCTTTTTAATTGTTAATATTTTTTTGGCTGTGAAAATCAGTCAAACTTTTTCACGTATTCTTATTAGAGACGTACGGCCTCAATTTGCAAAAGAAACATTTTGGATGAGCTTAACAATGAATAAATGGAAACAGAGGGAAAGAAATCTTTGCATTTCAACGATGCAAACGTCAATGTCATTTGAAAGAGAGAATTCTTTTTTCGATGCGTCGTTTTTTTTTTTCATCGAAAATCGATACTTTCACGACGGCGGCCAATTTTTCAAAAATCAATATTTCATTGAATCCTTTGTTCAAACGCTAGATAATTTCATGCAAAAACTGACTATGATTGATTTTTTATTTCGGATGATTTGTTTCCGAGCAGCAGTGGTCACCGCGAAGCATGTTTTTCAAACAGCAGTCTGCACAAACTAATTGTATGTACCATATTTTTGAAGGGGTTACCCCCACTTGCGATTTTGAACAAATCGATTTTTTTATTGCATTTTTTTGAAGTATAAGTATCTGAGAATATGTCCTGAAAATTTCAAGTCGATCCGAACAAAATTGACCGAGATATGAGCGTTGAAAGAGAAGAATCCGCGTTGAAAGAGCGTTGAAAGAGAAACTCCAAACGCGTTTTTCTCAAAATGGCATTTCTGAAGTCGGTGACCAAGATTACCCGAACACTAATAAACCGATCTTCTTGAAATTTTGCAGGCTTGTTTAATACATAAAAATGTAGTCTTTAATCGTTCGATTTTTTTTTTCGAAAAAAATGGCCGTTTTATAGCCAAAAAACGGCCGTTTTTTTCGTTAAAATCGAACCATTAACTTTGACTGTCCGCCATTTTGTGAAAAATGAATATTTTTTAAAATCCTTCGATTAAAGACTAGTTTATACTTATATTTGACTAAATCCATCCGCATTTTTTTTTCAGATGATCCACTTCGCCGCAATGTTGGTCACCGCAAACCGTGTATATAAAAACATCATTTCATTGACGGCCATTTGCCACTAAACAATGTAATATTTTTCAATAAAAAAATTACTGAAAGTTCTTCAAGATGCGTTCTTTAAGATGGTATATTGATCGATTGAAAAAGTTTTGTAGTTTTCTTTAAAAAAAATTCATGAAAAAGGCCTTTTTTTGCGCTACAAGTGGGGGTAACGCCTTAATACGACAATTTTAGAAGATACTCGAAAGCATACTTGTTAAAGTAAAAAAAAAATTGAAAACCTGTACACGTTTTACCAGAAAAGAAATCACGAAAACTCCTCTTTTCCGGCCACGAGCTAGGTGTAACCAATGAATGAACTAGGTGTCTTAAGGCGGGATACACATTTACAACGATAAAAAAATCCATTTCTTTTTTTTCTTTAAACGATAGAATAGAGTTCTATACATGTAGAACATTATCCCAAAGTTTCAAAGCGAAATTCGAAAAACTTCAAATGTTACAGCCCGTCGACGCTGTGCCTCACCTCTCGGATTCGGAGCGGGCGTGAACTTGAAACGCGTTTTTCTCAAAACTGCATTATCGAAATTGACGTGCAGGATTACTAAAAAACTATTAAGACGATTGAGTTGAAACTTGGCAGAAATATTGATAATATTGGTACCTTCTACTTGACGAAAATTGTTTTTGAAAAATTGGAAAAAAACTGCTTTTTTAATCGACATTTTACAGAAATGTTGCGTGAAATGTTGATTTTCTTTTGTAAATGCGTGCCATTTTGTCAAATTTGCATTTTATTCATTTTAATTACCGTCACATAGAAATTATACATGTTCTATCTGAAAAAATGTTTGAACTTTGTTGCAAATCAAGGTCTACGGGAAGCTAGACTGCACGCCGATTCGCAACTCCCGCGGCGACCTTGCTGTAACACTCTGCCACAGCTCCGTCATTTTGATGATGAATTAATTAAAAAAAATTTTTTTGTATACTTAAATATACTATTAAAGTATACCTAAAGTTTGATAATTGTAGAATAATTATTTCTTGGTTTCAAAAATCCCTCAATATTGATTATTTTTTTCCTGTCTAAATGTATATGCCGCCTTAATTGGTCACCACCATTGATATTCCGTCGGGGGAAGCTGACATTTTCTATTAATTCCATCAGTGGGGTTTCGATGTTCCCGGAAACACGTAATAAAATAGGGCATTTTAAAATATTTTGACGCCTATATTGGGTCTGGGAGGTGGGGGGGGGGGGGGGGGGGGGGGGGGGGGTATAAAATAAACCTCCCTTCCCCCTCTCTGCCTGCCGCCGTTGTTTGGGTTGTTATCAGGGCCCCAAAAATGATCAACGTAGTACAATTGTAGTTTTTTATTTAAATATATTTAAAAACTACGGTCTTTGGGGGCACCGCCCCCTCCACCACCGCAGGAGGCTCCTTCACCCCGCCGGGGGGTTGCACCCCCGGACCCCCTACATGGCCGCACCACACACATTCCGCATGCAACACACAAAAACAGAGGGGGGAGTGAATATTTAGGAAGGCTTCTTTTATGCATCCCCCCACTCCCCACATCCAATATACGTGTTCCGAAAATGTTCGAAAATACGCTATTTTATAATATGTTTTCGTGCACTTCAAAACCCTGTACCTTTTAGTGGGAGAGTGAGCGCCGCGATTTATTTTCGGCGCTGCATTTAGAAAGGCTTTTTTTATAAATGTCTTTCCTATTATTATTTTTTAAATGTCCACCCCCAATATAGGGGTCGAAATATTTAAAAGTGCTCTATTTTATCACGTGTTTCCGCGAACTTCGAAACCCTCCCCGACGGAATATCACTCAATATCATGGAATAAACAAGTTCACGGTGAAAAAAAAAAATTCACGTCGTTTTTTGGAAAAGTCCTCAAACTGCATAATCACCGTAAAACTTTGACATTCAGGGTAAATTTGATTTTCGACCGTTTTCTTTGGATTTTTTTGAAGAAATAAATAAAATACATGGTCAGAAGAGCTATTAGGTTTTACAAGGTATATATTGAGGTATGTAAAAAAAAAATTATTGGTCAAAAGTATACAAAATGGCGGCGCACGAGTCAGTATAGCACTACTGTTTTCCAGCCGACCACGCACCACGCAATAGAACTGTCATAAATTTAGTCCCGGAACTAAGAGTGAAATATTTTCGTTAATTATATCATCTTTAGCGGTCAAGTACGGGGGGAATTAAAAAATAATTAAAAGAAAAATAGAGACCAGTTTGAAAAAAAGTTCGTTTTTAGACCATAATTTTCATCTCAAGTGATATATTTTTCCAATTTTCGATTCATCGAAAAAAGCGCTCGTACTTGACTGTTAAAGCAATCTAAGAAGCTACAGTTAAAATTTCAGGTCGATTGGACGAAAATTGTTCGAGTTCTGCCGCCTTAATAACAATGACAATTTGGTTATAAAAAATCGTTGCTTTTCATTTAATTCCATGTATAATGCATAAAACATTAGATTTTCCATCAAAATTATTCCAAAGTAACCCTTAATCTTTGGCATAAGTTGCATTTCAATGCCCTGTCAAAGAAGACCCACACTCGGGGCTACTTTGACACTTAAAAAAATGTATATATCAAATTGTCAGGGGGTGGTGGAGCTTGACTTTCATATACATTTGATAGCCAAATGACATACTGTTCTATTGGAGCAAGAAAAGTTGATATCTAGGATGTTAAAAAAAAGTTACCTACAAAAAACTTCCAAAACCTGTTCAAGGTAGCCCCGAAGTTTACGGTACCGAAAATAGCATGTTGGATAATAAGAAAAATAAAGAAATGAGAAATAAAATCGTTACGCTGCAACGATGCAAACATCGACATGATAGGTGGTATAACAAAATGATAAGGGTTCTCAGCTACCCTTACGTATCAACGCCCCCCCCCCCCCCCCCCCCCCGCTCCCCTTAACGTACACGTGATTTTTCAAAAGGTCAATTTGGGGAAACTATTGTTCAAAGGTGTCCGTCTCGTGTATTCGAACATAAAATTGCTCACCTCAACTTCATCGAATCCGGTGTACTGCTCGACGAGATCGAGAAGTGCCTCGAGACATTGCAAGGGTGTCGTTGTCCCGCATGTTTTGAGAATTAATCGCCGCTTCGAAACGAACATGCTGCTCTCGCTGAAAAATATCGAAAGTGCCAATGGTGAGCCAACATTTGTTATTTTTTCTTCTTCTTCTTCTTTTCGACAAAACGAAGTTCAAAAAAATTAGTGTCTGCGCGCTAGTACATCGAGGCACTTTGCCACCTGAGCGCGGAAAAGAACGTTGCTAATTTTATTTTTAACTTTCCAATATCTGACGAAATCGTTCAACAAACTCAATGTCACAAATACGTTGTCTACGTCAACCTTGTGGCTCTTCTCGGTTTATTATTGGCATCGCGGCAACACGCGACCGGAGATTCGAAAATATACGTTGTACTTTTCTACGTGCGTACTTCTTTTGAACGTAAATGATAAATTCAAGGAGTTTCGGGACAATTGGCGAAGCGTTACCATTCGATTCAAATTCATACGGTAAATTCTTTGTCGTATACTGAATGCATCCTCCAAATTTTTTATCAATCGTCTACGCCGTTTCTATAAAATTTACAATTGAGAAAAGCACTTTTCTACATAGGGAGATGCCTACGCTCATCGCTGAATGGCAGTTTTACGCACGAAGTTGTGTGATAAAATGGGATGAAATTCCGAAAAGCCCGTACCGTCGATTAAGTTGGATTTTCGTGTACCCATGAATACTGACTCGCTGATCACGAATGTGATAGTGAAAATGATCGCAAATTTGATTTTGAAAGTTAAAACTCACAAAAACTGATTTTTTGAAAGTCTTTCTATTTTATTTAAATAAATATTAATCTTAGAGGAAAATGTTTCCCACAAAAATTGTAGCCTATAAAAATATTGATCTTTTATGTTCGATACAGGTTTCGCCTAAAACCATTCTGTTTCGAGAAAAATGGGATAATGCTCGAATAAGTACGTTTTGCTAAACTCCATTACTTTCGATATTATCTACTTACGCAGTTTACTGCAAGGACGTTGGAGCTTAGTCTTTCAAATGCAGTTTAGTCTTTAAACCCAAACGAACCCAAACAGAAAATAAATAAAAAATGAAAATAAAAACTCAACCAAAAAAAGCAACGAATAAAATAAAATACAAAAAAGTAAAAAATAATCATGCACTTTACAGACTAAACTCCACCCTTCCCGCGGTAAAGTGCGTAAGTAGATAATATCGAAACTAATGCAGTTTAGCAAAATGTACTTGGAGTATTATCCAATGTTTTCTCGAAACAGAATGGTTGTAGACAAAAACTGTATAGAACATAAAAGATCAATATTTTTATCGGCTACAACTTTTGTAGGAAGCACTTTTCTCTAAGATCAACATTTATTGAAAATAAAATACAAAACCTTTTTAAACTCAGTTTATGCGAGTTTTGACCGTGAAAATCAAATTTGCGGGTATTTTCACTATCATAGTCGTGATCAGCGAGTCAATATACATGGGTACGCGAAATTCCAAATTAATCGGCGGTATGGGCTTTTCGGAACTACACTAAAAAGTGTTTTTTTTTTCGATTGTAAATTTTGTAGAAACGGTGTAGACCATGGGTGGCCAACCTGTAACTGCATGCGCCCCGCCGGGGGTCGTGTAGTAGCCCGCGGAGCTGGGTCAAATGAACATAAATGTTAACTTTGATTGCACATATCATCAAATGAGCACCAAAAGTAAACTTGCTTGTTTCCTTTAATTAGCAGAAAAAAAAGGAAATTAGGTTGGAAAAAAGGTTGGCCACCCATGGGGTAGACGATCGATTTCACATTAGAAGGGTGCATTCAGTAGATGACAAAGAATTTACTGTATAAGTTTGGATCAAATGGTAAAATTTCGTCTATTGTCCCGGAACTTCCTAAGATTGGCGCGCTGCTGAATCGTCGGCTCGCCTGTTTGCGGAAAAACAACGAGACGACGAGGGATAGAGAATTAGCAGACTTTTCAAAATCACATCAATGGATCACACACTTGAAATTGTAATCGATCGTCGTTTCGGCAGATCAATCACAATTACAATACAAAGGAACATTTTCGAAAATCCCCATAAAAAGTTATGTTGAAGTACGCATCGTTGGAACGCAACGAAAATGCATTTTGAATTGTTTAAATTTTTGTTCCGATCTGAAAATCACACAAAGATTTTTACGTGTTCCTCTTAGAGATTTGAGACTTTGATTTGCAGGAAAAAGGCTTTTGGTATGCATCAAAATAAAGAAATGGAAAATAACAAAAAAATCGTTGCATTTCAATGATGCAAACTTCAACGTCATCATAAAAATGTATAACCAAAAGCTGCAAAAAACGATTTTAGATGATGATCAAAATGAAGAAATGAAAAAAATAGGAGCACCTCCGTTGCATCCCAACGATACAAACTTCAATACCATCGTATTTTCCGTTTTCGAATGTGAACCGCGAAAAATCGCCGAGCGTAAATTTCGAGCCAATTTATAGAGTATTTATAGCTACGATGACGAACTCGAAAGTAAATGTCAAGGAATTTTCATCGTTCCGGAATCGCTCAACTCGGGCGAAAATCTTCGTTTGAATAAATAACAGCAAACGATAAATGGGAATATAACTGACAGGAATATAACGCGTCATCGAACGCCCCGACCAGAAGATTTTTTGGGAAAATAAAAAATACACGATACCTTCGTAGAATTTAATTATTAATTCAATTGTAAAACAAATAGCGCAATTTCAGAACGAATACTCAGGAATATAATAATCAAAATTGCTCGCGTGGTTGGACATTTTCGGGTGAATAACAAAATGAAAAATCTACGTTTTCAATTAAGGGGCTGCATCTACCTAGGTGAGTAAAAAAATTGCATTTCCCAAAAATGTTTTTATTCGATGGCCTTTTAGCTATATTCCCTGAACAGTTCATTGAAATATTCCTAAAATGAATGAGCTACAGCTGTTAACAGTCGGCCAGGCGCTATACAGGGTGACCCAGAACTGAACGCGTTCCCTGAAATGAGGGGTTGGGGGTTGAATTCTGAGTCGATTGATATAAGCATGTGTGGGCCTCAGATCAACCGCCGAATTATTATCAATTTTTAAAGGCGGGCGCACCTGATTGGCCCGCCTTTAAAAATTAATAATAATTCGGGGGTTGATCTGAGACCCACACATGCTTATATCAATCGACTCAGAATTTCACCCCCAACCCCCCATTTCAGGGAACGCATTTAGTTCTGGGACACCCTGTATAGCAGCACCATACTTCAAACTTCAAACTTCAAACGCGTTTTTCTCGAAACACTGTTTCCAAAGTCGGTGGACCTGATATCTCGAAAACCACTGGATGGATTGTTTCCATATTCACAGGGAATACGATGACTAACATTTAAAGGTCGTTGACGATTTCACTTTTTTCAAATCGATCTTCATGATTTAATAGTTACGTAATAATGACGACTTTTTTCATAGTTTTTCTATGCTCGACGTTCAATATGTCGCCATTTTGTTAAAAAACATGATTTTAAAAATCGACGATCGTCAACGACTCGTACATATTGCTAACTTGAATAACCCGTTCGGTTTTTAGATTTCAGATGGACCGTTTGAGCTGGAGAATGTCCACGGCCAAACGTGGCGAAAAAAAAATGTCATCTGCCTGCGGCCTTGTTTTTGTTGTTTTTCTGCGTTTTTAAATTTATTTGTTAAGAGCTCTCCATATATATATATATATATATATATCTCCATATTTGTGTAAAAAAAATGCGTTTCTTTTTCACCAACCGATGTCCAGAAAGAAATCGGCATTTGGCCATTTTTTTCAGACCTGTAGGTAAATGTAGCCCGCTAAAACGAAAGTGACTTTGCTGCCGCACGTGATCAGAAGTGAATAGTTTTCGTTTTACAAAGTTCTCGACGCGTTATCGCAGTGATTCTCATTAGAGGCATTTAATTATCGTGTAGAGTGATGTTGCGAAACGAAAAACGGATATTGTGTTAACCAGGTTATCGAATGGATAAATGAGGGACATTGACCTGTAGAGATAAAATGTGAGCGAGCTCTGGGGATCCTCTCGAGTCGCTGATGCACGATGAAGCGATAAAGTCTTCTCGCAAACGAGTACAACACGTGGTGGATATGGTACTGCCATCTATACAAGATTCAATTATTTTCTAATTCGTAGTAGCCAATAGTCGCGTAGTTCGGCATATTTCGCCTTTGACGAAGACAGAAGACATTCTTTTTCCAGTAATCAAACAAATGTCCGGGGTAACTCCCTATGAAAATGGATTGTCCAAATGATGTTGAAATCTGCATCGTTGAGATGCAACGGAAATTCGTTCTCGTTAGCTGTTCAAACTTTTTTTGGATCTAAAAATCACTCAAACGTTTTGACATCTTCTTATTAGAGATTTGGGACCCAAATCTGAAAAAAAGGGCTTTGGGTATGCATAAAAATAAAAAAAATGGAAAATGAATGAAAATAGTCGTTGCATCGTCGGAACGCAACGACGGGTCTTTTTTACATTTTATTTTCCATATTTTTATTATAACAGAAGATCTTTTTTAAATAGATTCATATTGTAGATCGCTGAGTAAATATCTTTAAAAATGGTTTAGAGATTAATGTAGGCAAAATTTACCAAAAGAAATCAAAGGAATTAAAAAACATCAATTTTCGTTGCATTCCAACGATGCAAACTTCAACCTCGTCAACGATATCCAATACGACGATAAAATGGACACAAAATTTGCAGATGAGTGTGCAATTTGAGTTCTAAATATCGGAAACAGAATGAATATTTTTATTACTCTTTATCTGCAAAGTCTGCCAAACGAAATTAAATTCGTTGCAGTCCAACGATGCAAACTTCAGCATCGTTCATCATTGGGATGCAGCGGAAATGATTATTTTTCAATTGCTCAGTATTTGTTTAGCCTATCCAGGCTACGAAAATCACTCAAACGTTTGTACGTCTTTTTTTATTAGAAAACCATGACCTTATTCTGCTTTTTTTTCCTTCGAAACTCATCAGAATAAAGAGAACAAAAAATGGTTGCATCGCAAACATGCAACGATCCAACACCATCAATGGTTTGGAAGTTTGCATCGTTGGAACGCAACAAAGTTCTCTTTTACATTTGATTTTTCATATAGGGTGTCTCAAAATGACCCGACATGTTAATTTATTGATAAAACGTTTGAAATGTTTTCATTTTATGAAAATAGTGAAATATTTTCATTTTAATATAAGGTACAAACATGGAGGTTACGTGAGGAGCCCAATATCTGATAAATGGCCGCCTCGTCCCTGTTTGCAAACGTTCACACTTTTGACGAAATTTTCAATAACATTTTGGCATAATTGCAGGCTCATTGCATCAATGGTGCGTCCAATTGCTTGCTTGAGCTCCGGAATGGTCTGTGGACCATAGGCATGCACATTTCCTTTCAGAAAAGCCCAAAGAAAGTAGCCAAATGGCGTCAAAACGCATGTATCAATGAAACTTCGTCTGCAATTACTGCACCGTTTTTGTGCATTTTTCTATGCGTTGCTCGAACGTGTAATTCTCCATGACAACCTCAATACTTCCTGATGTCAGCTGTCAAAGATTATTACTCTAAGTTCGCCACCAAAAAAATGGCGCGCAATTTAAAGTCTCAGGTCATTTTGAAACACCCTCTATTTACATTATTCTAGAAGATGTTTTTTTAAAATAGATTTATATTGTAGATCGCTAAATAAATATCTTTCAAGAGGGTTGGAGGATTTTTGTACGTTAAATCCGCCAAGAGAAATTAAAGGAATTTCGGAATATAAATTTTCGTTGCATCCCAACGATGCAAACTTCAAACTCATACACCAACATGACTGACATCGCGAGGGATTGTCGTCCGGAAACTCAAAGTGTAAATTGTACATCGAGTTGAATGTCGTATCAGAGTACTATCCACGTGCTTGCCATCGATGCCCGACGTTGTTAATCAGCGGGGAGCGATCTCCCCCTGCAATTTACGTCCGGCAATCATCGATAAGATTTAATGAACGTCAATGTTGCAATCATAGTCGACGGAACGTTTTTTTCTTCCTCAATTTCCTTGCCGAGTATATGGGGCCGAGTTGAAATTCCGAACTTTGAATCATCAGAACGCTCAAAACTCCGAAAAGATTTTACACGAAAGACCAAAACCCCGAAAATCTGAACACCGTCAAAATAGAACGTATAACATTGTCTAAACAAATTTCAAAATTACTTCTTAATAAAAAAAAAAATCTTGAAATAATTCGTCGATTTATTGAAAATTGTGAAACTTTCAAAACTTCCATGGCCGAATTATGATGACGGTGTTCAGATTTTCGGAGTTTTGGTCTTTCGTGTAAAATTCTTTCGGAGTTTTGAGCGTTCTGATCATTCAAAGTTAGGAATTTCAAGCCTTGAATCTTGAATTTTGGAACATTAAAATTCAGAATTTTAAACCGTCGGAGCATTCAAAGTTCGGAATTTCAACGCGGCCCCCAGTATATGTTCCAACTCGAAAAAAGTCCCAAATTGGAAATTTAATTTTCGTAAAACTTGCGACAACGCAGAAGTACCCAAATATTCAGTTACAAAAACGTGAAGATTCAAATGACGAATTCATTTGATAATTATAAAAACGAACCACTTATTGGAGGAAAGGTAACAAAAAGCCACGAATAAAGAAAAAAGTGAATATTGCTCCACGCGAAATACCGAAAAATCATAAAAAATCGGAACTCTCTTGGAGTCAAAATTCGTTCGATCGAGATTCATTTGTTGCAATCTGTTGCGCAATGTTCCTCCTATACCGATTTATTCGGAAATGCCTTTCGTTTCTCCGTACTCGATAATGTTCGATGATAATTAAAAAAAAATTATCGCAGCCTAATGAGACATTTTTGCCCTCGGCGTATCGACTCCGTTGCTTCCGCTTTAATTCCGCGAAGTGTACTTCGATAGCGACGCATTCGAGCTCATGGAAAAACCATATAAACGTCAGCTCTGCTATTTTCCAAATGTCGCTAAACTTATGAACCATTACAACAACGAAATTCGCGATGTGCAAGATACGTGGAAAAGAGAAATTGGAGAAAACGTAATCTTTGCAAGTCGGATAAAAAAGTGCTTCCGGTTTTTATCCGGCCCGATATCAAAATTTGGTATCTTAAAGTGAAAAAAAAAACGTGACATTGGTGATACTGAATCATGTGGCCCGTCAAGCTCGCACTTGTTACTGAACGCGGAAAAGCATTGGATTACGTCACTTCTCTATTACTATGCAATTCATGCGTAGTCTCGAACCTGTATGATTTTTAGAACTGTACTCCGTAGTGGAATACGTTTTAACAAAAGCATAAATCAAGTGTGTGCATATATATATATATATATATATATATATATATATATATATATATATATATATATATATATATATATATACATATGAGGCATTCCACGTCACTTCAGCCAGTAAAAAAAACCACAAATAATTTTGAAAAATCGAGCTACTTTATTGAAAAATGTTCACCGAGTGTCGACATTTTTTAAAAAATATCTGACGTTTTTTCTCGTTGATTACCATTTTTTAATACCTTTTCATTCAAATGGCTGTATGTTTGGCAGGATTTGACGTATTTACATTCGTAAAAAACGAAAATGTGCGTCTTTTTCCAGCCTTCCAAATTTTTTTTATTTTTTATAAAATTTATTTAAATCATTTATAAAATAAAATCTAAATTTTATTTTTTATAAAATTTAGATTTTATTGAGCAAGTCGAACGTCCGTTTCAGGTCAAAATATGCAAAAATATTTTTTTTTTCTCAAGGAAAGACACTCGTTGTTTTATTTTGAAGAATTTTCCCGAATTGTGAATTCGAAAAACGGATTTTTGGTATTTTTTGTATTATGGGATTCCTAAACACCGTGAAGTAACAGCTATTTTTATTTTTTCAATTTTTTTTATTAATATTCGATTGAAGAGTTTGGAGCACTCGCTGTATGTTTATCCAGGTTTTTGAAATACATATGACATATATGTCATATGTATTGGAGCCTTGGAGTGCTCCACACTCTTCAATCGAATATTAATTTAAAAAAAAATTTTAAATAAAAATAGCTGTTACTTCACGGTGTTTAGGAATCCCATAATATAAAGGTACCATACGATTTAAAAAAGTGGAGGTAATCTTCACTGTGCGTCAGCGCCTCCACCGCAATAAAAAAAAATTTGTCGCATGTGATGGCCGCCTTCACACCGTACACAGTTTGTCTGGTACATTTTTTTGTAACGTCGACAATTACCGAGTTATTTAGAGTGGCAGAAATAAGAGGGACACCCTGTATATACAGGATGAGACACATAAAGTGTTACAAAGCAATAGCACTCAAATTGTTGATCATATTCAAAAATGTTTCAGCCAAAAGTTTCAGTGTTTGAGAAGGTCATACTGGACCTCCTATTTTTTTTATCGGTGGAGGCCCTGAAGCTACGGCAAGGTCAACTCCACTTTTTTAAATAGGATGGTACATTTTTTCTTCAACCATCTTCTAGAGCACCTCGAGCCGCATAAAAAACATTAGGGGTCAAAGTCGTTCAAGGTCGTTCAAGGTCGCCTATTAAAATGAAATGCAAATCTAAATATCTCGTATCACTACCAAATATTTGGTAGTGATCCGAGATATTTAGTTTTGTATTTCATTTTAATAGGTGACCTTGAACGACTTTGACCCCTTAATGTTTTTTATCCCTCCACCGATAAAAAAAATAGGGTGGTCCGGTATGACGGCCTTCTCGAACACTGAAACTTTTGTCTGGAACATTTTTGGTTATGATCGATAGTTCGAGTGCTATTGAAAAAAATATGTCCTTGCATTCGAACGATGTAGACTTCAATGTCATGAAATTTTTATATAGAATTTTAGAAATATATATATATATATATATATATATATATATATATATATATATATATATATATATATATATATATATATATATTTCAACACACACACACACATATATGTGTGTGTGTGCGTGCGTGTGTATGTGTGTGTGTTTTTCTTCCATTTCCTATTTCCTTGTTTTTATAATTTATCATACCCAAAGCCTTTTTTTTGGAGATGCCGGTCGTCAGTTTCTAACGAGAATAAGTAGAAACGTTTGCACGATTTTCGCAGCCTAAATCGGCCAAAAAAATTCAATATGTAAGAAAAATTTATTTTCGTTGCGTGCCAACGATGCAAACGTCAACGTCATAACCTTAAATCATAAATATATACTATATATATATAGATAAATATAAATATATATCTATATATATACATAAAATTATTATAGTTGTACATGAAATTGCCGCTCGTTATTACTGTTATATTATATCTACAATCTATTCTATTCCATAATTATTACTATACTATCCTGTATTATTATCAAAATATCATTCTAATATTATTATTCGAATTATTATATTGTTACACTATTATAATTATTCTAGAATTACACACACACACGCACAAAATTAAATCATTATAAATGTACATAACGACTTAATTTTTACACAAAATTCTAGACATTTTCTCGAATGTTGAATCGAACGTTTCCCGCCCACGCTTGATATATTCGCGTACACATGAGAGGCCTTGACATTTTTAGACCCCGTGCAATGGGACGATATCGTGCAAGAGGTTTCACGGTGCATTTTATATTATTGCATTGTATCACAATTGATGTCGAAACAGGGGAAGTGTGCGGTTTCCGGATCCAGTTTATTTCTGGTACGAGTAATAACGAGGTAATTGAATCATTCGATAACAACACGAAAGCGTAACACGATACGGAAACAACGTAATGAGAAATAATTTGATAACTCAAGTATAATTTCATGCGGAATTTAGAGATTGAATTATATGAGAATTGGACACAAGCCGAATGAGATACAGATAACGAACATTTACATCGCTCAACAAAAAAGATAATTTCAGGTTTGTTTTGAAAATACGAGTTTTTACAATTTTTTTTACAAAATACGTACTTTTTCCAAAATACGATTTTCTTTTTTTTTTTTAATTTGTTTTCAACAATAATGTCATATTTCTTCGAAAAAGAGGAAAAAATTTGATATTTTTATTTTTAATCAAACACGTTAAAAAAAATCTCGGTAAAATTTTAGCCAATTTGTTTGGTCGCTTTCACGATGAAAAAAAAAATCGTTTTTTTTTCGATCAACCGGGTGGCCAAAATCTACTACACCGTTTAGCCCCTCACGTTCAAATGTCCTTCACGAGATTGTTTATAACTTCTTTAATTATTATTTTCATATGAAATTTATAAATCAATATTTTGGAATTTATTTTATAAATTATATATTATAAATTAATATTTTCCTATGAAATTAAGTACACAACTTTGATAATGTGCATAAAAATAAATGCCCAAACGATTCGTCACATTCTTTTTCAACTTTTAACAAAATGTTCACATTCTCCACGATATTTTCTCGGTTGATCGAATTGAAAGAAGACTCGAGATTTACACGTGACGTAGATCCATCGAACCCTCAAAAATTTAATTTACCGATTGAATTTTAAAAGCCATGTGTAGTTATCAATTACAGACCCCTGGAAATCTTCAAATTTCAATTTATAGATAGTTGCTGCGATCGAGGTAAATTTAAAAAGGTATATTAAGCGACTAAAACTTGTAGCTTGCACGTGTCATGAGATTAAAGCGGAGAGGAAAAGCCAGGGTGGTCGCTTCTCGTTTCGAATCATTGATCGAGTTACCTGTAATTTTCCGCTGGCAATGTACAGGGCGCGCCTGCCCGGTATAGATTACATATATTTATACACAGCCAGACACACACTATACACATCATCGTGAAATATTTCTAGGATTTTAATACTTGTCCAATATATTGCTAACGCAACTGAGCAAAATCAGTGCAAAATATTGAAAGAAAAAATAGACAAATTTGGAGACGTTCCATTTATCGATAAGATGAATATATATATATGGGGAGGTCGAAATGAATTTGATTTCCAAATTTACAGCAAGACGATTGAAAGATCGATTAAATGGAAATTTCGAGCGGTAAGATTACGTGATAAGAGAAATCTTTTTGTGAAGTATGTTCAAATCGGTGTAGAGATTCATACTTTGATTACTTATCACGTGAATATCGATAGTTTATCGAGGCACAAGATACATTAGTGTTACATTAGTGTATAAGGGATTAGGCTACTGTGAAAATGACGAACACTCGCTCGTTGCTTGAAGCCACTCAAATTGAAGAAGAAGGTCCAAGATATGATAGAACTGCTAGTAAAAGTTTAAACGTCTTTTTCTTGAAATTATGGTTTTGATACGGTGTAAGGTGAATGTCTCAATTATTGAACAGCTAAGGATTTCTTTGCTCATAAATATATATAAATATATATTATAAAACTGAGTTATATCTAAAGTGTATTTTTTTTTTCAATCTTTTTGATTTTCACATTTCTTTGCAGTTCGTTTACATTTAAGGGGTTGGACTATTGCGAAAATAAATAAAAAATTGATCGTCGCTTGAGGCAACTCAAACTGAAGAGGAAGGTCCAACGTATGGTACTGGAATCGGAGATTGAAGGTAAATGTATTATTACAATTATAGAACTGCTAGTAAAGCTCCAAACGCATTTTTCTCGAAACTGCGTTTTTCAAAACGGTGTACACGATTTATCGACATCTAATGAACGGATTGACTTGAAATTTGGTACACTCATCCGGTAGAATAGTAGTTTGGTCTTGACCGTTGTTTTTTTTTCTTACCTTTTTTTTCCATTAGCTATTGACAATAATGTATTTTTCCTCGAAAAATGAAAAAAAAATTGAATTATTTTTTTGATGCTTGAAAAACGAGAGCAAAAAAGCTCGGTCAAGTCTTAGCTAACATTATCTATTTTAAGGGGTTACCCCCACTTGCGATTTTGAAAAAATCGATTTTTTTTATTGCATTTTTTTGAAGTATAAGTATCTGAGAATATGCCCTGAAAATTTCAAGTCGATCCGCACAAAATTGACTGAGATATGGGCGTTGAAAGAGAAGAATCCGCGTTGAAAGAGCGTTGAAAGAGAAACTTTAAACGCGTTTTTCTCAATATGGCATTTCTGAAGTCGGTGACCAAGATTACTCGAACACTAATGAACCGATCTTCTTGAAATTTTGCAGGCTTATTTAATACATAAAAATGTAGTCTTCAATCGTTCGATTTTTTCGCAACGATGCAAACTTCAATCTCATTTTATGGAACGGTGTAAATCGTATCTCAATATCTGTTCGTCCGATTCACTTCAAATTCGAACATAGCATAGCTATAGCATTCTCTATCGTATGACCGGATGATTTTTTTTATATGTTCATCCATTTTTTAATAACAACTTATCAAAGTTCTCTTTTAGTCGAAAAACGATTTTTTTCGACAGCTTGACATTTCCTTAATCTTCGACATTTCAAAAAAGTATCCGATCACAGAAAAGGTTTATTATTATACTAGAAGTACATTTTCATTAAACTCGATTTATTATACTAGAAGTACGTTTTTAATTGTAGATAACCCGAGTTGCCAGAACCATCTACAAATATTGGTCATGCAGCAACGGCGGCACTTTCTTTAAATAATAATAACTTCACTGCTTATCAATGTTCATCAGTATAAAAAAAACCTATACTTGGCAAGACTATGTATTAATTGCGTGTAAAATTCCGCCCTCGTCATCACAATACTCTCGTCAGAAAAAAATATTGAAAATCGACCTGTTTTTCGGACCCCAAGCTCCTGCAGTTCCGCTAACGCCATGGTACTGAACTTTGCATCGTTGGAATACAACGTAAATTCTTCTCGATTTTCTGCATTTCTTCATTTTCATTATTATCTGAAATCTTTCTTTGCCACCTTTGGTTATGAATCTTTAATGAGGATCCTCGGAAATGTTTCAGTAATTTTCGTAGTCTGAATACGCCAAAAGAAAATCGGCAATGCAGGCAGTCCAACGATGCAAACTTCAATGCCATCATGACCCCGTGTGAAGCGCTTCGTGCAAGTAAACCTAAATTGGTAAGGGACGTTGAAGTTTGCGTGACACCTTACGTTGTCGTTCAACGAGGCAAATTTTAACACCGTGTACTTTGTAATGGATCTGTTTGAACGGTACGTCAGTGAGAGGGCGAATAAAATAAAGATGATGTTGAAGTTTGGATCGTTGGAATGCAACGAAAATCAATTCTTTTTAATTGCTCGAAGTTTTTTTGCCTGTAAAAATCACCCAAACGTTTTTACGTATTCTTATCAGAGATTTGCGCCCGCAATTTGCAAAAAATTATGCTTCGGATATGCATGAAAACAAAAAAATTAAAAAAGGAAAAAATCGTTGCATCCTAAGGATGCAAACTGCATAGATAAAGTTTGAACGAAGCTCGACACCTCATGCCGATTAACTACAGTGTCTTTAAGGCGGGCTATACATTTAGACAGGAAGAAAATAAGCAATATTGAGGGATTTTTTAAACTAAGTAATTATTATTATACAATTATCAAACTTTAGGTATACTTTAATAGTATATTTAAGTATACGAAAACATTTTTTTTATTAATTCATCATAAAAATGACGGAGCTGTGGCAGAGTGTTACAGCAAGGTCGCCGCCGGAGTTGCGAATTAGCGTGCAGTCGAGCTCCCGTGGATTTTGATTTGCAAAAGAGTTCAAACATTTTTTCAGTTAGAACATGTATAGTTTCTATGTGACGGTAATTAAAATGAATAAAATGCAAATTTGAGAAAATGGCACGCATTTACGAAAAAAAAACAACATTTCACGCAACATTTCTGTCAAATGTGGATTAAAAAAGTCGAGGGGCTATTCACTTGTGAAATCATTCAAGCACTTCTGTTCGAAATCGAATGCGAAATTACAAGAAATCGCCTGAAATCGCGAAGCGACTTACTAAATCACCATTATTCGAATGTAGTTGAAATCCCTTGAAATCAGGTTTACATTTTTTGAAGTCGTCTGAAATCCGCACGAAGTCACTTGATTCAGGAAATCGCTAGAAATCATCTGGTTCTCGAAACAAGGAAATTTTATTATGATTTTTCATAATCCATTGTCCGTGCGTTCGAGCAGTCAGTCTGCGGCTCAACGCCAGTGCATGCAGAGAGATATACCGGGAGATAATTATTTGTGAAAACAAAACTGATGAAAATCTCCCTTTTTTTTAATTTAAAAAATTTTTAATTCAAATTTGAGTCTCAAGATTAGTCAATAATAAAAAAAGAGAAATATAACCATTTTCGAGCTTTTTTCTCCCTCCAATGATTTCAGCAATCGCTTGAAACTGAGTTGATGAATTCAAACGAAATCAATTGAAATCAACTAAAATTACGTGAAATTACGTGAAATCACATGACTTTAAAAATAGCTCGAATAGCTGAAATCACAAAAAACATATGAAATCGACTTCACACGGAAATCTCTTCCGCACCTCACTTAATAGTGAATAGCCCCTCGAAAAAAGTCGTTTTTTTTCCAATTTATCAAAAACAATTCTCGTCAAGTAGAAGTTACCAATATTATCAATATTTCTACCAAAGTCGATTAATTTGCATCGTTGAAACGCAACGAAAGTTCTTTTTTACATTTTATTTTCCATATTCTTATTATAATAGAAGATCTTTTTACTAAGTTTATATTGTAGATAGCCAAAAAAATATCTTAAAAAATGGTTGAAGTATTTTCGTAGGCAAAATATGCCAAAAGAAATCAAAGGAATGGAGAAATAATCATTTTCGTTGCGTTCCAACGATGCAAACTTCAACCTCTATGTGACGGTAATTAAAATTTGAGATAATGGTACGCATTTACCAAAAAAAAACAACATTTCACGCAACATTTCTGTCAAATGTGGATTAAAAAAGTCGTTTTTTTCGAATTTTTCAAAAACAATTCTCGTCAAGTAGAAGTTACCAATATTATCAATATTTCTACCAAGTTTCAACTCAATCGGCTTAATAGTTTTTGAGTAATCCTGCACGCCAATTTCGATATTGCAGTTTTGAGAAAAACGCATTTGAAGTTCACGCCCGCTCCGAATCCGAGCGGTGAGGCAGAGCGTTGACGGGCTGTACCGTTTGAAGTTTTTCGAATTTCGCTTTGAAACTTTAGGAAAATATTTGACATATATAGTTCGATCGATTAAAGGGAAAAAAAACGATATCGATTTTTGCATCGTTGTAAATGTATATTCCGCTTTGATTGGCGTAAAGCTTGCACGAATGAATACACGTGACTGCCGCTGATGAAGATTTAGTCACACTGGTGATAAGTAAGTGACCAACATTACGACTGCGAACTGGACTCTTACGTACACAAAGCAATCTTGGTCCGAATTTGAACCTCACGTGTGATGCGGATGCGAGACCTTGTTACATGACATTATAACTAAACTTCAAACTTCAAATAATATCTGAACTTTTACACCACTACAACAATATCATGAATATTGAATAACAACAGTGAATCGTTTTCCAGAATGCTCCATTTTTTTTCTGGAAAATACTGGCTATGACAGAAATTCGCTATATTTTTTTTGAAGAGGCCTTAAATCGATTAAAAATTATGGAGTTGAAATTTGGATAGTTCGAATGCAACGGAAATGCTTTTGTTTAAGTTCATTATTATCCAAAATAAGTGTTTGCAAATTTGTTTTAGATCGCTGAATAAGAATCCCAACAAATGCTTGCGTGATTTTCGTAGCTCAAATCTGCCAAAGGAAATTCGGGAAATAAAAAAAAATCACTTCCCTTGCATTCCAATGATGCAAACTTCAATGTCATTTCTACATGGCGTTGAAGCTTGCATCGTTGGAATGCAACGAAAATGACTTTTTGTTCAACTTTCCAAATTTCCTTTGCGAGATTTGAGCTACGAAAATCGCACATACATTTTTTCGGAGTCTTATTTAGCGTTCGACAAATTCGCAACATGAAATATGATATTTTGCGATTTTTTTCGTAGATTTTTCGAAGGACAATGATGTAGAAATTAAAAACAATTCTCGTTGCATTCCAACGATGCAAACGTCAACTCTACTGGTTTCATATGACGTTGGAGGTTACATCGTAGAAATGCAATGCAAAGTGCTTTTTATTTATTTTTGTTTCTTCATTTTCATTGTAATCCAACTTTCCAAATTTCCTTTGGCAGACTTGAGCTACGAAAATCACGCGAACCTTTTTTCGGATTTTCATTTAGCTATCTACATGCAATTCGCAACACGTGATATTGGATAATGATTTTAAAAAATAGTTGAAAACAATTCACGTTGGATTCCATCGATGTAAACTGCAACCCCATTGCTTTTATGTGGCGGTGAAGTTTACATTGAGGGAATGCAACCGAATACTTTTTTATTTATTTTTATTTCTTCATTTTTATTATCATCCAAATATAATTGTCATTGATAATTTTCATTGATTATCGTTGATCTCTACTGAAAGTAGGAAAAATCATTTGCGTGATTCTAATACCCGAAGTGAGCGAAATAAAGTGTGGGCGATTGAAGAAACGTTATCTCTCGTTGCATTCCAACAATGCAAATTCCAACATCATTTATGCGATATCAAAGTTTGCATTGACATTTTTTTTTGCCTTGCCCAATTTTCGACGGGTTCAAGCTATGAAAATCGCTAAAACGTTAATTCAGTTAATAAGAATAAAGTAATTTTTTTACTTCATTCTTATCGCCGAGAAAAATATTTTTTGCAAGTTTAGCTCATTAGAACTCGAGATCTAATGAGCTAAATGTGAAAAAAATATTTTCCACGGCGATAAAAATGCAGTAAAATAAATGTTGAATAAGCGTCGGCGTCTTTTCACCTTCGGCGAGCAAAATAAGGTCTAGCGAACTCGTACGTAAAAATTTCTCCAAAAAAAAACTGGAAATTATTCCAAAAAAGTATTTCAACAAAAATCCACGAACAGGATACAAAAAGCCCAATGAAAAAAATAAAAGAGGTACGAAGATACAGGGGATCGTAAAAAAGCTACGAAGGTACAGAAAAAAAATGAGAATCGTAACATGTGCATGGGAAAAAAGAAAAATTGGTCTCCAATGTCACTGGAGAAGCCGGTTGCTAGCACTGCACACATAATGCGCCGACACATATTCACGTGACGTTTATTGAGTTAGGGACGGGAAGCGACGAATCATAAAGTTTGGAAAAAAAAGTGAAAAACAGTCACGATTAAAAATAGAAGTTATTAGGCCGTTATCGCAATCGAGAGGCGATGTAACGAACACAAAAGGGTACGAATGAAAAATAAATCTTCGAACAACAGCGCACAGTGAAATTGAGTTTTTTTCGTCCAGCTGTCGATAACGCGGTCATATTTGTTTTATCGTCTGATAGTATGATTTAGTGTCGATTGTTCCTGAAACAATGCATTGGAAAAATATTTGCCAATCGATAAGATCGCCGAAATTTCTATCTTTGGACTTGGGGCGAGGCCTCGAGGAGCTAACTTTCCTTTTTTTTCACTCCGTTTATCGATAGTATGCAAATAGCTTAGATGCCATGTACGAGCTATATTTATCATCCTTGAACTGGTTTTTATCGTAACACAGGAGCTTGCACTCTTCGCTATCGCTATCTCTATCCTTCTTCACCTCTTCCCCCCCTGCTGACTACGGACATTGATCTAATTCAGCCCTGACATTAGAAAACGATCGGCATTGTCTCGTAATCTTGCTCTCAGCGATTGTCACATTTTCTCGTGGCCTTCCAAAATCAGTTTGAAGGAATGAACGAAAAAAGTTTGGCGGATCGCGAAAATTGCTGTTTATCGGCAATTTGATAAAGTCGATTAATTTGCATCGTTGGAACGCAACGAAAGTTCTTTTTTACATTTTATTTTCCATATTCTTATTATAATAGAAGATCTTTTGAATAAGTTTATATTATAGATAGCCAAAAAAATATCTTAAAAAATGGTTGAAGTATTTTCGTAGGCAAAATATGCCAAAAGAAATCAAAGGGATGGAGAAATAGTCATCGTTGCGTTCCAACGATGGATTCTACCTCGGATTAATTTATACTTCGACGGTACTTCTTTTTTGCCGAATAGTGACTTGAATTTCGAATATTAAATCTTTTCAATTGCTCAAATTATGACGTTGAAGTTTGCAATGTTGGAACGCAACGAGAATGATTTTCTTTTTCTTCAACTTTCGAAATTTTTCCTGGCAGATTCATGTTACGAAAATCACGCAAACATTTTTTTCGGATTCTTAGTTAGCGATCTACGAGAAATTCGCAACATACGATTCCGGATATTGATGAAGAAAATGTGTGTCAAGAATTTTCGTTGCACCCCAACGATGCAAACTTCGACCCCATCCTTTTGTTTGGCCAATTTGGGCTGTGAAAATCGCTCAAACGTTTTTACGTATTCTTATTCGAGATTTACGACCTCAATTTGCAAAAAAAGGCTTTCAGTAATGATAAAAATGATGAAATGAAAAATGAGGGGAAAAAGATCGTTGCATTCAATCATGTCAACTTCAACGTCATCAAATAAGATGAAAATTGATTTTAACGATACAGTAAATAGATTGAGTTTTTTTACAGGTCTATTGTTTTTTTTTACTTACAACGTATTTTACGTGAAGTTAAAGCTTGCCTCGGTCGAATGCAATGAAAATTAGTTTTTCCGCATTGCTTTGAGGGGTCGGCATAAGCTTGAAATAAAAGACTTAAACTTCCGCAAGCGAAGAATATCATCGCCGACGCACCGACATACTCCTCCCACTCCCAGTACCATATTTTGTCAAACTTTAAAATATACTATCATGTTCAATAAACGCCGTTTAGTGAACATACCAAATTTCAACATTCTATATTTCATATTTTTCGGATTAAAAAATCGTGAAAAATCGAACATTTTTTGGCCCAACAAAGTGGAAGCCTCGCTCGACGCGGCATATACATTTAGACAGGAAGAAAATAAGCAATATTGAGGGATTTTTTAAACTAAGGAATAATTATTCTACAATTATCAAACTTTAGGTATACTTCAATAGTATATTTAAGTATACGAAATTTTTTTTTAAATTAATTCATCATGAAAATGGCGGAGCTGTGAAATAAAATCCAAATTTGAGAAAATGGCACGCATTTACAAAAAAAATCAACAATTCACGCAACATTTCTGTAAAATGTGCATTAAAAAAGTAGTTTTTTTCCAATCTTTCAAAAACTATTCTCGTCAAGTAGAAGGTACCAATATTATCAATATTTCCACCAAGTTTCAACTCAATCGGCTTGATAGTTTTTGAGTAATCCTGCACGCCAATTTCGATAATGCAGTTTTGAGAAAAACGCGTTTGAAGTTCACGCCCGCTTCGAATCCGAGCGGTGAGGCACAGCGTTGGCGGGCTCTAACGTTTGAAGTTTTTCGAATTTCGCTTTGAAACTTTGGAAAAGTATTTTACATATGAGGTATTTCACGTAAATCCGGTGGACTTTTTCCTTGACCCCCGCCAATGCGATACATTTTTCTATCTGATTCCATTGACTATAAAAGACACCCTGAATTTTTTTTACATTTTTCGAAATAATCCTTATACAAAAAAAAATTGCTTCGAAAAAACGCCCCGATTTAAAAATCTGAAAAAATCCCTAAAAATCCGAGATTATATGAAAAAAATTTCAAGCTATCACCCGCAGTGGAAGTATGATTTTTTCTGTGCGTTCTGAGCGATTAACGTTAGGGAAAAAATCCGAAAAATTCAAGAACCGCTTACTTCGAGCGGATACTTAGATATTTTGATATCCACAATGCATTTTTTGACCATTTTTTAATAACCAAGGCTCAACAAAATTCATTGTGAGTATCAAAATATTCAAGTATCGGCCCGAAGTGAGCGGTTCTTGAATTTTTCGGATTTTTTTATCGTTAATCGCTCAGAACGCACGGAAAAAACCATACTCCACTGCGGGTGATGGCTTGACATTTTTTACATATAATCACGCATTTTTGGGATTTCTTTCACGTTTTTGAATCGGGGCGTTTTTTTTTTCGAAACAAATTTTTTTTCGCATAAGGGTTGTTTAGAAAAATGTAAAAAAATGCAGGTTGTCTTTTATAGTCAATGGAATCATATGAAACAATGAATCGAATTGGCGGGGGTCAAGAAAATAGTCCACCGGATTCACGTGGAATACCTCATATATAGTTTTAACGTTTAAAGAAATAAAAAAAGAAATCGATTTTTCGATCGTCGTAAATGTATATCCTGCCTTAAGGGAAGGCGCCACTGTGACTCCCGATTTCGACCGTTTTTTTTGGAATTTTTTTAAAAAGGAAGCAATAAAATACATGGTCTTTTTTAGCCTAAAAGAAGTTTTAGGCTTTATTAGGTATATATTGAAGTACGTAAAAAAAACATTATTTGCAAAAGAATACAAAATTCTTGCAAAAGAATTTTTTTTAAATAGAGACGAGTTTGAAAAAGAACGTCGTTTTTTCGACTATAATTTTCGTATAAAAACTTGACTGTTAGAGCGATCGAAGAAACTACGATTAAAATTTCAAGTCGATTGGACGAAAATTGTTCGAGTTGTGCTGCGCGCCGATTTCAAAAGCGCGGTTTTGAGAAAAACGTGTTTGAAGTTTTCGGTACCCGCTAGGAAACAAGTGCACGAGTGAATTTGTAGAAGCGTGGGAGTTTTTTAAGTCGGTAGGTTGCGTTATCCTCGTTGGCAACGATTTTCACGAAAATTTATCAAGATCAAAAATTATTTTTTTTTGTTAATTCTATCGTCATTTTTTTTAAATCGAAATTTTTACAAATCGTTCGTCCAGGCCCAAGCCAATGCAATATACTAATGAAATCTTTTTCAAATTCTGATTTCAGATGTACCGTTCTCGAGTTATCATGTCCACCGCAACTGATGCTCAAAAGAAGGCGCTCCTGGAAGACAGTTGGAGTTCCGCCATTGTGAAATATTTTGTAATAAAAAAAATTGTGCAAGTACATGAAAATATGTACTAATCGATGTTGTTCACAGTTTTTCAATAAGCATTTATTGTCCCCTCGAAAAAAAAATCAAGAAAATCACGTCCCTTCGCCCACTACAAGTGTATATGAGGTAGTCAGAATTTAAATAAAAATCGATTTTTTTTAATACATTTGCTTGAAGTATGATGTTTCGAAAATATTCCCTGAAAATTTCAAGTCAATCCGATGAATAGTTTCCGGGATATCCCACAATTCGTGACGGGGGGTCGGGTCCCCATGGCAGGTAGCGGCTGACAAACGCGCAAACGATAATACCCGGGAAGGCAGAATGCTTCGAAGACGACAACAAATTGATATTTTTGAAGCTTCCACATCGGCAGAAGCCCTATTGTATGGGCCAGGAATTGATGATTCGATGTGAGTAATTTTTTAATTAGTATTTCTATACATAAGTCAAGTGGAAAATTGAAAAACTCTTTCAGAAATTTTCAAAAATGTATTGCTCAAAAACTATGAACTTTAGCAAAATTTTATATGGATTACTTTCGTTTTAAAATTCCCCAAAATGTTTTTAAAAAAAATTTATCTCGAAAAACTTTAATTTTTTGAAAAATTGTTTTAACAATTGGCTATAAACAATTGAATGCTCGACTTTTCGGTAAAATATGGTGATATTCGGAGTCAGCGGATCAAAATACATAAAAAAAGTTAGCTTCATCCATCGAGCTCAAAATTTTACGAACATATAATACCGTATCCACATCGAAAAACTTTAAACGCGTTTTTCTCGAAACTGTGTTTTTCAAGTCGGTGACCACTATAATTAAAAAACCACTCGATGGATTTTGATGAAATTTGGCGTGCTTATTGGCAGCAGTAAAAATTAGTCCTTAATCGAAGGATTTTCATTTTTGTGGAAAATTTATATTTTTTTTAACAATAAACGAGCGATTTTTTGGTCGAAAATCGAAAATTATCCGTCGGAAGCCGCCATTAGGTCAATTAAAAAAAAAGCTTCGATTAAGGACTAGATTTATTATTAAACTAATGAAAACTGGTGCGATGGTCTAGTGGTTAGCGTGCTCGCCACTAAACCAGCGGACCGGGAGGTCCCGGGTTCGAATCCTAGTCGCGTACATTTCGTCGTGAAATGTTTTTCTTCGGCATTTCGCGGCGAAATAAGACTAGTTCCACGACTGGGGGGCGAACTCGATGACCGGCTGTATTGGTATAGGTTTTCCGCAGTTTCCCTATACCCATGACAGAAATGTCATGATGAATATAATACAGAGGGGGAAGTCGGCTGCGGCCGCAACAGGGGGGAACAGGGAGAAAGATGGAGACAAAAAGGAGTAAAAACAGTAGAGGAAAGAACGGTCATTATGATGGGAAAGAATAGGTAACAAACGCGAAAAGCGTGTACCTAAGGAAAAAACCAATTAAAAAAATTATTAAACTAATGAATTTTTTGGTTTTTTGATTTCAGATGATCCAGTAAAATTTTATGCTGGTCACCGCAAAGCACTACATGCCGAAGTGGGTCCGACGAAGATGGTGATATTTTTATAAACAATCGATATTTTTCTTTGGAAATTTGTACAAGTCAAGTTGAAATATAACATAAAAAGTCTGTGTAACCACTTTTGTGAAACAAACTTAATTACCATTCTTTAAAAATGATTGAAAATGCTCGTTTTCTCCCGCCTCTGACTGCATCTCACCCCTTAATCATTGCTACTTATAGCGAATAACGATATGAGCGGCGCTTATCCATGAATCAGTCGTGAATGGTGTTCCATTATAGCGCGGCGATTATAGCGTTGTATCAGCCAGGTGTGTATCTAATCGATTCCACCGACGTATATAATTATCGCGATTAGGAATTGAATAAAAGAAGATTACCTCAGAACATAGGCGTCGACCTGATCGTTTTGGCAAAAACTGATGATTTCGCAGCGCACCATCTTCAGAAGCGATTCCCAATTTTCTCTGCAATAAAAGGAAAACAAACGGAGATCATTCCCTTTATCACAAGACGAACATCGCCGTCAATAGTAAAAAAAAAAAGTTTATATTATGGTCTTTTTACAAATGATTAATTTTCTGAGAAATCCATCACGACAGATTTTTCTAAATTTACAATGGATCTTTCTTTCCCTTTAGAATTTTTTTTTAATCTCTTTTCTCTATACTTCCAAAATTTTCGTATTTCTAATCGCAACGAATGCAAATTCGAATTCTCTTATCCGTCACTTTGTAGAAGATTTTTTTTTGTGAATAATTCAAATAATCGCGATACATTGTTATCTGCCTCGAAAAATATTCGATCGTCCCTGCTCGTCCGGACGGGCGCATTGTTTTTTTTTCGGGCTTATCTTGCAGCGAAATTTATGTCCGGCCGATGTTTGAACGAATGACAAGTTGGAGAAACTTTTGTAGCGCATTTCCCGAACTTGACTGCGACGACAGTGTCAACGTCAAAAAGTGAAGTGCAAAAGCTCGATAAGGATTAAATAAGCCGGAACACGGGTGCGAGGGAATTTCCATACGCGAGTGTCTGGAATAATTATGGATCTGTCTATTTTGAGAGAGACGTCGTGGACGGGAAATTACGTCGGCGCGAATGAAGCTCGCTATCGATTACAGAGGTTTCGAAGACTCGGAGCCTTTACCGGCGCGACCGAGCGCGCTCGTTTCATTTCCCCTTTAGGGCCTCGTTGGGATAAAGCCGCACATTGTTTTTTTTTTCCTTCGTCTAACAGATCAAACGATTCTATGGATGAATTTTCGACTATGGACATTTTTGAACGACAATATTGTAGTCACTTGAAAAAAGGGTCAACTTTACAAAGGGGCGTGAAAAATATCGTTTTTTTTTATTACGGTGAAGTTTGCATCGTTGGAATCAGAGTTGCGAAATTTGTAATGAACAAGTAATGCATTATTCATTACTTTTTTAATGGGTAACAAAAAAATATTTCATTTTCCATTACATTACATTGAGTAATGTAAAAAAATTCCATTACTCATTACATCATATTTTGTAATGTAAACAATTTCCGTTACTCATTACATTGGATTTTCTAATGTAGAAAATGTCCATTACTCATTACATTATATTTTGTATTTAAAAAAAAATCCATTACACATTACATAGGAATTCGTAATGTAAAAATTTCCATTACTCGTTACATTACATTTTGTGATGTGAAACATTTTCATTACAAAATGCAATGTAATGTGTAATGACAAAAAAATTCATTACACATTACATTGTAATGAGTAATGGAATTTGTTTACATTACAAAGTGTCATGTAATGAGTAATGGAAATTTTTTATATTACAAAATTTAATGGATTAAGTAATACATTTTTTTACGTTACAAAATATAAGGTAGCGAGTAATGGAATTCGTTCACATTACTAATGTAATGTAAATCAGTACCAGGTAATATGGATTATTATTCGTTTCCGATCGGGTCAGATCGGCCCAGTGCAAAAACCGTTGCCCCTAATGGGAAACAAATAATAATCCTCATTACATTGCAATGAGTAATGGAGATTTCTTAGATTGCATTGCGTTAGTAATGTGAAAAAATTCCATTGTTCATTACATTACATTCTGTAATGTAAATAAAATCCATTACTCATTACATTGGACTTTGTAATGTAAAAAAAATCCATTACCCATTACATTGTAATGGACAATGAAAATATTTCGCATTACAAAATGTAATGTAACGATGAATGGAAATTGTTTACATTACAAATTCCAATGTAATGAGTAAAGAAATTTTTTTACATTGCAAAATCCAATGTAATGAGTAATGGCGATTGTTTGCATTACAAAATGTAACGTAATGGGTAATGAATTTTTTTTCATTACAAAATGTAAAGTAATGATTAATGAAAACGCTAATGCATTACAAAAAGTAATGCATTATTTGCAACCCTGGTTGGAACAAAACGAAAATGATATTTTTTAATTTCCCAAATTTCCTTAGGCCGATTAGAGCTACCCAAAGGACGCAAACATTTTTGAGGACTCTCATCAAGCGATCTACAACAAATTTGTAAATTTTGATTTCGGATAATAATGAAAATAAAAAATTGAAAAGAACTTTCACTCCAACGATGCAAACTTTATCCCATCTTTTTTCTTTCTGTAACTGAAATTTTTACTCATTCTCGGTTATTGGAAGAGTCTTCGTACAGATAATTATAAGCTTTACGCACACCTTTTTATGCGCTTTACTTAATTACCAATATTCTTAAATGATATATACAGGGTATCCTGTTATGAGTGAATAATCCTGGAACTATCGATAGTTGCAGGATAGTAGGATCATGTCCTACTATATGCTGGAATTTCAGTTTAGAAAAACTCCCACGGTTTTCTATATTTTGGGCTTTATTATTTTTTTTTTTTTAAAATAATCATCTCCTTTTCATTTTTCGCATGTCATTTCTACAAATGATATGAATCGACAATAACTAAGCAACTTTTTTAAGTAATCGGCTCGATGCGTAGTACATTTTTTTTACACCGCAGGCTATCGAAGTCAGATGTTCAAATTGGTTTGTATGGAAATTCTGCATAAGATCGTTTTTGCTGTGTATTGTGAATCGCTATTAAAAAAAAAATTTGCCGAATGGAATTAAATTTTATTTATCTGCTCTGAAATGCATTGTAGATTAATTTTTTTTCTCAGTGACGGAATGCACAAAAAGAGTTTTTCAGGAGTGGTTCGTATGCGCAATCTAATTAATGTCATTCTGCTGTCCTTGCTGAAACGAATTTTGATTATTTACCAGAATGCTTCGTTGTCTTCTGGAAAATACTACCCACGACAAAAATACGCTATATTTTATTACCGAAGAGGCCGCGATAAACTATAAAAAATTATGGAGTTGAAATTTGCATCGTTGGAATGCAACGGAAATGCGTTACAATGTTTAAGTATATTATTATCCAAAATGTTTGCGTGATTTTCGTAGCTCAAATCTGCCGAAGGGAATGTGAGAAATTAAAAAAAAAATCATTTTCGTTGCATTCCAACAATGTAAACTTCAACATCATTGAAAATCTTGTTTTCCTCAGTCTCAAAATTTCAAAACGTAAATCTTTCGTCGGGAAAATTTTCTTCGATGACTTCATTTTTACGACTCAATTGCAGAGTATAATTATAATGGGGCCTTATACATATATGCATAACGAATTTATAAATATTACATTTTTCAAATATTTGCACGGTGCCACGAGGTTAACGGTGTTGGAGTTTGCATCCTTGGAATGCAACGAAACATTTTTTGTATGCTTTTATTTCATAAGGTTAAAGTTTCCATCGTTGGAGTGCAACTGAAATTAATCTTTCTAAATTCCTTTTATGTCTTTTGGCAGACTTTGCCTGCAAAAATGCATCAACCATTTTTCAAGATATTTATTTAGCAATCTACAATATAAGTCTGTTTAAAAAAATCTATATTAATAAAAATAAGGAAAATAAAAAGTAAAAAAGAACTTTCGTTGCCCTTCGTCGGCGTACACAAATTACGCAACGCCAAATATCCCATTTTTTTCGTAGATATAACTAATTATGAAAGGATCGGGTTTGAACTAATTTTGTGAAGTATATATTCATCTAGTTTTATAGCTATTTTTATGAAAAAATCTTCAAAATTAACCGAGATATATGCCTTGATTTGACGACGAAAAATTCTCTTCATTGTCCAGGGTGTCTAATTTTGACCCCAACTGAAATTGCATGACATTTAAGGATTTTTAAGGCAAGGAATGGGGATTTTTTCATCACTCTTAGTATGACTTTCTGACATAGAAGTATACTTAATAATTCTACAGTGCGACCGATTTTCTAAATTTTCATATTTTTGTTTTGCTCTTTCAAACAGATGTGTGTTGTATGCCAATAAAAAGTATACGGAATAAACGAAAAGTCACCAAACTGTACAATTCCATATGTAGTAAAAAATGTGAGACAAACATAATTTCAAGATTGCTGTAAAGAAATATATTTTGGGAACATTTAAGTGGGAAAGCTACTGTGCTAGTTCTTGCACAGTGACTTCCCCCCTTAAGGGGCTATACCAGTGTGACACTTTCAAAGAATCAATTTTTTTTCTGCCTTTTTTCGACCGTTTATACTTTCAAGAATATCCTGTAAAAATTGCAAGGCCATATCTCTAATCATTTTATCTTGCAAAAATCGATAGTTGAATCTTTAAACGCGTTTTTCTCGAAATGAGTTTTTCCAAATTTGCTGACATTGTAACTCAAAGAGCAATTATCCGGTTGACTTGAAATTTGAACTGAGTACTCTTGAATATATTTACTCTACAATGACGTAGGATATTTTTGATTGGATAAAAATTGACGATTCGGCATTGAAAAAAACGACCATTTTATAGGCAAGAAAACAGACTTTTTTTCATAACTACGCCATTTTGATAGATTTTGATATTTTTCGAAAATCCTACGTCATTGTACAGGAAATACCTTCCAGTTTAACGACATTTTTTCCTTTTTCGGTTTCAGCTACTCAATCGGCCGGAATCATGTCAGCAGTGGAGGAACTTTTTTTTTGGCGCCTCCGAAGGCAGCCCATAAGTCGCTTGGATCTCAATATTTTTCTATGAAAAAATTATGTAATATAGGTCAAATATAGCCAAATATATTCTTAATTTTCCGAAACATTCAATTGAGTACTTTTCTTCCAAAAAATTCCCAAAAATCACCCAAATTTTCAGCGTTCACACTGGTATAGCCCCTTAAGGGAAACTTTGTCCTTGAAATGCAGCGGGAGATGATAGGGGCTCAACATGAGCAGCTAGAAGGAGAGGAGGGATGCCTCTATGGACCAGGCATTGCCGATTAGCGGTAATTATAAACACATTTGTGTAAACACATTACACAACTTTAAACGCGTTTTTCTCGAAAACACGTTTTTAAAAATGGCTGACATTCTCCTGACCGATGTAATTAACATATCGACCTGAAATTGGGAGAGCATACTCAGAAAATATGTCTTCACGGAATGACGGATCGTTTTTTCGATAGATACATTTTTGCATTTATTATTTATCTTTTTATGCGAAAAAAAACGCGAAAATTCGATTTTTTTTTAATTGCCGCCATTTTCCGAAATTTGTACTAAACGAAAAACCCATCCGTCATTCCATGACCAAAGGGTTACAGATTGATAATATGCTTTGAATTTGTGTTTCAGATCAACAAAGAGGGGGCAGTGATGTCAGCCGTTTACCTCTCGCGATTTGAGGACCTGTTTTCGCGGAGCTGCAACGGCCGCCATTTTGGTTTTTTTTTCAAACATTTTTTTTTAAAGATTCTGTGTATCATGAATAAAAGCAAGAAAAAACCGCACTCAAAAAGCTTTACTCGTTTCCTTTAAAAAAAAAAAAAATGTAAACACCTGAAATATGGCACTCCAAGGACAAAGTCTCCCTTAACTCACATTTCGTATGGAAAGCTGTCAACGTTCCGCGGTATAATTGCGCGCGAGTTTTAAATTCAAAACTTGGACATGCAGAAATTTTACTATTTCTGGCAGTTCTAAAATCGTGACGTAACGCAAACCCAGACCCCCCCCCCACATTGCGTTACGTAAATTGTGTACGCCCCCTTCAAAATGCAAACTTCATCACCATTTTATTTCTGTATTTGCATTATGAACCATGATATTTTCTTGCCAGTTTATGCTGTAGATATCGTAGCCCAAATTTGTTGGATAAATATTTCGGCGATGAGAAAAAAATAAAAAGTTCACGAAGTTTGCATCATTGGAATGCAACGCAAAATAATTCCTTTTCGATGGTCAAACTTATTATATCTGTCAAAATTACTCAAACGTTCCAACGTATTCTCATCAGAGATTTACGACCTCAGTTTGCACCAAAAGAAGGCTATGGCTAAGCATAATCTTCTCTATACCTATAAATGAAAGTCCGTTTTCTGTCTGTCCGCGATAAACTTCCGAACCAACGGTCCGATCTTCATGCGGTTTTCACCAGTGCGAGGCGTATTTTCCGGCGCAGGTTATAGGCTACGTACCATCGCGGTAGGCTATCGGAGGGCTGAGCAGTGAACAAAAGTCTCGAACGAAAATGTCAGACTCGCTGAAGTGCGCGCCACCACGCGCTCCACCCGATACGTCGTGTCGACTGTTTCTGTTTTCGTGATCAGACGACATTACCTACGTACTTGAGTATCACGGAGGAGAATTTAGCGTTTTCACAATGCCGAAAAGGAAATCCGCACTTGGTCGCAAAAGTGCAGGTGCGAAAAAGAAGTGCGTAGCAAGAAATAGTGAAAATCGTACCCACCCGAGGGCAGCCGGGTACGAAAGCTAGTGATGAATAAATGAAGAATGGGCAAATATATCGTTGCGTTCTAACGATGCTAACTTTAACGTCATAAAAGGTCAGTGGCTTCCAACAATGCAAACTTCAATATCATCGAGGTCAACATTGGATCAACGCAAACAAATTTGACACAAACACGGACAAAGTAACGGGTATAAAATGATGTGCGAATTTAACAATTTTTTTTCGTGTGAAAAAGTGATTCACTCATTAAATTAATTACACATCTATTTAGTATGAATACCAAGCTGTTAGAAAATATATATATATTTTTTTTTCTATGTACAAAATGGCCGACTACTTGAAACTTCTCGAAACAGCTTTTTTCCAATTGGCGTGACAAATAACTTCAACAATTTTCACTCGATTTACTTCAAATTTAAAAGTTATGTTCCTAATTGCATTTCGCAGAGAAGTGCGTACGGAATTTCTGATTAATCGAAAACTTTTCATTTTATGAGCAGTTTATGAGCAGTTATAACGAAATTTTTTACTGAAAATTCTTTTCTTAAGTTCAAATACCTACAACTTTTGAATAAAACAATATTTTTTCAATTCCGTACGTACTTCTCTAAGTATTCAAATGTAGATTGACGAGAATTTTTGTTTTTTGTTCTAGGTAAAAAATTGTGGATGCTAAATGTCACGCCGCGAAGCGCCTAAAAAAAGATAACAAAAAAAAATATTACCATTTTGTACATCGAATATATATATATATATATATATATATATATATATATATATATTCCAACAACTTGATATTCAGACTAAATAGATGTGTAATTATTTTATGAGTAAATCACTTTTTCATACGAAAAAAATTGTTAAATTCGCACACGATTTTATACCCGATCCTGTGGCCTAAGGCCTTAATTGAATGTCATATTTTGATTATGTCAATAACGTTGGAGTTTGCATAGTTGGAATGCAACGATTTTTTTCTTCACTTTTTCATTTTTATAATTATCCAAAACGTTTTATTTTATTTTTTCAAATTAAGCGCGCGAATCTCTGATAAGAATACGTAAAAACCTTTAGGTAATTTTCACAAGCAAAAAAACTTCGGACTAAAAGAAGAATTGATTTTCGTAGCGTTCCAACGATATTGAAGTTCACATCGTTGGAATTCAACGGAAGTTAAATCTTTTAAATTGTTAACAATTTGTTTGGCTGCGAAAATCACTTAAGGTAGTACCTCCACAGAAGAGTTGAATTAAGAAATTGTTGAAATTTGACATATACGTTATTTAATACATTATCCAAACATCTGTGCAATTTGAATAAGTTTGACCACCCCAAACCTGAGATATTTACACTTAAAGTTGGCTTGCTTTACACGTAACAAATGCGTTATGATGGGCAAACTGAGCATCATTAATTCTACCGTCAAAACTAAAATTAAGAAATTGATCAAAAACGAGGATAAGCTACAGTAAGATATCACGAATAATGTGTAAAAAATGAGAATGATTCACCATCTAGTTTCCAAGATATAACCATGAGAAGCCTTCACAATTTTGGTGCAAAGCCTGGAAAAAAAAACAATTGGGGCAAACCCTGGACAGTCCCGGCAAAAAGTTTACTGGCAATGGTCGATCAAAAACACAATACAAAATATATTTTACGGCAATAAATGATATCCTTCGTTTTATCTACTAGTACCGAGTCAATATTGCGTAGTTTTTAATTTTATTCATTACTAATTAAACCAATTATCAATCTTTTAAACATGAATCTGGTATGTAAACTTTTGGTTGAGATTTTCGCAGAGGAACTACCTTAAACCTTTTCACGTATTCTTATTAGAGATCTACGGCTTTAATTTGTGAAAAAAAAGCTTTGGATAAGCATAATAATAAAGAAATGTAAAAAGAAGAAGAAAAATGGTTGCATTCCGACTATGCAAACTTCAACATCATTGATGTCGAAGTTGGGTGAATATTTACAAGTGGGGCTCCTGCCTCAATCGGCTCCAAAATTTTTTTCACGCGTTGGGGGCTATCCTGCAGTATGAAAATATGTTTTATTATGATAGGGGAGGGGTATTTTATTAAGAAAAAAAAAAAATTTCCGGAAAATATTCGATTGTTGAAATATTTTTTCTGTGTGCTTACTCTAATTTGTGTGGGTTTGTTTGGGTCAAACCCATGTCATTTGACCCACTTTAAGTCACCAAACCCGGTTCCTCCATACCTTTAAAAAAGTATTTAAAAAAGCCTTTGGGGGTTGAAATTGTCTTCCCCCGACTTGAATATTATAAACAAAGTGACCCGAAATACATCGACTCGGTACACAATTTCTAAACCCCCTTTTCTAGCTGGAGCCCCACTTTAAAATATTTACCGAAGTTTGCATAGTTTTAATGCAACAAAATTAATTTTATTTCGTTGTTGTTGTTTTTTTATTGATGAAAAATTGGTAAAAAATTAATTTTCGCTAACTTCAACATCATTGACGTCCAAGTGAGCGTCGTTGGAATGCAACGAAAGTTAATTTTTCTTCCATTGCACGCACTTTTCTCGCCGACTTAGAGTACGAAACCACCCACACGATTTTTCTAATCTCCGTCAAAGATTCACTACCTTAACCTTTAAAAAAAATGACAGACCATGATAAAAATAGAGATAAAAAAATATAGAAAAGAATTTTCGTTGCATGTCAACGATGCAAACTTCAACGCGCCCTTTTTTCTCCGCTGTATCGATTCACGAGTCCATATTTTCCCAAAAAATTCATTTTACTTCGTAATTGATTTATTCCATTTACGATGGGTAAGTTCGTTCTACATTTGATAAATTTCGTATTTTTTGTTGGTAATTCAGTGTTCACGGAGATCATCGTCGTGTCACGAGATCGCGACGAAAAAAAAGTCGTTGAAAACGGTGGAGGCATGTGCGCGAAGCATCGAGAGTCTCGTGGACGCGAGCGTGCTGCATTTTCCCGGAGGGTAATCGATCGATGGATAAACAAACAAAAAAAACCGATAATAGGTGGATCCGGAGTGGCATGCGTCACCGGAAAAAAAAACTCGGCAGCGCAGAGTTATGTACGCGTCTCTGCGACAGAGAAAGAACGAGAAAGAGAAAGAGAGAGAGAGGGAGATGAAATGAAAGAGCAAGCAGCGCGCCTTAGCAGACACCGCGCATTATGCGCACCCACACGCGCCCACCTGACTTCAGCGAACGATTAGCCTCCGCGTCGTTCGCAAAAAACTTCAATTCGTAAAAGCGCGTCGCTGTACCGCCTCTAAAACCTCCGCACCCCATAACGTATATCATCGAAAAATCTGACACAGCGTTACGAATCATCAAGCGCGCTCGAAGCCGCGAATTTAGGTTATAAACGACTACCGCGAGTTTGTCACTGATCGAGAAAATGTGCATTCGAAGAGTCCGAAACTTCGTCATAGCGAGTGAAATTGTCGAAAACTATCGCGAAAATAGTGCGGGATAAACACGAGATTTTCTCGTACACAATGTGTAGAAAAAAAAGCGTAGTGTGCGTCCGTACCGGGCGAGCGGTGAGTTGCGTCATGGAGAGCGCAAAGGGTTGGCATTACCGTATCGAAGATCAACCCCGCGAGCCATACCTGACAGAGTTACAATTCACAGTAGTACGAGAAGCCGAACAGCTCGTTTCGTCGCGCCGATTAAACATCGCCGGGTAACGCGTGTTCCGATCGCCGGGAATCTCGATAACGATTATAAACGCGCGAACGTTCGACGACTTACCGGGGTATTTCGCGAAGATCTCGCTTTCTGTCTTGTCCATCGCTGCTCGTGAACCATATCTCGAGGAGCTTCTCAACGCCCTCGAAAAACTGTCCGTTCTCGATGTTTTCATCCTTATTTGCGGCCATCCTGGCAGAGCTCGCTTTTCGCAAACGCTTTTTCCTCTCGCGAATAACGCGTGTCGCGAAGTTTCTCTATTTTTTTTTCTTCCCGACACGCCGCTCGATCGATCGGTAGTTTCAAAACAAAAAAGTATATTCCTCGCAACACGCGGATTTGAAGACTTGTGTTTTTTTTCTCTCATATATTCGTATATTTGTGTTTTCTTCTTTATTTTTTTTTTTTTTTGGGAAATTGAAATTTTCGATTCGAGCGAAGATTTATTTGACGAGATCCGTGACACCGCGCGGTACACTACAGACTCGTCCACCGAACTTTGCCTCACTGAATGTGGAGAAACAAAAAAGAAATACAACAGACGCGTGCGCGCGCGGCTATTGCTGCGCCGCGGCAAAGGGAGGGGGTGAAAATTTGCCAGCTCCCGCGAACGGCAGAGTGCGAAGAGGAGAGAAACAGACGATACGCCGCCGTCGTGCAGCTATCCGTCTCTCACGCGCTGATAACGCTATCTGCCTCTCGCGTGGCCGCACTTCCCCTTCTTCGGCTGCACCCGGCGTCCCGCCGACCAATCGAAAGCCCCCGAGCTACCGGCGCACGCGCTCGCCCTTTTCCATTACTTCGAAATCGTTAATTTTTTTCATGTACACGAACGCGTTGTACGTTTATTAATATTGGCGAGATTTCGATTCTTATGGGGAGTTGCGTGTACACACCCGTCGCGCGTTGTAAAAAAAGAAATTCTTATCTCGAATGCAAAAAGGGAGACGCACAAGTCACTGAGAAATAGCTGGTGACTTTTTTTTCGGAAAAGTCGTTCTCGGGAATCAGATCGTGCATAATTTATAAACGCGAAGCACGATGCTCTTCGTTTTTAACTTTATCAGCAAGGTCGATCGTCGCGGAAGAATTCTTGTCGCGAAATTTGTGAGGTTATGTCGACCTTTCGTCGTGCCTCGAGTCTGTCGAGATAGTGAAAAAAGCAATGAAATTTCGCGTTTAATATGTCGACATATAGGAATTAAAGGGGGTTGGAGCGTTGGCCACTATCCAGTATTAAATTTGAAAAAAAATGTTATTGTCTTAGACTGCGTCTTTATGATGATGTTTTGCCATTTTTTAACTGCGAAATACTAGAGATCGTAAAAAGTTTGATGTATGTAATTTTACGTGCGGTTAAATGGGCAAGACGTTCACGCTACGGGTGATGTATTTTTTTTGGCGTTTTAGCACCAAGATAAACCATTTCTAACAATGCAGTAAAGCGAAGTGAATCTTTGTAAACATTTAGAAAAAGAAACACCCATCTTGCCTATCGTAAACCATATATATTCAATATTGAACGATCAAGGTTTGATGAGATTACGAATCTTGGCGGGCGAATTAAGAGCATTGCTGCCAACCTCAATGTCCGCGAAGTTGCCGTCTTTCGGCAACACTTCATTTTAATTAATGGTAATGATGAATATTGATTAATGGCAATGATGAAATCTCGTGACATAAATATAAATAGGCATACTTATAAATTACTCAAAATTTCATTCTGAGTTGTATAAAACATTTGCTGTCGCAGTTTTTTCATACTAATTATCGACAATTTTATACTTTTTCAAGTTGGTAGTGACACAAAAGTTTTTCTTATTCACGTAACAAAACTGTAAAAATTCATAATTGTGCCCGTTAATGATCTATTTTATGAAAAAATAGTATTTACAGAATAAATCTATACCTCTTATGCATTTTTTGAGGCTCATTGAAGAAAGATTCATAAACCGTCATTTGATTCAACTAGACCGCTCCGAACTCCTTAAGGGGCTATACCAGTGTGACACTTTAAAATAATCGTTTTTTTTGCCTTTTTCGACAGTTTATACTTTCAAGAATACCATTATCATTTATATCATTTTATCTTCCGAAAATCGATATTTGAATCGTCAAACGCGTTTTACTCGAAATGAGGTTCTTCAAATTTGCTGACATTGTAACTCAAAGAGCAATTATCCGATTGACTTGAAATTTGAACTGAGTACTCTTGAATATATTTACTCTACAATGACGTAGGATATTTTTGATTGGATGAAAAATGACGATTTGGCATTGAAAAAAACGACCATTTTATTTTAAAGTTTATACAGACTTTTTTTTCATAAGTACGCCATTTTGTTGGATTTTGATATTTTTCGAAAATCCTACGTCATTATACAGGAAATACCTTCCAGTTTAACGACATTTTTTCCTCTTTCGGTTTCAGCTGCTCAATCGGCCGGAATCATGTCAGCAGTGGAGGAACGTTTTTTTGGCGCCTCCGAAGACAGGGCGTAAGTCGCGTGGATCTCAATATTTTTCTATGAAAAAATTATGTAATATAGGTCAAATATAGCCAAATATATTATCAATTTTCCGAAACATTTAATTGAGTACTTTTCTTCCAAAAAATTCCCGAAAATCACCCAAATTTTCAGCGTTCACACTGGTATATCCCCTTAAGGCGCTTCGATGCCGTTCCTTGGCTGCAAAAGTGGGGATAAAAACAGAATGAGTGAGGCTGCCAACTTGCGCACAAAATTTCATGTGAAAATAAATTATTATCGGGCAATTTTCAAATCGTCAAATCGTTGAAAAATATTTTGGAGCCAGGAACTGATATTAATAGTTGTCATTTTTGCAATTAAACGTAAAAATGTTGCAATTTTATTGAAGAAAAAAAACCGATAGACTTGGCAATGGCGTCCGTTTCTGCCGTTGGCACGACTGACTATCGCTGAAGCGTCGTCGGCTCCAGGTTATTTACGCGGTAAAAAACGTTCACGGTTCAACGTTTTATACGGAGTTTTTGATTCGACAAAGTCGAGAAATACTGTAATACTATGTACGTTTTAAATTCCTGGCAATTTCGAAAAAAAAAACGCGCCAGCTTATGCTTGCCCAGGCAGCATAAATGTCCAATTGACGTCGATAAGTTACCGTTGTCAGGTTACCTTTAAGACATGACCGTAAGATAACTCTTCGACATCTTTCAACGACATCTCGTATAATGCTTCCGTAAAGTTATCTTTTTTATATCTTTCGGCGATGAAAACGGATGTCTAAAAGGTATCCCAAAATATTATCCAATTGATGACTTTTTTAAGTTATCAAAAAGTTATCCATGTACTGTTATCTATTGTATCTAGTTCAACGTTATCCAAAGGATATCGTAAAGACGAATTCCATAAGGCGTCTTTTTCATGACATCTTTCAGATATCGGTGATATGCTGTCTTTTAAGATATTTGGTATTGGCGGGAAATAGTAAAAAGTCATCCAAATGTTGTCCTAAAGATCACATCCAACGGGTCACTTTTATCATAGTGCGAATGTAGCGTGTCATATTTCATTTCACCGGCAAAAAATTGTGTGTAACAACAAGTTAGCTGGAAAAAATAAAGGTGTTGAAAGACATATACGTGAGTGCCTATTATCCTACTATTCTTTTCGCCTCTGTGAGTACATATACGTGTTTAATGCACTATCTTTTTATTCTAAAAGCGTATGTCTGCTTTTGAGGTTATCCACGGGATCGCTTGGAGCATGGCAACCACCAAAAGACGTGACTGCAACGGGAGAGACGTCTAATAACGACTGTACCGTTTTTATAATATTAAATTACATTTCACTTATAATGAATTAATCGATGTTTTATTTATAATGACCTAGCCCACTTCGAAACCGACATAACAATATCGTATCAATTTCTTCATGATAAAAATTAACTTATTAACAGTCTAGATTATTGAGCCGTATTAAATATTCTAGACTATTAATAGGTTAATTTTTATAAAGCAATGGATAGGATATTGTTATACATATATATCGCCACGAAATAAATATCTTTTCGATAGTACTCTTCGATACCGTTTAGATGTCGCTTTGTTAACCTCATTCGGTTGCCTATTGGACGACTTTCAGATGGCAGTGGTATCTTGGCATTTTTGTCCCTTTAAGAAGATATCTTTAAGATATATCGATTTGATGACTGCGCTAACGTACCGACAACCGAAAAGAGTTAACCTTTTGTCGACACTTTGTTAACCATTAAAAGTTGCCGTACAGTTAACTATCGGACACAAATAAGTTATGTGCCAAGCGGATATAAGTGATACTTTTTGTAATACAAAACGGCGTCTTTTTGGACAACCAAAAAGTTATCCGTATCCGTTTCGCGATATCTTTCGGATGCCATATAGATAACATTTTGCTACCTGGGTATTAATGAACGAAGTAGAGAAACTGCTTAATTTTTTTGACACAACATTCCCGTCAATATTATCACGGTTTTTGTCAGTTTTTTTAAATTTAAATCGTAGTATTATTTTACCCCCTACGGCTCGATACAGTCAACTCTCCCTTACTCAACGCTTTGTAGTAGGCCATTTTCCCTCAATTCTCTCTGATCGTAACACAACGAGCGGAGAAGCGTTATCCCCACTCTTCTTTATCTATGGAAAGGGGCGAGGAGTGCAATCATAACCTCAATTTCAGTATTAAACTTTCCACTTCGTAATTCCAAACGTCATAAGGAACACGAACGAAAATATGAAAGCGAAAGGTGTACCACTTTCAATTAAATAGCAGAATCAATGGTTCGGCACTGGAAAAAACATAAAGTAGCTCAAAATGAATGGACAAAAAAGTCCGACCATGTTTGCCATACAAGAGAAAAAATGGATACTTTAACGTATAAGAGAAGCATTTTTGTTAAACGGTTATCTCTTTTTAAAAGAGTTTATCATACGATAAAAACCATAAAATTTTGAAATAAAACGAAATGTTGTTTCATTTTGATTTCGTCCAAAAATTATTCACCCTCAAACAATAATCTTCTAATATCAATCAATAATATCCTAATCTAAAATAACCTAGTAAAAATAACATGTGACATTTGAACATTTATCCTAACTTGTAATACCAAATCTCTCGGTGATTTAAATTTAAATCGTCTACAAGCATTTCGATTTTAGCCTCGAATTTCCTTAAGGCGTCACGCGGTGGAAATGAAATTTGCAAAAATAAAATTCAACATTGGTAATTGAATCGATTGTAGTAGTTAAAAATTGATCGCCAATTATTTTGAGATGGAAATTGCTTTGTAAAGTTGTCACTTTAAGGGAATAACTTTCGTTATTCCCACAAAGTTTTATTTGGCTTTTGAACCGGAAGCGCATCGGAAAAAAGCACTGAAGTGTAAACTGCACTTTAATTGCGCGTATAAAATGTCGGAATTTCGTAAAATAAGTTGCCGCTCACTGGATATTAAAATAAAAACAAAAAAACGAATAAAAACATGTAATTGTGTCCATTGTAGATGTAAAAATGTACGAGGTTGAAGTTTGCATCGCTCCAATGCAACGAAAATGTTTTTTTCTTTGGCACATTTAAGCTCCGAAATCACGAATTAATTTTACGATTCTTATTTAGCGATTTACAACCTAAATCTGCAAAACAGGTTTTCGAAAAATAATGGAAGTAATAAATTGAAAAAAAATCTTTGTTGCATTCCCACGATGCAAACTCCAACCCCATAAAAAAGGCATTCTTCATGATTTTGAGTTCGAAATGGCTTCGTATGGTTTTGAATTACCGGCAATAACTTTTTCAGTCATTGGGCGAAAAAAGTACGACGAATATATTTGACAGTTTGATCATTTTATTTTTTAAGTATTATTTACTTAATTTTTGATAACTCATTTTTTTAAAGCCTCTCACACTCATTCTAGAGTGTTGAAGTAATCATTGGCAACAGAAATGCCAATGTGCAGAGGAAAAAACTAGAAAATTTCCTCGAGTTATTAATTCTCAATGTTCCTTTCGTGTATTTTCGTTCCATGGAAATTCTCGCCATATCTAATTATCTTATCATTTGCGTCCGTCTAGAAAAGTTCCAATACGCGATGCTGTGAATAACAAAACAAATGGCATACATTTCCTAAGTCAATTGTTTACCACCGCAGTCTGATAAGCGAGTTTTTTTTTAACCGGAAGTCCCAATGTAACGCATTTCGTACGAATTACATTTTTTGTCCAAAACTCAAAGCAGTCGTGATAAAAATTCGTTTCATTTACCGACCGTTGGTACTTCCACTCTTTTTGGCCCTTTTTCGTTTACCGTTTTCTCTTGATAACAATTTTTTTCCACGTAGAAATTCCGAACTTCCGCTCGATCATTGAGAGAAGTAAAATAACTTTTCTGTGTGGCTAATGACATTTTTACAATTCGATTTCATCGTTTTTCTTCTGGTCCTTCTTCAAGCCGGATGTTCGTCGCCTCGGCTTTGGCTTCTTGCTGAGCAACACCTCCGGGTCCATGGGCTCGATGATAGCCCCCATTTTCGTTTTCACGGCCGGTCGAATGAGGCGCATGTGAGCGTTTTCCGGAACGAAATTACGCCCTATCGGCGCTCTTATACTCGTCTCGAAGTCCTTCACGCTGTTGAACGGATATGGCAAATCGCTGACCTGGTGTTCACGTATTTTTGGATCTTTTTCCTCGAATATTATCACGTCACCCTTGTTCTCGTCACGGCGGGCCACCTCCTTAGGGAACTTCATAATGAAGCGTCGCTTCTTACGCGTCGACTTTGCAATGTTCTTGCCTCCCCACGAGCCCCAACCGGGCAAGCGAAGGTCAATGTCCTCGGGCTGAGATTTCTTAATCTGCGGAATAGTATTAAGGGGTAAAGGCCACTGTAGAAATTTCAGAAAATCGTTTTTTTTGTTTCTTCAAAGATGCCTTAATATCTTAAAAATGACATACTCAAAGAATTAAGGTGGGAAAATGTGTAAATACTTCTATTTTGAATTTTGGCGCAGCCCCTCTCAGTCCGATGCAATCCGTACCGAAAACTTTAACGGGTTATACGCAGTGAAAAAAAATCGATTTTTTAAATTGCATTTTCGGAATGTACAATTGTGAGTATATTCCTTGAAAATTTCAAATCGATCCAGCGAATATTCTCGGAAATACACACATATTTGTAAGGACGCTCGGAGCGCCACAAAGTTCACTGTTGAAACTTCAAGCGCGTTTTTCTCAAAACGGTGTTTTCAAAGTCGGTGAGCACGATTTCTCAAAAACGGCTCAACCGATCGGTCTGCGATTTTAACACAACCTTGTCAGATATATTCTTCAGATATTGATCGAAGGAATAAGATTTCCGATACTTATTTCTATTTTTTTTTCAACGATTTAACGAAAAAAATTTGGTCCAAAATCGAAATTGTTTCTTTCCGGAGCCACCATTTTGTCAAAAATTAAAATTTCGACTATTCCTTCGATCAATACCTGGATTTATCTATCTTCTAAAAGAATCTTTTTGGTTTTTTCATTTTAGATAATCCAAACCGGAGATACTTTGCTCACCGCCGGACTCTTTTTTTCGGGGACCTTCAGGAGACTTCCTACAGGAGCAATGTTCGTGAATATTTTTGAAAATAAAAAATGCCAATCTAAAGCTAAAAGATGCCACTACACTGCCTAATACCTTTCGTTTTGCCCAAATGAAATCCTTTTCCAGAAAAAACTCGTGAAAAAAACGACTTTTTCGGCCTTGCAACTACGTATAACGCCTTAAACGCGTTTTTTTCGAAACTACATTTTTCAAGTCGGCCGGACTCACACCTCGAACAAATCTTGACCGATTGACTTGAAATTTTAACTGTATATTCACAATTACATTCTGCATAGAAGTACGTAGGATTTTCTCAATATATTACATTGTTTTTTTTTATAAACAATTTTCGGACGGTTTTTTTGAGAATATTTCATTTTTATTTAAAAAACGCGGTTTTTGCAAAAATCGATATATCATAAAAATCCTACGTACTTCTGTTCACATGTATAATCGAAAAAAAATTTAATTCACTGTAAATTAAAAATTGCAGGTGCCGTTGGTCCGGTCGCGCGCCTATGAAAAAAAAGCCTTCGTTGAAAAAAGCTGTGCAGCCGCCATTTTGTTTTATATTACTTTGAAAAAAATAGTTTATACAGCTTATGATATGTACAATAAAGGACCTTTTTCAGAATTTTGAACTATTCCGTTATCCAGCTAAAAAAAATTCCCAAAATATACTTATTTTTTTCACAGCTACAGTGGCCTTACCTCTTAAGGGTTTTGCGTAAGCTTCAAATGCAAACAATGAGGTTTGTTTATTGCATAGTTTCATAGCCTAGGGTTTTAAGGGGTTACACGTAGTTGGCAGTACCAAATTGGAATTTTGGAGGCGGCTACCTCTGCAAAAGGTTTGCTGTATGGTCCGGGCATCGATGATTCCATGTAGAGGTAATAAATTACATTTTGTCTGCGTATATACCTGACGTAAAACTTTAAACGCGTTTTTCTCGGCATGACTTTTCTCAGAATCGCTGAACAAAATAACTCAAAAACAACTAAACCGATCTACTTCAAATATCACAGACATTTTTTGTATATCAAAAGGCAGTCCTTAATCGAAGGATTTTTTCGTTTCAATGCATACTTTTTTTTATATCAAGGAAAATAGAGTGTTTTTTTACACCGAAATTTCGACGATCACTTTCGATCGGCGACCATTTTTTCGAATATCATTATTTTATTGAATCCTTCGATTGAAGACTAGATAATACCGTGCAAAAACTAAATTCATTTGGTTTGTTGATTTCAGATGATTTGTTCCCGAGCAGGAGTGGTCACCGCAAAGGACCTTTTTTGTACACCGGTCTGTGCAATTTACTGTATCTCCGTCGTTTATAAATATTTTCCCAATAAAAAAATTGTCAAAGATACTTGAAATGATACCCTTTACGATGAAAAAAAAAGTTAAAAACCAGCACCCATTTCACAAAAAATTCACGAAAACACTTTTTTTCCAGCCGCGAAACTGGGTGTAACCCGTTAAGGGGCCCGTCCACTTTGAAAATTTCAAAAAATCGTTTTTTTTTTTACTGTTTTCGAAAGTACATACATTCAGAAATATTGTGTCAAAATAGGTGCAGGAATTGCCGATTGAGTTTAGTTAAGAGTTTTTCATAATATAAACTTCAAACGCGTTTTTCTCGAGACAACGTTTTTATAATCTAGCTCCATCGTATCTCTAAAACTCATAAACCGATTCTCTTGAAATTTGAACCACATATTGCAAACATCATTCGCAACAAGATGGACCTCGATGGTTTTAATATTTTGATTTTTACTCTTCTTTGCGAAAAACTGCGAAAAAAACGCGTTTTCAAAAACTTTTTTCGTTTTTCATCTGCCATTTTTTTAACTTCTTGATAAAACTTTATATCCGAGGGTCATTTTGTAGCTGGTGTCATACTGAATCTAATGGACTTTGATTTTTTTGTTTCAGACAAGCCGTTGCCGAGTTTCGATGGAGCCCACCTATTTTCGAGGCGTTACGTTAAACTATAGTTTTGTACTTAAAAATGAATAAAAATGAAATAAAATCTTTTGTGTATTTTAAGACTATTTGTCAAGCCCAACAACTTTTATATTCATATCTTTTATAAAATCCTCAAAAAAAAATCGCGAAAATAGCCTTTTTTCGTGGCTCCAAAGTGGACTGGCCCCTTAAGGCCTTAGGCCACAGTAACGGGTATAAAATCATGTGCGAATTTAACAATTTTTGTTCGTAAGAAAAAGTGATTCACACATAAAATGAATTACACATCTATTTCGTATGAATATCAAGCTGTTAGAAAAAAATATATATTTTTTTCGATGTCCAAAATGGCCGACTACTCGAAACTTCTCGAAACAGCTTTTTTCCAATTGGCGTGACAAATAACTTCAACAATTTTCACTCGATTTACTTCAAATTTAAAAGTTATGTTCCTAATTGCATTTCGCAGAGAAGTACGTACGGAATTTCTGATTAATCGAAAACCTTTCATTTTATGAGCAGTTTATGAGCAGTTATAACGAAAATTTTCACTGAAAATTCATTTCTTAAGTTCGAATACCTACAACTTTTGAATAAAACAATATTTTTTAAATTCCGTACGTACTTCTCTAGGTATTCTAATGTAGATTGACGAGAATTTTTGTTTTTTGTTCTAGGTTAAAAATAGTGGATGTTAAATGTCACGCCGCGGAGCGCCTAAAAAAAAGATGACAAAAGAAAATATCAGTAGTCGGCCATTTTGTACATCGAAAAAGAAATATATATTTTCCAACGGCTTGATATTCATACTAAATAGACATGTAATTAATTTTCTAAGTGCGTCACCTTTTCATACGATAAAAAATTGTTAAATTCGCACATGATTTCGACCTCGAAACTCCACCCATCTTGTTCGAAGCTTCTTTCATTCATTGAACACAGAACGACCTTAGTAATCTCACCTCTTCGGCTTTTTCCTTCCGGAACTCTTCGACGACGTCGTCGTCGGCGAAAGCTTCGCTGATGATATTGCGTCGATCCTCATCTTCATCGTCATCGTCAAGCGCATCCTCCCCGCCGGTTATCGTATCGGGCATCATCGTCATAAGGTGTTTCGGTTTAACGTTTATAAACTTGTTAGGATCAATCTCGTCGTTGGCCTTTCGCGACTGATTTTTCGTCTCGTTGCCATTGGCTACGATGGCATTTTCGCTGGACGAGGCGGGTCTGATAGCTTGATTGCCCGAAATTCCGGTGCCCTCGTTCAGCTCCTCGTCCATGTCGGGACGCAATTTTTTCTTGAACGACAATTCGTCCGTGTACTCGGTTGATTTTTTCTTCTTCGGAGCTTTGCGTTTGGCGCGAGGCGCGTCCGAGTTTGCGAGTTTTCTCTTCACGTTCTTCAATTTCGTGTCTATACGATCGATTATTTTGTTCTCCATCGTTTCGAACAAATCGTCGATATCGATGGGTTTTCCAGGCGGCGTTATTTCCGTCGTGGATTCACCGTCGAGCGGCTCCACGTACCATTCCGATGTGCCGGCTTTCTTGGGTCTGGCTGGCCTTCGCGCTTTGACCCTTTTGGACAACGGCTTCGTAGATTTATTCGATACTTTCCGTAGTTTTTCCGTGTCCTTTGAGATCGTCGCGACTTTTTTACGCGCGCTTCTAATGGCTCTGCTCGACTTGGCGTTCTCGCCTGTCGCAGCAACGGCGTTGGCTCTCGATTCGTCGTACTCTTCCGTTACACTCTCGACGGGATTTTCAACGGTCACTTTTGGCTTCGTCGACGGTTTGGACTTCGCCGAATCCTTCGAGCCCGTCGAGTTTTCTTTCCCGTTGGGATCCTCGTTCTCTTTCGCGGCTTTGTTCCTACCGTCCCAGTACTTTCGATAACCGGTGATGAAATCGTCAATCTCCGCCGACGTCTTGACACCGTTGACCCAAGGATTGTCCCGATCGGCTGCCGAAGGCTTCGCAATCTCGTTCGAAACTTCGCAATCCTCGTCGCTGTCCTCGTTGCTGCGGACTTTTTGCGTCAAAGCCTTGCTGATCGACAATTGTTGCGCCAATACTTGACGACTCTGCGTTTGAAAGGGACAAAAAGGGCAGAAATGAGCGATTGAATGTCTAAATGGATTTAGAGGCAAATAGGCATAAGTTGAATACAGTCCGACCTCCGAATAAGAAACCAAAAGCCCCCAAGGGGAAGAGTTTTTCTTATATATCGCATACCCCCACCAGGCGCGCGCTCCGCGCTCACTACCTCTCTCTGTCTCTCTCACTCTTTTCCGCATGCGATCCTCTCAACAAGAAACTCGCTCGAACGAGTTGCAACTTAGTATTCACATCACCCATGCAAAAACGTTTTCGACTGCGCGTGGACATTTATTTAGCGAATTTTTGTTTGACGTTAATATACATACTATTGAATATTATTGTGTACTACTGTATCTGAATTACTATTAAATGTCATAAAATGACCGAAACTGTAAAGAAGCGTAAGAGATTAGACTGTAGTATACAAGTCGAAGAAAATATTACAGAATCTGCGCCACAAGGTGATAATTTAGACAAAGAGCTTTATGTCCATATTGTTTTATCCCATTTATATAAAAGAAGTCAATATCTCCGAGGATTCATCTTCAATGGCAGAGTTCGGCTCTCTCGAAAATATTTCACCGTCAGTTGAGTGCGTTGCGGATCAAAATAATACGCAACAAGACAAAAACGCTTTTCATTACGTCTCGGAAACTTTTGCTGTTTTATATGAAAATCTTTAAACGCCCTTCTTAGTTTTTATTTTATATTAAATCTTGTCAACACATATATGTATGTTTTTAATGAATACAAAAAATTTCTAATAAACTTGTAGATTTTTTGTTACATTCACACACGCACACACACATACTCACGCACGCATGCACACATCAATTTACAGTACAACGTTCACTTTATTTTGCCCGAAAAATCTCTCCCAGGCTGGTTTCTTAACCAGAGGTTCCACGCACAAAATTCTCGAGCTCGGAGTTCGAGTCCGAGTGGGGGAAGCGCTCGAGTGAGAAACTGGGAAAAGTTTCTTATTGCCGGGTTTCTTATTCGGAGGTCGGACTGTACAAAATGTCTCATATGGAATCGACAATTAATTGCTTTAAAATATTTGCCAATTGATGTCTTATGCGACAATTTTACACATACCGATAATTATCACCATTTTGCACGTAATTTTTTTAAGGTGAAACTTTTTTTAGTTCTGCTTTTTTTCTTCGAACAGTAATTATTTGATTAACCGTAATGATTTGATGTTGACCTTTGCATCGTCGAAAAGCAACGGAGTTTTTTCCTCTCTTCTATGCACATTAATGTTCGGCCGATTTAGGGATTAGGCTACTATGAAAATGACGAACGTTCCTTTGTCGCTTGAGGCAACTTAAATTGCAGGGGAAGGTCCAGCAGGTGGTGCAGGAATCGCAGATTGAAGGTAAACTTACGATGACCAACGATTGAACAGCTAGTCAAACTTTAACCCTCTGCAGTATAGTGTAACACTGGTGTTAGACCCAATTCAATTCAGATTTTGACGATACAAAAGTTTAAAAAAATAAAATATGACGGTTGTAAATGCGTTTCAAGGTTCCGAGGACTTCAATAACTACTAAAACATACCTATTACATTTTTATTTTTCACGTATCGGGTGTCATCAATAACGAAAGTGCAAAAAAACCAACTTTTTACATCATGAATCTGATTACGAGTAATCTAGCAGGTGGACCATAACCAAGAAATAGGTAAACACTTGATTTTTGATCCACTGAATACGAACCCGAAGTCTAAACCGTCAAATTGAAAAAAAGCGGGTCTAATATGGCGGCTGTAAATGGCAAAAACTATAGGATTTTTTCCAAATTTGATGATCTATTTTTTTTTGTGAGCTTATTTCATGCAACAGCGACCCCGAAAACCCTCGAGTACCAACTTTCGCTATCATCAAACGACGTTTTGCATTAATGGTCCGCCATATTTGATCCGCCATCTTCAATTCCCGAATTTTTAGTGCAGATTCGTAATCAGCGACCCCCAAAAACCCCCGAGTACCAACTTTTGCTATCATCAAACAACGTTTTGCATTTATGTTAGGCCATATTGAATCCGCCATCTTGAATTCTCGATTTTCGAGTGCAGATTTGTAATCAGCGACTCCGAAAACCCCCGAGTACCAACTTTCGCTATCATCAAACGACGTTTTGCATTTATGATTCGCCATATTGAATCCGCCATTTTGAATTCCCGAATTTTGAGTGCAGATTCGTAATCAGCGACCCCGAAAACCCCCGAGTACCAACGTTCGCTATCATCAAACGACGTTTGGCATTTATGGTCCGCCATATTGGATCCGCCATCTTGAATTCCCGAATTTTGAGTGCAGTTTCGTAATCGGCGACCCCGAAAACCCCCGAGTACAAAATTTCAAGCCAATTGCACGTAAAGAAAAATGTATGCTTCAAAGGGTTAACCGCGTTTTTCTCGAAACTATGTTTTTCAAAACGGCGCACACGATTTCTCGATATCAAATGAACCGATTAGCTTGAATTTGGTACACTTATTCAGTCTAATGGTAGTTTAGTCTCATGGAAAGTAACAGATGGCCGAATATTTGTTTGAGAAAGGAAATAAGAGGAATCTCGACCAGAAAGCTTTCGAAAGGGGGAAAAGTCTATGAAAGTATCAAGGGAATTAGAAATTGAGGAAATAATGGACACGATAAAAGAGGGGAAAGAAATAAAAATAATAGAGAATTTGATAGACAAGGGATCGAAAAACTTAGAAAGAAAGACCATAGAGAGAGAAAAAGAACAGACTAAAAAATCGACGTATGACAGTTTATACAATGCGATAATAGAAAACGACGGAGCACCGTGGTAGTATTGGGCGGCAAAAGATATTAAAGGAAAGGATAAGGAAACATGGGCGAGGATAAAGTGTGGAAAAAGGGGGAAGTGGAATGGACTTGTAGGATATGTAAGCGAGAAAGAGAACCAATGGAGCACCTGATTACGTGTTGAAAAGGAAGAGGGGTAATATCTAAGGAAGCGAAAACATATATAGAGAAGTGGGTAAAGGGGGAAAGGGATAAAAGGGGAGTACAAGATAAACTAATAGTGCTGCTGAGAGGGGAGATAGATGTAAATATGTGTACATTGATTGGGGAAATAGAAAGAGTGTAAGGGAAGAGAAACGATGGTAATCGAGAGCAAGATGCAGAGTGTGACGAACATTATAAATAATAAAAGAGGAAAGATGTAAGTTAGATTGTAAGAGAGCGATTTTAAGGGGCTATACCAGTGTGACACTTTCAAAAATCGATTTTTTTTCCTTTTTCGACAGTTTATACTTTCAAGAATATATAAAACGAGATTTTTGAAATTTGCTGACATCGTAACTCAAAGGGCAATTATCCGATTGCCTTGAAATTTGAACTGAGTACTCTTGAATATGTTTACTCTACAATGACGTAGGATATTTTTAATTGGATGAAAACTGACGATTTGGCATTGAAAAAACGACCATTTTATAGGCAAAAAACATACTTTTTTTCATAACTACGCCATTTTGTTAGATTTCGATATTTGTCGGAAATCCTGCATCATTTTACAGGAAATACCTTCCAGTTTAACGACATTTTTCCTTTTTCGGTTTCAGCTACTCAATCGGCCAGAATCATGTTAGCAGTGGAGGAACTTTTTTTTTCGCCTCCGAAGGCAGCGCATAAGTCGCTTGGATCTCAATATTTTTCTATGAAAAAATTATATAATATAGGTCAAATGTAGCCGAATATATATTTTTAATTTTCCGAAACATTTAATTGAGTACTTTTCTTCCAAAAAATTCCCGAAAATCACTCAAATTTTCAGCGTTTACACTGGTATAGCCCCTTAACGGTGTAACAGCTTTGCAAAAAGCCGAAAAGGCGACGCAAATAAAACTTCTTACTACTACTAGTAGTTTAGTCTTGACCGACGTTTTTCTTAACATTTTTTTTTCATTAGTTATTAACAATAATGATGACATTTTTCCTCGAAAAATCGGGGAAAAAATCCAAAAAATTTCTTCGATGATTGGAACACGATAAAAAAATAGCTCGGTCAAGTTTTAGCCAAATATTATCTATTTCAAGACAAAAAAATCGTTTTTTTGTTGTTTCATTTCAACCAAGTGGCCAAAATCAAGTAGGCCGTTGAGCCCATAACGTTTGAAGGTCCTTCACGAGATTGTTTATAACTTCTTCAAGTATTAAGATTTTTAAATGAAATTTGATATATAACTTCCTTAACGTACATACAAATAAATGTCCAAACGATTTTTCAATCATTTCAAAATAATTCTTTCAAAATAACTGCGAAATAATTTTTTTTTTAATAATCCCGATTTTCGAGTCGCGACATTAGCCTTAGGCTACGCAAATTCCTGAAACGTTTTGTACTCATCCTTATTGAAGATCTACGACCTCAATTTGGTACATTTTGGATAATATTTTATAAGAGCCAAGAAACAAAAAAGAATTCCCGTTGCACTTCACCGATGCAAACTTCATCACTTTAATGCTTTTACTCGAAAGGTTTCACTAAATGGCATTCCAATGAATTTGAAACCAGAGAATGATGAGAATAAAACGACAAAATTATAATTTCCCGGTGGCTTTGAATTTTCAACAATCGTAGGTTACGTACGTCTTTGTCGTATTTAGCTCTGACTTGCTTGCTCTTTGCCCATTGGCCTGTACTCTTGTGCCTCAGTGACATTCTCTCCTCGGCGCGGGTTTTGTCCAGCTCCTCCAATTTCTCAAGAGCAGCCTGAGGGTCGGTCTTCTGCAACTCTTCGAACTCCTTCAACTGTTGCCTTATCTTCGCCTTTCTGTGCAGTCGGTGAAACTTTTTGCTCTTTATCTTGTTCTGTCGGTGGGCCTTTGCCTCTTTGTAAGACTGCGAAACAATCGAAAATCATTCATCATTATCCGGGTAATAAAAGACGAAAAAACAACTTTCGTCTTTCCTTATGGACAATATAAAATCTTTCGTGTGTAATTTTACCTGTTGGGCTCGTAATTTCGCGGCTTCTCTTCGCTTTTGCATTATCTCTTCGAGCGTGAGCGGGAATTCGTCGACTTTTTCCTCCGCCACGGGTTTCGGCGGTTCCAGGGCATCGAGTTCCTTCTCCAAATCCGAGCGCAGCCGGAATCTCGTGCCGAAGTTGTTGGTCGACCCCAGCCTCACGGACGGTCGACTCAGCGGAAACGTCAATGATTCGGCCGTTCTGTTTCTCGCCACAACGGCGTTCCATGCTTGCAACTCTTTCTTCGTGTTTTCGAAACCTACTATCCTTTTCAACTGTCGACGACGACAGGCAGGAACGTCGATAAAACATTTGCGAGTGAACACCAAGTTTCCTTTCATTCGGACGAAATTGAAAGTAACAAATACATTGGAAGCTGGTAGTGAATAATGCGCTACTGAGAACCTCTTGAATCCTGCTCGAAGATGTATCATTAAGGGGGGCAGGCGGAAGCCGAGTAGGTGGAAGTTACACGAAGTGAACAAATTTGGCTCGGCAATGACGATGAAGTTTGCATCGTTGGAATGCAATGGAAATAAAATAAAATGAACTTTATCTCCTCATTTTCATCATCCAAAATCTTTGGATGATGAAAATGCAAATTTGGGATTTAGATTTTTTCTGAGGAATTTTACATAGTTCAAATTTGTAAAAAAAAATTCGGGCTACTGAACTTTCGTTGCATTCCAACGATGCAAACTTCAACGTCATGGCTCGGCAAGAGATAACACTATAATACTCTTCGTGGATTTCTGAGAGACGAAGTTTACTTCTTTGGAATGCAGTGGAAGTTAATATTTCTGAGTTGCGTTAAGGGGTTAGGCCACTCTAGAATTTTTGAAAAATTGATTTTTTTTAATGGTACCCCAGTACCCCAAAAATGATGTCCCAAAAGATTATGGCCGGGAAAAATCTCGTACTCGGTTTTCGAATTACAGTACAAGGCCGCCTGGTCCACAGCGGACTCAAAACTTCGAACGCGTTTATATCTCAAAACGGCATTTTTTAAGTTGGCCGGAAACATAACTGAGACAATTTTCAACTGATTCACTTGAAATGTTGAATATATCTTAAAAAATACATTGTCTACGAAAGTACGTAGGATTTTTTTTTATATTGCATAGTTCATTTGTTATTAAAAATTATCTGACGATTTTTTAGGCAAATTTTTCACTTTCCACTTTAGAAGTGCGCTATTTGGCCAAAAATCAATATATCGAAAAAATCCTACGTACTTCTATAGCAGTTTCTATGTATAATCGAAAAAAAATCATTGGCTCATTATAATTAAAACATTACAGGAGTTGTTTGTCCGGCCGTGGACCCTGGAAAAACGGCGACGTCATCGTAAAACGCTGCACAGTGGCCATTTTTAAATTAATCGCTTCAAAAAAATTATTGTATACAGTCACTGATACGTATGATGAACACCCTTTTCTGTAATCTCGATTTATTTTGTAGTTTTTCTGAAATAAAAATTCCCAAAAAGCCTATTTTTTCGGCCTCTAGAGTCTTAAGGTCTTAATTTCCTTAGGGAAATTGTGCCTACAAAATCCTTTTCTTTCCCTATCATATTTTCTGTCGTATGACTGGATGCTTTTATAATATGTTTACACGTTTGTTAATAAATAATTATTAAAATTGTTTTTTGTTGAACAACGAAAAAAAATGTCTACACTCGCAAAATTCGTAAATTTCAACATTTCAATAAAGTATCTGGTCAGAGGAAAGTTTGATTATTATACTAAAAGTAGATTTTCTCATTTGTCATTTCGGATAACCTTGCCAGAAGTTGACGTTGAAGTTCGCAACATTGAAACGCAACGAAGATTCATTTTTTTTTAATTGGACGAATTTCGTCTTCCCATTTAGGGTGTGGAAATCACTTGAACGTTGTTACGTTTTCTTGTTAGAGATTAACAATGTCAATTTGCAAAAAAACGGCTTTGGATAACGATGAAAATAGAAAAATTGAAAATAAAGGGAAACGAATCGCTGCATTACAATGATGTAAACTTTGAAATATTGATCAAGTTTAAAAAGTATTGATAATGTTTGAAAATATTGAAAATTCATATTGTTCGACGAATATTGATAAATTTTGAAAAATATAAATATCGATAAAGTTTGAAAAATATTGATAAACAATAAGGGATTCTTATTTAAACAGAGTGCCGTCGTTGCTGCATGGCCAATTGGTGCAGGCGCTCAGTTTATTAAGGGAAGGGTAGGGATTTCAGCGCGAAAAAAAAACACTTTTTGACGAATTTTTTTAATCTATATGGATAGAGCAAATTTATTAAAACTTTTCGTACATTGTTAATTGTCATTTCAAGAACATTTTGTGATATTAGTACGCGAAAATATCCACAAACAAGCCGCGCCGCATTTTTCTCGAAACCACTTTTTCAAAGTCCGTGTTCACTGCCATTTGAAAACTACATGACCGATTTATTTCAAACTTGGTACACACTTTCTACATATAAAATACCTCCCCCCCAACGGTTAGTTTGAGATTTTTTTTACATTGAGGGGATTTTCCACCCCCAAAATGGCGGAATTTTTCGTGAAAAATAGCACTCTTCACTTTACATGACCACCAAAAATTTAGAAATCGAAAAAAAAAACTATCAAAGACCGTTGGGGGGAGGATTTGATAATACTTTGACTAAATTTTAATGGTACTTGATTTCAGATAATTTCTAGCTGACATACAGTGAACGCAAATCGTGTTTTTCCAAAGGCGTTCTTGGAAAAGCTTTGTCACCGGCTTGTTTGTGGATATTTTCGCGTACAAATTTCACGGAATGTTCTTGAAATGACACTTAACAATGTACAAAAGGTTTCATCAAATTTACTCTATCCATATAGATGAAAAAAAATTCGCAAAACAGTTTTTTTTTCACACTGAAACCCCTACCCTCCCCTTAATATTTTTCAATTAAAAAGCCGACTAAGACTCTGTATTAATTGTGTGTAAATTACCGACCTCGTCATTCCAATACCCTCAACGGAACAAAATATTGAAAACCTGCTAAGATAATTTGCAACCTCACAATATTGATCCGCGCCAACAAAATTTCTGTGACAAAAATGAGGAAATAAAAATGCATTATCACTGCATTCCAACTATGCAAATTTCAACATTCTACATTCTTCAGATCCATCGACCTGTGAGGCTATTTTAACGCAGATTATGAGACCACCTATTTCTGACAGGGGTCTAAACAAAGTGTGTGATCATGAACAGCGTATTGTTAAATAGATTTACAGAAATATGTTCCGTATAGTTCAAAATGCAAATAAACGAAGTGCAAAATGCAAATAAGCAAGGTGCAAAATGCAAATAAAAATAGAAAATCCCCACACGGCACCGGCTAGCGGTACGGAAGTTGTTGAACTCACTCTATCGGCGGCTGGTTTTTCCAGGGGTTTCGGCAAAACCTTGGCCTTTCCCCGAGTGGCTTGCAATTTTTTGCTGATCTCGGCATGATGCGCCTTAGCGCCAAGAGTCTTGGCCAAGTCGTCGATGCGAACGGCATCTTTGTCGGATATTCCACTCTTGACTAAGTGAAACTCCGATACTTCCAAGCTAGGTTCGCTGCGCTGCGGCTTCTTGACCCTACGAGCCCGAAATTTCGGAAAACGTTACACGACATTTTGCGCTGGATATTCCGTTTTTTAAACGGTAATATGAATATTTGTGGTAGAAAACGTACGCAGTTCATGGAGGCGACGATAGCGAAACAAAATTAACGCGTTTGTCGCAACATAACCTGAAAGTACGGCGCACAGTGTAAAACGTACCTCTGTCCCTTGTCGAGTTTGGAGACAGCCTCGATAAGCTTGGAATGATTCGCGGAGACTTCCTGATCGCTCCCATAATCGAGCTCTATGTCACTCATGGATACTTTGTTCGAGACACCAGTTTTGGAATTGCAGCAGAAACAAGTCACGAACACGCGTTCGTGGAGCAGCGTGCCGGCAAGTTCCGTCGAGGACCGGCGAGAGCGTTGATGTCGCCGACAGGCGAGCGGGGCTCGCGGCGTAAAACCTTTACATTTTATTTTGAACAGGTGATTTAAAAGTTGGCAAACCTTGTCCCTTGATTGGCGTAATTAAGGAGGTACGTCGATTGGAGCGAGTTCGAGATAAAAGCCCGATTTTTTTTTATAGCATTGTCGAGACTTTCGTCCATGCGCATGCGGAGTTTTCACGAGATTTACCGTACACTTTCCGAGTTATTAATTGTTAAAGTTGGTGAATTAGTCACACGTAGACGACAAAATGTGCCTGTCCTCTCATATATCGATTTTTTTGTGCTACTTGGAGCCAAGAAACACGTAAAAAAAACTGATGGTTGCGTTCGTTGAATCTTAGTGATCGATAAGGCACCTTGAATTGGAAAGCTCACCGCAGAAATAAGCAATAAATTTAGAAATAAAGTCGCAAAAACCGAAGTTTTCGGAGAGTGAGACTTCTCGTGACGTAACAGCAGCCATCTTGCTCGACGTGTGGCAACGCCGGATACCCGCACAAATTTAATTCGTCTATCGGATATTTTCAACGCGAATCAAAAATATGATTGTGCGAAGCCGTACATTTTTTAATGGATTATAAAGGGCCTTTCGTCGATATTTACTTGAAGTTCTTTTACGTACAGCAAAGACATCTCAATTTTTCTGGCGACATGTACCTATACAACGCATCGATATATAAATTCAGCATGGGAGAACCGTCATATAAAATAAACGTTCCTTTTTATACCTGCAAATATTGTGAAAATTGGGAAAGGGAAAAATAACATAACAATCGATGAAATATGTTTTGACTTTGGACAGATTGGACATTGGACATTGAGGTTAACTTCAACGCGACGTTTTTTATTTGCAATCGCAATATTATCTTATCATTTTCTAATTTTTGTCCGTCAGAATCTACATTTGTCTCTAAACTGGACTTCAGGTACAATCCCGTTACTCTTTTGACAAACTTCCATAGTATTTTCATTCTCCATGTTAACCGGCTACAAAAAATAATAAGCCGGGCGCGTGGAACCGATGACAGCGACCGAAAATGCGACGATGCTAAAGGTCAACGATATGGCGTACTACTGAAGTCGAGTAGTAGATTACTAAGGTTGTTTCCATATTATAAAAATAATAGGAAAGTCGAAATTCAATACTTGAAAAATATGTCTCGAAAAATAGGCCATATACATATATCTAAAACGTGGCGGTATTGCGGCGTGAAATAGACTCTAAGTTTACTAGCATCGTCATCACCGTACCTCCTTAAGGATTCCTAAACGTTGATACCAAACTATTAATCACCGCCAAACGATTATCTCACGATTGAGCGTTATTAGAGATACACGGGTTGAAAACTAAAAGACATCCAAATATCGCTGTTCTTTATTCCGCTGGATCGTTCATTGACTTATCACAGGCCTCTCGTTCGGCACGCATCCGGCGTGCATGGTTTTTCGATGAGCGTAATTGAGGAATTGACTACCAAACGTTATAATCAAACTACCAATCACCACCGAACGACTATCTTTCGATTGAGACTTATGAGCACGAAATTGATTGACAAATGATATATATTCGTCCGGCTAAGTTTATCTGCGGTGACTCTCGCAACTACGACGGCGCGAATGTTTTTCTTCCGATTTTTTACGTATTCTATCGACCACCAAACATTGGAATCGCCATATTCGTGACCGCAAGCCGATTCCGCATCGATCGAGCTGGCCAGTTGATTGTTTACATGATAAATAAATTCGACAACTTTCACACAAAAAGTTGTCGAATTTATTCGTCAACATCATATAAAAATTTCAAGTCCGAAAGTTAAATTCTTCGTAATGATCGTACCTCCTTAAGGGGCTATACCAGTATGACACATTCGAAAAATCGATTTTTTTGTTGCTTTTTTCGACAGTTTATACTTTCAAGAATATGAGATGAGATTTTTATACTTTCAAGAATGTGACATGAGATTTTTCAAATTTGCTGACATTGTAACTCAAAGAGCAATTATCCCATTGACTTGAAATTTGAACTGAGTACTCTTGAATATATTTACTCTACAATGACGTAGGATATTTTTGATTGGATGAAAATTGACCATTTGTCATTGAAAAAAAACGAACATTTTATAGGCAAGAAAACATACTTTTTTCTTAACTACGCCATTTTGTTAGATTTTGACATTTTTCGAAAATCCTACGTCATTGTACAGGAAATACCGTCCAGTTTAACATTTTTTCCTCTTTCGGTTTTAGCTACTCAATCGGCCGGAATCATGTCAGCAATAGAGGAACTTTTTTTTGGCGCCTCCAAAAGCAGCGCATAAGTCGCTTGGATCTCAATATTTTTCAATGAAAAAACTATGTAATATAGGTAAAATATAGCCAAATATATTCTTAATTTTCCGAAACATTCAATAGAGTACTTGTCTTCCAAAAAATTCCCGAAAATTAGCCAAATGTTCAGCGTCCACACTGGTATAGCCCCTTAAACGACGACAAACTGATACTTTCACCGTCTAGGCTATTTCGTGCGTTTCAAACCCCTTGAAGGCGCTACGAAAAATGAGTTCTAACATTTTTTTAAATCCTTCCACATATATTTCCTCTTGCATGTTCCAATATAAATATTCTTGTGATGTTTATACATAATGTAAGCCAATTTATAAAAACGTTCGAAAATGTTTTTTCCCTTATCGTTAGATGTAATGCCTTAGACCGGAAAACTTGTCGGTAATTTAGAATATCGAACACGAATAATAAAAGTCAATGTTCGTAAAAACATTGACTTTTTCGTCGAAATCAATTGAAGTATCACAGTAGCGAACAGAGGTTCCAGTTGATCAACCATTTTTTGCCCTTGTTGGCCTCGATTCGCCTCTTGTCGCCGCCGAGCGCTGAAGATCGAAGAAGGGGGAAAAAAGCAATAAGTGCGCACGAAAATTGTCGTAAAATGGTTGAAAAGTTGAAGAAGATTTTACCCGTAAGGTCAGTGCCAAGGCTCAACGTGTCGCGATCGATGATACTCGTCATTTCTCTGTAAACACTCGCGTCGAACGACATTGCCGCGACCCTTGCGAACAACTCGTCAACACCGTCGCCTGTTTTCGCCGACACAGCCCAGTACTCGGCTCTCAACGTTTTCGCAACAGAGGTCGCCCTCTTCTCGATCACTTCGTACACTCGATTCGACTGTGAGTGAATATTATCGATATTAACATATATCAACTGAAATTTATTATACAACGTATTAAATAATAATTAATTATTAGCTCTAGCGTTTACCTGCAAGTCGATATTACCGATATTCATGTATATTAACTATAATTCGTTATATTATATAATATATTAAATAATTATTAATTATTAGGTCTAACCTTGGCCTCCATGTATACATTACCGGCCAAAAGTTTCCGGACGGCAGATAATTGCAAAACTTTCCATCGCTGGATAATTGCCAAATAATGTTAGAATAATAGTCCATTCCATTTATTATTTTACGAACATATTGTATAGCTCTGTATAATTAATTATATTATTCTAATAGAATTTTGCAATTATCTAAAGTGATTGAAAGTTTTGCAATTATCTGAAATGGTCGGAAACTTTTGGCCGGTAGTGTATATATATACAGGGGGGTCCTTTACGAATGAATAATCCTGCAACTGCCCATATGTCAGATCATGTCCTACGATACTTATGCTGGACTTTCAGTTTAGTAAAAGTCCCACGGTTTTCGAGATTTTCGGCTTTATGTTTTTTTTAAATCATCTGCTCTTGGTTTTTTCGCATGCCATTTCTACAAATGATATGAATCGACAATAACTAAGCAACTTTTTTAAGTAATTGACACGATATGCGTAGTACATTTTTTTTTACACTGCAGGCTATCAAAGTCAGATGTTCGAATTGGTTTGTACGAACATTCTGCATGAAATCTTTTTTCATAAAGTTTCCTTAACATTCAAGGTTAAAAAGAAGACATTTCTAGATAAAACAATTAACCAAGAGTATTTTAAGAAAAAACCGGGTCAAAAAAGTTATTATTTGTAGAATTGGCATGCGAAAAACCAAAAGCAGTTGATTTTCATCTCGAAAACGGGGGACTTTTACTGAACTGAAATTCCAGCATATAGTTGGACATGATCTGACCTATCGACAGTTGCAGCATTATCCATTCATGACAGGACGCCCTGCGTATATATATATATATATATATATATATATATATATATATATATATATATATATATATATATATATATATATATATATATATATATATATATGAATATTTGCGCTGCTGAGCATTAATAGTTGCCGATAATTGCGAGTATATTTTATTATTAAGGGGTTGTGCTACTGTGCAAATTTCAAAAAATCGTTCGTCGCTTGAGGCAACTCAAATTGAAGAGGAAGGTCCAACATACGGTTCCAAAACATTGTTCAAAAACTTTAAACGCGTTTTTCTCGAAACTATGCTTTTCAAAACGGTGTACACGATTTCTCGACATCTAATGAACGGATTGACTTGAAATTTGGTACCCTTATTCAGCGTAATAGTAGTTTAGTCTTGACCAACGGTTTTCTTCTCAACGTTTTTTTTTTCTTCATTAGTTATTAACAATAATGCTGTCAGTCCGCCTCGAAAAATCTAAAAAAATGTTAAATTTTTTTTTGACGATTGAAACATGACCACAACAAAAAAGCTCGGTCAAGTCTCAGCCGATATAATCTATTTTGAGAAAAAACTGGTTCATTTTGTTTCAGATCAACCGGGTGGCCAAAATCAAGTACACCCTTGAGCCGCTCACGTTCGAAGTTCCTTCACGAGATTGTTCATAACTTTTTGAATTATTAATATTTTTAATGAAATTTGGTACAGAACTTTGTTAATGTACATACAAAAAAATGTCCAAACGATTTGTCAACCACCTTAATTATTCCTTCAAAAGTGATTTTTTTTCAAACACTGATTTTCGGGTCTTCACAGTAGCCTAACCCCTTGAGCGATCGTATGATTTCATCGGTACCAACAAATCCCTCTTTGTGCCGACGAGAAACACGAAATATCGGCCGGCGTTGTTGCTCCGACTAGCCTCGGTCAGCCACTGATGGCAATGGGAGAGGGACATGAGACTCCCGAGATCGAATACCACCATAATGACGTTTGCCCCGCGATAATAGGAGGCTGCGATGCACTTGAATCTTTCTTGCCCCGCCGTGTCCCATCTAAACTCAAATACCACAAATGGATACGTATATTTATTACAACCCCGGAAAATAGTCTAGACAGCGATCCAAAAAAATGCTGGGCGCACGTCTGAATCGAGATTTAAGGGGTAAGGCCACAGTAGAATTTTCAAAAAATCGATTTTTTATCGCTAAAACGGTGCTTTATCATGATAAGAATAAGTTACTATTTGATTTATAGCAAAGACATTTTTTTTCACCGACTTTGAGCGTATAACGTAAGCCCACCTCTGACACGGCCATAGAGAAACTAAAACTTTAAACGCGTTTTTCTCGAAACAGCTTTTTTCCAATTAGCGTGACAAATAACTTCAACAATTTTCACTCGATTTACTTCAAATTTAAAAGTTATGTTCCTAATTGCATTTCGCAGAGAAGTACGTACGGGATTTCTGATTAATCGAAAACTTTTCATTTCACGAGCAGTTTTATACGAAATTTTTCACTGAAAATTCATTCAAATACCTACAACTTTTGAATAAAACAATATTTTTTAAATTCCGTACGTACTTCTCGAGGTACTCTAATGTAGATTGACGAAAATTTTTGTTTTTTGTTCTAGGTTAAAAATTGAGGATGCTAAATGTCACGCAGCGGAGCGCCTAAAAAAAGATAAGAAAAGAAAATATTAGTAGTCGGCTATTTTGTACATCGAAGAAAAATATATATTTTTTCTAACAGCTTGATACTCATACTAAATAGATGTGTAATTAATTTTATGAGTGAATCACTTTTTCATACGAACAAAAATTGTTAAATTGGGTCATGATTTTATACCCGTTACTGTCGCCCAACCGCTTAAGGGGGGATTGTCTTTTTTTTCGCAAAATTTACCGCTTTTTGGGAATTTTTTTGTGAAGAAAGTATACAACGGAAAACTTGTGAAACTTGGCATATAGTTTTATTGATCTGTTTACTACATACAAAAAAATTTTTTAAACAACTTCATAAAAAAATCCCCCCCTTAAACGCGTTTTTCTCGAAACAGCTTTTTCACAACTGGTGTGCACGATTTCTCAAAAACTATTCAACCGATTGCCTTCAAATTTGGACAGAATGCTCAGCTGACATCCTTTTATCGTTTGATGAAGCAAAAAAGCAATACGTTTAATAGTTTTTTATTTATAACAAAAAATCGATCAATTTTTTTCGAAAAATCGATACTTCAAGTTCAAAACGTCACCAAATCGTCAATTTTTTTTTCCCTTCATCGAACGATAGCTATATGTGTCTAAAGTAAAATGCTTTTTGGGTTTTTGTTGCAGGATGAACGTGAAGGCTGTAATCGTGCACACCATCAAAAAAGGACCGTCGAGGGGGGTGGGAGGCGGATTTTTCGATGAAATTGTTTAAAATTTTTTTTGTATGTAGTAAACAGATCAATAAAACTATATGCCAAGTTTCACAAGTTTTCCGTTGTATACTTTCTTCACAAAAAAATTCCCAAAAAGCGGTAAATTTTGCGAAAAAAAAGACAATCCCTCCTTAAACTCCGATCACTTTCCGATCGCCGGTCGACTTTCTGACGACGTGAGCCACGCCAGAAGCCCGACAGTGCATACATGGCTGTTACGCATATGGAAAACAGGGAAAACCGGAAAAACTCAGGGAATTTCTTTCCTCCTGGAATACAGTCCGACCTCCGAATAAGAAACCAATAGCCCCCAAGGGGAAGAGTTTTTCGTATATATCCCACCAGGCACGCGCTTCGCGCTCGCTACCTCTGTCTGTCTCTCTCACTCTTTTCCGCATGCGATCCTCTCAACAAGAAACTCGCTCGAACGAGTTGCAACTTAGTATTCACATCGCCCATGCAAAAACGTTTTCGACTGCGCGTGGACATTTATTTAGCGAATTTTTGTTTCACGTTAATGTACATACTATTGAATATTATTGTGTACTACTGTATCTGAATTACTATTAACTGTTATAAAATGACCGAAACTGTAAAGAAGCGTAAGCGATCAGACTGTAGTATACAAGTCGAAGAAAATATTACAGAATCTGCGCCACAAGGTGATAATTTAAACGAAGACCTTTATGTCCATATTGTTTTATCCCATTTATATAAAAGAAGAAGTCAATATCTCTGAGGATTCATCTTCAATGGCAGAGTTCGACTCTCTCAAAAATATTCCATCGTCAGTTGAGTGCGTTGCGGATCAAAATAATACGCAACAAGACGAAAACGCTTTTCTTTGCGTCTCGGAAACTCTTGCTGTTTTATATGAAAATCTTTAAACGCCCTTCTTTGTTTTTATTTTATGTGAAATCTTGTCAACACATATATGTATCTTTTTAATGAATACAACAAATTTCTAATAAACTTGTAGATTTTTTGTTACATTCACACACGCACACACACATACTCACGCACGCATGCACACATCAATGCACACTACAACGTTCACTCTATTTTGCCCGAATAATCTCTCCCAGGCTGGTTTCTTAACCAGAGGTTCCGCGCACAAAATTCTCGAGCTCGGAGTTCGAGTCGGAGTGGGGGAAGCGCTCGAGTGAGAAGCTGGGGTAAGTTTCTTATTGCCGGGTTTCTTATTCGGAGGTCGGACTGTAATAAGAAAAAAGTCTGGGAATTTTGAAAATTCTCGGAAATTTTTCCAGAATTTACTTTTTGCAAGAATTACGAATAATGAAATCGACTTGAGAAAAAATACTGAAAAGTATAAAAATAAATATTTTTCGTATATTTTTGATATTCATATTATTTTTCGATTGTACAAAAAAAGTTATGTCCGTGCCAAACATTGAACATTTCAGAAACTAAAATCTAATTTACCCCAAAGCTCTATACATTTGCATTCGATTTGTCGATACACAACCACACAATTATTATTGTAGATAAGTGTTTACATCTAATTTTTCTTTATTCGCACCAACATGAACATTTCTGTTTATAATAAAGAACGGGTTCTGTATTTGCTTCTAAGGTATTTTTTTTACATTACAGTGTTTGAATTATTTTTCGAATTTCAGTTTTTAAAATTTCATTTTGATATTTAACATTTTCGTATATTTGATCTTAAAAAAATTGTTCTTCATTTGATCAGAATCTCCATGGAATATTTGCAAAAACTGTGTGGAAAACCTGGAAAAGTTAGGGAATTTCCGAGTCAATAATGCGCAAGAACCAAGGTTCCGATAGTCCCAATAGTGGGATGGGTGACCGCTCGATCACGTAATCAAGTAAATTTTCGATAATAACCGTGGCAATAATTGTTATTGTAATGCCGAAAACAACAACAATAATAATGATATCAATAATTTCAACGAAATCAATAATGGCAACAACATTAATGGCACTGATGATTAAAACAGCAACAATAATAGTGGCGATAACAATATAACATACGAATATAACGTACATTTGTAAATTAAACGGAGCGCCCAGTACGTCAAATCGTTCAACCTCAAAATCCACACCGATCGTCGCTTTGTAATTGTTGTCGAATGACTTGTGACAGAATCTGCAAAAGTATATGAATTGTTCATACGTTTTTTTTTCGATTTCTCCTTTTTTCTTTGTTACATCCACGCTAATGTGTAGCATGTAAGCAATTTTCCGAGGAAATGAGAAAGTTTGGAAGAGATTTACCGATTGACCAGCGACGTTTTGCCAACAGCGACATCACCGAGCACTATGACCTTCGATATCCGCGGGGCTACGGATCTTCTCGAGCATCCGCGACGCACGAGATTATTGAAATCGGTTTGGTCCCCGTAGGGAGTTACTTCGGAGGTAAACGGTGGAGGCCAGTAGTTTATCTGTTATATATATATATTTAATATATATATATATATATATATATATATATATATATATATATATATATATATATATATATATATAATGAAATTAAAAAGTAAGGAAAAAAATCATTGCTATGCAACGACGCAAACTTCAACGTCATAAGAAACACATGTTGACTTTATAATTATCATCCTGTATTTTCTTTGACTCTTTTTTCATTTCTTTATTTTTATCATTATCGAGTCTTTTTCTTAAATTGAGGTCGAAAATCGCTAATAAGAATACGTGAAAATGTTCAAGTGATTTTGACAGCCTAAACCGGCCAGACGAAAATTTTAGGAATTCAAAAAAAATTATTTGCCTTGCATTCTAACCATTCCAGTCATTATTCCTTAAGGGTCTTGCGCGGAGATTTTGCGACCGAGAAAAATACGACTCTCAATGGACTTACCAGTCCTCTTATTGTTAGCAAAAAAATTATAGCGTATTTTTCTGACGAGTAGTATTTGCCAGAAAAATTTGAGCATTCTGGAAAAAAATAAAAATTCCACTCTGAGTACAGGAGAATGAAGATAATTAAATTCCGAGTACGAAACACTCCTGAAAAACTTTTTTCCGCATCCCGTCATCGAGGAAAAAATTATCAAAGCTGCATTTAAAGGGGATAAACTAAACTTGATTTTATTGTGAAAAACGTTTTTTAAGAGCGTTTCGTATTCGGAATTTAAGTATCTTCATTCTGCCGAACTTGAGAGGGATTTTTAATATTTTTTTTTCAAAATGCTCAGTTTTTTCTGGCCAATACTACTCATCCCGGAAATACGTTATATTTTTTCCGAATAGAACTTGAGAACCATTCGATATTGTATTTTTCTCGGTCGTAGAACCTTCGCGCCAGATTCTCAAGTGGTCAGTCTACTATGAAAATAAAGATAAAAATCGTTCGTCGCTTGAGGCAACTCAAATTGAAGAGGAGGACCCAATATATGGTGCATGAATCGCAGATTGAACGTAAACTTATTATTACAACAATAGAACGGCTAGTAAGACTTTAAACGCGTTCTCGAAAATATGTTTTTCAAAACGGTGTACACGATTTCTCGAAATCTAATGAACGGATTGACTTGCAATTTGGTACACTTTTTCAGTGTATAAGTAGTTTAGTCTTGACGGACTTTTTTCTTTTTAACATTTTTTTAGCATTGAAAATACTTTTGCAACTGTATATGCTTGGTGAGGTAAGCTGGGTGAAGGGGCCTGAGTTAGTTGGATGTTACACGAAACCACGGTCTTATAAACAGGTCTGGGCACAGAGGCCAAAATCTTGTGACACTAAGTGAGGCCGAGTTCCAAATTCCGCCACGTCGCTAGCGTCGGATCGGCCGATTTGCTTATATATACTAGTGTTGTTGTGTTTGCTAGTATATTGTGTATAACCTCGTCGCCACCTTACCACATCGTACACCGACGGCCAATAGAAATGGAAATGTTTATTTTATCTGAAGTGTCTTTTATTGAAGTGAACCGATAATTCAAGTGAATTGATCATTGAAGTGAAAATTTTGCAATGCCTGAAAGATCCTATATTGCGTGAAAAATGGCCGAAGGCAGTATCGCCACTCATAAATGAATTAAAAACAACGCACAAAATATGCGAGAAGCATTTTAATCAATCCGACATTGTGCGCCACTTCATGCATAAAGACGGAAATGGACAAATTATCGCACAAGTAAGTTTCTATGATAAATGCTATATGTAATTATGTAAAGGATGTATTCTCATTACAACCATGAAGACAGTACGCATGCGCTAGTATATCGCTCTCTGTCCCAAAATCGGCCGCTCTGATACTAGCGCTCCAAGTAGTGTGGCCCGTTCCGGAACTTAAATGGCCTCACTGTTTGCCACACGACGGCCTATGCAAAGTATTTAGGAGTGCCGAGACCTGTTTATAAGACCGTGCACGAAACTAACGCCCCCCCCACTCAACTGTCACTGTGTTGTAGTGAAGTGGGGGAAGCTACGACATGCTGAATGCCGGTGGTTGGTTGAAAAATGCCCCCCCCCCCCCCCCCCCACCCAATTCTAATATTGTTATTAATCTGAAAAATATATTCCAACTTATATAACAAATATTGGGAGTGTAAATGAGTCTCCGCCGTTTGACAAGGAGACTATGGTTAAAATTGTCAGATGTGAAAGGTCATTTCGTAAGGTTGGACATCTGGCAAGACCATAACCTTAAAATATTAGCGATTTTATATCATCACATAATTTTTTTCGTGCGAAAATATCGAGTTTTGAGCCGAATAAGCGTCATTTGCGGGAACTCTTTCGTTTGGCACGAATCTCCCTCTGATAATGCTTCCAATTCCGCGTCTTCGTTTCGGCCTTCCGCTACGTTCTTTGTCTTCGACGTCAAATTCACCGTTTTTAAGGGGAGTGTAGGGGTTTCAGCGTGAGAAAAAAAAACACTTTTTTGCGAATTTTTTTCATCTATATGGATAGAGTAAATTTATTGAAACCTTTTGTACATTGTTAAGTGTCATTTCAAGAACATTCCGTGAAATTTGTACGCGAAAATATCCACAAACAAGGCGATGCCGCGTTTTTTCTCGAAACCACTGTTTCAAAGTCCGTGTTCACTGCCATTTGAAAACTACATGACCGATTTATTTCAAACTTGGTACACACTTTCTACAAATAAAATACCTCCCCCCAACGGTTAGTTTGAGATTTTTTTACTTTGAGAGGGTTTTCCACCCCCAAAAAGGCGGAATTTTTTGTGAAAAATAGCACCTCTCATTTTACATGACCACCAAAAATTTAGAAATGAGAAAAAAAAATTATCAAAGACCGTTGGGGGGAGGATTTGATGATACTTTGACTAAATTGTAATTGTACTTGATTTCAGATAATTTCTAGCTGAGATCCAGTGAACACCGCAAATCGTGTTTTTCCAAAGGCGTTCTTGGAAAAGTTTGTCACCGGCTTGTTTATGGATATTTTCGTTGAAATGTTCTTGAAATGACACTTAACAATGTACAAAAGGTTTCAATAAATTTACTCTATCCATATAGATTTTAAAAATTCGCAAAAAAGTGTTTTTTTCACACTGAAACCCCTACCCTTCCCTTAAAACATGTATAGTTTCTATGTGACGGTAATTAAAATGAAGAAAACGCAAATTTGAGAAAATGGCACGCATTTACAAAAAAAAATCACTACAGTGATTTTTTTTCGTGTAAGTATGTATTTTTCAACGTATGCCCCACTTTGAACGAATGTTTTGGCATTTAATTTTCGTTTTCGTGAAAAAATTAATTTCGGGCCCTGAAATATGTTTAATTTACTACCAAAAACGTATCTACAAAAAACAACAAAAAATGCATATTTACCGGAATACAACGATTTAAAAAACGCCTTGGGTCAGATTGACCCAACATGCACTTATAGGTTGGCGGCGGAGGTGTGCACTCGAAGGGTTGAACAAGACAACAACAAAAAACTGGGTCAAGTCTTAGCCTATATTATATATTTGAAGAAAAAATTCGTTCTTTTATTTTTCAGGTCAATCAGGTGGCCAAAGTCAAGTACACCGTTGGGCCCCTCACGTTCAAAAGTCCTTCACGAGATTATTCCTAACGACTTTGATTATTAATATTTTTCAATGAAATTTGGCACACGCCTTCGGCAATGTACATATAAATAAATGTCTTACCAACTTTACAGAATCATCTTAGTTATTATACTTCGAAACTAATTATTTCAAATAACCCTGATTTTCAGGTTGTCACAGTAGCCTATCCCTTTAAAAACACGTGGCCACCTTATAATTGTCACTCTGTATAAATATCTTTATGCATAGATGCATGTAAATTTGAATGTTTCATACACATGCATGTGAATAATTGTAATACGAGAATGCATCGTCAGTATATTGTATAACGTGTTACGTAAAAAGCAGAAAAAAAAACACTGGTAACGGCGATTTTATTTACGAACTTGTCTTTTCGCAATGATTTTTACCTGACGTTCTCGATGGGCCGAATTTTTCAGCATTTTGTACACGGCCGAGCGCGTCTCAAGCATCGGCAATTTCGAATTCAAATAGTATATTGTATAAATATATATATATATATATATATATATATATATATATATATGTGTGTGTGTGTGTGTGTGGATATAAAAACAGATATATATGTGGATCTGTGTTTTCTTGTTTTTCAATGTGTTATATAATTCCGCGGTAAGAACAAGTACGGAAAGAGCCTGGGACGAAACTGCGGAAAAACGGATAGTTCGAGTGTTTTGTTTGGTGATGTATAAAAGGACTGGTTGCTGCGGCAGGTGGTGTAGGCGCGATGAGTCCTACTGCGTTATGGTGGGGTATCAGCATGGCTCGTTTATCATAATGTTGTGCTACTATACGTAGAGTAGACGCGCGTTGTGACGATCGTTTCGTATTCTTCACGGGAATCGGTCACTTTTTTTTGTTGCCAGGATTAATAAGATCTTTTTTACTGGAATCCAACGATGCAAACTTCAGATCCATGTTTTTAACTGGTATGCCTTAGAACTTCTAAGGCATACCAGTTCTAAGTTAGAAGCTAATGCATTTTAATCTCGTGTGAAAAAAAAAGTTGGCCAACTGGATTCCTGCATACCGACCGAGTCGCGACGACTGCGCAGGAGCTGAAAAATCGTTTCTCAGATTTTTCTATACCAGTCTACTGTTCTGGAAAAAAGGACCGTAGGACACGTCGTTGTAACGATTTTTATTTGGTTTTATTACTACCTAAAACCTTCTTTTAGAGATTAAGGCCTTAGGCCACAGTAACGGGTATAAAAGCATGTGCGAATTGAACATTTTTTTTCGTATGAAAAAGTGATTCACTTATAAAATTAATTACACATCCATTTAGTATGAATATCAAGCTGTGAGAAAATATATATGGATTTTTTTTTCGATGTACAAAATGGCCGACTACTCGAAACTTCTCGAAACAGTCTTTTTCCAATTGGCGTGACAAATATCTTCAAGAATTTTTACTCGATTTACTTCAAATTTAAATTTATGTTCCTAATTGCATTTCGCGGCGAAGTACGTACGGAATTTCTGATTAATTGATAACTTTTCATTTTATGAGCAGTTTATGAACAGTTATAACGAAATTTTTCACTGAAAATTAATTTCTTAAGTTCAAATACCTACAACTTTTTGATAAAACAATATTTTTTTAATTCCGTACGTACTTCTCTAGGTATTCTAATGTAGATTGACGAATATTTTTGTTATTTGTTCCAGGTAAAAAATTGTGGATGCCAACTGTCACGCCGCGGAGCACCTAAAAAAAAGATAACAAAAGAAAATATTAGTGGTCGGCCATTTTGTACATCGAAAAAAATATATATATATTTTTTCTAACAGCTGGATATTCATACTAAATAATTGTGTAATTAATTTTATGAGTCAATCACTTTTTCATACGAAAAAAATTGTTAAATTCGCACATGATTTTATACCCGTCACACTGAGAAAAAAAAACCAATTAAATCAAAAAAATATATTGGTTGATCCAAAGAAATGTGCTGCTGCGGAGCGCAACCGATATATGAGATTGTTTCAATACTATAAAATATTGGAAAATGTGATTGGTTTAAATAACATATCATTTTATTTGAAAAAGCTCTTCTGTTCTCTGAATGTCTACATTATCCTTCAAATAAAATTATATTCTATTGAAATCATTCTATATACAATCCGTAGGTGTATTGGATGGAATAATTAAGCGGTTGCTACAACAAAAAATTATTCCATACGAAAATATAATCCATAGAATTAATTATTTCTTTACTACATCGAAACGAATATGCCATCGAACGTAAGTTTTTCAATTTACTTTAAATCTTAAATAAAAAGTGAGCATTAGGATGATCATCCACGATAATAGTGGAGAGAATATCAGATATCCAATGGAATATCCATGGAGAGAATATCAGATATTCAATTGATTAGAACAGATACTACACTTTGATCTTAGCCTCAGGCCAAGAAGCAATACTCTTCAGAGTTTCTTCAGCGTTTGAGTAGATTTTCGGTTCGCGCTACGCTTACGAGAAACGAGCGCGCGTGCGGCCTCTAGCGGTTGATCCGAGAACTACGGGTTTCTTCACACCTATAATTTCGGTGGCGCTCGGCCATGATTTGATTGAATTTTTTCAACCAAACGTGCAAGAAACAAATTTTACTTTCGCATAATTTTTTAACCAATTCAGACATGTGTTTAATATTTTTCAATCAAAATAAAATATTAATATTTTAACGAATAATGTACATAAAATCAATATCGGATATGGTGAAAACAACAAAATAACATATTTACTCAATAGAAATTTTATTTCAATCAAACGAGCGAAATTCAATTTTTCTTGTGCACTCGAATCAACAATATTCATGTTATGAATTGAAATGCTTTTTTTCGTTCGTTGCAGAAATTGCATTCAAAACTATATAATTTGTTCGCGATAATTTTTTAGATCGTTTCAATAATATATTGTTCTCGGCTAACAATATATCTTTTGTATGAAAAAAAAAACTTTCAATTTTATCATGTCATTGATGTCAATAGCGTTTTGTTTGGACTAATAAATCCGATTATTTACACCAACAATTGTACAATTGAATCAACGAAATTTCATTCAATAACACCAATGACATAGGATCAATGATTTTTTTCTCAGTGTACTGTAGCCTAAGACCTTAAGGGCGTGGATCACTTATAACGATATAATGTTTCAGGGATTTGCATAGCCTAAATAGGCCAAATAAATTGGAGGGATTAACGGATTACACATAGCTCGTGGTTGGAAAAAAGAGAAATTTGCGTGAATGTTTTCTGGCAAAAACGGTTCAGCTTTTAATGTTTTTTTAACATTGAAGAATATGGTTTCAAGTATCTTTTACAATTTTTGTATTAAAAATATTTGTAAACAAATCATCCGAACTAAAAAAATCGAACGCATTCAGTTTTTTCATGTAATAACCTAGTGCTTGGACGAAAGATATTGATGTAATAAAATAAAATATTGATAAAATATTGATTCATGAAAAAAATGGCCGCCGTCTAAAGTGAAAGTATCGATTTTCGTTGAAAAAATACGCTATTGTCGTTGATAAAAAAACGATGCATCGAAATGAAAAAGACAATGCTCGTTCAAGTACTGCTTTTTAAAATGCAAAAAGAGCTTGTAAAACTTGAAGTTAATCGGTGCAGTGATTTTCGAGATATCGTGGTCACCGATTTAAAAAAAGGAATTTAGAAGAAAAAAACGCGTTTAAAGATGGCTGGTTCGCCGAATTTACCCATAGGGTGTCTCAAAATGACCGAACGTGTTAATTTATTAATAAAACGTATTATTTATTTGAAAAGTACAAATATTTTTATTTTATTCAGAGTACAAATAAGTCTCCGCCGTTTTTTTATTTAAAAATGGGGCATTTATTGTAAAATAACGGTACTTTATGTTTTATTCAAAGTATTGTCCATCGCTAGCGACTACTTTTTCCCATCTTTCTGGCAGCATATGGATACCGCGACGGAAGAACGCTTCTTTTTTTGAGGCTATCCACATCGACCCAATTTTTGGTATCTTCATATGATGTGAAGTGCTGCTCAGGCAGGCCGTGCGTCATCGATCGAAATAAATGATAGTTAGAGGGAGCAATGTCTGGTAAATCCGGCGGGTGGGGAAAACTTCCCAATTGAGTGTTTCCTAGTAGGTTTCTACCTATGCCTGGCAAGCAGCATTTCACATGTGCAAAATTGGCGTTCAACGTTTCTCGGCTTCAGTTTATATGGAACCCAATTTCCTTGCTTTTGAATCATTCCCAACAATTTTAAACGATGTGAAATTGCTCGTTGAGTGACTCCCAATGTAAGTGCAAGTTCTTCTTGCGTTTGGCACGAATCTCCCTCCAATAATGCTTCCAATTCCGTATCTTCGTCCAATTTCGCCCTTCCGCTACGTTCTTTGTCTTCGACGTCGAACTCACCTTACTCAAACTTTTGAAACCACTCACGACAACTTCTCTCACTTAAAGCAGCCTCACCATATGCTTCTACAAGCAACCGATACGCCTTCGCTGCAGATTTCTTCAAATTAAAGAAGTAAATCAAAAGTTCCCACAAAGAACGCTTATTCGGCTGAAAACTCGACATTTTCGCACGAAAAAAAATATCTGGTGCTGATACAAAATCGCTAATATTTCAAGGTTATGTCTTGCCAGATGTCCAACCTTACGATATGACGTTTTACATTACACCATTTCAACCATAACCTCCTGGTGGGGCCATCTTTTGTCAAACGGCGGAAACTTATTTGTACTCCCAATACTATAAGGCACCAACATGGAGGTTATGTGTGGGACAGAATTCCCGATTCATGGCCGCCTCGTCCCTGTTTGCAAACATTCACTCTTTTGACGAAATTTTCAATAACATTTTGGCATAATTGCGAACTAATTTCATTAGTGGTGCGTAGAATCGCTTCCTTGAGCTCCGGAATGGTCGGTGGATCATTAGCATACACTTTTCCTTCCAGAACATCCCAAAGAAGTCCAATGGCGTCAGATCGCACGTTCTTTAGGGTAGATTGGGTTATCATAAGCCAATCTACGTTTTTTTTCTCAAGTTCAGAAAATTTGCGGGGCAGACAGCTGTTCGTCTATCCATTTGACGTCGTTTGGCAACATTTCGACGGGATCTGAAGAGCCGTTTCAGAGATTTTTGGGTATCTATAATTGTTCTACCATACCGACCGCGATAAGGTGTCATTCCGTCTTAACTTGATCAACCGAGAGTTGGGGAGTCGGGCCTCAATAAAAGATTTATTTTTGAAAAAATGGCCGCCGTCCAGAGTGTAGCTACCGATTTGCGATAAAAAAAACACTATTTGCGTTAAAAGAAACTATGCATCGAAAAAAATGCCTTCGTTCAAGCACTGCTTTTTAATATGTAATAGAAGCTTGTCAAATATAAAGTGATCGGTGCAGTTATTTTTGAGATATCGTGGTCACCGATTTTGAAAAAGACATTTTGAGAAAAACGCATTTAAAGTTCGCCGGTTCGCGAAATTAACCTATAAATGCCCAAAACTTCATCAATTTTGAACTGATCGACTTGGAATTTTCAGTGCATATTTATGATGTGTTATGTTTTGAGAATTCGTCGAAAAGCAATAATCAATATTTTCAAAAATGTCAACTAGGCGTAACCCCTTAAGAAAGTGTTTGAATTCAACGGGTGCGAACTCCAACATTGTAAATAAGCGAAGTACAATCGTGTACTGCGTTGCATTCTGAATAAAGGATGATGTTTCTTTTCTGCAATTTCGAAAAGCTGTTTTTATTGACAGATTGAGCAATTTTGTTTTCGTAGAATAAAATATGACGTACCCCGACCACTTTAATTTAACGGTTCGTTGTTGTTGATAATATGATATGGTGGTCGCCTTTGACGATGTTAACGCCATCGGCGGCGCCAACGGAATGTTTGGACCAACCGGACAACATTCCGTTGGCGCCGCCGCCAACCAAACGGACAACAGCCATGTTTGGATGTCTCCTTAAATCCCCAATCAATGCTGTTTTAATGAATCTCAATGCCAAGCGTACTTTTAAAAAATTATTCATTCATCTCTTTTATTCTCCGCAGCGTTGAAATACCCAAACACGAAAGCTCCGGACTCATTTTCCAGCGCAACAAATGCCCGACGTAACCTCCTTGTTATTCGGACATAGCCCAATAACAACCAAGTTGTTATTGGGCAATAACCAATGGGTTGTTATTGGGCCAGGTCCGAATGCTCCCACCGACTGATTTTTTTCCGGATATATATATAGCCTCTTTGCTGATCATCCTGTGCAGTTTGGGTACGATCCACAGTACCAGTTTTTAGAAGAAGAAAAAATGCGCAGACTACTTATCGGACTAACCCTTGACACCGTGAAAATGAGGATTTACGGCACCGTTATTACATTATTGACGTTATTAACCGCAAATTTGTACGAAAATCAAGTATCAAAACTATTAGGCTGTGCAAACATGGTAACGTCATAGACGGCACAACTGCTACCTACTTTATCCACATACGGTAATTATGCGCGGGGACCTTACACTACTTGGTCAGGATAATTAGCGTGGAATATTATTCTTTCTTATTCTCTCAATCAGTAAAAATTACTTAGTATTAATTCGCGATCTATGTTCAGAAAAGATAAGTTTCTAAACATTTCTGGGAAAAAGACAAAATGCAGTTGAACTTTTTTCAAACATAAAAGAATTTCTAGCATATCGGAAAATTATTGAAGGTTTTTATTTCTTTCATATTCTAGACTGCTTTAGTACACTATTTCCCTTTCCAGCGAAAGAATTTTTTACGCGGGCCGATATTCATTGTTGATAGCTCCTCGGGCTGGTTTTGAGGTTATCAACGGGGCACGTTTGTCTCGAACTTCGCGACACTTCTGCCCAACCTGAGCATTATCATATACCACGTTGACAATTTGTCACGCGTTAATGAAGCGAGAACAAATTATAGAAAATAATTACACAAAGTAACAAAAACATTTCATGTAACCATCGAATGTTCGAAAAGTGTGTATTTAAAATAAATAGTTGTCAAAAAAAAGTGAACTGGTGCGATGGTCTAGTGGATAGCGTGCTCGCCATTAAACCAGCGGACCGGGAGGTCCCGGGTTCGAATCCCAGTCGCGTACATTTCGTCGTGAAATGTTTTTCTTCGGCATTTCGCGGCGAAATAAGACTAGTTCCACAATTGGGGGGCGAACTCGATGACCGGCTGTATTGGTATAGGTTTTCCGCAGTTTCCCTATACCCATGACAGAAATGTCATGATGAATATAATACAGAGGGGGAAGTCGGCGGCGGCCGCAACAGGGGGGAACAGGGAGAAAGATGGAGACAAAAAGGAGTAAAAACAGTAGAAGAAAGAACGGTCATAATGATGGGAAAGAATAGGTAACAAACGCGAAAAGCGTGTACCTAAGGAAAAAACCAATGGTTGTCAAAAAATTGTTCGAAAATGTACGTTTAATATTACGATTATTTTATAGCTAACAGTTGGTAACAATCAATCAGCTCCATGCATAGGGCGCTCCCCTCGTACTTCATCCCAGACGGCTAGTACGAATAACAACCTTAAGGGGGGCAATACCTTTAGGGGACGAAAATATGGCTGAGTTTCATAATTTTTTTAACAAGGAAAGATTTCTTCTTCATTTTTTTAAACGTAGAGTCTGTTTCATCACTACTTCTGGCGGAAACGGACGATTACTTTTTTTAGCTATACGTCACGCTAGTTTTGAAAATGCAGTTAAGAAAACCGTGCCATACTTGCGCCATTTATAAAGATTAATAAATAAAAAGAATACCCTGTAACGGCCAAAAGTAGCCATAAAACTACCCTAAATCTAAAAAATAGTGAAGAAATCTTTCCTTTTAAAAAAAATTAATGAAAATCAGCAAATTTTTCCCTTGCCTAAAGGTATCTAACCCCCTCAAAGCTGCTCAGTCGGTAAAAATCTCGTAGCTCGCTTTACCGCTAGACGATTGATGTTTCCGCGGTAAGCGAAGAATCTCACCATTCCGTTTCCTTTCTGTAAGATCGCAATATGCGATTTTCCGAAATGTCATTCGTCCAAAAGGAAACATAGAATCCCCCCCGCCCTTGTATCGCCGATCGTTCGCCGCCTAGCAGCGCCGGCTCATTTGAAAAGCTGCGTATCAGCGAGAGGCTGCACGAGTACCTGCGAGTGGCGCCACCAGCGGACACTCGCAGAACTCGAGACTCCTCCGCATCGGAGTCAACATGGCGTTAGAAATAATCCCGCTACGCCCGTTGTGATCATTCACAATGCGAGCGTTATGAAAAAGTCACCCAACGATGCCACAACGACTATCGAATTATTTCAAAGAGCATAAAGCACGCCAAAAAGCCTCGTGTGTTATTCGCGTCGCATCGCGTATCCCGAGGAGCCCTTCGGGGCTTCGCGAAGCGCCAGTTACCCAACAACCTTGGCAATTGAGAGCCCGCACACACAACGTCCTATATCACTATCCCGCATACACACACGTATATATGAGAATCCAGCGGTCTAGCCCTCCCCCCCCCCACCCGAGTACGCACGGCTGTGCGCGGGGCAGTACGCACGCAGAGCTCTGGTGGGGTCACCAAATAATTATACCAAACACAGAGACCAGATAGAGAGACACCAGTCCTCCGCTCGGTCGTGTACGTGTCGTCGGGCTGTCTCGAGCCGCCTGACAATTTTTCTTCGTCCTTGCTACGATACATAAATTAATCTCGGCATATCATTCATTTATCGTCCCGTACTTGTTCACTGCAAAATAAAATTAGACAAATGTGTTTTACTTTTTTTTTTCACCTTATGCAAAGACGACAGTTCGGGATATTTTCGCAAAAGTGCTTTTATGTACGTATAGAAAGACGAGTCGCGATGTCTTGTGATGTGCTCTTTTTAATACACAGCTAGTGTATTCTGTCACCCCCCCCCCCCCTCCCGCGCTGCCGCCCGGTGAAGTCGTGAATGCACCTGTGCTGTTTCGAAGCGTACATATGTAACGATATCGTTTTCGCTTAAATAAAACTAAATTAAAGTCAAACATCGCGCTATGCCGGAGCGACGACGTCACTCGTAAGTAGAAGAAGAAACATTTGTCGAAATTTGCGTAAAATAAGCTCCAATCCGCATGTGATTATTAATCGTAGGAAATAATTGTTTCCTCGTCCGTTGGAAGTGGTTTGTTGTGTTTTTTTTCGATCGTAACGTGTGGACGTGTGCGTGCAGTTGGGCGCGCGTGTGCCTTCGGAAATATAAGATACAGGAGACACTGTTGTTGGGCTCGCGAGACGAACGGTACGGAGAGATGAGAAACGAACGCTGTATACGTGTGTGCGTATAAAAATATGATGTGTGTTATGTACTGTATATATGCGTAAAACCTTAAACTCGTTACGGGTCAGCCACGTATCGGGCTGAATGTTTCCCGGAAAGGACGTTTTGCATATTTCAATAAAATATCGTCGAGCGGATACTTGTTTTGATAATTTTTTTTTGGCGAAATGGCACGGCCGACGGTAACGCTGTTTTAGGTATGGTTGCGGATTCATTTTTGTCGCAAAGTACGCGCCGTTGAGGTTTTTGCATCGGTCGGAATCCAATGGCAGTTTTTAAATTTCGCATTTTTAGTGGAGTCCAAATTTTTATTTCGATGGTTCGAGGTCGCTGATCTGTAGGGATGATAGGAAAAATCATTCGAGTGATTTTCGCATCAAGTTAGTGAGAGGAAAATTAGAGAATTATGACTGAAGTTTGCATCGCTGGAATGCAACGATTTTTTTTTGTTTCTTTATTTCTATTATTGCCCGACATTTTTTTTGTGTCTTGAGGTCGTAAAACCGCGATAAAAATACGTAAAAATGTTGGAACGATTTTCATAGCCTCAATCGGCTAAGAAGTAATTTGATCAATGAAAAAGAATTAATTTCGTTTGCCTTCCAACGATGCGGACTTCAAGATGATGAAAAGTTGAACCTTCGTTGCACTCCAACGATGCAAATTAAAGGGGTAAGGCCACAGTAGAATTTTCAAAAAATCGATTGTTTTTTCTCGCTAAAACGGTGCTTTATCATCATAAGAATAAGTTACTATTCGATTTTTTTCATTTCCTTATTTTTAACGCTACCTAAAATCTTTTTGGTGCAGGTTTAGGTTATGGATCCCTAATAAGGTTCTTTAAAAATATCGCGGAAATTCTTTAGATAAGTGACTTTTCCGAAAAATATGCGATTTCTCCGACGAAATATCATTTATTGGGTTTGTTTAGGTTTTTGAGCATTTCGACGTCTTTTGTCATTTCAACCCAAACAAACCCAATATAGGCGTCGAAATGTTCAAAAATGCCCGATCTTATAACGTGTTTCCGCGAACTTCAAAACCCCTTAACTTTTTATTTGGGGGGGGGGGGGGGGTTAATTTCAGCTTCCCACGACTGAATATCATCATTTATAACCCAATAAATGAGAAAATAGCAAAACAATCATTTTAGGCTCATTTTCCGGAAAAGTCTCTTATTTAAAGAATTACCAATATTTCGATCATTTTTGTAGCCTCAGTGGGCGAAAAAAATTAGCCAGGACGAAAAAAAACTTTTCGTTGCATTTCAACGATGCAGATTTCGAGACCATGGTGGAAAAGGGAGACGAATGTTTATTGGGTATTATATTGAAATAAGCGACGGTTCGTATTTTTTTTATTTATTTTTACTTTGGAATGTTTTTGTGAAGAAACATTACTGTATTTTAGTTTTGTTAGGAGTGTTCTTATGGTATCAACGTTTGCCTCGTTGGAATGCAACGAAAGTTTAGTAGCACGAACTTTTTTTTTGGTAAATTTGGGCTACGGGGATTAATCAATCGTTTTTCAAGGATTCTCAGGAATCTCCAGCCCAAATTTGCAGGATAAGATTTTGAATGATGAAGAAAACGACCATATAAAAGTGTAAAAACAATTTTTGGTGCATTCCAACGATACGAACTTCAACATCGTGTGTCTGCATATGTTTGGGACCCGAAGAACAGTTCGGGATTTAATTATTTTTTCTGATGAGAGCGTCTGGATGACGCGGTCGGGATTTTACACACCATTAATACATAATCTTGCCAAGACTGAATTTTTTTTTAATTGAAAAATATTGGTAATCAATGTAGTTATTATTAATTAAATAAAATGCCGCCGTTGCCGCATGGTTAATCCGGTGCAGGTGCTCCTGGCAACTAGGGTCAGCTGGAATAAAAAAAACTAAAAAATGTACTTTCAGTACAGTAATAAAATTTCGTTATGACTAAATACTTTTTTGAAATTTTGAAAATTACGAAAATGGCAAGCTGTGCAAAAAAAAGTTCGATTTTCGACAAAGAAAACAACTTTAATAATTTGTTATTAACAAATGGATGAACATATGAAAAATCATTTCGTCATACGATATAAAATTTGGGTGTAGTTCCGAAAAGCTCACACCGCCGATTAATTTGGAATTTCGTGTACCCATGTATTTTGACTCGCTAATCACGATTACGATAGTGAAGATACCCGAAAATTTTATTTTCAAGGTCAAAACTCACAAAAACTAATGTTTTAAAAGTTTTTCTATTTTATTTTTGATAAATGTTAATGTTAGAGGAAAAAGTTTCCTACAAAAGTTGTAGCCTATAAAAAGATTGACATTTTATGTTCTATACAGTTTTTGTCTAAAACCATTCTGTTTCGAGAAAAATGGGATAATGCTCCAATAATATTTATATTTTGCTTAAGGAGGTACACTAGCTTCAGCAAAATGGTGATAGATCAATAAAATTTGGTGAATATATTCTTTAGTATTATTCATGTAGATACAAATTTCTTCAGATTTTTTGGTTGTGCCGTTTTCTTACAAATAATTCACAAGCGTTTATTCTTATACCCGGAATATATACCTATATCTATAAAAACGCTATGCTTATACACGTGAACTTCAATGTTCAATTACTCGATAACGGCACAATGAAAAAATCTGAAAAAAATTGTATTGACATATATTATACTAAAGAATATATTCACCAAATTTTATTGATCTATCACCATTTTGAAATTTTACCATGGTTTAGCATGGCAACATTGTATGAAGCTGGTGTACCTCCTTAACTCCATTAGTTTCGATATTATTTACTTACGCACTTTACCGTGGAAAGGTTGGAGTTTAGTCTTTGAAGTCCCTTTTTTTTTGTTTTTTTTGTTTGGGTTTTTTTGTATTTAATATTTTGCTTTTTTGTATTTTATTTTTTTGTTTGGTTTTAAAGACTAAACTGCACTTTCCACTAATCCGAATCAGACGAATAGATTTTGAGATACGGCTTACACCGTTCCATAAAAAATAATTTTCAATTAAGAATTTTAAATTCAAAATAATTTAAAAAAAAATAAAAACGCAAAAAAAAAGGTTCGCCGCGCCGCAAGTAAGCGATCTGACCCTTTACAAAAATAAGCATAATTCGGCCAATTTCTGGAATTTTTTTCACAAAATCTTTGGTATAAATTGAAGTTGAGATCATCATGCGATAATATCGCATAAAGCTATGCGATAAAAAATCGTATTTATTAAATTTCAACCTTATGCGGAGCATCTGAAATTCTCGATGTTTACAATTAACGCGTGACGTTTTGCTTCGTGCGAGTTGCACATTTACCGTTTCGAATATAAATCAGTACGCGCTGCGAGGAGTGTGAGGATGATCGTAAATTCGATAGTTGGTGCGAGGGAATAACCGGACAGGAAAAACGACCGAACACCCGTCGAAATTCGTTATCTCGTTCCTCGTTGCTCTAGTCTTCGATAACTCTTGCAGAAATAATGATGGTGAAGTTTGCATCGTTGAAATGCATTTTCATCGATCTGCTCATTTTTTTCGCCACGTTTAGACTTCGAAAAATTACTCGAACGTTTTATAATAGGCTTCTTATTGAACACCGGCAGTCTTAACTAGCAAAAAAGCGAAATAGAAGAATGAGAAATCTTTATGAAAAATAAAGATTTTATTATTTCGCTTTATTTATAGACTTTTCGTCTATATAAGCAAATTTATACGTAACAATTTTTTTTTTCACAGCAAGCATTCATTTAATTTACTAAAAAGTAGAAAATAATTTTTTTTTACCAAGGCACCAATATGTGACTATAAATAAAAGCTTGGGCCGCTTAACTTTTTAAATGTTTAATAAATTTGATCAATTCAGTTTCATTAACCGTATTAGCGCACGCTTATGCTCAGTTTCAGGATTTTTATTTAAGGGGTTAGGCCACTCTAGAGGCCGAAAAAAGGCTTTTTGGAGATTTTTTTTTCAGAAAATCTACAAAATAAATCGAGATTACAAAAACGGTGTTGAGGCAAATTTTTCCCTTTCCAAAAATTTGCCTACAAAATCGTCAGATAATTGTTAATAACAAATGAACTATGCAATATAAAAAAAATCCTACGTACTTCCGTAGACAATGTATTTTTCAAGATATATACAACATTTCAAGTGAATCGGTTGAAAATTGTCTGAGTTATGTTTATGGCCAACTTAAAAAATGCAGTTTTGAGATAAACGCTGCACAGCCGCCATTTTGGAATTAATCGCTTCAAAACAATTATTGTATCCAGTCACTGATATGTATGATAAACACCCTTTTTTGTAAGCTCCATTTATTTTGTAGTTTTTCTGAAACAAAAAATCCCCAAAAAGCCTATTTTTCCGGCCTCCAGAGTAGCCTAAGGCCTTAAGAAATTTAAGGTTGTTTTACAGTAAACTAAATACAGTTGATATGTTAACGGATTTATGTAAATAAAAGATTACATGTCTAAATTTTGAATGCCCCAAGCTTTTATTTATAGTCACAGATAGGTGACTTGGTAAAAAAAATATTTTCTACTTTTTAGTACATTAAATAAAAGCTCGTTTTTGAAAAATATTTTAAATTATTTTCGGCTTTTTAGTCTTTAATGCATTTCACTAGTTAGTTGTTACTAGTCGTTTACTAGTTTACGAGCTTGTACGTTAGGAATATGCTTGTAAAAAATAACAAAGACTGTAATTGGGATTGAACTTACGACTAATTGCTGCATATAAACTTTTCACATACGAACATAGTCAGCTACGGATTTGTTTGTTTGGGTTAGTGAGATTTTATATGGCTGATTGATGTCGCTTATTTTACATGAAAAGTTGGAAATTCTATTGATAATTTTTTTAAAGTTGAATAATGCCTCACCTTTTAGATGGATGTTTGCAAATTTTTCAGAGTTCTAAGTAGTCAGGAAGTGGGTGAAATATCGACTTTCCATTTTGCATCTCACAGAAAGTGAAGTTAAATAGAAGCTTGTAAAAAGCCGTAACAATAAAGAAACAAAAACGAATTTTCGTTGCATCTGAAAGATGCAAACTTGTGATGTTGAAGTTTGGATGGCTGGAACGCAATGAAAATCAACTTTTTAAATTCATTCAAATTTTTCTTGCAGTAAAAATCACTCGAACGTTTTTACGTATTCTTATTGAAGATTTACGACCTCAATGTGCAAAAAAAGGCTTTGCATGAGCATAAAAATGAAGAAATGAAAAGTGAACAAAAAATTCGTTGCATTGCAACGACGCAAACTGCAAAGTCACGAGAAAGAAACAGGCGGATATAAAATGCACACGAGTATATGAAAATCGTATAGTGAGCGGTATTTTTCGTGCCGAGCGAATATTCGCGAGAAATCTCGTCGAATGACATTATCGCAACTGTATAAAAAGTTGGACGTGACGCGAGAAGACTTCGTCGCTTACATACCTGTACAGTAAGCTCGTCCTCGAGGGATAAGGTTAAAGGGCTTTTACGAAGTATTATCGAATAAAAAAAAAGTGCAAGGAGAAATGTCCCCGTGTAACGATCATTTTTTCACCGAGGTATATTGAAATTTTTACCGTGAAGAAAAAAAAAGCGGCTACTGGATATTTCTACATTGTTTCCTTATTATCATATCGTTTTCTTGTTCACACGAAAGTCCGTGTTTCTAGATTTTTATTCACTTTATCGGAGATACGGTAGCTTGAAGAATTCGCGTTTGGAAAATCGACATTTCGATGAAAATTTCTCAAATTTCGAGGTGTCGAACTATTAACGATTTTTAATTGAACCTTGATCAAGTCAAACGAAGATTTGTTCCTTTTTCTTTTTGAATATCGATTTCAAAATATCGTTTAAAATGTCTTTTGGCGATTTCGTCTGGGCGAAATAATGGGCTCGAGAAGAATTTGGCGATCAATTTTAACGATCTTGAAATTTGCATCACTGGAATGCAAGGAACTTTTTTTTAAATTATTTTATTTCTTCATTTTCTTTGTCATCCAAAATCTTTTCATGCAAATTCAAGCTGTCTCAGATAATCCTGAAAAAAAAGTTTGAGTAATTTACGTAGTCGAAATTGGGCGAGAAAATAGGACCGCGAAACTTTCGTTGCATTCCAACGATGCAAAATTCGATATCATCATTTTTAAGAAAAAAAAATCTTTTTTTCAGCCTTTCTAGGCTGTAACATTTATTCGGAGGTTTTCACGTATCGTTATGGCAGATTTGCGACGTCAATCTACGAAATGAGGTTTTTAATAGCAATCTTTTTCAATTAGGGAAAAAAACGAAAACGATGCAAACTTCGGCATCGTATTTTTTTTCTTACATAAATACATTATTCATTTATAAAATAATTGGCGAGTTGATTTGGGAAAAAAAATGGTTCTTGGATTTGGAAAATTACAAAATTCGCCCATCGCTCCCTCGTCATTTATTTATGCTCGCAAAAAACTCCCTCCGCGTGGAATCCATAGTCGAAAAAACGACGTACGCGAAGCAACGCGAGCGAAAAAAAAGATGATGAAGCGCGCGTTCAAGTTTTTTACTCACCACAATTTTCTCTTCGCGGTATCGTCGTTCTTCGTCTCCGTTGAAAAACGAAACGTTCAAAGGCATTGCCCCCTGTCGCGCTTTAATCGAAAAAGTGTACAACAAAATAGTTTGCATGAATTTACTTGCAAGAATGTTTATATACTATTGATCGTTGGATCCCGATGAAACGATTTTTTTTCGCTTTGCTTATTTTTTTGGCGCATTTAGGCTACAAAAGTCATCGAAACATTTTTAAAGAACCTTATTAGTGATCCATATCCTAAACCTGCACCAAAAAGAATTTAGGTAGCAATGAAAATAAAGAAATGAAAAAAAGTGAACGAGCAAAGGTGGTAATAAAAATAAAAAAATGAAAAAATATCGAAAGAATTAATTTAATTGAAAGAATTTTGATCGTATTGAAGTTTGCATCGTTGGATGGCAACTGAAAGATTGTTTTCTTTCTATTCGTCAATTTTTTTGGCGCATTTAGTCTACAAAAGTCATCGAAATATTTTTAAAGGACCTTACTAGGGATCCATATCGTAAACCTGCACCAGAAAGAATTTAGGTAGTAATAAAAAATAAAGAAATAAAAAAACAACGAAGAATTTACGTTGCACTCCAACGATGCAAACTTCAACGCCATGCATTTTTTATACTCCTCGCCGGGTCACGACTTCGTACGATGCTGAAGTTTGCACCGTTGCACTGCAACGAATTAAAATTCTTTTGGCGGATGTCGCCTACAAGTTCTTCAATAATTTTTCACGATATTTATTTAGCGATCTACATTATAAATCTATCAAAAAAGATCGCCTATGATAATAAAAATATGAAAAATAAAATGTCAAACGAAACTTTCGTTGCGGTCCAACTATGCAAACTTCAACACCATCGACTTCGCACACTATTGTTGATTATTAATATTGTAAATAACAATGACCACCAAATTTACAGTCTTGTTTGAGGGCTTGGAACGAAGTAATAATTGGCAATTCGACGACCAGTCTAAATATACAATACGATATATGAATATAAATCTATGGCAATGTTGCTCGAGCAATTGGAGCTATCTGGATTTTCGTAGCGGTTCAATTTGCTCAAGCATTATATTGGCCGCGAATTGATTTCAATTGACTTCAATTGATGCGAAGGAATTTTTTTCTTGATTGGGTTCGTTTGTTTGGTCGGTGATATTGGAGAATTCGCGTTCGTTCAACTTATTTTACGGTAATTCGATCCTTGTTGTATATATTTATATCATCTGTGTGCAAAATATACATTGTAAATATAAATACGCATACGAAATATAAATATCAATACCCACCGTATTGGCTTGGCTATGCCTATACAGGGTGTCCCAGAATTAAATGAAAAATCGCCAAATACCAATTTTTCTTCTGGACATCGGTCGGTGATAAAGAAACGCACTTTTGCTTAACACAAAGGTACATATATTGCGAGCTCTTGAAAAATACATTGAAAAATGCAGAAAAACAACAAAAACATGGCAGTCAGAGAAACATTTTTTTTCGCGACGATTGGCGGTGGACATTCTCCAGCTTAAACGGTCCATGTCAACCTTAAAAACCGAACGGGGGATTCAAGTGAACAATAAGTACGAGTCATTGACGATCGTCGATTTTTTAAATCATATTTTTTAACAAAATGGCGACAAATTGAACGTTGAGCACACAAAAACTATGAAAAAAGTCGTCATTTTTACGCAACTATTAAAAAATGAAGATGGATTTTTTTAAAGTGAGATCGTCAACGACCTTTAAATGGTTTTCTTAGTGTTTCCTGTGAATTTGGAAATAATCCATCCAGTGATTCTCGAGATATCAGGTCCACCGACTTTGAAAACAGTGTTTCGAGAAAGACGCGTTTGAAGTTTGAAGTATGGTGCTGTTATACAGGGTGTCCGAGAACTGAATGCGTTCCCTGAAATGGAAGGTTAGGGGTGAAATTCTGAGTCGATTGATATAAGCATGTGTGGGTCTCAGATTAACCCCTAAATTATTATTGATTTTTTAAGGCGGGCCAATCAGGTGCGTCCGCCTTTAAAAATTAATAATAATTCAGAGGTTGATCTGAGACCCACACATGCTTATATCAATCGACTCAGAATTTCACCCCCAACCCCTTATTTTAGGGAACGCATTCAGTTCTGGGACACCCTGTATATAGAAATAATATATATACATGTATAATATGTATATGTATGTATAGAAATGTACTATGCATATATAGAAATTTCCGGAGTCGTTTGTGAATATTATTTTTGGAGAACACCGAAAAATCAATTAAGGGGTCTGCATAAGCTTGAAATTTGGAAAGTAGGATTTTTTAAACTCGAAGTCGAAAATGAAAGTTTTTTTTTCTACAGCATTATAGTTTTAGAAATATATAGATTATATAGATTATAGTAATTAACATTTTTTTAAATAGGTATGCGGTTATAGGCAAGTTTTATTATTATCTAAACTAAAGGTATATTTTTCAATTTTCAATTTAAGATAACCGTAGTTGGCATATTCACCTACACCTTGCCTTGCAGTAACGTCAGCACTTTGTGTAAATAATAATCAATTCATTGTTATAAATATTTTTCATTAAAAAAAACCCAAACGTGGCAGGACTATGTATAAATTACGTGTGAAATCCCGACCTCGTCAACTCAATACTCTCGTTAGAAAAAAAAATCGAAATCGACTAGTTTTTTGGGCCCCAAGCTCATAAAAGCTATTTGACTTTTATCATACCATTTAACAATATTCTTTCAATACACTGTTCGACGTTTCGTAAAAATTTTATTTACCGACGTTTCGCCTTTTTTCAAATTTTTTTTTCGTCAATTTTCAACTTCCACTGACGCATATTCTCGCTTTATTGAAGTTAATTTCGTATTTCGTTGACGGAACAGTCGTTACGCCAATTTGTCGGGATAGTCGTTATCCTCCTCGCGGCTAATTGGTCTTACGATACCGAGTTCCCACATATCGTACATATATACAGGGTGGCCTGAATTTAAATATCAATACATCGCGAGCACGTATGGCGAAACGATCAAGTGGAAAAAAAACTTCTCCACAAATTTGCAAAGAAAATAAAAAGAACTCTCGCGCAGCCGTCTATTGACTCGTTCATTTTTTGAGAAAATTTCACACAATAATTGGCATTTTTCGATCGGCTTTTCCGTACATTCTTCTTTCGTACCGTATACTTGTTTATTCGTGTGCTTGTTTATAGCAGGTCAGGTCGTAGGTATTTCTCGACTTTATCGATCCCTCCTACTCCCTGACGTTTTGACATTTGAATTCCGGATATCTTTCATAGGGATGAGGTATATGCGGGGGCGTGGATATGCGTACGTAATATGACATGCTGTATAAGGAAATCCAATGGAATAACTTCTTGACTCGGATAAACTGTTGATTGAGTTCCCCCTTAATACACCCCCCTCCCCTTGCGACGATAGGATCGTCTTTGTTTTATTGGCCCACTTCACGATTAGCAGCCTCGATCCGGTAAATTAACGGGTCTTCTCACTTTAAACGCCCAAAAAGGCTATTTTCTTGATTTTTTAAATAGGTTTATATTCTAGATATTGATATCAAAGTTGTTACACTTAAAAAATACACTTTCAAAATACATTTAAAAAATAATTATTTATTCAAGTCACTATTGATAGACGAAAATGGTAGTTGAAAAAATGTCCTAAAAATTGTAAGTCTGCGCTGTTGATGAAATCTCGGAGATGGATCATATGAAACGAAAAAATCAAACGGTTTTAGAATCAGTATGTCAATAGCTACAGCGCATATCATACGATTTTTGATATATGCAAAAATAACAAAATGGTGGACATTTTTTGGAAAAAAAACGTGTTTTTTCACCGTTTTTGGAAAAAAAAAAGTAAATGTCAGAATTTGAACATATCCTTGATATGCGCTATAGCTATAGTTGTAAAGAATATGTGATAAAAATTTCATAAGGATCGGTTCAGTAGTTTCGAAGATTTGATCAACAACCCAGGTAGGAATTGACGATGAAAAAAGGGCTCGCCAAGCTCTGAAACAAGGCTCACATTTCTTAATTCAGGCTGAGCACCAGCCTGATTTCAGGCTTAGCTGAACCCCTGAATGATAACGCGGTTTCAGGCTGTTGCACACAGGCTTGACCAAAGGCTGGTAGAAAAGCCTGTACTAAGCCTGAAACGACGAAACAACAAGGTTCAAAACGAGCCTTAATGAAGCCTTCACGAGCATTTATGACCAGGCTTATCCCAAACTCTTCTCGAGGCTATATGAGGCCTGTTTTTAGTTTTCTATATTCTACATTGGGGTAAATTTAATAAATTTGTAAAGAATTCATTTTATTTATTATATATATTTATTATTCATTATATTATTTGTTATAAAATATATATAAAATATTTTAAACACAATACTTTGTTTTATTTATTGTTTATGGGACACGTAATACACAGAGTGTACGCAAACCCCAGAGAGTGAGTATATACGAAATGTGTATGTGACGAGAAAAAAACTTTTTTGTGTACCTCATAAATATCGATAAGAGAATATGTTTAAATGTTCTGAGCTGCCTCCTCCGCTTTCGTTTTTCGTGCCTTCGCACCCGACAAATTTATTGCCAATTTTTTTTTTTCATCAAAGTACAGAAAAAATATTATTAAAAATTTATTTTATTTTATCACAACCTGAAACAAGCCTGCATCCAGCCTTGATTTTTTAGCCTTAAAATTCACTGGCTGAATAAAGCTTGAAATAACCCTGAGTTTAGGCTAAGCAGTCAGTCTTGGTTCCAGGCTGCTCCAAATGATGCAATGAAACCTGGCCCCGGTCTGTCTCACTCAGGCTCGGTGAAACAAGGCTCGCACAAGTTTGTTTCCATCGTCAGCCTTTTGATCGAAAAACGTTGTTTTTCGAGCCGTCGAAATCGAGCCGTCGAAAAACGTTGTTTCGAGAAAAACGCGTTTAAAGTTTGTTTAGGTTACATAAATACATAAAAAATATTTTTAAAATATATTTCGAAAGTGTATTTATTAAGGGGCCAGTCCACTTTGGAGCCACGAAAAAACGGCCATTTTCGCGATTTTTTTTGAGGATTTTATAAAAGATATGAATATAAAAATTATTGGGCTTGAAAAAATAAGGTTTGGAAATACATTCAAAAAAATTATTAATTTTTATTCATTTTTAAGTACAAAAACTATAGTTTAACGTAACGCCTCAAAAATAGGTGTGCTAGGTAGCTCCATCACAACTCGGCAACGGCTTGTCTGAAACGAAAAAAATCAAAATCAATTAGATTCAGTATGACACTAGCTACAAAATGACCCTCGGATATAAAGTTTTATCAAAAAATAAAAAAATGGCAGATGAAAAACGAAAAAAGTAAAAAAAAACACGTTTTTTTCGCAGTTTTTCGCAAAAAAGAGTAAAAATCAACATTTTAAAACCACCGAGCGTCATCTTGTTGTGAATCATGTTTACAAATATGTGGTTCAAATTTCAAGAGAATCGGTTTATTAGTTTTAGAGATAAAATGGAGCTAGATTTTGAAAACATTGTTTCGAGAAAAACGCGTTTGAAGTTTATACTATGAAAAACTCTGACCTAAACTCAATCGGCAATTTCTGCACCGTACAGAATCCCTTCTGATTGCTCATCATCGTTGATTTCTTCAAGTCTTGCTTGCTTTCGATTTTTTGACATTTTCAAAGTGGACTGGCCTCTAAAGTGTAAAAACTTTTATATCAATATTTATAATATCAACCTATAAAAAAAATGCATGAAAATAGCCTTTTTTAGCGTCTAAAGTGAGAAGACACTTTAAAAGACTATCACGAAACCGGAAGTGGAGCGGTTTTGATTTTTTTCTTATTTTTTTTCGATTTTTTAATAAATTTGATACAAGGTCTCCCGAATGGTCTTTTCAATATTTTGCGAAGAAGCTAATTTACAGTAGGTTGGAACGTTAGCCATAATCTAATATTAAATTTGAAAGAAAAATATATATTATCGTCCAGACTATATTGAGTCTTTAAGAATTTTAAGAAGTTTCGCCACCACAGAACAGCAGAGATAAAAAAATAGGGTATTCCTTTAGATAAGTGACTTCCGAAAAATGAGTCTAACATTTTTTTTTGCTATTTTCTCATTTATTGGGTTATAGACGATGATATTCAGTGGGGGGAAACAATTGACGACACGGGTATGCACAAACTCAAAGGGGAATTTACGACTGCTGCCATTGAGGAGCGTTGAGCGTGTTGAGAAATTGTGACTAATCAATTTTATGCGGCCCATTTTGCCTCTGAAGGTTCAGCAGCAATTTCTTCCGGCATTGTGTAAGTTTCCCGATCGGTTTTGGGCACGCACTTTCTCAGATTGTGCCTACGCGTCGAACTATACCGACAGAGCAATGGGGTAAAAAGACACGGCGATTTGTGGGCTTTATGGATATGTATACATAGTCGTTACGCGGACACTCCCCCCCCCCCCTCCAGGCCGCCCCTAGGGGCGGGAAATGTCTATATGAAAAGTAAAACAAACCGATTTGTGACCTGTGGCTTCCATTACCGCCCCCGTCGTCCTAAGGGGGGAGATGCCTTTAGGCGTAGTAAAAATTGCTGATTTACATGATTTTTTTTTAAGGAAAGATTTCTTCACCATTTTTTAAATCTAGGGTACGTTTTATTACTACTTTTGGCTGTTATACATGGTATTTTTTTTTTGGATTAATCTTTAAAAGTGGCGTGACACGTAGCGTCGGCGGGATTAGCCTGAAAAAAACCAACGAAGAGTTTTCTCTCATTAACACTCATCCGCAGAATATGAACCAAGAAAAACTGAGAAATGTTGATCATCGATGAAATATGGGGTTGAAGTTTGCATCGTTAGAACGCAACGAAAATTCTGTTTTTTTTTTTTCTTCAATTTTCTATATATTTATTATTATAGATCTTTTTTTTAAATTTATATTGTAGATTGCTAAATGAATATTTTAAAAACTGGATGGAGGCCTTTCGCAGGCGAAATCTGCGAAAAGAAATCGAAGGAACTCAGAAATACTAATATTGGTTGCATTCCAACGATGCGAACTTCAACATCATGATGAAATGGTACGCTTTGAAACAAAAAAAACGAATTTTCCGAAACAAAATGGCTACATCTTGCAATTAAAAAGATTTTTTTCAATTTTTATAAACATTTAAGGCCATGTTTTAGACGATAAGATTAAAGAGATTTCTAACAAATTTCATCAGAATCGGTCGATTAGTTTTTTAGCCAAACATCACGGTAGTTTTTTAAAATGCAGTTTAGAAGCCCGTGTCATACGTCCGCCATTTTTTAAGATTAATTTAAAAAAATGCCAGGTAACAGGCAAAAGGAGTAATAAAACAAATCCCAAGTCCAAAAAAAGATGAAGAAATCTATCCTTTTAAAAAAAATCACGAACATAAAAGTTTTCCACGCCTAAAGGTATCTCCCCCCTTAGGTTTATATTATAGATATTGATATAAAAGTTGCTGCACTTAATAAATACACTTTCGAAATACATTTTTAAAAAATATATCATTTATTTAAGTCACTATACACGAAAATGGTAGTTAAAAAAATGTCCTAAAAAATGGTAGGTCTGCGCTGTTGATGAAATCTCGAAGATGGTTCATCCGAAACAAAAAAAACAAACGGTTTTAGATTCAGTATGTTAATGGCTATAGCGCATGTCATACGATTTTTGATATATGCAAAAATAACAAAATGGCGGAAATTTTTCGAAAAAATGAAAAAACGTGTTTTTCCCACCGTTTTTGGCAAAAAAAGATTGGTAAATATCAATTTAAAAAAATCCTTGATATGTGCTACAGCTATAGTTATAAAGAATATGTGGTAAAAATTTCATAAGGATCGGTTCAGTAGTTTCGAAGATTTTATCAATGATCTTGAAGTTTGCACAGTTGGAACGCAACGAAAGTTAATACTTTTTAATTTATTAAATTTCTTTATGGCCGATTTAGGCTATGAACATTATTCGAACATTTTTAGTTATTTTTATTGCAGATTTACGACCTCGAGTTGCAAAGTTTTTGAACAGTAATAAAAAAGAAGAAATGAGAAAAAAGATCGTTGCGTTCCAACGGTGCAAACTTCAACGTCATTTTTATTAACAAGCCGTCGAAAAACGTTGTTTCGAGAAAAACGCGTTTAAAGTTTGTTTGGATTACATAAATACATTAAAATTTTTTTAAAATGTATTTCGAATGTCTATTTATGAAGTGTAACAACTTTAAAATCAATATCTATAATATAAACCTATCAAAAAGAATCATGAAAATAGCTTTTTTTAGCGTCTAAAGTGAGAAGACCCCTTAAACGTCACAAGTAAAAATTATTATAAACATCGCGCTACATTTCGCTGCCTAGGGAACCGCAGTTTTATCCAGTTCATTTTTTCACCGTTTCGATCTTCCGGTTTTGTTCCTTCCGGTCTACACAGCTGTCAACTGTTGTGCTGCTTATCCGCGATTATTTCGAGTTTTGTCATTGTGAATATCTCGTTGAATGGGGCTTTATTTTCTACAGGCTGTATACGAGAGTCGACCGATGAAATTACCGAGCCATGTCGATTTCATTTTCCGTCATTACCGCTCCGTTTTTGAAAAGTCAGCGGAGCCGCGACGAACAAACGAGCGGGAAATTGCGAAACATCCCGTCGCGTTCTCCTAACTTCGTATGATGTTCTGGCTGTTCGAGCGATCCAACTTTGCGCCTTTATATCGTCATAACCACGACGAAAAAAAAAAACAACATAATCGGCCCTTCGGAAAATCGTATTTTATTTTCTACGTTCTTAAAATAGAGTCTTCGTACTTTCGGATGTCTCGTTGGTCGTTGAACGGCATCGAAAAATCTATACGACGAAAGACGTGGCGATGACCCGAATTTTTTTCTTCCCACTCGTATAACGGACGAATAGCTCGTGTGAGAGATTTTCCGTGAAAGGCGAAAACGCCCGCGCGAGCAGAAGCCGTTTACTTGATTTTTTTTGCGGTAAAAACAAACAAAAAATGAATGGCCTTATTTTTCGATTTCGTTGGCTGACTGCGTGGCTGCTCAGCTGGAAAGACTTCTGAGGCACTCTTTGCCGTATCGTTCGAACCATATAACTCGTATTATGCATAAAAGCCCTCCCACAAAAATATAGACGACAACCGTAAAAAAAGAAGAAAAAAAAACATGACTGCAAAATCGCAATTATTGCGGTGTTGCTCCGGAATAATTTTCCGAATTTTGAGAGCACACACTTTGTCCTTAAGTAAGATAGTTACGGGGTTACGTGGGTTTCGAAGCAAAAAAAGCATATTTTCTCTATTTGAACAAAAATATAATATATAAATTGTTTTATTCAAAATGGTAAGCACATCAAAGAGCAACATTTCGTCAATATTTAAAAAAAAATTCATCTATAAATTTGGGAAATTCAGCCGGTGGTACCTGGTTTCCGGAGGCCCCTAAATAAAGTGTCCTCGAGGCGGTCAGGATAAATCATGTTTGGGTTACATAAATACATGAAAAAAAAAATTTATAATGTATTTCGAAAGTGTATTTATTAAGTGTAACAACTTTTATATTAATATCTATAAAATAAACCTATAAAAAAATTCACGAAAGTAGCCTTTTTTAGCGTCTAAAGTGAGAAGACCCCTTAAATCACCGACCATATTTTGTACGAAAATTGCCAACTGTAGCTGCTAAACCTTCATTATTTTAAAAATATTGCTCAACAATAAAAACCGTGTTGTTCTTTCATGTAGCGCTCCATTTTTAATAAGCCTGAACTGTCAGCTGTCACGCTGTTTTTTTTTCTGTTGGTAACACTTTACCGAACAAATGGCGCAAAATTCAAATCTTGCGTGAATTTTGAAACACTCTTTATAAACACATAAACACAAACTCATGGAAAATACATACATACATACATACATACATACATACATACATACATACATATATATATATATATATATATATATATATATATATATATATATATATATATATATATATATATATATATAAAGATAAAGATAAAAAATAAGCTATATATATATATATATATATATATATATATATATATATAAAGATTATTTTTTATCTTTATATATAGGGTGTCCCTTTTATCTCTGCCACCCGAAATAACCCATGAGAAAATTTACAAAAGGCCCAGCACTCGGCCACTACAGTTCAAACTATACTCGACGACTGGACAACGATCATTACCAGTACTGGGCGACGGTTGGAGAAAATCCGAAATATTAATATAAGTTGGATCCGAAATATTAATATAAGTTGGATCCGAAATATTAATATAAGTTGGATCCGATAATAAGTTGGATCCGAAATGGGTCCAACAGTTGGCAAACAGCGTCAGCGTAGCGTTGGTGCTGACGCTGGACCAGCATTAGCCCAGTGTCAATTTTTTTTATTTCGCTGGAGACGCTGACGCGCAGTGAAGGTCACCTCCACTTTTTAAAATGGAATGGTACTTTTTTTTTCAACCATCTTGCGGAGCACCTCAAGCCGCATATAAAACATTAGGGGGTCAAAGTCGTTCAAAGTCATTCAAGGTCAGTATCGATGATGCAAATCTGAATATCTCAGATCACTACCAAATATTTGGTAGTGATCCGAGATATTTAGATTTGTATTTCATTTGAATAGGTGACCTTGAATGACCTTGAACGACTTTGACCCCCAAATGTTTCTTATGCGGCTTGAGGTGCTCCACAAGGTGGTTGAAAAAAATGTACCATTTCATTTTAAAAAGTGGAGGCGACCTTCACTGTGCGTCGGCGTCTCCACCGAAATAAAAAAAATTGCTCGCATTTCATGGCTCCCTTCACACTGAACAACTTTTGTCTGAAACTTTTTTTTGTGACGTCGATAATTACCGAGTTATTTCGGGTGGCAGAGATAAGAGGGACACCCTGTATATATATATATATAAATAGATGCTGTACACACCCGGAAGCCTTCACCTCGAGACACCAACTCAGGGCGCTCGATACTCATTCTCCGCTGCTCCTACCCTTCCACAAAAACATTTCTGCAAGCTCCTACCGACTGTTTCACGACCCTTACGTCCTTCTTTCCCCTCTTAATCCCTCTTTTTCTCTGCTCCCTCATCCACGTGCGTCCCAGCCATCGTGAAGGTCTCGCACAGCGCGGCGGATGAAGGGCGGCAAGGTGTCGCGGGCTGGCGCGGAGGGGGGGGGGGGGCAGTAAAGAGGAAACCGCCTCTTTTGTCCGTATGACACAGAATCAACCCCTGGAGGCGTCGGAAGAGCCAGGGAATTCAATGTCACGATAAAGAGAATGAAAGTGCAACGGGGCTTCGGTTTCTCAAGAATAAAGTAGCGGTCTCTCGCGTTGCCATTAATATATCGAGGCACTGTGAGAAATTGTATAGCCGACTGTTGGACAAGGCCATGGGATGAATAAAGACCGAGGAGGGAGTTCCGGAAGCCGCAAAAAGAGGATATCAGGTCAGCCCAGGGGGCGCTCGTGATCGATCCCTCATTTTTCTTCTGTTTGGGTTTTCCCTTGTACATGCTCTTACGGTGCCTAGGTAACTTCCGGGGATGCGCGCTGACCGCGGATGAGGGAGTTCCGAGGGTCCTGGATGTTCCCGGGGAAAAAAGCGCACAAGTCGTGAATCAACGTGCAGTTGATTTTCCGCAATGGTTAACGGGGGAGATACCTTTAGGCGAGGAAATAATTGCTGATTTTCAGGTTTTTTTTTTAAAGGAAAGATGTCTTCACCATTTTTGCGACTTTGAGTATGTTTTATTACTAGTTACATGGTTATTTTTATTCATTCATCTTTAAAAATGTCAGACCGCGTGACACGTAGCGTCGGCGAGATTATTCTGAAAAAAAAACCAACGACTCATTATCGTTCATTAACACTCATACGCAGAATATGAACCACGAAAAAATGAGAAATGTTGAAAATTGATGAAACAGTAGGGTGAAAGTGGGAACAGTGGCAACAGTGGGTACACTGAACCTTTTCCGTTTCTCAGAAGTGGACACGTCTATATTTGCGTCTTTTTCACATTAGAACCGCTTCGGATACCAAAAGCTTTGAACATGTCTGAGAGTCGCTCTCGCGCAATTCGGTTGTGAGAGGTGATTTTATATTATTTTTTGTGTCAAAAGTTGAAAAATCAGCTGAGTTTGTATGTTTTTTGCTTCTTTACCTATCGCTGTTATGTTCGAAGTCTTCTCCCGCAATATACAGCTATAGTGCGGCATTTGAGCATTGTGTTTGTTAAGGGGTGAGATGCAGTCAGAGGCGCGAAAAAACGAGAATTTTCAATAATTTCTTTTTATCGTAATTAAGTTTGTTTTACAAAAGAGGTTACGCAGACTTTGATTGTTATATTTCAACTTGACTTTTACAAATTTTGAAAGAAAAATATTGATTATTTATAAAAATATCGCCATCTTTGTCGGATCCCCTTCGGCATGTAGTGCTTTGCGGTGACCATAATAAAATTTTACTTGATCATCTGAAATCAAAAAACCAAAAAAAAATCATTAGTTTAATAATAAATCTAGTCCTTAATCGAAGCTTTTTTTTAATTAACAAAATGGCGGCTTCCGACAGATAATTTTCGATTTTCGACCAAAAAATCGGTCGTTTATTGTTAAAAAAAATAGACATTTTCAACAAAAATGAATATCCTTCGATTAAGGACTAGTTTTTAATGCTATCAATAAGCACACCAAATTTCATCAAAATCCATCGAGTGGTTTTTGAATTATAGTGGTCATCGACTTGAAAAACAAAGTTTCGAGAAAAACGCGTTTAAAGTTTTTCGATGTGGATACGGTATTATATGTTCGTAAAAAGTTGAGCTCGATGGATAAAGGTAAACTTTTTTTTATGTATTTTGATCCGCTGAATCCGAATATGACAATTTTTTTGCCGAAAAGTCGAGCATTCAATTGTTTATAGCCAATTGTTAAAACAATTTTTCAAAAAATTTAAGTTTTTCGGGATGAATTATTTTTTAAACATATTTTGGGCAATTTCAAAACGAAAGTATTCTTCATAAAATTTTGCTAAAATTCATAGTTTTTGAGGAATAAATATTTGAAAATTTCTGAAAGGGTTTTCTAATTTTACACTTGATTTATGTATAGAAATACTATTTAAAAAATTACTTACATCGAGTCATCAGTTCCTGGCCCAATCAATAGGGCTTCTGCCGATGTGGAAGGTTCCAAAATATGAATTTGTTGTTGTCTTCGAAGCATTCTGCCTTCCCGGGTATTATCGTTTACGCGTTTGTCAGCCGCTACCTGCCATGGGGACCCGACGCCCCATCACTAATTGTGGGATATCCCGGAAACTATTCATCGGATTGACTTGAAATTTTCAGGGAATATTTTCGAAACATCATACTTCAAGAAAATGTAAAAAAATCGATTTTTCGAAAATTCTAACTGCATGTCACCCCTTAACCTAACAAAAATAGAAACTTGTTAGTACCCGCTTTAGAAGAAACGAGCGGGTCGGTACACAGTGGCTCAATTTTTCGAGGTACACAGAGGTTAGTCATAAAATGAATATTTTCGCGTTGTGATTTAGATAGGTACTGGTACTACCTCATTAGGTAGTTACTCATTGTTGATTATTATTCGATAAATGATTGTGATTGATCTCATAATATGCCGTCTTTTTTTAAATTAATTTTTCAATAGTTTACTGTACAATACTCCCCATTGTATAGAGAAAGCACTCCATTACCTACAAGTGTACACTGGATCAGCGTAATTTTCTTCAAATTTCGCTTGGTTTTGAAATTTTGTTTGACTGCGAAATTAGGCATGTTTCACTGTGTACACCCCCAAGTACACAGTGGATCGAATCCCATTTTAAAAAAATGCTTATTATCTCAATATCTATTGGGTTAGGCCGTTCAGTGTCTTTTAACAAAATGAAGGCATTGAACACACCTCACGTTTAATCAAGGTTTCATTGAAATTGTGTGAACGGTTAGGCAGCTATAGATCTCTGAAAAAAATGAGCCACTGATCCCACTCTGACCCTACGTCATGCCACTTTTGAAAATGCAGTTTAGAAGACCGTGCCATACCTCCGCCATTTTTAAAGATTAATAAAACAAAACACCATGTAGGCGCCGAAAGTAGTAATAAAACGTACTTTTATTACCACCAGTCTCAAGAATGGTGAAAAAAATTTTCCTTTTGAAAGAAAATCATGAACATTGGCAAACTTTTTCGTCGCCTGAAGGTATCTACCCCCTTAACGTGGAACAAAATACTGCTTGGATGCTATCGCGAGATAGGTTTACAGTTGGTTAGACATGGGTGAGGAAAGACACGAGAATGGGAAAACGAAGAAGACTGCACTCGTGCACATTTGTCTGGAAAACTGTGTGTTCTTTCAATGCGCGCATGGCTATTCCAATCAGCTGAGTGCACGCTTTTTTTTCATTTGCCTCCATTCGAGACACGTGCTTTTTTGTCTGCACTTGTGTATTGGTGTCACGCATACATACACACACGTGTGCTTGTGTGCGTGACACGGAGGACCGGAACAATTGCAACCCCACACAATTGTTCGCAGGCCTAAGGTTGATGCGTAGGCACAATAATGCATTGCACACGTCCACACTATCCAGACCAACCGGTGCTGCTATGGAAATGTAATCCCACAGGCGGGACGATCTTGCGATCGTGAACATTTTATTCTGTCTGCTCGAGCACGACACTCCGGAAGTATTGGGTCTACGCACAATTCCGTAGGGAAAATCGAGTAAATTTCAAACGCGAAATATTTATCAAAACAAGCGATTTCAATCAACTAAATATGTTCTATCCTGTGCAATGACTTTCTGCCATCTCTCCAAGAGCTGCATTGTCCCCCTTTCATAGAAATCGTGAGATCTTTGGCCAAAGAAGTCATTGAAGGGTTTTTAAGGACGTCCAAGGAACTGAAGGTTTTATTATTCAAATTGTTCTGTGTCGCCCGGAACAAGTGATAGTCTGAAGGTGCAAGGTCCGGACTATACAGTGGATGCACCAAAACATTCCCCCCAGGCTGCAATAACTTTTTCCGGGTCGCCAGAGAAACGTGTGGTCTAGCGATGCACTGGTGGAACACAACGCTTTACTATTCGTCGATACGGGCCGCTTTTGAACGATTGCTCGCTTTAAGGGGTTAGGCCACTCTAGAGGCCGAAAAAATAGGCTTTTTTCACTTTCCAAAAATTTGCCTAAAAAATCGTCAGATAATTGTTACTAACAAATGAACTATGCAATATAAAAAAATATCCTACGTACTTCCATAGACAATGTATTTTTCTAGATATATTCAACATTTCAAGCGAATCGGCTGATAATTGCCTGAGTTATGTTTCCGACCATCTTAAAAAATGCAGTTTTGAGACAAACGCTGCACAGTCGCCATTTTGAAATTAATCGCTTCGTAAAAATTATTGTACACAGTCACTGATGTGTATGATAAACACCCTTTTTTGTAATCTCGAGTTATTTTGTAGTTTTTCTGAAAAAAAAATTCCCAAAAAGCCTATTTTTTCGGCCTCTAGAGCGGCCCAAGGCCTCATGCCCCATGTAGGTTTCGCCAATCGAACCGTAACGGCCAATACTTGGACCAATGTTGGCGGGGCCATGATCGATTACCCAATTGTACGCCAATGCTCGGCTGAGTATTGACTAGCCAACATTGGTTTGCCAATACGAGGCCAATGTTCGGCCAAATATAGACTCGCTAATCATTGGCTTGTCGATACGAGGCCGATGTTTGGCGAAGTATAGACTCGCCAATCATTGGGTTGCCGATACGCGGCCAATGTTCGGCCATACATAGACTTGCCAATCATTGGCTTGTCGATACGAGGCCGATGTTTGACGAAGTATAGGCTGGCCAATCATTGGTTTGCCAATACGTGGCCAATGTTCGGCCAAGTATAGACTCGTTCATTATTGGGTAATCGATATGAGGCCGATGTTTGACGAAGTATAGACTCGCCAATCATGTTTTTGCCGATACGAGGCCAATGTTCGGCCGAGTAACGCATGATCAAACCGCAATTCGTATATTGACGATTCATTGTTTCGCGTCGAAGTCATTGAGAGACGAGATGAATACTTTTTACGAGTCCATTGGACATTAGTCTTAACAACCATACTACCAAATCAATGCACTCAATGTTGGCTGATTCTCGAACGAGCTCATACGCGATACTCTGCCCATTCTTATGAACCATCCTACACTGACAGAAAAATTCTATTAATATTAACTAACCGCGTCTATTTATTTATTCTTTATTTGAATTAACTAGATTTTTTGTGAAATCAAATTTTTCCTATTGCATTCCATTATTGGAATTGTTCATTTTAAATATGTTTATTTATTCAAATTAAACTCGAACTAATGAACAAATGGTCTGTCTTTATTGGAACACACATATTAAAGGGTTGTGGGGGTAGAGAGGGTGGAGCGAGAGAAATTATATATATATATAGGTTAGATTTGGAAATTCTCCAACATGTCAGTCGATAACACTCTCTAATTATCACGATGATATTAACTAATTGATATAGTTTATGCGATACTAATAATGATGAGAATCCATTTGGTCTCTTATGGCATATCTGCGATTCAAATGTTACGAGCACTCGGTAGCATAGGGGCAGCGTGCTTGGCTATGAGTAGGTAGGTTCAAGGTTCGAGTCCCATATAGGTGAAATATTTTCTTCGAACTAATCGTTTCGAAAGACCCGGTAATGACGAATTACAATACAAAAAGAATCAATTTTTTTTTTTGGCAGTGCAGGACCAATTTTGGTGATCTATATCGGGTCACAATTATCCGCCAAGACTCGGTCGATAATCGGGCCAAGCTCGAGTGCCAATGATGGCAATCTTGACGGGGACTGATTGTTGGCCGATTCTCGAATGAACTCCTACGCGATGCTCGGCCGATTCTCATAAGCCATTCTAGGGCCAATATTGATTGCGAATATCGGGCCGCTCTTATCATCCGAGGCTCGGTCGATGATCGGGCCAAGCTCGAGTGCCAATGTTGGCAGGCTCGGCGTCGCGCATCGGCCAATCGTTGGCCACTACCGATCACCCTACATGGGTGGGGTCTTCTCACTAAAAAGACCATTTTTAGTGAGAAGACGCTAAAAAGGCCATTTTTATGATTTTTTTCATAGGTTTATATTATAGATATTGATATAACAGTTGTTACACTTAATAAACGCACTTTCGAAATACATTTAAACATTTTTTTAATTAATTTAAGTCATTATTTATAAACGAAAATGGTAGTTAAAAAAATGTCCTAAAAAAGTTGTAGATCTGCGCTGTTGATGAAATCTCGTAGACGGATCATCCGAAACAAAAAATCAAACGGTTTTAGATTCAGTATGTTAATGGCTATAGCGCATATCATACGATTTTCTATGCATGCAAAAATAACAAGATGGCGGACATTTTCCGAAAAACAATAAAATCGTTTTTTTTTCACCGTTTTTGGCAATAGTAAATATGAGAATTTGAAAAAACATCCTTAATATGCGCTAAAGCTCTAGTTGTTAATAATATGTGGTTAAAATTTCATAAGGATCGGTTCAGTAGTTTCGAAGATTTTATCAACAAACCGTCGAAAAACGCTATTTCGAGAAAAACGCGTTTAAAGTGTGTTTGGGTTACATAAAAACATTTGAATATTTTTTAAATTTATTTCGAAAGTGTATTTATTAAGTGTGACAACTTTTATATCAATCTCTATAATATAAACCTATCAAAACATTCATGAAAATAACTTTTTTAGCGTCTAAAGTGAAAAGACCCCTTAATTTGGCCAGTTGTGAGGTTGAATCAATCGTTTTGTTAGGTGACAGCACCCGTGCGGAAAACTGATAGGGCATCTCTAATAAAAATAAGGGCCTTTCAGGGCTTTCCTAGTGCTTTCCCTAGTAGGGATTTCCACAATGGGCCCCGACTTGGCCATTATGGGGATAAACCTGTAGGGATTTCCACAATAGGCCCAGACTTGGCCAGTATAGGGATAAACAAGTAGGGATCTCCACAATAGGCCCAGATCTGACTATTATAGCGATAAACCAGTATAAATAGCTTAGGCTACATGGTTGATGGTATTTCCATTATTCAAATCGATTATATACATCGATCGAATAATATTATCGAACGCAAATGGGGAAAAAGCGTAAGGGCATGAGCAAATAAAAAATCAACGATGAACACAAATATGCAGACAAACATCAGACAGTATTTATTTATCAAATTGAAGAAACCTTTTACATAGATACAATTACTCAGGGTTTCACTCATACATGGAGTAATGTTAGCGCATAAGTGTGAACAGTCCCAACCGATTTTCTCGACATTTTTATAGCAACCAATTTCCGCTCAATACTCATCACAGGGAAAATTATTTCTTCTGAAGACTTCGCTGATATTTCCCCTTCATAAACTTTATCTGACTGTGTAGGATAAGTAAATAAATTGGTCTTTGTTTTCCAGATCTTTCCCTCAATGGAAATAGATTCTAGTGATTCAGTAGACCCATATATTTTTTTTATTTCCACTACACATCCATTCCTTAGAATGGATTATTTTTTGTATTAATTTTGTCATGGCAGTTTGTCATAAAGGCTCACATGCAAATACGCAATCACATTTCTACGCGCGCACACATACATACACATGTACTCACGGCCACACCTATGCACATGAACAATTACATCAAAACAAATACAGATATACCCTGACGCATTTAACATACACGTATATCCACTGATAAGGATATTTTATGGCGCTGAAATGGTTATGATGAGGCGCCGTTGAGGCATTTTCAGGGCGCTAAAATGGTTTTGATGAGGCGCCGTTGAGGCAACTTATAAGGCCCCGGTCGTTGCGCCTTTAATGGCCCTTGTTGACAAAGTGTGACCGGCCGCTAACGGCCCTCATGTGGCTTCCAGATTAGGGCCCGAATAAAGTTAGGGGAATATTATCGGGGCCAGATCACAGCCCCAACTCAATTTCCGCACGGGATTTTCATGTTTTTTTCTTGAGCTTCACTAAATACATTAATGATCGTCTCTGTAAAATTTCAGGGTCGGTTATCGACCTCATTACAAAGAAAAAGAATATGAAAATTGCGTATTTTCGTGAAGAAATTCCGAGACGACATACAAAAACCCAATTTCCAGTCGCTACAAAAGTGTATATAATAGTGGGAATCCGTCAGATTCTTAAAAATAATCAGATTTACATACTTAACACTTGTAGTAAACCAATGCTCTCAGAAAAATTGGATTGGACTACATGTGGCAAATTGGCGGGCAAAAGGTGGAAAAGAATTACGTTTTTTTAAACACCCTGATAAACATGTAGGAAAAAGTGCACCGAGCAGCGCTTACATCCTGTACGGAGTAGCACACTTATCAGACCATAACTTTGTCCCTCTATGATCTAAGTACCTACATACGAATGGATAATTACAGTAATCGTGAGTGACCCAGGCACTTGGAGTGCCTCTTAACGAGACAGGAGTGAAATTATTCATCAAAATCATTTTTAAAGTATTCTTCAGTTCAAATCTAGCCTTGAAAAGATATGGAAGGAATAATCAAACATAATATATTGAAGTAATTAAAAATAGCGATCGCGGGTTTGTTATAAAAATAAAGTAAAAAAGAATTAACAAATAGAATAAAAAAGAAATCTCTTTAATAAAAAAAGAAGTCTTTTTTATTCTTGATAAGAAATGAACACAATTTTCGGAAAAGATCTCGTTCTTACAACTAGTCTCCAAGGAATCATAGGTATTTGGAAAATGGAGACACTTGATTTTGAGAGTAACAATTGAACTGATAAAGTTGTTGCACAAGAGAAATTTTATTCCGTGAACATTCCATCACAAATGTAACTAAAGTGGAATTAAGGAAATTGGAGCGGACAAGCTGAATCAAATGACGGTTTATGAGCAGACGTAGTATAGATTTATTCTGTAAATGCTAATTGTTCATAAAATATGTAACTAAAGGACAAAATTATGCATTTTTATATTTTTATTACGTAAACAAAAACTTTTGTGTTACTATCACCTTGGAAAAGTTGGTAGTATAGCATTGGTTGTATAGGTTGCATAACATAATCGATGATTATTAAAAAAAAACGGCGTCAGCAAATGTTTTATACAACTCAGAATGAAATTTTGAGTCATTTATAATTATGCCTATTTACATTAATGTCACGAGGTTATTGATTATTACCATTGATTAATATTAAGCATTACCGAAATATGGCAACTTGGCGGACAATGAAGTAGGCAGCAATGAATAACAAATGAACGGGCCTCTTCATTCGCCAGCCAAGATTCGTAATCTTTCATCAAACCTTGATGGTTTAATATTGAACATATATGATTTACGATAGTCGAGATGGATTTTTTTTTCTAAATGTTTATTTTAATTATGTTTGCGTTAATCCGTTGTTAGAAATGGTTTATCTTGGTGCTGAATAGCAAAAAAATTACGTCATCCGTAATCACCGCGTAATAGTGATAGCGTGAACGAGAAATTTCATACATTGAACAATTTTTTTTATCACCGGTGTTTTGTGATGAAAAAAAATGTCAACAAAATCGTAAAAACTCAGTATAGTCAGGACAATAAGATATATTTGAAAAAAAAAATTTTCTTGGATTGTGGCAAACGCTCCAATCTCCATAAAGCTCCCGAGATTACTAAAAAAGTATTATTAAGCGTTCTAAATCCAAAAACTGAGCATGAAGTTCGTGAAGTGAGGCTGTAAAAACGTTGGTTACACTTCGTTCATCATGTCTGGATACCAATCGACATACATATGAATTTCAAACCTCATCCGATTCAACTCCCAACAATTCGAGGTCCCACAATAATGTGCCAAATTCCTTTGCCATTGGATTTCCCGCTATTAGGTGCTAGATATAATTCCAGTTGCGATCAGTGCTCTCCGCCATTGCTCTTTCGCCGGGAAACGAGATCATCGCGCCGACTTCGCGAATTATTCTCACCTACATATTCCAATTTCCCATGAGAGTTCGATTTCTCATGTGTCGTTTTCCTCTCGTTTACTCAACGAATCCTCGACATGGACGACACGCAGAAGAGAAAGTCACAACAGCGCGCGGTGGGATATTGCCGGTCCCCGGGAGCACCGGATAGACTCAAGGAAGATGGAAGAAAAAAGACGAGAAAAAGACGAGAGGCCGCGAAGAGCACGAACGCAGCGTATAATGGAGAATTCCTTGATGAATCGGTATAGCCATGTAATAGCGAGTTGCTTACAACGATCGGGTGAATGGATGAATGAACACGCCATCTATAGAGGCACGTAAGAATGTCGTCTCGAAGCCGTGTACCTACAGGGTGGCTTGTATCTCGCGTCTGCACCGTTCACATATTGTGCTTATGTTAGGGCAAGTACCGTAAAACGGGGCTACTTTGAACAGGTTTTGGAAGTTTTTTGTAGGTAACGTTTTTATAACATCCTAGATACCAACTTGTTTTGCTCCGATAGAACAGCGGGTCATTTGGCTATCAAATGTATAAGAAAGTCAAGCTCCACCACCGCCTTACAATTTGATATATACATTTTTCAAAGTTCCAAAGTAGCCCCGAGTGTGGGGCTTCTTTGACAGGGCATTGAAATGCAACTTATGTCACAGATTAAGTGTTACTTTGGAGTCATTTTGATAAAAATGTAATATTTTATGCATTATACATGGAATTAATGAAAAACAACGATTTTTTATAACCATATTGTCATCGTTATTAAGGCAGCAGTTCGTCCAATCGACTTGAAATTTACACTGTATTTACATTGTTACAGTGTACACTGAGAAAAAAAAATCATTGATCCAATATCATTGGTGTTATTGAATTAAATTTCGTTGATTCAGTTGTTAAATTGTTGCTGTAAATAATCAGATTTACTAGTCCAAACAAAACGCTATTATCTTTAATAACATGATGAAATTTAAAGTTTTTTTTTTTCATTAAAAATATAATAATTTATATAGTTTTAATGCATTTTCTGCAACGAACAAAAAAAGCATGTTAATTCATAACATTAATATTGTTGATTCGAGTACACAGAAAAATTGAATTTTGCTCGTTTGATCCAGATAAAATTTCTATTGAGTAAATATGTTATTTTGTTTTTTTCACCATATCCGATATTTATTTCCAAGTACATTATTCGTCAAAATATTAATATTTTATTTTTATTGAAAAATATTAAGCAAATGTCTGAATTGGTTAAAAAATTATGCGAAAATAAAATTTGTTTCTTGCGCATTTGGTTGAAAAAATTCAACCAAATCATGGCCGAGCGCCACCGAAATAATAGGCGTGAGGAAACTCGTAGTTCTCGGAGTAACCGCTAAAAGCCGCAAGCGCAAGTTTCTCGTAAGCGTAGAGCGAACCGAAAATCTACCTAACCGCCGGAGAAACTCTAAAGAGTATCGCTTCTTGGCCTGTGGCTAAGATCAAAGTGTAGTATCTGTTCTTATCAGTTGAATATCTGATATTCTCTCCACTATTATCGTGGATGATCATTCTAATGCTCGCTTTTTATGTTATATTTAAAACAAATTGAAAAACTTACGTCCCATGGCATTTTCGTTTCGATGTAGTAACGAAATAATTAATTCTATTGATTATATTTTTGTTCGAAATAAAAATTGTTGTAGCAACCGCTTAATTATTTCATCCAATACATCTACGGATTGTATATAGAATGATTTCAATAGAATATAATTTTATTTGAAGGATAATGTAGATATTCGGAGAAGAGCTTTTTCAAATAAAATAATATGTTATTAAAATCAATCACATTTTTCAATATTTTATAGTATTGTAAAAATCTCATATATCGGTGGCACTCCGCAGCACCACATTTATTTGGATCAACCAATATATTTTTTTTATTCAATTGGTTTCTTTCTCAGTGTAGATTGCTTTTTTCGATGAATCGAAAATTGTAACAAATATATCACTTTTAAGATGAAAATAATGGTCGAAAAAACGACATTTTTTTCAAACTTCTATCTATTTGCCTTGTAATTATTTTTTAATTCCCCCCGTACTTTATTGCTAAAAATAATATAATTAACGAAAAGATTTCACTCTTAGTTCCGGAACCAAATTTACGACAGTTGTACTGTCTGCTGCGGAGAGGGTTGGCTAAAAAACAATAGTGCTATAGTGACTCGTGCGCCGCCATTTTGTGTACTTTTGACAAATAATTTTTTTTTAAATACTTCAATACATATCTTATAAAACGTAAAACCTCTTTTGACCATGTATTTTATTCCTTTCTTAAAACAAAACCCAAAGAAAAGAGTCGAAAATGGGCAGGGAGGGCACCACTGTCTCCCTTAAGAAAATAATTTACATAAAAAAATCAAGTACCTGGGGTGCTATTATAGGCACCTAATGAGTCTTATAATTGTCATTGAGATCGAAATCAACTTGAGCAACATTACAATCAACTTTAGCAACGTTATAATAAACTTGAACAATAAATTGTTGTTCAAGTTTATTCCGGCACTCGCCGCCCGCCACAGAAGGTCAAGCGGGCTCGCTGCGCACACATTTATAACGTATTTTGCCGCTCTGTCAAAGTAGCCCCAAAAACTGTCGAAGTTACTCTGAATGTCGAAGTAACCCCGTTTTACGGTACCGTCCTGGTCCAAAATCGCATTTTCAACAACTTCTCGAAGCTTTGTGATGAAATGTCGACGATGTTGAACGTCGGAACTTGAGCCGAATTTTGAATTGGATGAGTGTCGCCAAACCCAAAACTCTGTTGATGTCGTGTATTCTGGTGCAACAATTTCTGCCCGGATTCGATGCATCATGGGACAATCATTGATCGCACCGGAGAACTAAGAGGGTCAGAAGGGAACGATGCTGATGTTTGCATCGTTGGACTGCAACGAATTTAATTTATTCTGACAGATTTTACCTACAAAGTTCTTCAATTATTTTTAAAGATATTTATTAAGCTATCTACATGATAAATCTATTAAAAAAATTGCCTGTAATAATTTAAAAAAAGAAAAATGAAATGTAAACCACAATTTCCGTTGCGTTCCAACGATGCAAATTTTAAGACTATGCGGAGGGAATGTATCGGTAGTGGGTGCTAGGAAAACCCTTGACGTAAGTGCGTCATGCCAGCCATTTTGAGGCGGCACTTTTTTATTATTGGACTTCCCTCTGATTCACTATATGCTCCCTCGTGTTTCTCTAAGCTCTTTGGATCGCACCTCCATCCGCCCTCACAAAATATACCGCTCCATAATGCGCGAAACTATCACAAACATGGCAGTCTTCCCTCCCACATTTGACATCCCAATATCGACATGTGGAACTCATTGATACGGTCACCAGGCAGAATCTTGCACCTCGATATTCTGGTGGTGGACTGCTCCACATCTGGGTTGGAATCAGCCTGCAAGCGCATGAATTGGCATTTGTCTGTAGGCTTGCACAGGAAAGCGATTCGACAGCAAATCGATGAATCGAAAGTCTCCAGCTATCGTTCGCGAAGTTGGGCTCCGCAGGCTCGACCGCTGCTCGGTCGCTTCTGGTGCAAGGTCACACGTCATCAATATTCTATTTTGCATATACGCACAGACATCGCACATGGACTGCACCAATGGCAAGCTTGCAATTTCACTGCAATAAAGTGTGATACTGGCAGCTAACTTCTGATGTGAAATATACCTATGCAGATGTGTTTATGACTTGTGTATCGAGTGCATCGAGCAAGTTTCTGTACTCGGAAGTTTCACAGACTTTCCTGTTCGCCTTTCGAGCTCACGTTTCCCCCCGAGCATTGCTAACTATAATTTTGTAACTGTGGGTCGTGGAAAGCGTGCGAGGTTGAACAAAACGCCGGAATGATCGTTAGAATCGGTCATCAAGGGGTCTAGGGAGGTTTGAAATTTCGAAAATTGGCTGGCGTCGGTTTGTCAAAAGACCGAGGATGAATGTAAAACTTTTTTCTTTTTGGGGATATTCATCGTAACGCTTTAGAATAAGACCATTTCTTGAGACTTATTCCCAGGTGAATGAGGTAAACTATGCCAAATAGGGTTTTACCAGCACTCCAGTCAAACGGATGAAGATTTTCTATCCCTTGGGCTTGCCTCTATCGATTGCACCCAAAAAACTGAAATTGAAAACAGAATTAACAATAACGGCATCCAGATGAAGAACAATTTGGAAGACATCCAGTTAGTTGTGATTATAAACTTGGGAAAACCTTTTTTCTATTCAGATGCCAAATGTAACTAACGCTTCACTGCGATTTACGACTCCCCCAAGAATTTGGAGTTGATATCCCCAACAGATTTCCAGATGTGGTAAAATATGATATTGAAGTTTGCATCGTTGAATTGCAACGCAATTTTTTGGTTCTTCCAATTCCGAATATGTTTTTTGGCAGATCAAAGCGACGATAAACTTTTTTGAAGACCTTCATTAGAGACAACCTAACTCTATCGAAAAATAATTTGGATAATAATAAAAATGGACAAAGAGGTAATAAAAAAGAATTTCCATTGCATTCCAATGATCCAAACTTCAACAACATGGCAAAAACGAACCCGACATAGTTTTCCTCATAGCATTGGCCAATTTCGCGTAATCCAATTTCTGAAATTTCATACTTTCCTAGTTTCAATTGAGCTCCGTGAAAAATGTTTATCGGAAATGACGAAGCTCAATTGCAAGATTTGACGGCGTTGTTGAAATCGTTAGGATTCGCCTGTTCTTGACCGAGATGGAAGCCCGTAAGTCCGTAGTGCAACACTTTGTACGGATGTCTGGAGATGCCTTGGGGCAATGCAAGCACATACGGAGCAGTAACGATCGCGGTGTTCAAGAACGGGCGCGTCGATTGCGCTACTCTGAAGGGTTTACCTAGAAGGATCTCGGATGGTTATCGTGCCCTTACCTACCATACACTTAGTACATAGGTCACGCGAAAGAAATGAAAGAGTGAGCCCCTCGTATAGAAATGGAAGGGCGAGCTCTTCGTCCAGAAATGGAAGGGCGAGCCCTTCTTCCAGAAAAACAAGGGCGAGCCCTTCGTCCACAAATGGAAGTCCAGAATCGTGCCCTTACCTACCGTACACTAAGTACGTGAGTCACGCGAAAGAAATGAAATGGCGAGCCCCTCGTATAGAAATGGAAGAGCGATACCTTCTTCTAGAAAAGGAAGGACGAGCCCTTCTTCCAGAAAAGGAAGGGCAAGCCCTTCGTCCAGAAATGGAAGGACGAGCCCTTCTTCCAGAAAAGGAAGGGCGAGGCCTTCTTCCAGAATCAGAAGAGCGAGCCCTTCTTCCAGAAAAGGAAGGGCGAGCCCTTCTTCCAGAAATGGAAGAACGAGCCCTTCTTCCACAAATAGAAGAGCGAGCCCTTCTTCCAGACATGGAAGGACGAGCCCTTCTTCCAGAAAAGGAAGGGCGAGCCCTTTTTTCCAGAAATGGAAGAGCGAGCCCTTCTTCCAGACATGGAAGAGTGAGCCCTTCGTCAAGGAATGGAAGGGCGAGCCCTTCTTCTAAAATTGTAAAGGCACTAAAATCTCCGTTTGCCTCGTCCTTGATCCGCCCTTTTCTCATTTGACTGTCGAAACTCCTGTTCCATGCATACCCGGACACCTTAGACTCGTGTAAGATTATCCGGGATCGTTGTGTGGCTCGAAACTCGTGCCAAAGGGCTGTGCACACTTTAGGTCTCGGTACCGATGAGGGCGACGAGCGCCGCTGAGCTCCAACCTCTGACGGTGCGCACGTGCGTGCATACGGCGATGTCAGACCGTTGCACGAATGCAGTGGCGCCTCATGACCTGCCACTACACCCTTCCCCCTCGTGGCCCTTGACTGCACTTTGGTTTATGGGCGTTGCGACCCTTTCTTCGCACGCTACGACCGCGAGTAATCGTGTCGTCATTTCGAACGGGACACCTTGATCGTGGTCTGGTTTTGTAGAGGGATGTTCCGTTATAGTCTTATTCGCAGTTACGTTGTTGTAGAAATGTTGATAGCAATGACGTCCAATTTGGCTGAGAACCATTTTTTCCATTATTTCCGTTGCTTCATTTTTATTATCATCCAAAAGGTTTCTGCTGATTAACAATAATTGCTAATGTGGATACGTCCAAATATTTTATAGCATTTCGTACCTTAAGTGAGCTATGCAAATTGGAACACTCGAAAGAAATTTGTTTGTTCTCAAAACTATACCTCGAAACAAAATCTACTCTTTCAATTCACTTTAAGGGGTTATATACAGTCAGGAGGCCCAAAAAGATCGATTTTTCAAAAAAAATCCTGAGAAGACCTTTGATTCTATTAACGTAAAAATTTGTACACATATTATGGTAACTTTTAACTGTATTTTAACATTTTTTATTTGTAACAATAATTATTTTGCAAGCTGCCATAGCTGATCTCCGGGAGCACCTCTAAAAAAATGCGTCTTGCGGTGAGCACGATATCTCTGGGCTGGATCATCTAACATGAAAAAACCAAAAATATTTCGTTAATATAATGGATTATCTTGTAATTGATCGAAGGAATAAGCAAAATAATAATTTTCGACAAAATGGCGGCTTTAAAAAAAAAGTCGAATTTTGACAAAAATTTGGGCCTTAAATTGTTTATAAAATGGAAAATATTTATCGGTTAGAAAAAACCTTTGATTAATTACTAAAAAGTATACTTGAAAAGATTGTGTTAAAATTTGAGACAAATCAGTTCAGCCGTTTCCGAGCAATCTTGCTCACCGACTTTAAAAACACGTTTAAAGTTTGCAAAGCACTTTCGAACGCTCTGACACGTCATTACAAATGTGCGTGTAACTTCGAGAATATTCGCCGGATTGACAAAAAAAATTTCTGTGTGTGTATTTAAATATATATACATTACGATTTTTAATCGATTTTTCGAAAATTTAACTGTATATAACCCCTTAAATTCGATCTGAGCAAAGTTCCTAACATATTCTATCGTATGACCGGATGATTTTTTGATGAGTTTATTCTTTTGTTGATAACGAATGATTGAAGTTGTTTGTTTGATGGAAAATCCAACTCTTTTTCTACAGCTGGTCATTTTCCTCATTTGAAATGTTTTGAAAGATTGTCCGTTCATACGAAACTTTCATTGTTATACTTAAAGTCCTTTTTTTTTTGCATTCCGGTTTACCCTAGTTGTCAGAACCACCTACCCCGATTAGACATGCACCAACGGCGGCACTTTCTTAACGGGTTATGGCCTAGTTGTAACATTCGAAAACAGCGCATTTTTGGGAGTTTTTTAATAGAAAATTGTGATTTAAATTTCTACAAAAGTGAGGTATTTGAAAAAGTAACATTTAAAGAACACTCTTCAATTTTTTTTGTATAAAAATGTTTAATTTTAATCGATTCATGTTATCTAATATAAAAAAATGAAACATATTTCGTTAATATATTAGTATATCCTACGGTTAATCGACGGAATTTCTGAAATATCAAATTTAGAACACATAGCGCGTTTTCAAAGTGGACACCGGAAAAAAAAATCCTACGATCAAATACTATATTTTCACAACTAGAAAAATCCTTTAAAATGTCAGACTCATCGATGCTGTAGTTTTTGAGATATTTCGCTTACCGACTTTGAAAACGTACTTTCGAGAAAAAAGCGTTTAAAGTTTCAAGGGACGCTCCGAGCGTTCCAAGCATCAACATAACAGCCTATGAATTTGGCAATTTTGATCCGATCACCTTGAAATTTTCAGGGAACATTTATAAGATGATACACTGTCAAAAATATATTAGTTTTGAAAAAAGTGATTTTTCGACTTTTACAAAGAGGCACAACCCCTTAAGGGGTTATACCAGTGTGAACGCCGAAAATTTAGGTCATTTTCGGGAATTTTTTGGAAGAAAAGTACTGAATTAAATGTTTCGGAACATTAAGAATATATTTGGCTATATTTGACCTATATTACATTACTTTTTTATAGAAAAATATTGAGATCCAAGCGACTTATGCGCTGCCTTCGGAGGCGCAAAAAAAAGTTCCTCCACTGCTGACATGATTCCGGCCGATTTAGTAGCTGAAACCGAAAAAGGAAAATATGTCGTTAAACTGGAAGGTATTTCCTGTACAATGACGTAGGATTTTCGAAAAATATCAAATTCTAACAAAATGTCGTAGTTATGAAAAATGTCTGTTTCCTTGCCTATAAAATGGTCGTTTATTTCAATGCCAAATCGTCACTTTTCATCCAATCAAAAATATCCTACGTCATTATAGAGTAAATATATTCAAGAGTACTCAGTTCAAATTTCAAGTCAATCGGATAATTGCTCTTTGAGTTAGAATGTCAGCAAATTTGAAAAATCTCATTTCGAGAAAAACGGGTTTAAAGATTTAACTATCGATTTTTGCAAGATAACATAATATTGATATAAATGATGTAAATGATAATGATATTCTTGAAAGTATAAAATGTCGAAAAAGGCAACAAAAAATCGATTTTTTGAAAGTGTCACACTGGTATAGCGCCTTAAATAATAATAACTTCATTGTTTATCAATATTTTTCAATAAAAAAAAACCCAAACCTGACAAAATTGTGTATTGATTGTACGTAAAATCTCGACCTGGCCATTCCAATACGTTCATCAGAAAAAAAATATTGAAAAACGACCTGTTTTTTTCCCCCATATATGTAGACCCGTTATAAGGGCGCTTTTTGCATCAGGCTACGAAGACTTGCGTGCGGTTCTTCCAACGTCATTTGAAGCTTGTAAACCTCACGTGGCGACAAAGCGTTGACTAGTGGAAAAACTTCTAGAATCCTCCTTCCATAATTACGCGGACTTAAAAAATTCTTATCTGACCTTCTTAATCTCGTCGCGTGACTAACCGGAGTTTCCTCGACTGTAAGTTTCGAGCTCTACCCTACGTCCAACAATCTCTGTAATAATTCGTTTACGACTTCACGACCGCGTAATTCGTTTAGAAAAAAGAAATTTACGGAAAAAACTCTCGAGTTGTTCGGTCGAGACTTCCACGATGGCGGATAGGAGGCTTTTTGTGTGCACAATATTTTGTACAGCGCACGGTGCATATCATACGAGGCATATCGTTCGCGGGTCCGGGCGGAGTAAGCGGATATGCCGCGCGCGGAGATAGCACGGAACGGAAGAATACTCGATCGTCAGGGGACACTGACATGTGGGTCAATTCCCTCGCTCACTTCATCCTATAAAACACTATTCGTGCCATTAACCCTTGCGTAACAATTCTCATCTTGCACCGGTGCACACTCGAACCTGCCTGGATTATTTTAAACTCGCGAGTGAGTGTGTCGAGATGCTGCTTCACTTTATCGAACAATAAATATATATATATATGTGTGTATATATATATATATATATATGTGTGTGTGTGTGTGTGTGTGTGTGTGTGTATTTTTGAAAACGATTTTTTAGAGATAAACATGAACTTTTTGAAAAACGATATGCTGAAATTCTGGGTTGTTATAAAAATTACGAAAATCACGTTCAAAGTATAAAAATTGATTTTTCGGGCCTTGCCCCATTTTTCCCGGTTTTGAAAGTATTTTTTTTAGAAAAATTCAGAATTTTTTACATCGAAATAGATTTTAAACGAGGTGGGATCTCTAAAACATCAGCCTCAGAAAAATTAAATAAATTTTTTTCCCAATTTTTTAAATTTTATTTGATAATCAAAATGATTGTTATTTTTATCATTATTTTATAAATTTGTAAGTGAGAGATTTTATAACCTCAAAACCAACAGTAGCTATTAAAATTGAATGATAATTTTTTTTAATTTACTTATGTGACATGGCATTGCCTTATGAAAACTCTGAATGTTTATTTACGTAATAAAAACGCCATTAAAGATTTAACGTTGATTTAAATAAATGTCATGGAAAATGAAATTCATATCTATAGATATGTTTCAAATGAAATTCATATCTATAGATATGAATTTCTTTTGCCATGACATTTATTTAAATCAACCATAAATCTTTAATGGCATTTTTATTACGTAAATTAACATTAAGAGTTTTTATAAGGTAATGTCATGTCCCATAAGCAAATTAAAAAAAAAACTATCATTTAATTTTAATAGCTACTGTTGGTTTTGAGGTTATAAAATCTCTCACTTACAAATTTATAAAATAAAATTAATAATAACAATAATTTGTATTGTCAAATAAAATTTTAAAAATTGGGTAAAAATTTTATTTAATTTTTCTGAGGCTAATGTTTAAGAGTTCCCATCTCGTTTGAAATCTATTTCGATGTAAAAATTTTTGAACTTTTCGAAAAAAATACTTTCAAATCCGGGAAAAATGGGATAAGGCCCGAAAAATCCATTTTTATACTTTGAACGTGATTCTCGTAATTTTTAAAACAACCCAGAATTTTAGCATTTTTTTTCAAAAAGTTCCTGTTTTTCTCTAAAATATCATTTTTTTTTTAAATTTTCTAACCATAATTGGAAAGAAGTTATGGGCATTTGAAAATTTGGTGTATTACAAAATTTGAAAACTGTGAGGCCCCATTACTCAAAAACTATTGGATGAAAAAATTCGAAAAAATCATGGATGCTTGTTTTAATAGAACCTTTCAAATGACCTTCTTAGTTTTGCTAAATTCAAACCACCCGGTACAACTTTGACACAGAATTGGTGGAATTACCCATATATATATCGTTCAATTTTATTTGTTAATCGGATGAATACAAAATTTTGTCAGTCAAATGATTATATATACAGGGTGTCCCTCTTATCTCTGCCATCCGAAATAACTCGGTAATTATCGACATCACAAAGACAATTTCCAGACATAAGTTGTACGGTGTGAAGGGGGCCATCAAATGCAACCATTGTTTTTTTATTTCGGTGGAGGCGCTGACGCACAGTGAAGATCACCTCCACTTTTTAAAATGGAACGGTACATTTTTTTCAACCATCTTGTGGAGCACCTCAAGCCGCATAAAAAACATTAGGGGGTCAAAGTTGTTCAAGGTCATTCAAGGTCACCTATTAAAATGAAATATAACTCTAAATATCTCGGATCACTACGAAATATTTGGTAGTGATCCGAGATATTTAGATTTGTATCATCGATACTGGCTTTGAATGGCCTTGAACGACTTTGACCCCCTAAAAAAATCGGTCGTATTTGATGGCCCCCTTCAGGCCGTACAACTTTTGTCTGGAACATTTTTTTGTGACGTCGATAATTACCGAGTTATTTCGGATGGCAGAGATAAGAGGGACACCCTGTATATACTGGATGTTTCAGACACTATGAGCAGCAGAAATATTTTCCTCACATTAAGTTTGCATTGTTAAAATGCAACGAAAATCAATATTTCTGAAATCCTTTCTTTTTTCTCGCAGATGTTGCCTATAAAAGACCTTCACCCATTTTTTAAGCTATTTAGCGAGATACAAAATAAATTTGCAAAAAAAATATCTTTTATAATAATCAAAATACGGAAAATGAAATGTAAAACAAAATTTTCGCTGTGTGCCAATGATGCAAACTTCAAAACCTTATTTTCGAACCTATCAGACTTGGGAGAAAACTTTTCCTACAAAAGTTGCATAGTTCGAATGGGATCGTTGAATGGTGGCTACGAGGTTCATCCAGGTGGAGGCACTTTGGAGATTTCAGTCACCTCCATTTTTTTAAATGAGACCACTAATTTTTTTTTAGGATCAAGCAACTGAAAATAAGTCCACACGCCAAATTTCAGGATGATCGATTGAGATTCACTATGAAATATCGATAAAAAAGTAATTTGAGTGTATTCAGCCTAAAATCGATTGAAAAAAACGGTGCAAACATTTACTTATATTGATGACGCTCAAAGTTGTTACGCAAAATGGCTCGATGACTCGAATCCAACTAGCGTTCGTTATAAACTCTGTTCTTGTGCAAAATACACATCACAAGATAACGCGTCTTTATAAAGAACCTCTGGTTTTCGAATCGCCAGGTTAAGTTTTTGATGAAGCCTTTCCAGGGCTGTATTACGTGTCAGAATGGTAATACGCGTAACAATAGGTCTGTAGCCCAACGGTGTCTTTATCGACGGCGCAGTCTTTCCTCGATGTCAGAATCAGGACCAATATTGGAAGTGAGATGAGTTTCACGTGTATTTTTATACTTGCCGAAATGTTGATCAAAGGTCTCTTTCCTTGGGACTCCTGTTATAACAAACAGTCGACGTCTTTACAGAAAGAGGACGAACCTTGGTGAGTACGATGCGAAACTGGTGAAGAATCAGAGCTTGCCAGGATTTGGAACAAGGTGTCTTCAGGTTAACACAAAGGAGAAGATCACGAGTTAATTGTGTCAATGATTTAATTACACTTATATCAGTTCGTTACATCGATGTTATTTTAACTCGGATGCGGATAACACTCTTCCGGTTTATTAGCGCGATGGTTTAAACGTTACAACAAACGCGTTCGCGTAATTTACGGAGTTTCTTAATGAAAACTTGCGCGTGTTATCCCGTGTACTGTACGGCGTATCGCTAGCGTAGCAGCTAACAGTCGAGGTCTTTAAGAGAGAACCTCTTCGTAACAGTGATTTCACGATTCTGACTTATAGGTCGTCAGTCCCGTGCTACGCAGGGCCGATATTTGTCGGATAGCGATAGTGGGGCAAGGGTTTACGTGACTGCATTTCTAGGAATGCATCCGTGGGACCCATCGATAAGTATATATTCCCACGCGTTAGTCTGACTCAGTCCGCAGTGTTTCAAGGGTTTTGGACAACGGACTCACGCCGAAGGCGAAGCGCAATAAAATTTAATCTTATAAAATATTTATATAAACGTTGAGAGCTCGGGCGCATATGCAGGCCGAGAAATATCGATACTTAATCCTAGACAAAGTTGCTTTGTGCGTTGGTCGCTTGGTCACGTACGCAAGCCATGAGACATAGCGAGTTATATTAACGAAAAAATATATGAGCATATATTTTTATTTTGTATTTATATTTGTTCTTATTCTATGGATATGAGAATAAAGTATTTGCTCTAATTAAGGCAATTTATGCGGTTGGCTTAACACCCCCCAAGTTAGATTGAACTTCGGCGATAATGAATTTAGATGTCGAAGGTCTTATCTCTTTTGGTTCCGCTACAATATTTTTCGGGGCTCCCGATAGGTTTGATTGTTCTTGCCGTTCTGTCAAGTATTCTAGTTGTTTTTGACGTTTTTGCAGTTCTATTTTCGCTTTATTCTCATATTTCTTAATTTTCTTATTGGCTCTGGGGCAACAACATTTGAAGAGTCCGTTTCTGAGAAATTAAAGGACGGGCGTTACAGCTCCGCATCGCAATAGTACAAACAATATACCAGTTATTCCTAATGATGGCAAACCTATTTTAATGAGCTTATCGAGTAATCTATTCATGGTTTTCCAAAATTCGTCGTGTTTAAGTATGATACTGGCTTTTTCTATGTCTTTGCTGATGTCATCTAGATCTTGACCAATATTTTTTAGGTAGGTAGTGTCTATCTGGTTTGGCACATCTTTTATACGCATAACTAATTGTGAAAAGTTTATTGCCAAGTACGTTAGACTCGGATTTATCAATCGATATTCTTTTGGAATTCCATTCAGGATTGTTTTGGTATTGCCTTGCATTAGCGTACATTTATCCGTTGTTTTCAACAGTGTCACTTCTTTAATGTAAATTTCGCTTCTATAGTTCTTACATTCTACAAGTACCAGAACTGGTTTTTCAATGTTCGGTATTAACAACACTCCGCGATTATCGTATAATGAGATATAGCTCATGTTGGTGACGTTGATTTTACTTAGCTCGCATTGTTTGATGTCGCTTTGACACGTTGGTTTATTGATTCTATCGTAAATCGGGTGCTTATAGTGTGTAACATAGTAATTATCAATCTTCTTCATTCGCATAATCTCAATTTCATTAGTTATCATATAGTTGCTCCCTTGTCTTAACAAGTGGGAATATTTTGGAGCAGCGACGACATATATATTATTGTAAATCTTTGGGATAGGTATGACGTTATACAATTTCCACTGATTATTTTCTAGTTTAGGGATCGTTAATTCGAAGATGAGATTGCTGCCTCTGAACAGTATTATTTTGTCGGCGATATCTATGAAGTGTTGCGCTCGCGTTTCGTTGTAATAATTGAACACATGGTCGGCGTTTGATTCCTTTAGTAGTTTATCGATCATGTCTAAAATGACTTCCGGTTCTACTAGTTGAGGTAGAATCTTTTTGGTTTCAATAGCTAGTATTACATTATTTATATCGAATAGTAAAGTATCTATGCACGACATGAGAGATATTAGGTACATACTTCGGAATTGCGCTTGTTTTAACATTTTGATGTGTTCTCCTGTTTCGGTAGCTAATTTACGAATAACTGCTGATTGTTTCTGAACTGAGGTTTTAATGAGGTTTACTGAATCCGTTACATTTTGAATGTTATCGTCGATCCTGTCTATGTCATCGCTAGTAGCAGTTCCGTATAGGAATTTTTGGATATTACCACAAAAGTTACAAACTCCTCTTCTGCGTCGTCTAGGAGCCAATATATCGCACGCAACAACCAGGTCTTGATTTCCTGTTTTTGTGACATATTCGGTTATTTCCTTTAAGTTTTTGAGCGTGGGTATTACTTTATTACGATTTTCCGGTGTGTCTTTAATATTATTGAGTTGTAAGAATTTCGTCTGCAGGTCATATATAATATCATCTCTTTGTAAACAGGTGTATCCACTGAGGGTTGGTGTTATTGTTCCCCATGTTCTGTATGGCATAGCGTCTTCAAATCTTTCTCTTAGCTTTTTTATTTTCTTCGTTGTCAGTTGTTTACTAAAAACGTGATCATCGTCTTTAATCCCAGGATTTAAGGTTGTTAACAGTTGAACTTGCTTCCTCAATTTATAGACCTTCAGATTGATGGGGTTTATTATTTCTTGGACATCATCTGACAGTTCTACATATTGGTCAGCTAGTTTATCGATTTCTTTATAGGCTGTATAAATGCTCCTAAGGTCGATAATTATTGAGAACCTCATTTCTTCACTATAGGTCACTACGTATGCCTGATATTCTTCTATGAATGAAGTGTTTGAGAAGGTTACCTGTTCGATAGTAAAAGCGCTGTTAATTGCGATGAGCGTGATCGTTGTCATCAGCAATGTCTTCATTATGTTCGTCATCTGGAAAGAATAACTTTATTCTATTTAGGTGGACTATTTTTTCTTTATCATCGATTTTTATCTTAAGGTTTGACTTATCTCTGTAAATTTCTATTATTTCGTATGGTCCTAACCATTCGAGGTCTAACTTATGTTTTTTACTTTCGTTGTGAAGGTAAACTTTCTGTCCCGTCTTGATCTTATCAAAATCCAGTTTATTTTTACTTTCGTTTAATCGTTTGGCTGTTTGTTCTTGTTTCAATTGTAAACGTTCGCGTGCTTCTGAGAGTATTGTGTCGTGCGTATGTGTCCACTTCTTTAATAAATCGTCATAAGTCAATGATTTTTTATGAGGTAGGCTTGATGGCTTTTTAAGTTTTCTATTAAATGCCAATTCGTCAGGTCGATATCCAGTTGCACTGTGTACCGAAATGTTATAAGCGAAGGCTACCAATTTCAATATATCTTTCCAATTGTCTATCTGTCCCTCACACATGGTTTTTATTGATTCCTTAAGAAGGGAATGCATTCTTTCAATGCTCCCATTACTTTGAGGGTGGAATGCGGTAGTTTTGATATGCGAAATACCGTGTAATTGTTCGAAATCCTTCATTAATTTTGAATTAAATTCTTGTCCCTGGTCTGTTAAAATGATATCAGGGGATCCATGGATCATTATAAAATCATCGTTTAATGTTTGGATGATCTCGGAGCTAGATTTTGTCTCGAGTGGGCATAATACAATGTACTTAGTTAGACAATCTTGTATACTGAGGATATATTCATGCCCTGAACGCGATCTTTGTAGTGGGCCGAATATGTCTAACGCAATTTTTTCAAAGGGCTTATCTGGCAGTTCGGGTACAATAGCAGGAGCAATGTTCCGATTTCTCACAGCTTTAAATTTTTGACATATTTTACAGTTCTTAATATAATGTTTTACGTCTTCTTCGAGGCGTTCCCATTCCCTGTGTTCTTTTGTTCTTTGTATAGTTTTATACTCTCCAAAGTGTGAGCTTAGGTTAGTACCGTGGCTTTCTGCTATTATTTTCTTTTTGTCTATGTAGTCAGGTTCCTTGAAGGTCGAAAAGCAATATTCATACTGTGTTTCGTGGTCTTTGATACTAAAGAATCTTAATATCGATAAAATCTCTTCCTTCTCTGCTTTGGTCATTACATCATCTGTAAATATCCTAACATGTTTAGTTCCTTTGATTTTATTGATGGTAAGCTTGGATCTTACTTTATTAAGAATCTGATAGTAGAGACTTTGAGGTTTATTATTTGTCGGTTGGGTGATTTTTATCCAGTGTTTTCCTTTTACATTGGGTTTCTCTTTTAAAAGGTGTCCCAAATTGTTGGGGTTAAACAACTTGTATGTCGAGTATTGATAATAGTCATATGGCAGTTCTACGCCTTAATCAATTTGGGGTTGATCTGAAGTCTCGTCTTGATTTGTTTCGTCTTCGTCACTGAAACTCTCTAAATCTTTCATAGCGTTTGAGTCTCTTGGTCTTAAGTTGTAATTAATTTGGTTACGGCTTTCAGGGGTTTCCTGACTTTTCTTCACATGATTTATTTCATCATTCGTGGTGCTCATAGTTTTGAATTCTTTCTGAACATTGTCTATCATTGATTTAAGTTTATTAGGGGCTGTTTTACTCTGTTTGTAAGTGTTTCTCCGAGCTATTCGTTTGATTTTAAATTCTGTTTGCTCAATATTGCTGGTAATTATATATTGGTTGTTCCCGTACGAATCTGTTTCAATGTGATAAATGAGTTCGTTGTTAAATGTCTTGTCCTTGTTGTAGTCCTCAGGTAATTCCATATGTGCTTCTCTAGACAATGCGTCAGCTACTACATTATGTTTTCCCTTTACGTATTCGATGTCGAATTCATACTCTTCGAGTTTAAGTCTCCATCGTAATAACCTCGATGCAGGGTCTGGTTTATTAGCTAACCATTTTAATGCCTGATGATCAGTTTTTATTGTAAACTTTCTTCCTAAAAGATATTGTCTGAATCGTTTAACTGCCCAAACTATAGCGAGTAGTTCTTTTTCTGTTGTCGTGTAGTTGGTTTCGGCTTTATTTAACGTCCTCGATATATAAACGCATGGGTGTCCTTCCTGTGATAATACAGCTCCTAGTCCTTGATTTGAGGCATCAGTCGTTAATACAAATTTTTTCGTATAATCCGGATATTTTAATACAGGATCATTCGTGAGGATATTCTTTAACGTGTCGAATGCTACTTGACATTTATCCGTCCATGTTATTGGTCCACTTTTGTTTTCCTGATAATTTTTGGTTAGGTCAGTCAAAGGTTTAGCTATGGATGAAAACTTCGGGATAAATTTTCTGTAGTATCCTGCGAGTCCTAAAAATGATTTAATTTGCTTAGGTGTTTTAGGTATGGGGAATTCTTCTACAGCTTTGCATTTTTCTACGTTGGGTTTTACTCCGTCACGTGTAATAACATGTCCCAAATATTCGAGTTCAGGTTTCACGTATTCGCATTTATCTGGCTGTAATTTCAAATTTGTATCTCTCAGTCGATTGAAGAGTATTATCAAATTTTGATTATGTTCTTCCATGGTTTTTCCAAAAACTATTATATCGTCCAGATATGCAAAACAAATTTTTCCTATTAATCCTCTTAATGCAGTGTTCATCATTCTTTGAAATGTTGCCGGTGCATTTTTTAATCCGAAGGGCATTTGTAGGTATTCAAAGTGTCCTTGGTTAGTACTAAAAGCGGTATACTTTCTAGATTTTTTCTCCATTGGTATTTGGTGGAATCCTGCACTTAGATCGAATGCAGAAAAAACTGCGGCTTTTCCTAGGTCGTCGAGAATATCTTCTATAACAGGCAAGGGGTATGAATCCTGAGCTGTTTTTTCGTTCAATTTTCTATAGTCAATCACCATTCTCCATTTTGTCTTTCCTGACGCATCTTTTTTCTTTGGTACTATCCAAATGGGTGCATTGAATGGTGATTGAGAATGTTGAATTATTTTCTTTTCTAATAACTCTTGCACTTGTTTGTCCACTTCTTCCTGATGGATTTTAGGTGGTCTGTAAGATTTGATATTGATGGGTTTCGTTGGTTCGTCAATTACGATTACGTGTTCTGCTAAGTTGGTACTTGGTGGCTTGTCATGGTCTAATTGGAATAGATCTGAATAGTTCTGTATGATTTTCCAAATTTCATCTTTTTCTTTAATACTCTTTATGTGCTCCAGTCTAGTCTTGGTTTTCAGTTCCTGAATTCTTTTATTACTTTGGTTACTTTTGTTGCTCGTTAACCTCGGTTTTACTTCAAAGATTTGAATATTTTTTGTTTGAAAAGTGATGTTCTTCTTTCCTTCATTTGCTAATGGAATATTTACAATACCTTCCTTTATATGATGGATACTGTCTCCTTGAGGGGTTCTTACTAAGACTGTTCCTTTCCGTTTCTCTACTTCTACGGGGATAGTTATAAACCGTCCGGCAGGCACAGTGAATTCGGATGATTCTATTTCTTGATATTTTTTGTTAACTCTTATTTTTCTCCGGGGTAAGTCAACTATGACGTCGTTGTTTAGAATGAAAGGGGTTCCTATTAAAGCGTCTTCTCTAATCGGATAGTCTGATGGAACTATATGAAATTTGTCACGTCGGTCGTTAATGTTTCCTTTGCATTTGATAAACGTATATCCGAGTGTTTTATTTGTCGTTTTTCCCGTGTTAAAGAGGATGGGTTTTTTAACAATGTGCTTTTCTTTCACAAGGTGTTCTTTGATTATGTTAATGGATGCTCCTGTGTCGATTAATGCTGTTAAAGTTTCGAATGTCGTCCGTTCGAAGTTGAATTTCGCGGTGAAAAGGTGTCCTTTATCTATTGCGGAGATGTACTCTCGTCGTGGACGCTCTCGTCGTCGCTTGTGCTTTCTTGCTCTTCGTTTGTCGTGTTCACTTCCTGTTGAGGAGGTTTCTTCCGATGAGGATTCTGTCGAAAATTTTGGTTTCCTTTTTGGGTAGGTTTCTTCTTCTGATTGGTGCCTTTGTTGAAAGGACTCGGTATTCCTTGATCTTTCTTCTTTTGGTTGCAATACAGCTCAGTATGTCCAGGCCTTTTGCAATACGTGCATTTTCTGTCCGGATGATTCATTACCATAATATATTCGAGTGCCTTTTTCATTTGACTGGTTGTGTTTATCGAGTCAAGGTCGAATTCTTGTATATCGTTCTGATACTGTCGTTCTTCTTCCGTCATGCTTTCCTGTCCTTCCTCTTCGTCATGTGAGTCGCATTCGTTGTATTCAGTGTGGTGGACGTTTGGTTTGTTCATTGAGAAGAATTTCCTGTTTTCTTGTGGTTTATTACTGAATCTTGATTTTTCGTGGTTGAATCTGGGTTTTTCCGGTCTACGTTGGGGTTGAGGTTCATGAAACATTCCTCGTTGTCTTTGGATGCTTCTTTTGAAATCTTCGTGTTCTCGAGCAGTTGCTTCTGCTTGTGCGAGCGAATATATGTCCTTTGTTCTGAGATAGGCTCGTGTGTCTTCCTTGAGACTTTGCAGATAAGTCTGAATGATATCTTTGTCAGATATTTGTAAATATATGGTGATTGATTCATCCGTTTGATGAGCTTGTTTAAGTTCGAGTCGTTTAGCGTTTAACCAAGATATATAGATTCTTCGGAATTTGGTGTTATGCTCTTGGATCGTTCCCTGAGTGTGGATGCATGCTGTCAACTCGTTCATGAGTAACAGTGATGATTTCACTGGGTTGACGCGTTTTATCAAAACGTCTTTCAACTGGTCGTATGTATAAATATCGACGTTCGAAATGCAACTTTGTGCCCTTCCTTTGATTTTCATTGTTAATATCTTTTCCAATAATAAGCCGTGTTGCTCTGGCATTGTCCAATGTCGTGCTCTGTCAACTTTCGTTGTCCATTCTGAAATGTTGACTGCTCCTTCTCCCGTGTCTCCGGTAAAAATGGGTACTATATCAATAGTCTCCTTGGCTGGTGCGGTTTGGTTCGGTAGCAGGTCGTGAGGCATTCGATGTGGTCGGTAATGATTTCCTCTGGCGTTAGGTTGGCTATCAGCGTCTTCATCATCGTCATCGGGGTCGTCGTCGTCTGGATTTCCAGCTGGTGGTGCGCTGGGTTGATTTCGATTAGATCGATTTGGTGGTCGTCTGTTATCCTGAGGTGCCCTTTTGTCTAGTTGTGAGGAGGTAAGTTGCGACTCCTGTTTCTGTATAAGTTGTCTCATCATGGTTTCGAGATTTTTCATTTGGTCTTTTACAGTCTTTAGGTCTTGTTGGAGCTGAATATTTTCTGTTTTCAGTATTTGCATTTCGTATTCGTTCGTCTGGTCTTGTTGGTCTTTGGTAATAGTCAGAGTATTCATTTCTTGTCGGTGTATTCGTTTCAAGTCGTCTATACCAGAATTTAATTTTTGAATATGCTGTTCTTTTTGTGCAACAGTAGCTCGTAGTTCTAAGATGGTGTTCTCTAACCTTTCTTTTTCTACGTTATAATCTCGTAATATACTTTCCCTATTCTGTTGGAATTCTAGCCTCGTTTGTTCTCCAAATTGCTGTTTCTCTTTAATAAGTTTTTCTTCAGTTTTTTGGAATTCTCGTATTTTTTCTTTTAGTTGTCGATCGAACTGAACGTCGTAGTTCCTTTTTATTTCTTTAATTACTTGCTCCTGTCTATGAGCGTTTTGTTCTTGTAAGGCTTTGAATTGATCTTGGGTCTCACTGGTTTCTTTTTCAAGGTATTGTTTCTGTGCTATAATCTGTGATTGTAGCGCGATATTCGTGCTCTCAAGGGTCTCGATATGTTCGCGATAGCCTTGAGCGTCTTGCTTAATGATTTCTACCTGATCTTGTAAATATTTTTGTTTAATTACTTGGTTTGATTTTTCCCTTTCTAATTGCTGTTTTTCTGTCTGGGTCTCCTGTAAATTACGTCTGAGCTCATTTATTTCGCCGCATTTTGCTGAGAGCTCTATTTGGTTTTTCTGTAAAGTTTTTTCGAATTGGTTTTCGAGGTCGAGGTTTCGAATTTCGAGAGTTTTAATAAGGTCGTTCTGTTCAAGGTTCGCTTGACCTATTCGCTCTACTAGGGCAAGATTATTATTGTTATTTTTCTGTACGTGGACTAATTCAGAGCGTAATTCGAGTTGGGTTCTTTCGAATTCTAGTCTCTCAATATTAAATTGGGAGATTTGTTGTCCTTGCAGGCTGATTTTTTCCGTCAATGGTCTTATCTTGTTTTTTGATTCTTGAAGTGCATGTTGTAATTGTTCGATTTCTGTGTCGCGTAATTTCACTTCTTCTATCGCTTTGCCCTTTAAAGTAAGCCCTTCGTCGAAGTATTTATTTACTAATAGAGTGAGTTGAGAGTTGGTTGCGGTAGCTTCTTCGAGATTTCTTGCAAGTATAGGGTTTTCTGTGGACTGTCTTTTTCGTGGTGGTCTGAGTTCATTAAGGCTGGATGCTTCTGATTCTAATTCTCTCGTCTTAGGGATAGCGATCTGATTTTCTGGGCGAAGTGCTATGGCAAGATCTTGTTCTTCAATTTCCTCAATATTCTTTTTTCCTATGGTTACTAAAACATGGTTTAATGAATGAGGTATCTCATGATATGCTAATAGCAGCGGGTGATTACTGGGGTCTTCGTGAAAATTCCAAGTTATTTTTTCTATCTGCTCAGTTTTTCTCAGGGCGTATAAATCTTCTTTAGGTTCCCATTCAGGGTGATTTTTATAATACAGAAAATAACTGAACAGGATTCGTGAAATGTCCTTTTTGAGTTTCTTCACATGACTAGGGATTTCATCGATTACAATGCTTCTTCCTGATACACTATTTCCTGCTATGGACATTACCTTTGATTTTAGTTGCGTTTATGTATGTATATTCTTGTAGTTGATTATTAATCTCCTTTTTTTTTTTTTAAATAGTATATATAATGCTATGTTCTTATTCTACGTATATATTTATATTAATTATAATAAGTGTCAAGCGATGTTGTGTGTCTCAAAGATTCTTGTGATCAGAGATCCTATGTGGTTGAGTAATTAGATGATGATTTTTTTTTTTTTCATGTTGTTACTCAAAATAATTCCAGAATAGGCGGTATTGGTCATAAAAGGTAAACTTCGACTAGCACCACTAGATTTATGAATTTACTTATTTTCCGTACCGCCAGGTCTTTTATTTATTGTAATAACGAGACACTATTATTTTGCCGTATCTGTTTTCGTTACTTTTGGACTGGACATAGCTTCCAATGCTAGTGGTTCTTTTAAAGTTAAACACACAAAATTACTTAACTACGTTGTTTGGGAATAAGGTAGTTACAACTTCCTATTTTTAATTTGTCATGCGCAGAATATTAACTGCGGAAAAGTTTTGTCGCAAGAGTCTCTAATTCCCTTACATAATGAGCGGGATTTTAAACTTACTCTTACTCAGTGTTCGTATACAATACTGGTCGAATGATGTTGATCTCGGTGTTCTTGAAGTGGCGAACGCTGTTACAACGATCGGTTGTAGACTTTTCGCGTCGATTGATGATCCAGCATACCGTCGGAGTTGAGGTTATTTTCTGAAGGCGTGTCTCCCCCAGTTTTCATTCAATCCTTCCCGTGCTCGTGCTCCTGCAGCGAAGTCTTATAGATGCGCGGTACGTGCAAGTTCCTTAATACACAATTGTCCGTCACTCACTTACGGAAAATTCAGCGTGGCAATGTCTTTTCCGTTAACACAAAATTAACTAAGTTAAATGTCTGTTTAACGTTCACTCGTGCACAGGTTTAATGTTCGTAGTTTTACACCCTCCGTCGTGGAGTTTCGGTAACCAGTTTTCACTTGACTTTTGGTATTACGATTTTTCATTGAGTAATCCTGGCAGGATCGCCAATTTTATGTTACGCAAAATGGCTCGATGACTCGAATCCAACTAGCGTTCGTTATAAACTCTGTTCTTGTGCAAAATACACATCACAAGATAACGCGTCTTTATAAAGAACCTCTGGTTTTCGAATCGCCAGGTTAAGTTTTTGATGAAGCCTTTCCAGGGCTGTATTACGTGTCAGAATGGTAATACGCGTAACAATAGGTCTGTAGCCCAACGGTGTCTTTATCGACGGCGCAGTCTTTCCTCGATGTCAGAATCAGGACCAATATTGGAAGTGAGATGAGTTTCACGTGTATTTTTATACTTGCCGAAATGTTGATCAAAGGTCTCTTTCCTTGGGACTCCTGTTATAACAAACAGTCGACGTCTTTACAGAAAGAGGACGAACCTTGGTGAGTACGATGCGAAACTGGTGAAGAATCAGAGCTTGCCAGGATTTGGAACAAGGTGTCTTCAGGTTAACACAAAGGAGAAGATCACGAGTTAATTGTGTCAATGATTTAATTACACTTATATCAGTTCGTTACATCGATGTTATTTTAACTCGGATGCGGATAACACTCTTCCGGTTTATTAGCGCGATGGTTTAAACGTTACAACAAACGCGTTCGCGTAATTTACGGAGTTTCTTAATGAAAACTTGCGCGTGTTATCCCGTGTACTGTACGGCGTATCGCTAGCGTAGCAGCTAACAGTCGAGGTCTTTAAGAGAGAACCTCTTCGTAACAGTGATTTCACGATTCTGACTTATAGGTCGTCAGTCCCGTGCTACGCAGGGCCGATATTTGTCGGATAGCGATAGTGGGGCAAGGGTTTACGTGACTGCATTTCTAGGAATGCATCCGTGGGACCCATCGATAAGTATATATTCCCACGCGTTAGTCTGACTCAGTCCGCAGTGTTTCAAGGGTTTTGGACAACGGACTCACGCCGAAGGCGAAGCGCAATAAAATTTAATCTTATAAAATATTTATATAAACGTTGAGAGCTCGGGCGCATATGCAGGCCGAGAAATATCGATACTTAATCCTAGACAAAGTTGCTTTGTGCGTTGGTCGCTTGGTCACGTACGCAAGCCATGAGACATAGCGAGTTATATTAACGAAAAAATATATGAGCATATATTTTTATTTTGTATTTATATTTGTTCTTATTCTATGGATATGAGAATAAAGTATTTGCTCTAATTAAGGCAATTTATGCGGTTGGCTTAACAAAGTGATGGCTACCACTTTCAACGCACGCTTGCAATCTGATTCACATCGATTGTATTATCTTATTATTCCCTTCAGTCTGTATAGCGAACAGGCTCTAATTGAGGTTTCAGTAGTTTAATAGTAAGCTAAATCCAGGTGAGTCGTACGGCTTTGTATACATTGTTCGCAACTAAGAATCTTATCAACTTCAGATCAGTCGATCAGACAATACATTCAATGGGAATCAGATTGCAAGCGTGCATTAAAAGTGGTGGTCATCACTTTGAGCACCTTTTATAGAAGTAAGTGTTCGCACCGTTTTGTAAATCAACTTTAGGCTAAAAACATTCAAATTTATTTTTCACCGATGTTTTATACCAAATCTCGATCGATCATCTTGAAATTTGGTGCGTGAACTTATTTTTGGTTCCTTGATAAAATTATGGATGAATAATAGTGGTTTCATTTTGAAAAATGGAGATGACCTTGAAACTATGCAACTTTTGTAGGAAAAGTTTTCTCCCAAGTCTGATAGGCTAGAAAATATTTCTACCTCCAATAGTAGTTGTCCCACCCGGTTGATACAATCGTTTTAGTCACGAATTTTTGCATTCTTCCGATAATCAAACAAAGTTTGAGAATAATAAGCATCAATAATGTTTGATACGATAATCAAATCGCCGCAATAATAAATTTGGGGCCTTTATTGATATAACCATAAATTTAGTGCCATATCGGGCCTACATCACATTGTGAATAATTGAACTGATAATTGAAAACTGTATTGCATAATTGAACGGTAAATAATTGAACTAGTTCAACTATTTAATTATTCATTGGTCTCGTCACACCTGATTGATAGCTGCCAATTGTGGATCGATAATGTCTGCAATTTGCCCGGGTTCAAATACGGAACGCGTCACATTCTCATTAGATTCAACTAACCACGCAGAGCCCCTGATATTGCGTTTATTTATATTCTTCGTCTTTTAAAATATTCTTCGTTTTTTTTTAAATATTCTTCGTCTGTTAAAAATATTCTTCGTTTTTTTTTAAATATTCTTCGATTTTTAAAATATTTTTCGTTTTTTAAAATATTCTTCGTTTTTTAAAATATTCTTCGTTTTTTCAAATATTCTTCGTTTTTTAAAATATTCTTCGTTTTTTATAATATTCTTCGTTTTGTAAAATATTCTTCGGTTTTTATATTCTTCATTTTTTAGGGTTCCGTACCCGAAGGGCAAAATGAAACCCTATTAATGTCACTCTGCTGTCTGTCCGTCCGTATGTCACGGTGCTCTGGCTCGTAAACGGAGTGACTTACACACCTGAAATTTGGATATTTTGTGTAGAATGTTGACCCAAAACCGAATACTGAACTACAAATTCAATTAAATTATTGTTCGTGGGGGTCCCACACATGGAAAAGGAGCACAATTTTTTTCTTACCCTGGCATGTGGGATGTCATTTTTTAAAGCTCTTTGAGTAGAGTACAAATGTATTTTTTATTTAAAAAAATAAAGAAATGGGGGGCCGTCAAAGTTGTCAGTTTCGGATAATTTTTGTTACGAGGTCTATCTCAAAAACTAAACTAGTTTCGAATTCGCAATTTCTGTATATTATGGACCATACAGTGTATTTAAACAACAAATACTGAAAGCGCCGATGCACAATGTTGTATATATAATAATTTATTGTATACATAATGCAATAAATTTACAATCAAAATATATAAAGTTATCGTTATTTAAATATTTACAATACCAAATGACATATTTTTGGAGTCGGTGCCAGCCAAGAACGAGAGATTGACGTCACGAAAGAAACGAGATTGCAAATTTAAAAAAGACTGTAGACCGCATATTTCTTTAATTTTTCTTCGCCTCCCCTTTTTCTGGCAAAAATGTGACAATATTGGCAATTGGCTGGTACCGACTCCAAAAATAAGTCATTTGGTATTGTCAATATTTAAATAACAATAATTGCATATATTTTCATTATTAGTTTACAGCAGCAGTATGCAAAGCTTTCTATAGCTATCATCACCCCATATAGATTCGGTTTAATACTAACCTAAGAACTAAGACAGAAAAAAGCAGTACCTAATTAAATATCTAGTTTTAGCAAAAAAGTTATTATATTTTTCACTTTTTAAATATTGTTTTTTTTCTATTCTTCGTTTTTTTTTAATGGATTGTTGAACGTCCCCTGTAACGAGCACATCAATCGCCCGACCGATGCAAATCTCATAGACGACCGGTGCGAATCGCGAAGTCGATCGCGACAGTAGGGTGTAACCTCGCGTTACTTCACGCGAAGAAATTCTCGCACGACTCCTTTTCGTTCTTCAGAATTCTGGACATGGCGCGTCCACCGTTCGTTTGGACGTTCACGTAGATGTATCGTGCTGTACACGGAGAAAACAGAATGACCAGGGTCGATGAGAATGATGAGATTGGTGGAATAAGGACGACGTTGAAGTTTGCATAGTTGGAACGCAACGAAAATCATTTTTTTTTAAACGCACAATTTTTATTTGGCCGATTTAGGCTTTGAAAGTCACGCAAACGTTTTCACGTATAGTGCGACCTCTATTATCGGAACCGCCACAGATGCAACAGCCCCCCACTATGTGCCGAGTGTCGATCGGTGTGGCGCATGGTGGGAGAGACGCCAGGCCCTATCGTGAGGCTCGAAGCATGCTGGACAATAATAGACGGCTTTGAGGGATCCTGCAATATGCTACCCCGGCTGCGCAGAGTCGGCATCGGTGGATGGTGCGCAACCGCCACTTTTGCAAGTGCGATGCAGGGCCGATCCCGCCACTGTGCCGATAATAGACGTCGCCGTGTATTCTTATTAAGGAGGTTGGAGTGTTCGCCACAATCCAACATTAAGGGGTCTTCTCACTTTAGACGCTAAAATAGGCTATTTTCATGAATTTTTTTGATAGGTTTATATTATAGATATTGACATAAAAGTTGTTACACTTAATAAATACACTTTCGAAATACATTGAACATTTTATTTATTTATTCAAGTCACTATTTATAGACGAAAATGGTAGTTAAAAAAATGTCCTAAAAAAATCGTAGGTCTGCACTGTTGATAAAATCTCGGAGATGAATCATCCGAAACAAAAAAATCAAACGGTTTTAGATTCATTATGTTAATGGCTATAGCGCATATCATACGATTTTTTAGATATGTAAAAATAACAAAATGGGGGACATTTTTCGAAAAAACAAAAGAGACGGTTTTTTTTACCGTTTTTGGCAAAAAAAATAGTAAATATCAAAAATTTTAAAAATCCTTGATATGCGCTATAGCGATAGTTGTAAAGAATATGTAGTTAAAATTTCATAAGGATCGGTTCAGTTGTTTCGAAGATTTTATCAACAAGCCGTCGAAAAATGTTGTTTCGAGAAAAACGCGTTTGACGTTTATTTGGGTGACATAAATACATTAAATTTTTTTAAAAATATATTTCGAAAGTGTGTTTATTAAGGCAACTTTTATATCAATATCTATAATATAAACCTATACAAAAAAGCATGAAAATAGCCTTTTTAGCGTCTAAAGTGAAAAGACCTGTTAAATAAAATAAAAAATATATTATTGTCTAGACTAGCGGTTCTCAAATCTTTTTGGTGACGGAAACTTTTGAAACACTAAATATTTGAAACACTAAATATTTTACAGAACCCTAGTATAAGCAAAACCTGCTTTTATGTTTATTTTTTAATGAACAGCATACAACAATAGGTCCTTTACATAACAATGTATTAATTGTACTGTAAGTTGAAGGAATTGTTTCCATTTATTAGGAGGTATGAAGTTGTTTTTTTTTCTTTCGATGGGGCCCTAGCAGAGGCCTTGCGGAGCCCCATGGCTCCAGCACACTTTAAGTATGGCGGGTCTAGATCATGGGTGGCCAGCCTTTTCAGCATGCCGGCCAAATTTCGGAAATATTATTTCCCATACTCCCATAGTAATGTTATATGATACGAACGCCTCCTGATGTAATGTTCTTTTGGTGATATGTACAGTAAAAGTTAACCTTTATGCTCATTTGACCCAGCTCCGTGGGTCGCGGGTTGGCCACCCATGGTCTGGACTATACTGTGCCTATAGGATATTTTTGCAATTTTTTCACCATAAAACCGCAGTGATAAAAAATAGTTCAATGTATGTCATTTTACGCGCGGTCAGATAGGCAAGACACTCACGCGACGGGTAATGTCATTCCGGGGCTGTTTAGCACCAACATAAACCATTTCTAACAACGGATTAACACAAACTAAACCTTCCTGAACATTTAGAGAAAAAAACCCATCTTGTCCATCGTAAACCGTATATATTCAATATTGAACTAGCAATGTTTGATAAAAATTACGAATCTTGGCTGGGCAATGAAGAACATTGCTGCCAACCTCGATGTCCGCGAAGTTACCTCATTTCAGCTACACTGAATATCAAATAATGGTAATAATAAATAACCTCGTGGTACAAATATAAATAGGCATCGTTATAAATGACTCAATATTTTATTCTGAGTTGTACAAAACATTCGCTGATGCAGTTTTTTCATAATAATTTCATTATCCATAATCATGGATAATGTTATACTTCTTCAAGTTGGTAGTAACAACACTTTTTCTTATGTACTTAACCAAAATATAAAAATGCATTTGCCCTTTAATTGTATATTTTATCAAAAATTAGCATCTACAGAAGAAATCTATACCTCGTAGGCATCTTTTTGAGGTTCATTGAAAAAAAAATGATAAACCGGCATTTGCCTCAACTGGAACGCTCCAACCTCCTCAAAGATTTACCACCGCCATTTCCAAAAAGGCTTTCGATCGTTTTGAAAATAAAGAAATGGACAATGAAGAAGCAAATACCGTTCCAATTCAAACTAACGTCTAATTACAGACTCCTTCAAATAATCTAACATTCCGTTTTTTTCTATGAATAATTCGTTGGCATTCCGTAATGACAGATTTGGCCAGCTCAAGTCATCCTTTTGTACGTTTTACGGGTGTTTGCGAGTTTGACGACTTGCATGCGGGGACCATTGGTCAATACAGCCAGAAACGATTAAATTCAGCTGTCCCGCAATCGGCACATTTCTCGTGTCCTCCTCCCGGTAGCGGGCGCAAAGCCATTGAGTCAGCTACATATATATACACACACACGCACACACACTCACACGCGCGCGCGCGCGCGCGCGCGCACACGCACACACACACACACACACACACACACACACACACACACACACACACACACACACACACACACACACACACACACGCACACACACGCACGCGCACGCACGCACGCACGCACGCACACGCGCGCGCGCGCGCACACACACACAAAAACACATCATTATCGGAATGAGATACACCCCACATGTTACACCAGAAGTTGCTCCTCATTGAGACCGAACTGGAATGTCCAAGGCAACAAAACGTAGCCATAAAACACAAGCTCGCCTCGCACTTTTCCCCAAGCACTCGGAATTTCCTCCCGCAGAATTCTTTTTATCGCCACGGGGCATCGGCGTAATTGGCGACGGATTCGAGACCCGGAAGTTCTTCGGGAACGATAATTTCCCGTCTCAGCTGTCACGTGTGTCCTACGACATCGCGATGTCTTCATCGTCATGGGGAAAAGTACTTCATGCTCGTCGCAACACGCGCTATAAATATGCGGACGAATAAGTTCGTCGCGAGATACCGAGAGTAGTGGTCGCACGGTTGGACGAGCGGCTTTGGCTTGGGCCAATACTTGGCTGGGTGACTGCTTATAGCCGTTGACTACGCAGCGGGAGGCGGTTTTGCTGAGTTTCTGATGGTGCCACGAATGGAACTCCGTTTGGCTTTCTTTTGTTTCTCAATTGGTCGTTTTTCGTTTATTTGAGTTTTTCCGTTTTCTATTTTATTTCCACTTTTGGGTGTTCTTTTTTATTTGCGTTCTGGCGTTTCACTTTTTTATTGGGGCTTTTGGGGTTTCTTTTTTATTTGCATTTTTATTGCGTTCGTGGGTTTTTTTGTTTTATTTGCGTTTTTTTTCATGCGCGTTCTTGTGTTTTCTTTTTTATTGCTGTTTTCTATTTTACCTGCATTTTCGGGTTTTATCAATTTCCATTTCTGCGTTTCGTTTTGTATTTTCATTTTTGCCTTTCTTTTTTTATTGGCGCTTGTGTGGCATTCTTTTCTATTGGTGTTTTTGCGTTTTCTTATTTATTTGCGTTCTTGCGCTTTCTTTTTCAATCACGTTTTCGCGTTTCCTTTTTTATTTGCATTTTTTTCTTTTTTCTTCGTTATTTGCGTTTCTCTTTTTTTACAATTTTACATTTCCCTTTTTCTTCGAATTTTCAGGTTTTATTCTTTTCCATCTCTGCATTTTCTCTTTTTATTGGTTCGTTCGTGGTTGCTTTTTTATTCGCGTTTTATTGTTTCTTTTTTTCATTTGCGTTGTTCCGTTTTTTTTTTTCAATTACGTTTCGCGTTTTCTTTTCTATGTGCATTTTTTCGTTTTCTTCGTTCTTTGCGTTTTTGGGTTTCTCTTTTTTAACATTTGTTTCCTCTTTATTTGCCTTTCCCCGTTTATGAAATTGTCATTTCTGCATTTTCTTTTTTATTTGCGTTTTGGGCTTGCGGCTTAAGGCGAGAAATCCCTTTAGCAGCGTGAAAAATAGGTATTTTTGGGGAATTTTTTTAGAGGGGATAAAATAATTTGATTATTTTCAAATTTGGACATTAGTTTAGTGTAACTGTCAAGTTAAATTTTTTTTTGGGATGACCAACAAAATTGCCGCGTCATTAAGGGTCTTTGGACGCCGGTTTTCCGCGACATCAAAAAGTGCTGCAGTTGTCACTCTTTTTCTGTTGATCCGAAAACGATTTAATAAGTGTCATTCGTTTACTGACATATTAAGGGGAAGGATATACCTAAAAATTGATGAAAAAGTGCAAAATTGAAAATTTGGGAGCACTTTTACTCCAAAGTTCGAATTTTCGACCATTTTTTCGACATATTTGACCGCAAAAAAATTATTTATTTACACGCTACCTTTCAAACTTTAGGTATATCCTTCCGATAATATTACTGAGAGCAACCTCCCAAAATTTCATCCAAATCGGTCAATAACTTTTTGAGCTACAAACACGAGCAGTTTTTGAAAAAGTAGTTTCGAGATAATCGCGTTTAAAGTTTACTCGCTACCTGACCGCATGCTGTCCCCGCGCTCTAGACTATAAGCGATAATTCCGCAAACATTCAATATTTCGAGTTTTTCTTAGTATAGTCAGTATATTCTTTGGGTATCATACTTTCGAAATATGTAAAAAAAATCGATTTTTTGAAAATTCTAAAGGGATTTCTCGCCTTAAGTAGGGTACATTTCTACTTTTCCTCCGTATTGCGACACTTTAAAGAGAATTCTCTAACATGATCATTGTATCGTTTGAAAAATGTGGATCGCAAGCCGGAGGATATTTCGTTCCAGCGCTCCAATAAACCGAATCTCTCTCCCCCCCCCCCCCCTCTCCCTCTCACTCTCTGTCCAATTTTTGATTCTCAGTTTGCGTTGAGTCATCTAATATTGGGATTGTCCGTGTGGATTGTGTGCCAAAGGATGACTAGTCCTACAGCACTAATAAATCAACTATCCATCTTCCTATCCCTTTCTCTGTTTCCATTTCTCGCTCTCCCTCTCTCTTGGGAAATATGCAATGTCAAGTTCCGCTTGAGAGAGTCGAGAGAGAAAGAGAGTCAATAAGGAGGAACAGGTACCGGCGTGAACGAGTATTAAGGATAGATATGTGTCTGGATGAGTAAGTTGAGAAGGTATTATACATCCTGTTCTGGTGGCGCTGCAACTTGCCTCTATATACGGTCCTTCGAGATACGGTGCTCTTGCCGGAAGGCCAGTTTCGATCTGTGCGATATATACACACGGGAGAACGCTTGTACCAAGCTGCGCACGTGAATAGAACGGGTAATTGCTCGTTGTATAGGTAGATTGACGGATACGAAGGTCGGTATAACAGTACATAAACTGCCATCACTGTGAAAGTGCGTTTAACTGCGTTAAAACTGTTTTTGCCCTATCAAAATGCCTCCCCTTGGCCTTTGAATCTAGCAGGCGTGTGGGAAGTCGTAGGCCTGTCGAAAGGTTTTTTTGAATAGCTGTTTTTGGATGTGGCTTGCCGTGCAGAAATCGCCATATAGATCCAATTGGATTCCCGTGCTCGTCACTACTTCCTGATAGGAATCCAATGGGTCATCGCATTGGATTCCTGTATTGGAACGTCGCTCCCGTACATTGGATTCTCATCGGGATTCCCCATTGGAATCCAATGTACGAATCCAGTTTGAGTCCAACAGGATTCCCACATCATCGAACTCAATCTGATACGATTCTTGATGGGTCCCACCGCATTTTTTCTAGTAACACATTGGTTGGAATAAATTAATTTTTTCCCAGCATGTTGTACACGTGTTTGTGGTTACGATGTAATTCTTTCGGAAGAAAATCTTTCAAAGTGTTCGTGGTGCTGCAGTTGGCGTTGCAGTCCTCCAGCGGCGAGGCCCGAAACGGCGGGATCTCTACCAGGCTCAAATGTAATTTGAAACGAAAACAAAAAAGCGAGGGGCTATTCACTATCAAGCGAGGTGCGGAAGAGATTTCCGTGTGAAGTCGATTTCATATGATTTTTGTGATTTCATAAATGATTCGAGCTATTTTTAAAGTCATGTGATTTCACGTAATTTTAGTTGATTTCAATTGATTTCGTTTGAATTCATCAACTCAGTTTCAAGCGATTGCTGAAATCATTGGAGGGAGAAAAAAGCTCGAAAATGGTTAAATTTCTCTTTTTTTTATTATTGACTAATCTTGAGACTCAAATTTGAATTAAAAATTTTTTAAATTAAAAAAAGGGAGATTTTCGTCAGTTTTGTTTTCACAAATAATTATCTCCCGGTATATCTCTCTGCATGCACTGGCGTTGAGCCGCAGACTGACTGCTCGAACGCACGGACAATGGATTATGAAAAATCATAATAAAATTTCCTTGTTTCGAGAACCAGATGATTTCTAGCGATTTCCCGAATCAAGTGACTTCGTGCGGATTTCAGACGACTTCAAAAAATGTAAACCTGATTTCAAGGGATTTCAACTACATTCGAATAATGGTGATTTAGTAAGTCGCTTCGCGATTTCAGGCGATTTCTTGTAATTTCGCATTCGATTTCGAACAGAAGTGCTTGAATGATTTCACAAGTGAATAGCCCCTCGCAAAAAAGTTTTTCTTCAAATATATCCGACCGGCTATGGGTTCACGATCCACTATTCGAAATTTCGAAAAATACGAAAAATTACAGCTTCTCCAAAGAAAACCTCATCTTTCTCTTGAAAAACAGCATGCTGAAGAGATTGTTATCAACAAATGGTTCATCCAATTAAAAAATGCAATAGTGAACCGAAAATGACTACTGTTTGAACGCTAGCTGTGCAAATTCAAGTCAATAGTGTGAAAGTTACTCAAGATATCAATCCCGCCGTGTCATGATATGTAGTTTCGAGATAATCGCGTTTAAGGGGCTATACCTGTGTGAACGCTGAAAATTTGAGTGATTTTCGGGAATTTTTTGGAAGAAAAGTACTCAATTAAATGTTTCGGAAAATTGATAATATATTTGGCTATATTTGACCTATATTACATAATTTTTTCATAGAAAAATATTGAGATCCAAGCGACTTATGCGCTGCCTTCAGAGGCGCTAAAAAATGTTCCTCCACTGCTGACATGATTCCGGCCGATTAAGTAGCTGAAACCGAAAAAGGAAAAAATGTCGTTAAACCGGAAGGTATTTCCTGTACAATGACGTAGAATTTTCGGAAAATATCAAAATCTAACAACATGGCGTAGTTATGCAAAAAAGTCTGTTTTCTTGCCTATAAAATGGTCGTTTTTTTCAATGCTAAAAATCGTCAATTTTCATCCAATCAAAAATATCCTACGTCATTGTAGAGTAAATATATTCAAGAGTACTCAGTTCAAATTTCAAGTCAATCGGATAATTGCTCTTTGAGTTACAATGTCAGCAAATTTGAAAAATCTTATTTCGAGAAAAACGCGTTTAAAGATTGCTCGTAGGCATTTTACACCTACGAGCGGATGCTCTTTAGAAGGCTGCGATTCGGGAAGTATTAGAGATACGGCCTTGAAGTTTTTACCGGATATTCTTGAAAGTATCAACTGTCAAAAAAGGCAAACAAAATCGATTGTTTTAAAGTGTCACACTCGTACAGCCCCTTAAGCTCGACGGATCGCGGTAAACCCGACCGACACTGTTTCACTAAAATAAGTGTAACTTTGTCAATTTTTACAATTTCAGGGTCCGGCTAGTCTTAAAATATTCTCGAAAGTTCACACTATAACAGTATGCAAAAAAACGATTTTTTGAAGTTTCCAGAGAGGGATACCCCTTAAGAAAATGTATAGACATACAAAATGAGTAGATATTAAAAAGTATTAATGTTATCTTAAAAAAGTACATCCTAAAATCGATTTTAATCGTATTACTAAAAATCGACTGTAATTATCGTTCGTTATTTATTTTACTGCACTTTGGCATAATATCACCACACACGCTCACGAAGCGTGCAGGTGATGTTTCAACACTACGAGTTTTTTTTTTTCTCGTGACTTTTCACATATTTTCGATTCGCACGTGGTAAGAATTCTCAAAATGCGTTGATCGGGGAAGAGTGCAGAATCGAATTGGATCCCAATGAGGACTCCCCATGTGCGGCGTCCCCAACAAGTCCCTATAGAGATGCGAGTGCATCTTGGGACTGCCCAACAAATTTGTGCACGGGAGCACGAAACGTTTTTTTTTTGCAATCCCAACATAGTCCGGTTGAGAATTTTAAATGAAAAAATTCTCCATCGACGGCAATCAGGAAATAGCGCAGCGTTCAGCTGGATATCGAAACCCTATAGGGATGTGGTAGAATCCGGGGACTACCCAACGAAATTCAACCAATCTTCCAATCGATTTATTATTTCGAACTGGATTTCAAGGCGCTGTGTGAGCTTGAAATTTCTAAAAGACGTTTTAGATGAGTTTAAAAAAAGATCTCATTGCACAGTTTTATAACTTGGGGTCTAATCCTTTAATTTGGAACAGAACATTTGTAACAATTAAAAAAATTTACCAAGTTATAATTATTGTTAATAATAGTATAATTGACCAAGCGACTGACCCTTCTTCTGCATTTTTTTGCTCGAAATTTTTTTTATAAGGAGGTTTAAGTTGTATGTCGAAATCTATTCCACCGATTCGCTTCAAATTCGTATCGAGCATAGTTCCAAACATCTTTTATCCTATGGCCTGATGATTTTCTTATATGTTTATCCATTCGTTGCTAACAAATAATTAAAGTATATTTTCCTCGAAATGAATAATTTTCAAAATTTCCAAAAAGAATCCGGTCATACGAAAGTGTTATTCTTATACTAAAGTACATTTGTTATTTTTCATTTCAATCGAGCATAGTTCCAAACATCTTTTATCCTATGGCCTGATGATTTTCTTATATGTTTATCCATTCGTTGCTAACAAATAATTAAAGTATTTTTTCCTCGAAATGAATAATTTTCAAAATTTCCAAAAACAATCCGGTCATACGAAAGTTTTATTATTATACTAAAAGTACATTTGTTATATTTCATTTAAAATAATCCTCGTTGCCAGAACCATCTACACCGACTAGCCATGCAGCGACGATGGCATTTTGTTCAAATAATAATAATTCAATTGTTTATCAATATTTCTCGATACCAAAAAACTCAAACTTGAAAAGACTATGCATCAATTGTGCGTAAAATCTAGACCTCGTTATTCCAATACTTGCGTAAAAGAAAGAATTGTAAATCGACCGGTTTTTTGGCCCCAAGCTTACGCGGAGCCGTCAAGAGATTCGAGGAAATAATTTGGGTCACAAGTTGTGCTTATTGCGACTCAATCATGGAAATACTGGAGGATCGAGACTCGCTCGAGCAGAAAAAAAGTGCTTTCGATTAATCTCACTTCCTTATATCCTTTCCCGTTTTTTCTGCCTCCCTTTCGAACTTCCTACGGCTGGCATACAGTTACTCGGATTCCGAATACCGGATACACGTGTCACAAGGACTGTAGTGCGCACGAGCTCACCAATGCTACTCGCCGACATAGATGCACACGCGAATGCATATGCGGTATTACTATATGAGGATCTAGCACACGCCCACACACACAGAGACCTACGGACGTCAACGTATGTGATACCGGCGTCCTTATCGGCCATGATATATCGGAATACGATGAGCTCTTGAACTTTATTGGAAGGGAAACCCTTCCGGTCATGCACAGCGCTGCAGCCATGTATAGATTATCATGTGTGTACATCGTCGTAAGATTTTTTTTAACATATTACGAGAATAGTTCTCAATGAAAGGAGAATTTTAGCATAAACGTAATCTGTACAGATTTTAAGGGGTTATACACAGTCAGGAGGCCCAAAAACATCGATTTTTCAAGAATTTTTCTTGAGAAGACCTTTAAATCTATTAAGGGAGACTTTGTCCTTGGAGTGCCATATTTCAGGTGTTTACATTTTATTTTTTTTAAAGGAAACGAGTCAAGCTTTTTGAGTGCGGTTTTTTTCTTGCTTTTATTCATGATATACAGAACGTTAAAAAAAAAATTTTAAACCAAAATGGCGGCCATTGCAGCTCCGCGAAAACAGGTCCTCGAATCGCGGGAGGTAAACGGCTGACATCACTGCTCTTTGTTGATCTGAAACACAAATTCAAAGCATATTATCAATCTATGACCCTTTGGTCATGGAATGACGGATGGGTTTTTCGTTTAGTACAAATTTCGAAAAATGGCGGCAATTTAAAAAAAAAATCGAATTTTCGCGTTTTTTTTTTCTGAGTATGCTCTCCAAATTTCAGGTCGATATGTTAATTACAGCGGTCAGGAGAATGTCAGCCATTTTTAAAAACGTGTTTTCGAGAAAAACGCGTTTACAGTTTTGTAATGTGTTTACACAAATGTGTTTATAATTACCGCTAATCGGCAATGCCTGGTCCACAGAGGCATCCCTCCTCTTCTTCTAGCTGCTCATGTTGAGCCGCTAACATCTCCTGCTGCATTTCAAGGACAAAGTCTCCCTTAACGTAAAAACTTGTACACACATTATGGTAACTTTTAATTGTATTCTAACATTTTTTATTTGTCGAAATAATTATTTTGAAAGCTGCTATAGCTGATCTCCCGGAGCACCTCTAAAAAATGCGTCTTGCGGTGAGCACGATATCTCTGGACTGGATCATCTAAAATGAAAAAAACCAAAAATATTTTGTTAATATAATGGATTATCTTGTAATTGATCGAAGGAATAAGCAAAATGATTATTTTTGACAAAATGGCGGCTTCGTAAAAAAAAATCGATTTTTGACAAAAATTTTGGCCTTAAATTGTTTATAAAATGGAAAATATTTATCGATGAGAAAAAACCTTCGATTGATTATTAAAAAATATACTTGAAAAGATTCTGTTAAAATTTGAGACTGATCGGTTCAGCCGTTTCCGAAAAATCTTGCTCACCGACTTTAAAAACGCAATTTTGAGAAAAACGCGTTTAAAGTTTCAAAAGCACTTTTGAACGCTCTGACACGTCATTACAAATGTGCGTGTAACTTCGAGAATATTCGCCGGATTGACAAGAAATTTTCTGTGTGTGTACTTAAAAACATGTACATTACGAAAATAAAATTTAAAAAAATCGATTTTTCGAAAATGTTAACTGTATATAACCCCTTAATCAAGCGAGGAAAAATACATTATGCTGAAGTTTGCCTCGTTGCGATGCAATGAAATTTTTTTTTTTTTAAATTGTGTTGAAGTTTGCATTGCTGGAATGCAACGAAAATTCTTGCTTATTTTTCCATTGCTTTATTACTATCCAATAACTTTTCCTTCCAAGTAAAGGTTATGAATCCCTAATACGGGTCATTAAAAATCTTTCAGGGATTTTCGTGGCCTCAATGTGCCAAAAAATGGGCAATAGGGGAAGAAAAATATTTTTGTTTGCATCCCGACGATGCAAACTTTAATACCATTTTTTTATTGTACGAGGTTGATGTTTGCATCATTGGAACGCAAGGAAAATTAATATTTCTCAATTCTTTTTATATTTTTTGGTGAATTTTGCCTACGAAAGCTTTTCAACCATTTTTTAAGATATTTGTTTAGCGATGTACAATATAAATCTATTTAACGAAAAGATCTACTATAATGACAAAAATATAAAAAATGAAATGTAAAAAAAATTCTATGTGTTCTAACGTTGCAAACTTCAGCAACATAAAAATATCATTTTTTTTAATACACATTATCAGAATGATTCCCAATGTATGGCGAATTTTAGCCTGAACGGAATTTGTACAGATTTTGATCAAGTGCAGCAAAATGTATTTAATCTGCAAAATGTTCAAAATTATAATAAAAATAAGAATGTAGAAATATAATCGTTGTATTCCAACCGTCCAAACGCCATAAAGGAATTAGAGTAATAATTTTTGTTTTCTTTATTTAGGCTATGAAAATCACCGAAACGTTTTTACATATCCTTATCAGAGATTCACGACTCTAACCTGCAAAAAAAGGTTTAAGATAATAGTACAAGTATATATATTTTTTAAATCGTTGTGTTCCAACGATGCAAACTTGATCACCATGTACTTCATTCCAATCAGATCACGTGACCAGAATTCGATACATTTGTTTTATAAATAATATGGAGTTTTTTAGTGCAGAACTTTATTGACACATATTTTTGTCTTTTTAAATATACTTTATGCACAACAATTGAAAAATTACTTTTTAGGGAAACAATTCGACCCCTTTCGAACCGCTATCTCCGTGAAAAATAATCCGGAATTTCATGCAATTTAAATCGTGAATCTTCGTCTTTAAAAATCGAAAAAAAGTACAATTATTTTTCACCGCACTACTCCGCCGTACGAAAAAATACGTTTGTTATTTTTTCTTTCGAAATATAGTAAATAGTAAATATTTTTATAGTATATAGTAAACATTTTTATAGTAAATATAGTATATAGTCAATATTTTCTTTCGAAATATAATAAATATATAAATAGCGCTTCATTAAAATATAAACGTGACATTTTCAACACCCGTGTAGTGCGTCTAGAAGGAGAGGCATTAAAAAACGATGATACCTCTACGTGGGACCACCCAAATAAAAATAGAGACGCAGCCACCCGGCAATGAGGGTTCAGCGCCCTGGAACGTACAGTTATACACCAGCTCGTAGATAAAATTTACGTTTGCCTCGTTTGATCGATTTTGTAAATCTTCGTCGAGGGGACCTCGTTAGGGATTCATTTAATTGTAGTGCACTCAGTTGCACTGTATTCCAATATGTTTCAATGTCGTGGAGAAATGGGAATTGTGGGCTCTGCGCCAAGTGCACTGTTCGCACCTGCTTTTTTCCTCTTTCTGGCCGTCTCTCAAACGGCGACCGGGACCTTCATTCAACGAAGGAAATACCGTTCGACCAGAAAGAGGTAACCGAGAGAGAGAGAAAGAAAGAGAGAGAGAGAGAGAGAGAGAGAGAGAGAGAGAGAGAGAGAGAGAGAGAGAGAGAGAAACAAGACAGAAGTATGGAGAAAAAGTCAAGTGCACATTGGCCACGTGTAACTTTTGTGGGCATACAAAGATTCTCATGGTCCATTGTTGCATCGTCACCTACAGACCTTCCAGTTCGCACTCGACTGGCATATTTCTCAATATGCTATATCGGGCACGTCATACTATGGAAACGCACTGCTATAAATTGTACCGTAAAGTAACCAAGATATTTAACGCGTTCCGTAATTAAGAAACGTATTAATAAAGCCGCGAAGTTTCTCCGGATGATGCTCGCACGATACCGAGCTCACACGGGGTCAATTTCGTTCCATAAAAAAGACCTAATCTCCCATTTGAGTTTCTTTTTACGGTGTGGTCTCGGACGGTGCTGCGTACGAGGAATTTAAAAATTATTCGTGCAGAAATTTGTCAGGGAGTCCCCAGATCCTACCACATCCCTATACCCATGTAGAGGTTGCCATGTGTTGCCCAATGTTACGATCAGGCCAATATTGGGACCATCGTATAAGCCAACAAAAGAGAAATAATATTGGCCCATTACTATTCCGCTCCAAACTGAAAACTGGCACAATATCGGCCCATCCCAAAAGCCTGTCCTGGCCCATCTTTAAAAACTAATAAATAGCCGTGATAGTTAAACTAAATTTGCCAATTTAAAAACTGGGGATACTAAAATACTGACAATTCCATTGGTCCAATATTGTTCCGTTATAAATTGAAAACCGGCACAATATCGGCCCATCGTTTAAAACCAATAAATAGCCGTGATTGAACTATATTTTCCAATTTAAAAACTGGTAATGCTAAAATACAAGCAATTACATTGGCCCATTATTGTCCCGTCATAAATTGAAAACCGGCACAATATCGGCCCATTACTAAAGATTATCCTGGTCCATCTTTCAAAACCAATAAACAGCCGTGATGGTTCATCGAAATTTGCCAATTTTAAAACTGGCAATGCAAAAATACTGGAACTTACATTTAATTAATCTAAGCCCTTTATTGGCTAAGTGGGTCAGACCATACCTGCTTTTATTTTATTTAAGCCTTGGGTTATTCACTATCTGTATATTGTGCCAGAATTGGCAAATAACTGGCACGTCGTATATTAATCGTCTATATTTTGTAGTTCCGTTTTTGTAATCAAGTCTTGGCCTATTATTGGCATTTGTGAATAACCATATAACAAAGAATAACAAATTTTATAAAATTCTGAACTTTTTGAAATTTATTATGTTTTTAACATGGTTTAGCATGGCAATATTGTATCGCCCGTACCGAACATCCTTAAGACAAAGTAAACAGTAACAGCCCAGTATAAGCAGCGTGCTTAGAGCATCGCCTCGTTCGTGTTTTGCAAAGTGTGACGTCATGCGCTCTGATTGGTGTTCTTTGTCACGTGACTTATAGATATTTTTTTTACAATTCATTTATCTAAATTTATCTGCATTTTGCACCAAACGGAAATAATATAGGCACTTCCGAGCATTACTTTAATTATAAGCTATCACCTCGTAAAAATGTTTTATTCTATTTTTGGGTACTGGAAATATCCCTATTGGATCCCCATGCCGATTTTTGTACGGGTGTAACGAGGAACTGCTGCGTTTTTTTTGTACTTCGCGCGGTATTGTCGTACCTCGAGAAGCCAATTTTCCGGGTTGCACGTAGGGAAATGATTTTTCACACACCGGTAATATTGGCAGTCTGAAAGGGCTCTTTGTCTATGACGAGAGTGTTATCCAAAGAACATCTGGGTGCCGAAGTCGCTCATGTGTCCACGCAGCTCTGGGGCTCTCGCTCTCTCCCCGTAGGTAATTCCCCATTAGTCACAGCAGTTTGAACCCCGAAACACACCGACGCTCATAATGAGATGAGTAAAAGTCGTGGGGCAAGAATTTAATTTTTCATGGAGGGGAAAAAAACTACGTGAATTCCGGAAGTGTAATTCGCTTCGGGATTCGTTTTTATGACTCGATAAAAGTGGGGCAACAAGAGTGAGGCTTCTGTTGTCCGATGTGTGCATGGAGACCCTGGTGAATCGTAGTTAGTGACCGGATGAGCATGAAATTTGGAGAATACGATGTTTTTTTATTGCATAGTTGTATAGCTTAGAGTCTTAACTTCAATTTGCAACGAAGATTGGGTAAAAATTCCAAAAATTGAGCGTGTCATGACAATTTTTGACGATGTTGAAGTTTGCATAATTGAAATGCAATGGAAAAGTTAAAAAAAAGTGATTACCCCATTTTCTTTATCATCGAAAATTTTATCCAGCGAATTTGGACTTCAGATTTCGTATGAGGATCCTGAAAAAACATTCGAGGATTTTTCGTTGCTCAAATTTGCCGAAACAAAATATCGGGCTACTGAACTTTCTTTGCATTCCAACGATGCAAACTTCAATATCATGATTTTGGCTGATTTGAATGATCATGACTTAGGGTATGCTTTATTACTACTTTTGGCTGTTCCATGGTATTTCATTTATTCATTGATCATTAAAAATGGCGGAGGTATGGCACGGTCTTCCAAACGAGTTGCCGCGGATGTTGTCGGACGGCGTGAGACGTAGTGTCGGCGGGATTAATCTGAAAACAAAACCAACGAAGATTTTTCTTTCATTAACACTCGTACGCAGAAAATGAACCACGAAAAAGTGAGAAATGTTGGAAATTGATTAAATAGTACACTTTAAAACAAAAAGATTGAATTTTCCGAAAAAAATGACTACATTTTGCAATAAAAAAGACTTTCTTTTAGTTTTCAAAAACATGTAGGGTCATGTTTTAGATAATAAGTTAATCAGATTTATACCAAATTTCATCAGAATAGGACGATTACTTTTTTTGCTATACGTCACGCCGGTTTTGAAAATGCAGTTTAGAAGACCGTGCCATACCTCCGCCACTTTTAAAGATTAATAATAACAAAATATCATGTAACAGCCCAAGGTAGTAACAAAACATACCCTAACTCTCAAAAATGGTTAAGAAAACGTCGCTTTAAAAAAAATCGTGAATATCAGCGGACTTTTTCCTTGCCTAAAGGTATCTCCCCCCTTACAATAAAAATCTCAAAATATATTCGTCCGATTCACTTCAGAATCGGACAGAGCATAGTTTATAACATCTTCTACAATATGGCCGGATGTTTTTTTCAAATATGTTTATCCATTTGTTCAAATGATTAAAGTTGTTTTTTGCTCCGAGAATCGAATTATCTCTACAGCTTGCGATTTCCGGATTTTTCCAAATTTCAAAACAGGATCCGGTTGTACGAAAGTTTTATTATCATACTAAAAGTACATTTTTTAATTTTTTACTCCGATCACCCCAGTTGCCACAACCGCCTACACTGATTGGCCATGTGGCCAGGACGGCACATTGTTTAAATAATAATAACTGCATTGTTTATCAATATTTTTCAATTGAACAAAAAACTCCAGTGTGACAAGACTTTCAAGTGTGAGTAAAATCCCAACGACGTCATGCCAAAACTCTCATCCGAAAGAAATATTCAAAATCGACCTTTTTTCGGCCCCAAGCAGTGCTGTTAAGAAAGATATTATTATCGCTTGAACTTTGTTCAAAGAGAAAATATGGAATACAAGGGTTCCATAACGACACAATAACCGCGCGCACGTGTAAAAGAGCTCGAGAGGGTTTCGCTTGACGTCGCGTATACCGCAACCCCACGTATCCCTTGATAAATGTCAAAAGGCTGCTTGACTCGCGTAGTAGTCCCTCGAGAGTCCGCTCAACCTGCGAAGCTTCGCCTATATGATTTTTAATCGAATTTCCAGCCCCTCCCCCCCATTCATTGAGAATGTCACGGGTCGGTGGATGACGTCATATTGGAAGAATGAGAATCCCAATGAACTTTTACATTGTAGTTGCAATTTTCGCAAAAAAAAAATCCTATTTTCCGCAACCCTCTCTCGATTCCCAAGAAGTGCAACGACGGTGCGAGCTCCGCGAGCTGTCGTCAACGAGCATTGACCGAGTTCCTTTCGATTCCAGGTGATGAACAAGAGCGCGAAAATGGGGTTGAAACGTCGCCGTGAGAAATTAACGCAGCAAGCCTCAGAATGATTGAATTGTCGCGGGACCGAAGAGCAAGAGAGCGCGCATCTTTTGACCCGAAGGGCTGCCTTCATCGAGGAAAAAAATAAAGGGAGAAAGTGCGAGGGGGAAGAAATTGGAAAATGATGACCGCAATGGCGAGGCTGCCGTGCAAGCAGCAAAGTGCGAACGCCCCCGGCAGCCAACAGCATCAACCGAGACACAATAATAATAACAATGCCAATCATTTTAACGAAGGTAGAGCCTACTGGGGAATGCAACAAACGAACAGGCAGCCGGTCCCTCCGCCTTATGTGAGGAATCCGTCTCGACAACACGCTGATAACACCGGTAAGTCAATAACTGTCGCGATCGAACTAATCCCCCCCCCCCCTCTCTCCCTCTCTCTCTCTCTCTCTCTCTCTCTCTTTCTTTCTCTAAGAAGAAGGATTCTAATGGGCGGTGGCATGGATGAGGAAAGAATAATGGGAAAATTTCATGTTGTTGAAATAAAGGACCTAGAGAAGTTTGTGATGGAGCTCCCAAAAAAAGAAGGGAACAGAAGAAGGAATATCAAGTGATGTATTAAAAATGGCGTTTAGTGCAATAAAAGAGGAATTTGTGGAAATAATAAATGGGTCGCTAAGGGAGAGACGTTGCCCGGACAGCTGGAAAACTTCCACGATTATACCGATTCCAAAGATGAACAAGGCCGAGGAAGCCAGTCAGTACAGGCCAATTAATTTGTTGCCACTGTACGAAAAAGTGCTCGAATTAATGGTGAAAAATCAAATTGAAAAACATTTAGAAGCCAATCACATTATAACGGAGCATCAGTCGGGATTTATAAAGCAATATTCGTGTGAAACTGCGATTCAAACTGTTGTAGACGAATGGAAAATGGACATTAGTGAAGGAAAATTGGTAGGAGTAATCTTCATGGATCTAATACGAGCTTTTGAGACAATAGACAGGGAAATATCATTGGACAAATTATACAAATATAGAATTAGAGAAAAGGCATTTGGTTCCGAAGGTACTTAAGAAATAGAACTCAGCAAGTTCGATTTAATAATGAATGGTCTGAAATTATTTCCAATGAACATGGGGTATCGCAGGGGTCAGTACTAGGGCCGTTGCTATTTATTATATATATAAATGATATAGTTAATTTGTGTTTAGAGGAATGTGCAATAAAAATGTGTGCTGACGATACAGTCATATATGTAACTGGAAAAAGCAGCGTGGAGGAAGTGGAGAGAAAGATGAATATGTTATCAAGTATAGTGGAAAAGTGGATGGATAGAAATAAATTAAAAATGAATGTAGAGAAAACAAAATATATGATTGTCAGTAGTATAAGGAAAAGTGTTAGTGAGAACATTGTACTAAAGTGTTTATATGGAACGGAACTAGAGAGAGTGGAAACGATGAAATATTTGGGTATAATTATTGATGACAAGCTACGATTCAAAGACTACTGTGAGTATAAAATAAAAAAAATTGGCACAAAAACGAGTTTCCTAAATAGAGTAGGGCATTACGTATCTGCGTATACGAGATGTGTCATATATAAAACAATTATCGTCACTTACCTAGAGGATATCAGTTTGTGATCGTGAAAACGTGAAGTTATTTTCTGCGCCGATCGCATCAATTGACGATTTGCTTGTTTTGTGGGATCTGCCAGATCTTTAGGAAACTTTCGAAAATATATATCGAGAAAATTAAATTATGCATTAGAGCAGGAGTGGCCAAGACGTTGATCGCGGGACCGGTCGACCGCCTATTTTCTACGAGAGTTGTCCCTTGCCCTACGACGTATTGATGCTACCATCTTTGTTGTCCTCCGGTTAACGGACTTGCTACTTGTAGATGAACAACTCTCATTTTCTAATTGCAACCAATACTTCAAACTCACCTACACTGAGAAAAAAAAACCAATTGAATCAAAACAATATATTGGTTGATCCAAATAAATGTGCTGCTGCGGAGTGCCACCGATATATGAGATTGTTTCAATACTATGAAATATTGGAAAATGTGATTGATTTGAATAACATATTATTTTATTTAAAAAAGCTCTTCTGTTCTCTGAATATCTACATTATCCTTTAAATAAAATTATATTCTATTGAAATCATTCTATATACAATCCGTAGATGTATTGGATCAAATAATTAAGCGGTTGCTACAAACATTTTTTATTTCGTACGAAAATATAATCAATAGAATTAATTATTTCTTTACTACGTCGAAACGAATATGCCATGGGACGTTTTCAATTTGTTTTAAATCGTAAATAAAAAATGAGCATTAGAATGATCACTCCCGATAATAGTGCAGAGAATATTAGATATCCAATGGAATATCCATAGAGAGAATATCAGATATTCAACTGATTAGGACAGATACTACACTTTGATCTTAGCCACAGGCCAAGAAGCGATACTCTTTAGAGTTTCTCCAGCGATTAAGTAGATTTTCGGTTCGCGCTACACTTACGAGAAACGAGCGCGCGTGCGGCCTCTAGCGGTTACTCCGAGAACTACGGGTTTCCTCACACCTATAATTTCGGTGGCGCTCGGCCATGATTTGGTTGAATTTTTTCAATCAAATGTGCAAGAAAGAAATTTTACTTTCGCATAATTTTTCAATCAATTCAGACATGTGCTTAATATTTTTCAATCAAAATAAAATATTAATATTTTAACGAATAATGTACTTAAAATCAATATCGGATGTGGTGAAAACAATAAAATAATATATTTACTCAATACAAATTTTATTTGAATCAAACGGGCAAAATTCAACTTTTCTTGTGTACTCGAATTAACAATATTCATGTTATGAATTGAAACGCTTTTTTCGTTCGTTGCAGAAATTGCATTCAAAACTATATAATTTGTTCGCGGTAATTTTTTAGATAGTTTCAATAATATATTGTTCTGGGCTAACAATATATCTTTTGAATGAAAAAAAACTTTCAATTTTATCATGTTATCGAAGTCAATAGCGTTTTGTTTGGACTAATAAATCCGATTATTTACACCAACAATTTCACAATTGAATCAACGGAATTTCATTCAATAACACCAATGATATTGGTTCAATGACTTTTTTTCTCAGTGTAGTCTCTCCATTTTATTTCACTTTGGATTTTTTTGACAGAAACCCTTGCCACGCTAGGCGGTCTAAACACAACAGAAGTTAGCTTCAACTAGCAAACCGTTTCGTCAGTAACGTAACTGCGTACTCTTATCGCCCGCGTACTCCTATGCTAGCTTACCCTACCGGTATAGACGGCCCCATATTCGTCTGATTCTCTGGTGCACAGACGCTTAACTCGAGTATCTACACCAAGGTCTCAGAAGTGTTGGCTTTCCGCTGACTGGTCGATGCGCTAGCCGGTGCACGGCTGAGCGGTCACCGCTCCGAGTGTCGGCCACAACGCTGCTTAACTCGAAGTGCCGCCGGACCCGAACCCCGACCGCGCATCCACCAGTCTCGGTTATATTATACAGTCAAACCTCGATATAACGAAGATTTCTCCATTCCCTTCCGATAGACACCCGAAACGTTGATACAACAATATAATAATATACATTATGCTCTAATTGCTAATTACTTGTAAAAATTGCTGCAATTAAAACCTTCATTTCTTTGAAAAATATCCCTATATTTATAGTACCAATATTTATTTATTTAAAGAACATTTTAAGGAACATGATCTCGATATACCGAAACCTCAATATAACGAACTTCCATAGAGATTATTATTTTTTGCGTTTACGTGCTCATCTCTCCTTTTTGCTTTCATCGACCTTTAATTAATTTGAAATTCTTTTGAATAAGCTTCCATACTCAATGTTATTGTGTCATTTTCTTTTGTATATATTTCGGAATATACGCACGGTGCCCTTAGGGGACCCTGGACCTCTCTCTCTCTCTCTCTCTCTCTCTCTCTCTCTTTTATCCCATTTTTTCCCATTTTTTTCAAAGCCTGTGAGAAAACTCTCGTTCGTCATAATGTCAAGCTACCGTAGAATCGACAGTTTTCACGAAATTCTTCTACAGCCTAAACAAACATTAAATAACATCTGAGATAATACGTTTCGTGTCTGCATTCGTAAAGTCTACATACCCGGCGAGAATACAGCCTGATAACTATTCCGAGCTGCGCCGGCATTTTTAATAACTTTCCGCACATGTAGATAAGAGAAAATTGATAAGCCGTACATGCCTCACGCGCAACGGAATATTTTTCTTTCTGCTGCTTGACTTGACCTCCTTAATTTGGCGTGTTTTGGGTTTCGAGTGTACTCAACTCGACGTGGCATTTTGGAGAAATTAGTGCTGTTGATTTTTTTTTTCTTCAATTAGCAGGGGAGGTAAAGTTGACGGGAATATTTATGGAAGGCCATCTTGATTCATCGTTATTTTTTTTCCAATGAAAAAGTTAGTTGGGTTAGTTGATGAGTTAGCAGCCAACAAGTTAGTCACTCGAAGTTAGTTAAAGTTACAAGGATATCGAATATGTGCTTCCTCGAGCCTCGCCGCGCGCGTCTATTTTCAAACGTCGCCCGATTATTGAATTCAACTCGAAAAATGTGTCGCGGAGTGCAGTATCTCGGCGGGACGAGATATCGACTATATATTTATAGAATAATGCGGCTGGGGTTTCATGGCAGAGATCACGAGCTTTGTCGAAAGCCTCCGATCCTTGAAACTCCGAAGATAGGTACCATATTTTCGATTCATCAAATGGTAAAGTCTTTGGCGAAAATCGCCAGACTCAGGATGTTCTTTTTTATTCCCAAAAGTACCGTCGTTCCTTTTTGTTAGGGGGGCTTCTCACTTTAGACGCTAAAAAGGCTATTGTCGTGAATTTTTTTGATAGGTTTATATTATAGTTATTGATGTAAAAGTTGTAACACTTAATAAATACGCTTTCGAAATACATGAAAAAAAACTATTCATTTAAGTCACTATTTATAGACGAAAATGGTAGTTAAAAACATGTCCTAAAAAAATTGTAGGTCTGCGCTGTAGATGAAATCTCGCAGATGGATCATCCAAAACAAAAAAATCAAACTGTTTTACATTCAGTATGTTAAGGGGAGGTACCGGGGTAAACAGCAAGAAAAACAGGTAAACTTCCGGAATTTTTATCTCAAAAACTAATGTTTCGATTGGATCCGGTTTTTTTTATTGGAAAATACGTACATTGAGGTATGTTTAGGAATTTTTGAAAATAAATTCGTTGACTGGAAGCGATTCAAACGCGATTATCTCGAAATATAGTTTTCAGGTCGGTGCCAGATGTATCTCGAAAACGGCTTGTCCGATTTTGTCCAAATTCGGATACAATATTCTTCGATAGTTTTTCTCGTTCGCCACGTAGGATTTTTTTGAAATTTTCATTTTTGACGGAATTGCGACACTTTTAATTTAACATTCGTTTTTCGTTCGCAATTTCCGACGATTTTGGATTGCATACACATTGCATAAAAAAGCAATGGTTCAATCAAATGAAAAACCCCTACGTGGCGAACGAGAAAAAATATCGAAGAATATTGTATCCGAATTTGGACAAAATCGGACAAGCCGTTTTCGAGATACATCTGGCACCGACTTTGAAAACTATGTTTCGAGATAATCGCGTTTGAATCGCTTCCAGTCAACGAATTTATTTTAAAAAATTTCCTAAACATATTTCAATATACATATTTTCAAATAACAAAAACCCGGATCCAATCGAACCATCAGTTTTTGAGATAAAAATTCCCGAAGTTTACCTGTTTTTCTCGCCGTTTACTCAGGTACCTCCCCTTAATGGCTATAGCGAATATCATACGATTTTTAATATATGCAAAAATAACAAAATCGCGGACATTTTTCGAAAAAACAAAAAACGTTTTTTTACCGTTTTTGGCAAAAAATAGTAAATATAAAATTTAAAATTTTTTTTGTTATGCACTATAGCTATAGTTGTAAAGAATATGTGGTTAAAATTTCATAAGAATCGGTTCAGTAGTTTCGAAGATTTTATCAACAAGCCGTCGAAAAACGTTCCTTCGAGAAAAACGTGTTTAAAGTTTGTTTGAGTTACATAAATACATTAAAATATTTTTTTAAATGTATTTCGAAAGTGTATTTATTAAGTGTAACTTTTATATCAATATCTATAATATAGACCTACCAAAAAAATTCATGAAAATAGCATTTTCTAGCGTCTAAAGTGAGAAGACCCCTTAACTTTTGTTGGCTGAAGAACTTTTATCAATGATCCTCGTATGGCACAATGTCGGGCAGACTTCGAATATTTGTGTCGCTCGTCAAAAGTTTTGCGCGTTGTTTCGCTTCTTTCTATTTTTCCAAGGCTCGTTTTATCGGAATGTAGAGAGGCTGACAAACGGAGACGTTATCTCTCGGGAAGATTGGCCGTAACGACGAGACATTTTGAGAGGTCCCTCGAGAGGAAACGCCGTTATATATCGCCAATCATCGTGCACACCGGGCTCATTCTCTCGCTTCTATACTCTCGAAAAGACCACATGACGGTTGAGAAAAAGGAAAAGTTCGTCTTTGCTCGTTCGACACATCTTCGCACGTGTTTCTCGTAGTCTTTTTCTGACCCTTCATTCATGAGACAGTGTAAAATCGTTTTGGTGTGGAGCCCCTGACACAAATTGTGGTGAGATGGAAAAAAATGGTCATCGTTGGTCGGAGAAGACATCTGGAAGTTTTACGAATGTGTGGGAGGCGTAATTCAATTGAAAAGTTGAGGGCTCTGCGCAAGCTTGGGACCCAACAAATGGGTCGAATTTCAAACCTTCTTTCTGATGAGAGTATTGGGATGACGCGGTCGGGGTTTTACACACAATTAATACATAGTCTTGCCGATAGGTCACGGAAAAGTGTTTGGAAGAAGAAGCCAGAGCGATATTAAATGCAAACCCATCCAAATTGGGACTGGAAATGAAGCCATAGAGGAGGTAGGAGTAGGAGCAAGATAACAAAGGATAAAAGACGAAGATATGGAGGGCGTAAGAAAAATAATCGAAAGAGCTATAGGAATAAAAACCGACCAGGCATTAGGGTAATTCCGGGGGAGTTGGCCATAAGGGAGAAATGGCCAATAGAAATATTTCATAGAACCGCTTACTAGATTTCACCTGTTACTGCTTAAGGGGCTATACCAGTGTGAACGCTGAAAATTTAAGTGATTTTCGGGAATTTTTTTGAAGAAAAGTATTCAATTAAATGTTTCGGAAAATTAAGAATATATTTGGCTATATTTGACCTATATTACATAATTTTTTCATAGAAAAATATTGAAATCCAAGCGACTTATGCGCTGCCTTCGGAGGCGCCAAAAAAAAGTTCCTCCACTGCTGACATGATTCCGGCCGATTGAGTAGCTGATACCGAAAAAGGAAAAAATGTCGTTAAACTGAAAGGTATTTCCTGTACAAAGACGTAGGGTTTTCGAAAAATATCAAAATCTAACAAAATGGCGTAGTCGTAAAAAAAAGTCTGTTTTCTCGCCTATCAAATGCTCGTTTTTTTCAATGCCAAATCGTCAATTTTCATCCAATCAAAAATATCTTACGTTATTGTAGAGTAAATATATTCAAGAGTACTCAGTTCAAATTTCAAGTCAATCGGAGTCAGCAAACTCGAAAAATTCCATTTCGAGAACGCGTTTAAAGATCTAACTATCGATTTTTGCAAGATAAAATGATTAGAGATTTTTTTTGAAAGTGTCGCACTGGCATAGCCCCTTAATTCGTTTCACGTCGTGCGCAGGTGTGAGTGTACGAGCGAAAGTTTGGCAAAACAAATGTTAAGTAAGTGAGATCCTTTTTAATTATTCTGTCTACTGCTAATTTTTTTAAGGTTTCATGTTTTACATCGTGGTGATGTTATTTTGTAAAAGTAATGGTTACTTTTGTATTTGTTGAATAGTTCACGAACAGTGCTTTGTTATAACCTCAAGATTTCGCATGTATTGTTTCTACTTGGTTACATTTTAGATGTGGCCATCTCCCCCGGGAGATTAGGACAGATGGCCACGTACAGTCGGTGTATGATGGCCATAGTATTAGTTGTAATGTGTTCAAGCAATTCATTTTTTCTACATTAGTTTTAGATACCTAATAAGTACAAGAGAAAAGCAATTGCTCTACGAGAAAACTTGACTCAAGAATCATTAAAAGCAGCTATTAGTGTTGTAAGAAATGATGAATTGCCGGTTCGTGCGGCCGTTAGGACCTATGAAATACCTAGGAAGACCTCAGAAAGACGATACAAGAACAATGACAAAAAATGTTGCGGAGAAAATTATTATGAAACTCGTCTCATCGAAGACTGGCTTCAGTGGATAGTATGCCAGCTTTGGGTACACAACAATTATACTGATTTCGATTATATGTGTTCTAGATGTGGTCAAAAGAAAAAAAAATGAACCAAAACATAAAACCAAAGAAAAAACCGAGAGCATGATGCTGGGTAACTGGCCATCTCACCTCCACTCTTATGGCCATCACACTCGAATACTCCGGGAGAGATAGCCTATCGTGATTTAAAAAAAGCAATTTTGAGGTTGATCTGATAGGAGTTTGTTTTAATTTCGTAATTTATCTTAAAGTTAAATGTTCAAAGTTTAATTACAACTGAAGATAAGCCAAGAAAAGTCTGTACTTTTATTTTGACGGATCCTTGAAAAAACTGTGGCCTACCCCAGACTTACCCTACAACCAGTACAAAAATCGAAAACAACGTATAGAAATGGAAGAGTACTGGGAAGAGAAGAGCATAGAGGGAAGAACTAAAGGAACGTGGGCCAGGTTAAGATGCGGAAATTTAGGAAAAGGAGGTAAAAAGGAATACGCAGATACTCTAGGCCGGTGTTGTAGGAAGGAAGAACAAAGTTTGGAACACATACTTGAATGCGGGAAAATAAAATAAAATATGAATAAGGAAGTGGTAGATGGTTCGGAAAAGTGGCGAAGAGGCTACAAAGGCAGAGGCACTAAAACGAAAAATAGAGCTAAACGAATAAAAACCAACCGGGCAATACAACAAGACTGGGACGAAATTGAGAATTCGACGTATTGTAGGGAGTACAAAAATCGAAAGCAACGTATAGAAATGGAAGAGTACTGGGAAGAGAAGGCCATAGAGGGAAGACCTAAAGAAACATTGGCCAGCTTAAGATGCGGCTAAATTTTAAAAAGGAGGTAAAAAGAGATACGCAGATACTCTAAGCCGGTATTGTAGAAAGGAAGAAGAAAGTTCGGAACACATACTTGAATGCGGGAAAATAAAACAAAAATGAATAAGGAAGTGGTAGGTGGTTTGGAAAAGTGGCAAAGAGGCTACAAGGGGAAGGCGCTAAAGGGAATAATTAATAAAGAAATGAAAGGGAAAATGGTTAAAGAATTGTGCGAGTATGTGAGAGCCTTCGAATGCATGGTAAGAAAGGAAGCATAAAGGAGAAAAAGGCCGAAAGACAAATGTTAACAAAAAAATAAGGCAACGTGTAAAAGGGCATCAACGTACAGGGGAGGGGGGCTGTGTGAAAACCTGCAAGGGTATGAAAGCGTAATAGATATAAATATAAAAGGGAATAAATAACTCTACTACTATAATACTAAATATCAAGTTGTCTTGCCAAGTTTGAGTTTTTTTTAATTGAAAAATATTGGTGAACTGACGAAATTGATGACCAATCGGCTTAGGTGGCACTGGCAACTAGGGTAATAGAAAATGAAAAATAAAAAAATGTACTTTTATCATCATAATAAAACTTTCGTATGACCGGAAACTTTTTTCCGGTTATACGAAGTGTATGACCGGAAAAATTTCATAAGTGTAATTTTCAACACTTATTTCATCAATCCGTGTTGAAAATTACAAAAATGCCAAACCGTAGCAAAAAAGTTTGATTTTCGACAAAAAAAAAACACAACTTTAACCCTTTCAATACGGCGAAAAAATCAGTTTAGTGCGCCTCATTACCGGGAACAGTTATTTCTCCACCTTTTCTGTCTGAAACTTGCTCAATGAGGGTGCGAATTCGGCACAACTGGAATGCGCCTATGTTTTTCAGTAACTGGGACTATGTTGTCCCAGCGGTAATTTCGAAAAATTTCCAGACTGAGACAACACATGCCTCGTCAGGTGTGAAAGGGTTAAGAGGTCTTCTCACTTTAGATGCTAAAACAGGCTATTTTCATGGTTTTTTTTAGGTTTATATTTTAGATATTGATATAAAAGTTGTTACATTTAATAAGTACACTTTCGAAATAAATAGAAAAAAAATTATTCATTCATTTAAGTCACTATTTATAGACGAAAATGGTAGTTAAAAAATGTCCTAAAAAAATTATAGGTCTGCGCTGTTGATGAAATCTCGGAGATGGATCATATCGAAACAAAAAAATCAAACGTTTCGAGATTCAGTATGTTAATGTCTATAGCGCATATCATACGACTTTTTATATATGCGAAAATAACAAAATGGCGGACATTTTTCGAAAAAACAAAAAAAACCTTTTTTTTTTATCATTTTCGACAGACAAAAATAGTAAATATCAAAATGTGGTTAAAATTTCATAAGGATCGGTTTAGAAGTTTCGAAGATTTTATCAACAAGCCGTCGAAAAACTTTGTTTCGAGAAAAACGCGTTTAAAGTTTGTTTGGGTTACATAAATACTTTAAAAAATGTTTAAATGTAATTCGAAAGTGTATTTATTAAGTGTAACAATTTTTATATCAATATCTATAATACAGGCTATAAAGAAAATGCCTGAAAATAGCCTGTTTTAGCGTCTAAAGCGAGAAGACCCTTTAATCGTTTGTTATAGAGAAATATTTAAGATAACAGATTTTTAAAAAATCATCTGTCCATATGAAAGAAAATGATATAAACTATGCTCCGTTCGAATTTGAACTGAATCGGTCGGATAGATTTTGGGATACGTATAAGTTTAGCAAATTATCGGAATTTTTGTAAGAAAATCTTTATTACAAATTAAAGCTAAGACCTTAGCCCACAAGAATGTGCAATAGAGAAATTGTATTTTAAAAATTCCAAGGTTATGCAGACTCCATAATTCATCATACTCGCAGCTTATGAGATTGGAATCTAAGAAATGTCGAAGCCCTCGTAACAATGCTATAGATTAACTACCCAATCTTTTTCTGCAGATTTATTTAATGGATTCCTGAATTCTAGACTTTTCTCTACTTTTCGGCTTTGCTCCAAAGTGTTGTTCATACATCGTCTCGCGTATAATTTTTGCACTTTTGCTCTCGCGTTCATCATTATTGCGATGCAATGATATATCTTCGTATGGAATATTATCGTACAAAAGATTCCGAGCAACGTTTACTTTCTCCAAAGATTGAGGAAACGGTGCGACAGATGAATTGAGTGAAACGATCGTTCTCAAAACGCTTTAGCAGGATATATTCGTAAAACTGGTCGACCAATGATGCTGCATTTTATAAGGCGTAATAGCGGAGTCCCTCCGCGTCGATGTATTCAAATTTGGTGACTTTCCAGACTTCTTTTTTCTACATATTCTTCCCGCACCTCATTGAGAATTTTAGTTCTTGGAGCAGGTAGGCGTCTCGAAACGTCTTTCGACTTCCTGGCATTCGATCAACCGACACCGAGACAAATGAATATTTCCTCATAGGCAGAATCCGTTATGCGGCAGTTTGAACAAAAGTCCACGTTAGCTTTGGCTCTCGGACGGGCTGAGATGGACCTGTGTGCGTGCGCTTGTGTACAGAGGGATGAGACAACGGTGCTTTTCCGAACAAGAATATACCTATATACATATTTACGATGCTGCCGAATAAAGCTGTCGTCTCTTCTTTCATTTCTTCAACGATAGAATCGTTTGTGTGCGAACGTGGAAACGTAAAAATGAACGAATTATTCATGCGCGAAGAGGTTTATACACTGAGAAAAAAGAATCGTTGAATGTGCAAAATGCATTTTGTTGTCTCGAAATTTCGTTGTTTTAACAGTTGCTCAGACATGCTAAACAAGCAGGTAGTTTAAATGTATCTTCGGTTACTGCCCAACTATACTGTTTTGTTATGCCAATCAAACATCAAGTTGAACGTATTTAAAGATACTATTCTGTTAAACCAACTGAATTTTGGATGGATGAACGAATTTTTTTTTTTTCAGTGTACGCTTGCAGTTTATAATGAGATATTTTGATAATGATTTACATTTTCACGGTACGTAGATTTAATCGGGAATGAATTTTTCACGCAATGGTTTTTTTATAACACTTATCTTAACTTATCTAATGGGCGAAGGAGAACGTTTTAAAGAAGATCATTAGTTTTTGAAAATCTCAAGTTTGTATCGTTTGAATGTGATGAAAATGGATATTTCTCAATTATTTTAACTTTCTTTTGTCATATTTCGCCTGCGGAAATACGTCGATTTTTTTCAGATATTTATTTAGAGTTCCACAACATATCAGCGAATTAAGGGGCTATGCCAGTGTAAACGCTGAAAATTTGGTCGATTTTCGGAAATTTTTTGGAAGGAAAGTACTCAATTAAATGTTTCGGAAAATTAGGAATATATTTGGCTATACTTGACCTATATTACATAATTTTTTCATAGAAAAATATTGAGATCCAAGCGACTTATGCGCTGCCTTCGGAGGCGCCAAAAAAGTCCCTCCACTTCTGACATGATTCCGGCCGATTAAGTAGCTGAAACCGAAAAAGGAAAAAATGTCGTTAAACTGGAAGGTAATTCCTGTACAATGACGTAGGATTTTCGAAAGATATCAAAATCTAACAAAATGGCGTAGTCGTAAAAAAAAAGTCTGATTTCTTGCCTATAAAATGGTCGTTTTTTTCAATGCCAAATCGTCAATTTTCATCCAATCAAAAATATCCTACGTCATTGTAGAGTAAATATATTCAAGAGTACTCAGTTCAAATTTCAAGTCAATCGGATAATTGCTCTTTGATTTACAATGTCAGCAAATTTGAAAAAACTCATCTCATTCTCTTGAAAGTATAAACTGTCAAAAAGGCGAAAAAAATCGATTTTTTGAAAGTGTCACACTGGTATAGCCCCTTAAGGGGTGGTTTTCCCCGTTGGAAACGTTTTTTCGCCGATAAAAAAAAAATACGTATCTAAATGTTTTTCATGCTCTACCATACCCATGAGTTTCAATAAAATCGCAGGCGGACACCAAAGTGATGTTTCTTGTGTGAAAAAAAAAATGTCAATCGTCATGTTTGCGTGTTGGAAGATCCTGTACTGATAGAGCATTGCGTGTTTAAACAGCTGTTTTTTTCCGTTTCTTAATGTACGGTCCTCGATCGTCAAAACCGCATGTTGTCTGAAGCCGGGCAAGTTGTCGTTCTATGCCTCGCGAGCTCCGCGCATCGGTTATCCCCGTCGCTCTGTCAGCTGCTGAACACACGTGATACATGGCCAAGTGTTTTAACAAGATCAATGAACGTCAAACCATCTTTGTCGAGACCGGCTCCTCCATCAGCTCTCCAAGCCTTTGTACACTTTCAAGTTTATCTTTGGCTTGTCATTTTTTTCTTCCTTGATACTTTGATGTCTCCAACGCGATCTAGGTCCTTCAGCGAAGACTCACGTTCGACGACTACGCCTATTAAAATGGATATATGTTGGGGTCTCGTTAACTTGGCGCTCCTGTGTATCGTAAAACTCAACTTCGCATATATCGACGTTCTTCGTACACTCGATGTATAAGACGAATCACGTAACCTCAAGACACCTGTAGCTCTCTCGGAGTTCTCGAATTCTTTGCGCCAGTCCCTTAACGAGCCCGATCGACCGTAGCCTCCAATTACCGACTGGATTCACCCACGCAACGAAAAATTCGCTCGTGCAAACGGAGCCGTAGCGAAGAAATGCCTTTTAAATTGTTCGAAACGTGCACCGGTCGGAAAAGGTTGTACCGATTATTCGTTCGTTAGAATCAATTCTTTCGAGAGAACGGTAAATTATTTTTTGGTATTGTTATTTGAGGGGAGAGTGCCTTTGGGCTAGGAAAAAATGACTGACTTTCATGATTTTTTTTTCAAAAGGAAAGATTTCTTTACCATTTTTGAGTCTTGGGGTATGTTTTATTACTATTTTTGGCTCTTACGTGGCTTGTTAGATTTTATATTCATTTTAAAAATGGCGGAGATATGGCACGATCTGCTGAACGGGTTGCGGTGGATGTTGTTAGACGGCGTGACAGGTAGCGGCGGCGGAATTAATCTGAAACAAAAACCGCAAATATTTTCCTTTCATTGACACTCATAAGCAGAATATGAACCAAGAAAAAATCAGAAATGTTGAAAATCTATGAAATGGTACGCTTTGAAACAAAAAGATTGAATTTTGAGAAAATTGGGCACATTTTGCAATACATTTTTTCTAGTTTTCAAGAATATTTCAGGTTATGTTTTAGTCAATAAGGTTAGAAAGATTTATACCAAATTTCATCAGAATCGGTCGATTAATTTTTTAGCTATACGTCACGCCAGTTTCAAAAATGCAGTTCAGAAGACCGTACCATACCTCCACCATTTTTATAGATCAATAAAAAAAACAATTCCATGTAAAAGCCAAAAGTAGTAATAAAACATACCCTAAGTCTCAAAAATGGTGGAAAAATCATTCCTTTGAAAAAAGACTATGAAAATCAGTGAAATTTTTCCTCGCCCAAAGGTATCCCTTAAGTATTGTAGTGTAGTGTACACACTCATTTTCAAAGTGCTTTTTTAGGAATTTAAATTAATAGAGAAACGGTTAAATCTACAGTGTTAGTACTTCACAATTAAATATTGTCAGAGCATTTTATTGTACATGATATTTGTCCATGATATTTGAAGTTGCGCAGGTTATGTCGCGAATTTTTTTATCGTCGGACGTTGTGCCGCCGTTCTTCTCATCCGAAAGAAACGATTAAAAAAAAGTTCCATTCCGTACGAATGTGGTTATCGTTCGTCCCTCCAATAAAAAAAAGTACAACAAATTTACGAAATGTCGACGTTTGAAAAGGGGTACTCTGGTTTTTACCCTAAAATGTTCACTTCCCACGGCACGGAAAAATAGTAATTACAAGGCAATCAGGAAGATAGAGGGCCGAACGATAGCCCCACATCTATTCTACATATGTGCAAAACTGCAAGTCGATCGGCCCTGTTGTTTTGGAAAAAAACGCGTCTATATTTTTTCATGCAATTATAGGATGGATATTCACTGATTTCAGCCATTAACCTTTAGTCGTAGACACATTCTTATGTCCCCAACCTAAAAGGATATTGAAAAAAAAATCTGTTTGACCAGACACACTGAACAGACAGGATTTGACAGAATGCGGGCTCCGCTCTCGACAAATAGGTCCTTATAGGCGATATTACTTTGAATTCTCGACATGAACGTACAGAACCGATGGAAAAGTACAAAAACGTTTTTCGCAGTTTTGCGAACGGATATGACGAAATTATAAGCGTGCCCAGTGACTACAGGATGGTAAAAATGAGTAAAAAATAATGACAAATTTGTTTAATTCATTTCGTCAGTGAGAAACGGAATTTTTTTATTCCTCTCTTCCTCTCCCTCTCGCTCTCTAGATATATAGAGAAAGAAACAAAATATTCCGTTCATCAGTGGCGAATTCGCGAATAAATAAATATATATATATATATATATATGTGTGTGTGTGTGTGTGTGTGTGTGTGTGTGTGTGTGTGTGTGTGTGTGTGTGTGTGTGTGTGTGTGTGTGTGTGTGTGTGTGTGTGTGTGTGTGTGTGTGTGTGTGTGTGTGTGTGTGTGTGTGTGTGTGTGTGTGTGTGTGTGTGTGTGTGTGTGTGTGTGTGTGTGTGTGTGTGTGTGTGTGTGTGTGTGTGTGTGTGTGTGTGTGTGTGTGTGTGTGTGTGTGTGTGTGTGTGTGTGTGTGTGTGTGTGTGTGTGTGTGTGTGTGTGTGTGTGTGTGTGTGTGTGTGTGTGTGTGTGTGTGTGTGTGTGTGTGTGTGTGTGTGTGTGTGTGTGTGTGTGTGTGTGTGTGTGTGTGTGTGTGTGTGTGTGTGTGTGTGTGTGTGTGTGTGTGTGTGTGTGTGTGTGTGTGTGTGTGTGTGTGTGTGTGTGTGTGTGTGTGTGTGTGTGTGTGTGTGTGTGTGTGTGTGTGTGTGTGTGTGTGTGTGTGTGTGTGTGTGTGTGTGTGTGTGTGTGTGTGTGTGTGTGTGTGTGTGTGTGTGTGTGTGTGTGTGTGTGTGTGTGTGTGTGTGTGTGTGTGTGTGTGTGTGTGTGTGTGTGTGTGTGTGTGTGTGTGTGTGTGTGTGTGTGTGTGTGTGTGTGTGTGTGTGTGTGTGTGTGTGTGTGTGTGTGTGTGTGTGTGTGTGTGTGTGTGTGTGTGTGTGTGTGTGTGTGTGTGTGTGTGTGTGTGTGTGTGTGTGTGTGTGTGTGTGTGTGTGTGTGTGTGTGTGTGTGTGTGTGTGTGTGTGTGTGTGTGTGTGTGTGTGTGTGTGTGTGTGTGTGTGTGTGTGTGTGTGTGTGTGTGTGTGTGTGTGTGTGTGTGTGTGTGTGTGTGTGTGTGTGTGTGTGTGTGTGTGTGTGTGTGTGTGTGTGTGTGTGTGTGTGTGTGTGTGTGTGTGTGTGTGTGTGTGTGTGTGTGTGTGTGTGTGTGTGTGTGTGTGTGTGTGTGTGTGTGTGTGTGTGTGTGTGTGTGTGTGTGTGTGTGTGTGTGTGTGTGTGTGTGTGTGTGTGTGTGTGTGTGTGTGTGTGTGTGTGTGTGTGTGTGTGTGTGTGTGTGTGTGTGTGTGTGTGTGTGTGTGTGTGTGTGTGTGTGTGTGTGTGTGTGTGTGTGTGTGTGTGTGTGTGTGTGTGTGTGTGTGTGTGTGTGTGTGTGTGTGTGTGTGTGTGTGTGTGTGTGTGTGTGTGTGTGTGTGTGTGTGTGTGTGTGTGTGTGTGTGTGTGTGTGTGTGTGTGTGTGTGTGTGTGTGTGTGTGTGTGTGTGTGTGTGTGTGTGTGTGTGTGTGTGTGTGTGTGTGTGTGTGTGTGTGTGTGTGTGTGTGTGTGTGTGTGTGTGTGTGTGTGTGTGTGTGTGTGTGTGTGTGTGTGTGTGTGTGTGTGTGTGTGTGTGTGTGTGTGTGTGTGTGTGTGTGTGTGTGTGTGTGTGTGTGTGTGTGTGTGTGTGTGTGTGTGTGTGTGTGTGTGTGTGTGTGTGTGTGTGTGTGTGTGTGTGTGTGTGTGTGTGTGTGTGTGTGTGTGTGTGTGTGTGTGTGTGTGTGTGTGTGTGTGTGTGTGTGTGTGTGTGTGTGTGTGTGTGTGTGTGTGTGTGTGTGTGTGTGTGTGTGTGTGTGTGTGTGTGTGTGTGTGTGTATGTATATATATTTCGAACACGCTTTTTGTTTTTCCATGGAGCACTCGGTCTTGTTCATATTGCCTTTCGAGAGCCGGAAGCTCTTCGGGAGAAGAGGGAAGCCCTTGAGAAATTGAATCTCTCGACAGACGAAAACCCTTTACCCCGTGGCACGTGTGCACCATCGAAGCTTTTCCTGTTTCAAGCGCGCTTGAAACAACGTGTTTTTTTTTCATTAGCCCCTATATGTGAGGCGATATACGAGCATCAGCGAGCATAGCAAAAAAAAGAGTATAGAATGTAAATTCGGAACAGTTCAACGAGACATGTGCACTTGGATAGAGTTTCGTGGATAGAGATTCGTGACAACGAATACGTGCTTTCGGGCCCTTTGCGCCTTGCCTCTGGTCTCGAAGTACGAATAGCAATGTGGCAGCTGGTACCCGCCATCCCGGGCGCCAATATAATTATACATTTATATATCTACACATATATATGTGTGTGTGTGTGTGTGTGTGTGTGTATATGTATCATTATTTGCTGCATATATATTTGTATGTGAATATAAACGAGGCATCGAGTTTATGTTTACCGGAAGGAAGCTCTTTAGTTTCCGTCCCTCTGTTTTTGTCTGGTTACGCTTTTACATTTACTATAAAACCCCTAAGTACATTCACCGAGTACACGCACTTTTGCCGCATTGTGTACATTTTGTATCGCTTATTTGCTGTATCCTTATCACGGGCCAGCCACTATTTCCATCCGGATTGACACAAGAAGAGTTGCGCAATCGAGGAGTCGTATTTTTATCCAAAGTATCGAGTACCGGTGCAGAAATTTGTTGAGGAGTAAATTTGTTAGGGGTGTCCCCATAGGGATTTGATAGGGACGCCGCAGGTAGGATATCCACATAGTGTCCAAGTGGAGTCCAAGTTGATTGCGCGCTAATTCCTCATTGACGTTGGTTGATAATTTTTCTTGGAAATTTTAAACCGGAATCTCTTGGATCTTCAAAAAAAAGTATCATTTCGTGATCCCGTGGAGAAATTTGTTGGAGAGGCCCAAGATGGACCCACATCTCTATAGAGATTTGTTCGGGACACCGCACATAGGGAATCCTCATTGGGATCCGATTGGATACTGTCCTGTGCCCGATGAACGCTCTTTGAGAATTCTTACCACGTTCGAATCGAAAATATGTGAAAAGTCGCGAGAAAAAGCTCGGCGTGTTGGAACTTAAGGCCTTAGGCCACAGTAACGGGTATGAAATCATGTGCGAATTTAACAATTTTTTTTCGTATGAAAAAGGGATTCACTCATAAAATGAATTACACATCCATTTAGTATGAATATCAAGCTGTTAGAAAAAATATATATATATATTTTTTCTCGGTGTACAAAATGGCCGACTACTAATATTTTCTTTTGTTATCTTTTTTTAGGCGCTCCGTGGCGTGACATTCAGCATCCACAATTTTTTATCTAGAACAAAAAACAAAAATTCTCGTCAATCTACATTAGAATACCTAGAGAAGTATGTACGGACTTTAAAAATATTGTTTTATTCAAAAGTTGTAGGTATTTGAACTTAAGAAATTTATTTTTAGTGAAAAATTTCGTTATAACTGCTCATAAACGGCTCATAAAATAAAAGTATTCGATTAATTCGAAAATTTGTTGAAGTTATTTGTGACGCCAATTGGAAAACAGCTGTTTCGAGAAGTTTCGAGTAGTAAAAAAGATAATAAAAGAAAATATTAGTAGTCGGCCATTTTGTACATCGAAAAAAAATATATTTTTTTTCTAACAGCTTGATATTCATACTCAATGATGTGTGATTAATTTTATGAGTGAATCCCTTTTTAATACGACAAAAAATTGTTAAATTAGCACATGATTTTATACTCGTTATTGTGGCCTAAGGCCTTTAATTGCACACTTCGTGAGCGTGTACGTGTGTGGTGACATTTTGTGAAAGTCCGGTAAAATAAATAATAACAAACGATAGTTACAGTGGGATTTCAGTGATGATTCAAATCGATTTTTGAGACATACTTTTTTAAGGCGGGCTATACATTTACAACGATAAAAAAATCGATTTCTTGTTTTTTTTTTCTTTAAACGATAGAACTATATATGTAGAATATTTTCCCAAACTTTCACAGCGGAATTCGAAAAACTTGAAACGTTACAGCCCGTCAACGCCGTGCCTTTCCGCTCGGATTTGGAGCGTGCGTGGATATCAAACGTGTTTTTTTTTTCAAAACTGCATTATCGAAATTGGCGTGCAGGATTACTCAAAAACTATTAAGTCGATTGAGTTGAAGCTTGGTAGAAATATTGATAACATTGGTACCTTCTACTTGATGGGAATTGTTTTCGAAATATCAAAATGAAACGCTAAAATATTTAGATAGACCGAGTATTAATTCGTTCGATGGAATAAATAATTTTTAAAATAACCTCACATTCCATTTTCTCGATGAATAGAACGTTGGCATCCTCCAATGACGAATGTAGTCGGCCCAACCCATTATTTTCGTTATTTCACGGTCCTTTCGAATATTCCGAGTATGTGGTCATTGGAATGTGGAAAAAAGTTGCGAAACAATGTTCCCTATAAAAAAAGCGCAAATGGCACACTTTCAAAATTTATAATAATTCCAACACTAGCTGAGGTCATAATTTCGTCGAAAATAAATATGTTTTCCGGCCCAAAAGTTTCCTCTTACTTCATTGAAAAAATCACATTAACACCCCCTGTTTGCAATGTTAAATTCATTTAAAAAATAATTTTTTTTATTTTATTCAATAATATAATTGAATTTTTTTGTGTAAATATAAATAAGAAAAAAATGAAATAAAAAATGTTAAATAGATCAAAAAAATCTTTAATATTGAAAATAACCCTCATTAAATTTTGAAAAGTCCCTTTTTGGTCCCAAAAGCAATATCTTTAGAAAAAAAATGTCCTCACCCTTAAGGTGGCAATGACGGGTCGTTACCCAGGCAGAAACTTTTACTTCCGAAGTAATACTTAATTCCCAATAATGTTGCTTAAACGCAGTATAATTTATTGCTTATTTTTTTCTGCTATTTTCGTTTAGGAAAGAGAAAAAGCGCGGTCGAGTTGCTGCAAGAGTCGAAAGCATTTTACGTGAAGAGCGAGATAGTGCTCGACCGAAAGCAAGAGCTGAAGAACAGTGGACACCTACAAGTCGCACCGTCCACCGCGCCGAGTGCACCGCCGCGATTGTTGAGAAAATGTGGCAATCCAGTCGCGTGTTCTGTTCAACAACAGCAAGTACAGATTCAACTGGTGCAACAACAGCAACAAACGATGCAACAAAGTTCCGTTACGTCGCAACTGCCAAACGCAAACATAACGGCAGCCTGCTGCTGGGCCAATTGTCGAGATCAAGACAGACGTGAGTTCGAATGACATATTTACTTTTAAGGGGTTAGGCTACTGTGACGACCCGAAAATCAGGGTCATTAAAAAAATTAAGCTTGAAGGAATAACAAGATTGAAAAATCGTTTGGACATTCATTCGTATGTACATTAACAAAGGTGTCTACCAAATTTCATAAAAATATTAATAATTAAGGAAGGGGGAATCCTTTGGACGAGGAAAAAATGGCTGATTTTCACGATTTTTTTGTAAAGGCCGGAGCCTCAATTGGAAGGTCCGAAAAATCTTTTTTTTTATTGCTTAAATCGATAGATAAACTATCCAAGAATATATTTACAAAGTTACAGAGGCCAATTGTAAATATTTTCGATGATATAAGGCCAAAAGCAGATAAGCGATTGATATTTCCTCCTATTGAAAACTTTGAAGCGCGTTTTCTCCAGTTTTCATTTTCACGATTTTTCCAAATTGGCGGCCGTAATAGCAAAAAAATCTAAACGACTTATTGAATTAAACCAAAGTTTATTTTCTTGAGTATGAAAACCCAGGTAGGGAATCAAAAGGCTGACGATGGAAACAAACTTGTGCGAGCCTTGTTTCACCGAGCCTGAGTGAGACAGACCTGGGCCAGGTTTCATTGCATCGTTTGGAGCAGCCTGGAACCAAGACTGGCTGCTTAGCCTAAACTCAGGGTTATTTCAAGCTTTATTCAGCCAGTGAATTTTAAGGCTAAAAAATCAAGGCTGGATGCAGGCTTGTTTCAGGTTGTGATAAAATAAAATAAATTTTAAATAATATTTTTTCTGTACTTTTATGAAAAAAAAATTAGCAATAAATTTGTCGGGTGCGAAGGCACGAAAAACGAAAGCGAAGGAGGCAGCTCAGAACATTTAAACATATTCTCTTATCGATATTTATGAGGTACACGAAAAAGTTTTTTTCTCGTCACACACAGATTTCGTATATACTCACTCTCTGGAGTTTGCGTACACTCTGTGTATTACGTGTCCCATAAACAATAAATAAAATAAAGTATTGTGTTTAAAATATTTTTTATATATATTTTATATCAAATAATATAATGAATAATAAATATATATAATAAATAAAATGAATTCTTTACAAATTTATTAAATTTACCCCAATGTAGAATATAGAAAACTAAAAGCAGGCCTCATATAGCCTCGAGAAGAGTTTGGGATAAGCCTGGTCATAAATGCTCGTGAAGACTTCATTAAGGCTCGTTTTGAACCTTGTTGTTTCGTCGTTTCAGGCTTAGTACAGGCTTTTCTACCAGCCTTTAGTCAAGCCTGTGTGCAAGAGCCTGAAACCGCGTTATCATTCAGAGGTTCAGCGAGGCCTGAAATCAGGCTGGTGCTCAGCCTGAATTAAAAAAATGTGAGCCTTGTTTCAGAGCTTGGCGAGCCCTTTTTTCATCGTCAATTCCTACCTGGGAAGCTCTTCTAAGTGAATTAAAAAAGTCGTTGAAAAAGTCTTTTAAAATGATTTTTACAGCACGTTGAAGTGTTTTTTTTAACACATTTTTTTTAAACATGAGAAAAGTTATCATTTCACGATTTTTTCAGCTTTTTCTTAATTTACCCAGAAGAAAAATATATGACAATTGAAAGTTTTATTGGTTCATTTGGTTCAGTAAAGAATTACGAGCTGGATCTTCCCCGCCGAAATTTATTGTTTCATGTTTTTTATACATTTCAGATATACAGAAAAGATACCTCAATGTTTGCTGGGCTCACTTGTTTTATTCCCGTTAAAAAAATTTCCGAAAAAACGTTTTTGTTGGACCTTTTAATTCAGGCTCCGGCCTTGAGGAAACATTTCTTCACCATTTTTTAGACTTAGACTTAGTCTACTTTTGGCTGTTACATGGTATTTTTTTATTTTATTAATCTTTAAAAATGACCGGAGTATGGCACGTTCTTCTAAACGAGTTGTGGCAAATGTTGTCAGCCGGCGTGACACGTAGCGTCGGCGGGAATAATCTGATAAAAAGCCGACAAAGATTTATCTTTCATTAACACTCATATGCAGAATATGAACCAAGAAAAAGTGAGAAATGTTGAAAATCCTAGAAATGGTACGCTATAAAACAAAAAGATTGAATTTTTCGAAAGAACAGCTGCATTTTGCAATGAAAAATACTTTTTTTATTGTCCAAAACATTGAGCGTCATGTGTTAGACAATAAGGTTAGAAAGATTTATACCAAATTTAATCAGAATCGGTCTATTAGTTTTTTAGCTGTACGTCACGCCAGTTTTAAAAATGCAGTTTAGAAGATCGCGCGATACCTCCGCCATTTTCAAAGATTAATCAAAAAAATGTCAACGCCTAACAGCCAAAAGTAGTAATAAAACAAACCCCAAGTCTCCAAAATGGTGGAGAAATCTTTCCTTTAAAAAAATCATAAAATTCAGCAAATTTTTTCCTCGTTCCCCCTTAAGCTTCAATTCAAGGATATATCGGCTAGCGAAAAAATCTTCAACGAAATGGCTATTAAAATTTCTAATGTTAATTAGTATCGCAGATGAAAATCTTCAACCAAAAACGACGTTTTTCGACTATTTTTTAAAGTTGCTCACATTTATTTTGGCATTTTCAAGCTCCGAAAATAACTGAAGCATTTTTTAACGCGATTTTGGATACAAATAAAAATGAAGAAACGAAGTGACAGGGGAATTTTCTTCGCATTTCAACGATGCAAACTCCGAAATTTCTCCGCAAGAGCAGCGAGTGAAAATAAATGATTTTTTCTTCGCAAATAGCCGATGGAATTTTGAGCCCCCAACGAACACTGCCACCCGCCCTACCACCGAAGAGCCCGCGGGCGATACCGGTGCCGCAGAGACGCGCGATTTCCGGCCCACCAGGCACGACCGGTGGCGAACAGTTGCAAACCAAATTACGAAGATTGCTCAACACCGATAGCAAGGAAAACGTATTCTTTCCCGATAATACAACGAACATCTTGCAGGCGGCCAACGTGACGATCGTTCGCGATCACCCGTTCGAAAAGTTCCGATATTCGACCGGAAGTCCATCAACCGGATGCCGCGACGAGGAACGAGCTGTGGTAAGCAAATAGGCGCGGGTGCAACATAGAATCGCATATTATTCTTACATTATAACACACGCAAGTTTTCAAGTCGTAAGGCAATTTCCGTGCTTTCGAAATTGTGGTCACTCGCGTCGCGTAAGTGTTTTAAAAAAATGTACCATTATCAGTGATCACGAGGGTAATGATTATTATTGTTTCTATCCTCGATACTTCAATCGATTCAACTTTTTCACTGGCCGAGATTGCCTCAATGGGTCGGCGTGAGCTCGGGGCCCAAAAAACACGTCGATTTTAAATATTAGGTGCGCAACGAAGTTCTCGCTGTTTTTTTCGACGAAAATCCCACTTTATTGTGAAAAAATGGTTACAAATGAATCATTCAAAATATCGCCCATCGCTAGCGACAACTTTTTCCCATCTTTCTGGCAGAGCTCGAATACCGTCACGGTAGAAGTGTTCGTCTTTTAAGGCTATCCACGAATCAAGCCATTTTGAGATATCTTCATATGAGCGGAACTGCTGATTAGTCAGACCATGTGCCATCGAACGGAACAAGTAATAATCGGACGGCGCAATAACTGGGGAATATGGCAGGTGGGGTAGGACTTCCCATTTGAGCGTTTCTAAGTAGGTTTTAACGGGTTTGGCAACGTGAGGCCGAGCATTGTCATGCTGTAAAATCACTTTTTCGTGCCTCTGCCCGTATTGTGGCCGCTTTTCGCGCAGTGCTCGGCTCAATCGCATCAATTGAGTTCGATAACGTTCCCCAGTGATGGTATCGTTCGGTTTCAACAGCTCATAATAAATAACACCGCGCTGGTCCCACCAAATACACAGCAAAACCTTCGCAGCGTGAATATTCGGCCGAGCCGACGACGTAGAAGCATGACCGGGCAGTCCCCATGATTTTGTTCTCTTTGGGTTTCTGTAATGAATCCATTTTTCATCACCCGTAACGATGCGATGAAGAAAACCCTTCCTTTTTTTGCCGCTGGAGCAGTCGTTCACAGGCGAAAAAACGTCGCTCAACGTCTCTCGGCTTCAAATCATGAGGAACCCAAGTTCCTTGTTTTTGAATCATTCCCAACGCATGCAATCGCTTGGAAATGGCTTGGCGGGTAACTCCCAATGCTGAAGCAAGCTCTTTTCGCGTTTGGCACGGATCCTCATCGAGCAATGCCTCCAATTCAGCGTCTTCGAAGGTTTTTGGCCTTCCTTCACGTGAACGGTCGTCAACATCGAAATCGCCGTCTTTGAAGCGACGGAACCAATCACGTCACGTTGTTTCACTTAGAGCAGCATCTCCGTGAACTTTTTGGAGTTCTCGATGCGCTTCAGCCGCCGTTTTCTTCGAATGAAAGAAGAAAAGCAACACTTCCCGCAAATGACGATTATTTGGCACAAAATCAGACATTTTCACACAACCAAAAGTATACGACGCAAAAACAAAATCACGAATGTGTCAAAGCGGTTCGTTTACCATATGTCTAAGCTTGGTTCATGACGTTTTCGTTATGTCACAATCGACCAGCACTTACGAGTGGAGCCATCTCTTGAAAAACAGCGGGAACTTTGTTGCGCACCTAATATTTTTTTCTGATGACAGTATAGTAGAGCGTCGATTATCCGAAACGTCAATTATCCGAATGGCGATTTGGTTTATCCGCAACGTCAATTATCGGAATGGCGATTTGGGTTATCCAACATATCAATTATCTAAACAATAATTTTGTTTATCATAATGCTCAGTCATTCGAACGATTGCACGATGTATACACTGTTGTACGTCCCCTCCACTTTCTCGGTCTGCGCTCGCGCGCACTTTGCTTTCCGCTGGCAGTCGAGATTTGACAGCAAAGAAACGAGCTTCCGTTGTGAAGCGGTAGAAAATCGTCGACTTTTTCAAAAATAAATAGATAAGAACTCAAAGATGTAGGAATGTTGATTGTTTTTAAATACATATTTAAGTTCGTTCTATATTATTAAATGATACAATGGTTATTTGCAATTCACCAAAAAATGTACTTGTATTATTAACATATTAATGTTCATTGTATTTTTAAATATATGAGGTATTGCACGGGAATCCAGTGGACTTTTTCCCTGACCCCCACCAATTCGATTTATTTATTTTTATCTGACTCTATTGACTCTAAAAGACACTCTGAATTTTTTTACATTTTTCGTAACAACCCTTAGTCAAAAAAAGTTTCTTTTTTCTCCGAAAAAAACCCCAATTTGAAAATCTGAAAAAATCCCCAGAGATGTGTGATTATGTGTGAAAAATTTTAAGCTATCGCCTGCAGTGGAAGTATCATTTTTTCGGTGCTTTCTGAGCGATTAACGTTTTAAAAAATCCGAAAAATTCATGAATTTTTTTGACAATTTTTGAATAACCAAATGGTTGTTCAAAAATTGTCAAAAAAATTCATTGTGGGTATCAAAATATTTAAGTATCCGCCCGAGTTAAGCGGTTCTTGAATTTTCCGGATTTTTTTAACGTTGATCGGTCAGAAAGCACAGAAAAAATCATACTTCCACTGCGGGTGATAGCTTGAACATTTTCACATATAATCACGCATTTTTGGCAATTTTTTCAGATTTTTATATCGCGGCTTTTTTTCGGAGGAATTTTTTTGTGACTAAGGGTTGTTTCGATAAATGTAAAAAAAATCAGGGTGTCTTTTAGAGTCAATGGAATCAGATTTTTTTTAAATCGGATTGGCGGGGTTTAGGGAAAAAGTCCACCAGATTCACGTGGAATACCTCATATATATTTTATCATATTGAAAGAATCAAGGTTTTTTTCGCCCACGGAATATTGCTGTTCGGTTATCCGAATTTTCGATTATCCGAAAGGCGCCCGGTCCCAATTGATTCGGATAATGGACGCTCTACTGTATTGGAATGACGGGGTCAGGATTTTACACACAATTCATACATAGTCTTGGCAAGTTTGAATTTTTTTTAATTGCAAAATATTGGTAAGCAATGAAGTTGTTATTATTTAGACGAAATGCCGGCGTGGCCAATCGGTGTAAATGCTTCTGGCAACTAGGATCATCTGAAATGAAAAATTAAAAAATATATCTTTAGTATAAAAATAGAACTTCCGTATGACCGGATACTTTTTTAAAATTTTGAAAATTACAAGAATGGCAAGCTGTAAAAAAAAAAGTTAAATCTCCGACGAAAAAAGCCTTGAATTATTTATTATTAACAAATGCATAAACATAGGTAAAAATCATGCGGTTATACAATAGAAAATGTTATAAACTATGCTCTGGCCAAATTTCAAGTAAATCGGCCGAATAGATTTTGACAACTGACAATGTTTGATTAAGGCCTAAGGCCACTGTAACGGTCCAAAAAAAAAGGTTTTTTCACGAATTTTTTGCTTCCAAAATTGAAGGTAATTGAAAAAAAACTTTTAAGGGTGTTATCGGGCATACATTAAACTTTATTATCAAATTTTTTTACAGCAAAAAAAAACAAAATGGCGGTTCCACAGCTATCTTCCCGGGGCATGTTTTGCTTGCAGGGCTCCGCGGCACGCAGCACGACTGGTGCACTTTTGAATCTAGAACAAAAAAAAACCATCAATCTAGAGGGTTATAGCTAGAGAATGTCGATCGGATTTTAAAAAGTATCAATTTTTGTGGATTTGGCGTGCGTTTGAAAAAAAAAAATTGATTTTTGACGAAAAAAACGGCTAGTTTTTTGTTAATAAAAAATCAATAAATAAAGTTATTGAAAATCCCGATCGACATTCTCAAGATAATGTTAATGTTCACATCTGGTCAAAATTTCAAGTAAAAAAAATGAAAATTGTTCGAGTGATGCTGCGTGCCATTTTGAAAAACCGTATTTCGAGAAAAACGCGTTTAAAGTTTTGCGAATAGTTTTTTATTGGAAAAAATAAAAAAAAGAAGGTAAAAAAAAATTTACCGTTAGTCTGCAATCCCAGCACCATACATTTGTCCTTCGATGGCCAAATTTTCGTCTGGCAAAATTTACAGTGGCCTTACCCCTTAAACATATTGAAGAGAAAAACACAAAAAAAGGGTAAATCGCAAGAATTTTTAGAATTTTCACAAGATCGTTATTGCGAAAAAGTTAAGGGGTCTTCTCACTTTAGACGCTAAAAAAAGCTATTTTCATGAATTTTAGGTTTATATTATAGACATTGATATAAAAGTTGTTACACTTAATAAATACATTTTCGAAATCCATAACAAATTTTTTAAATGCATTCACGTAACCCAAACAAACCTAAAACGCGTTTTTCTCGAAACAACGTTTTTCGACGGCTTGTTGATAAAATCTTCGAAACTACCGAATCGATCCTTATGAAATTTCAACCACACATTCTTTACAACTATAACTATAGCGCATATAAAGGATTTTTTTTAATTTTGATATTTACTATTTTTTTTGCCAAAAACGACGAAAAGAAAACACGTTTTTTTTTTAATGTCCGCCATTTTGTTATTTTTGCATACATAAAAAATCGTATGATATGCGCTATAGCCATTAACATACTGAATCTAAAACCGTTTGATTTTTTCGTTTCGGATGATCCATCTCCGAGATGTCATCAACAGCGCAGACCTACAATTTTTTAGGACTTTTTTCTAACTACCATTTTCGTCTATAAATAGTCACTTAAATAAATAAATAAAAATTCGACCCTTCGCGTGCACACCTCCTCTGCCAACCTATAAGTGCATCTTGGGTCAATCTGACCCAAGGCGTTTTTCAAATCGTTGTATTCCGGTAAATATGCATTTTTTGTTTTTTTTTGTAGAGACTTTTTTGTAGCAAATTATCCATGTTTTATGGCCCGAAATGTATTTTTTGACGAAAACGAAAATTAAATGCCATTCGTTCAAAGTGGAGCATACGTTGAAAAATACGTATACCTACACGGATAAAATCTCTGGGCCAAAACGACCCCGTGTGCACTCGAAGGGTTAAATGTATTTCGAAAATGTATTTATTAAGTGTAACAACTTTTGTATCAATATCTATAATATAAACGTATCATAAAAATTCATGAAAATGGCCTTATTTTTAGCGTCTAAAGTGAGAAGAGCCCTTAAGACCCTAAGCTTGTAAACCATGCAATAAAGGATCGTATTTTTTAAAACTTCACACTTATGCACAATACTTACACATTCTCTGACCACTTTCTCCATGCACTTTTAAGTATACCAAAACTATAATGTTACAAATTTTTTTTCGCGTTCATACAATGATCCGAGTGATCGTTCAATTTTGTTTTGTCGTTCAATCTGAGAAATTCCGCCGCATGATCAATATGTTTAAAAATCTGTGCATAAGAAGATAAACAGGAGAATTGAGTGGCTCCATATCTATACGTGTATACAAGAATACGTGCTGAGATTTTTTATTCCGTCCTTCCCGGCTCGATCACGTAGCCCGGAGTGTGTGAAAAACCAGGGACACTATTCTTGCGTTTCTTTTACGTAGCGGCTAAATATCACGTTGATGTGCACTCCGCTGTTGTATTGTCGCGGCTCGAGGGGATTACGAATTCACGAAACGTAACGATCAGACGATCGAATAAGGAGCTGTAATACCAGCCGAGCAATGCCCTCGTGCCAATGCATATTTTAAGATCGTAGCTTGGAAACCTCTGTTATGTGCGATTATACACGGTGACTTTGGAACCCGCAATAAAATTAATGCAATTCGTTTGATCAAATCACGAGATAAAAATTAAACGTGAGAAGAATTTTCTCGTGGACAATCGTTGCTTCGTGCGTTAGTTTTAGGGACAGTTCACTGATCGTCGAAGTGTCTTTTATCGTTGCAGCAACTAGCAAGGAACACATTTTAGGACGACAAAATGAACTTGACGATCTTAGGAAAAATTGTGCGGTTTGGAAATTTGCACATTGATTCCTTGTAGAAAAATCTCTGAAAATGTATTGTCATAGTTCTTGAATGTTTTAGTCCAAGAGCGAACGGATTTGATCAATAGATAAAATGTCATTTTCTGTTTTATAAAGTTCGACGTATATTTTAATGAAAATTTTCTGAAATAAAAAAAATTTATATATATATATATATATATATATATATATATAAATTTTTAAATAATTTAAAATTTTTATATATATATATATATATATATATATATATATATATATATATAAATTTTTAAATAATTTAAAATTTTTATATATATATATATATATATATATATATATATATATATATATAAATTTTTAAATAATTTAAAATTTTTATATATATATAAATATATAAAAGCGGAAGCAAAAGCGAGAAGACGAATAAGATGAAATTAGGATGGTGTTGAAATTTGCATCGTTGCAACGCAACAAAAAATCGTGCTGATTTTTTTATTGCTCCATTTTTATTATAATATAAAATATTTTTTTGCAGTTTTTTGTGGCAAATTTTTAAAAAGCATTCTCAAAAATGTTTCGGTGACTTTCGTAGCCTAAATGTGCTAAAAAAAGATACGGGAATATGAACAAAAATACATTTTCGGAATAAGGTTCCGACCCCCCCCCCCCCCCCCCCCCCCCCCCCAAGCGGAAATTATGCACAAACCTTCCTTTTAATATTTTAAGACAACCCCTAAAGGGATTTTTGGCGACTCTCAATAGTTTTGGAGATATTACATTTTTTAGTTTTTTTTTTTTTTCAAGGACAAGAAACCTAAACAAACCCCCCCTCCACCGATCGAGCTGAAATGTTGCACAAACCTTCCTTTTGATATTTTAAAACAACCCCTAAAGGGATTTTCGGCGACTGCAATAGCTTTCGAGATGTTGAATTGTAATGTTTTTTTTAAGCGCCCTGACTAAATCTATTTCTGCTACGTCTCCGTTCCTACCTATATATGTTTAAGCGCTCTTCGCTTTGTCTGAACAAAAATATTCATACAAACAAACACAAACAAACAAACCCAAACTTACAGATCCAACCAACCCCAAAAAACAACCCGAACAAACATATCGAAGCAACCGCAAACAACCAACTCGAACAAACCACCCAAATAACCAACCTAAATAACCCCAAACAAACAATTCAACCAAACAACCCAAAAACTATTGCCGGTTGCCAAAAATCCCTTTAGGGGTTGTCGTACAATGCTAAAAGGAAGGTTTGTGCACAATTTCAGTTGGGGGGGGGGTTCGGAACCTTACCCTATTTTCGTTGCATTCCAACGATGCAAACTTCAATACCACGAATTTACAGGGATATCGCACAAGTCTCGTTTTTCTCATTTGCACTTATTCTTTGTCTCTGCCACAGCATTGCAACGCGCCGACCGACATAAGATTCAAATTCGGCCGTAGCAATTCGCACTCTCACACGTCCGGCAAGGCAAACAGAAAGTCAACGACATCACCGCCCACGGAGGGCTCCTCGGTCGTATGTCACAAATCATTGCCGGATCTTCACACGAGCGCGCGACGTCGTGCTTCACTGTCGCCAAGGGCCTCGACCAAATCGTCCTCAAAACCCACGGGATCCGGCCGCGAACAGCATCACCCATCCACGGCTAATTGTCCCGATTGCGAAACTAGCTCGGACTATTCCGATCACAGTTTCAAACGTGACACTGTCTGTTATCGGAGGTACGGAAAGATTTCAATCTCCCGAACGATTCGCACGGTCCACTCAGGAGGCGATTTTTGCGCGCAAGTTCCGCGCAAAGTGCAGGTTTTTTTTTTCATTATCATTTTTCATGAGCTCCGCTCTAAAATGGAACGAAATCTTTTTTAGCGGTTCTTATAACTCGAAATGGTATAATAATTAATATTATGGAGAGTTCAACATAACTGTACAGATCCAAACAAATTGCTACAGCTGGGCAATAAATGTCCGCGGGTTGTTTGCGTTTGGTTGGGTCACTCGTGCTTCTTCCTTTATAATTGATTATTATGCAATTTTTAAATAATAAAATCGTACATAGAAATTCGAGTGATTTCGCGCTTCTCCCTTCATAATTATATGATTATAATGCATATGGAAAAAAATTTAATCGTACAAAAAAAGTTCGACTGATTTCGCGGTAGAGTCCGTTTGAAAAAAAAAATCACCAAACTTCAGCCGTGATATTGTTTGAAAAACTCCTTTGGTCGCCTTACAGAACGTTCAGTATGACGTATAAAAAAACTTACCGGGAAATCCGTATTTTTAATGATTGGTCCACATGGAAAGCGAGCGATCCCATGCAGGCATTCTATTAAACTCGATTTGGGAATGTTGGTTCAATCGATTAACGTCTTCAAACGTAGCGTCTTCTTGTTTCAAGGTACTGGTTAGTTCGCGAAGTCGAGGAGACAGAACTTCGATGTCAATGAATAATTACAATGATTGCCATCGAAATAATTGATAAATAACATTGTGAATGAGTCGAGAAGTAAAAAATAAACATGGCAAAGTGAAACCTCGTATTCCATTATTGTGATTTTATGTAAATTAAGAGAAAGCCCGAATTTCGCTTCATATCCTTTCACAAAGAGGCTCCATATTATAATCGCAAAGTCTCAAGGTCATGGAATTGGCAGTTTCACTTATGCGCACGCCCACGAATTCTCTGAAATGTGAGTTCTGAAAAATCAAGCGATGCTGCTTTAGAAGAAAAGATTGATATTTATTTTCAATTATATATTTTTTTAAAAAACTCTCACTAATTCTTTATTACTATTCTGTTTTATAAAAAACAGAATAGTAAATTCTTATTTACTATTCTGTTTTATAAAAAACAGGGTTATTAACCCTTAACTCTGAGTCATTTTGACCCGGACGAATTTGAAATAAAGTGCTCACTTTCCCAAAATTGAAAGTTTTCAATAATTTGTTACAACCATTCAATTTTATGATGATAAATTTTAATCATGCAGACATATTGAGAAATGTTTAAAGTGTATCCCGGGTTTTTTTTCAATAAAAAACCGACCCAAGGGTTGTTAAGGGCAAGTGGATGAAGTACTATCCGGGTCCAATTGACCCAGAGTGTCAAAATCGTGGTCAAATATAAGTGTGTCGAGGAAGGGTTAAAAAAATTAATTCTCAAGAAATAAGTAAGATAATTGAAAAAACGTTTGGCCATTCATTTGAATGTAAATCAACGAAGTTGTGTACCAAACTTCATAAAAATATTAATAATTAAAAAAGTTAAAAACAAGTTCGTGAAGAACCCTTGAACGAGAGGGGCTCAACAGTGTACTTGATGTTGGTCATCCGGTTGATCAGAAACAAAAAAAGTTTTTTTTTCTTCTTAAAATAGATAATACTGGCTAAGAGGGAACCAAGCTTTCTTTTACTTATCGTGTTTCAATCATGAAAAAAAACCATTTTGATTTTTTGTTCGATTTTCCGAGTAAAGGTTTCATTATTGTTGTTAATAATTACTGAAAAAAATGTTAAAAAGAAAAACTTGGGTCAAGACTTAACTACTATTACACTGAATAAATGTACCAAACTTCATTTCAATCCGTTTGTCAGATGTCGAGAAATCGTGTACACCGTTTTGAAACACGTAGTTTGGAGAAAAACGTCTTTAAGGGAGACTTTGTCGTTGGAGTGCCATATTTCAGGTGTATACATTTTATTTTTTTCAAAGGAAACGAGTAAAGCTTTTTGAGTGCGGTTTTTTTCTTGCTTTTATTCATGATATACAGAACGTTAAAAAATTCTTTTTTTGAAAAAAAAAACCCAAAATGGCGGCCGTTGCATCTCCGCGAAAACAGGTCCTCAAATCGCGGGAGGTAAACGGCTGACATCACTGCTCTTTGTTGATCTGAAACACAAATTCAAAGCATATTATCAATCTATGACCCTTTGGTCATGGAATGACGGATGGGTTTTTCGTTTAGTACAAATTTCGAAAAATGGCGGCAATTAAAAAAAATCGAATTTTCGCGTTTTTTTTCGCATAAAAAGATAAATAATAAATGCAAAAATGTATCTATCGAAAAAACGATCCGTCATTCCGTGAAGACATATTTTCTGAGTATGCTCTCCAAATTTCAGGTCGATACGTTAATTACAGCGGTCAGGAGAATGTCAGCCATTTTTAAAAACGTGTTTTCGAGAAAAACGCGTTTAAAGTTTTGTAATGTGTTTACACAAATGTGTTTATAATTACCGCTAATCGGCAATGCCTGGTCCATAGAGGCATCCCTCCTCTTCTTCTAGCTGCTCATGTTGAGCCGCTAACATCTCCCGCTGCATTTCAAGGACAAAGTCTCCCTTAAAGTTTCGCTAGCAGCTCTGTCGTTCTAATAATGAGTTTACCGTCAATCTTCCATTTCTGCACCTTATGTTGAACCTTCCTCTTCATTTTGAGTACCCTCGAGTGTCGAACGATTTTAATGGGGTCGAAGTTTGCATCGATTGTTTTCAATTCCTCATTTTTATTATCATTTAAGACTTATTATTCGCAACTTGCGATCGTAAGTCTGTAATAAAAATACGTAAAAACGTTCGAATGATTTCCACAGTCTAAGTCGGCCACAAAGAAATGTTATCACCGAAAAATAATTAAATTTCGTTGCGTTCTAACAATGCAAAGTTCAAGAGCATCGATTTTTTGATTGGGGTAGAATATCCATAAGTCGAATTTCCATAACCGAATATCCATAAGTGCCAATATCCATAAGAGAGTATCCATAAATCGAATATCCATAAGTGAATATCCATAAGTGAATATAGATTAGAAGTGAGTGCCGGAAATGGTCGGAGGTAGAGGAAAAGTGAGTATGGAGGAACCCAAACAAACTCACTTATCTCTACCTCCCGCCATTTTTGGCCCTTATTTCTACTTTATACGCACTTATGAATATTCGACTTCTGGATATTCGTACTTATGGATATTCGACTTATGGATATTCAACTCATGGATATTCGACTCACGGATATTCGACTTATGGATATTCGTACTTATGGATATTCGACTTATGTATATTCGACTTATGTATATTCGACTTATGGATATTCGTACTTATGTATATTCGACTTATGGATATTCGTACTTATGGATATTCGACTTATGTATATTCGACTTATGTATATTCGACTTATGGATATTCGTACTTATGGATATTCAACTCATGGATATTCGACTCACGGATATTCGACTTATGGATATTCGACTTATGTATATTCGACTTATGTATATTCGACTTATGTATATTCGACTTATGGATATTCGTACTTATGGATATGCGTACTTATGGATATTCGTACTTATGGATATTCAACTTATGGATATTCGACTTATGGATATTCAACTTGTGGATATTCGACGACAGTGGATTTTTTGTCAATTTCACAGTAGCTTAACCCCTTGAATGCGTTTTCCCGCGACAAGCTGGACCTGTTCAAAGCCTATCAATATCTATTCGACATTACAGAGCGAGTCACTCTTCTTTTTCATAATCATCGATGCCAGAGGGGAGTTTTTATTCTCTCGATAATATCAATTACACAGATTCAAAGAACGAGTATTACGCGAACAATGTACTTTCCAAACGGTCGCTGCACTTCCACTAGCTTCCGTCTGGATTCGTACTCGTACGATAATTTGTTGTTGTTGCTGTTACGACGTTAATGAGTGTGCGAGTAATCGTGAGTATTCGTTGATTAAAGTTCACGGCACATAAGAAGATCACTGGGATCGGGTGGTGGCGACGCAAGCAGCGTTCTGTCCTCGGGTGGGAGAACACAAAAATCCTCGGGTTCTAGTAAACTTAGTCATGGAGCAACAGCGAGGGACTCGGGTGGTTCGTCGGGTCACTGCACTCATCGGAGCGAGCCACCGCCACGAATACAAGTAAGGTCGTCACGTTGTTTTTTTTTCGCTCTTTCTCTCCTCTATTCACCAAGTGACGCAATCGTTCGAGTGTCGAAAGATCATATACGAAATTTCGTAGCGATACGCATTTATCGTGTACGTTATTGCACGTTATGATATGATCGATGATTAATGAGGGTCAATGTGTATCAAACTTATCGCAGGATTGTTGGAGTCACATTAGAAGAGACAGCGGGGCGTCGACTCAACATTCCACGGAGAAAGATCGATCGAGAAAGGGGAGCTACGGTAGTGGCACGTCCGCCTCGGTCGTGAGAAATTTAACTCCCGATTCCGATAGCAGCAACAGCCAGACCGATTTCAGTCCAACGTGCAACACGAGGTGAGAACTTCCACGATCATCTCACAAATGCTAATGTTGCTGGTAATGTGCCATCAGCGTTTTGTCAAGTCGGCAGATGAAAACGAAGAGGCGGTCTTTCGAAATCGATCTATCGATTGCTCAGTCGGTAAATCAGTTGCGTAAGAGATTTTTCGCAGGTACTCGGATTTAAATGGATCCGAGGATAATCACGCGATTGCACACCCATGATGCGGTTTCGCAATTAATATTAGACGAGGCATCCGTCTTTATGTTTATGTACAATAATCTCTTTGTTGGTTAAGGCGAGATATACATTCAGATGGGAAAAAATCAAGGAATTTTGGGGGATTTTTTAAACTAAGGAATAATTATTCTACATTTATAAAATTATAGGATGGTGATGTTTGCATCGTCGGAGCGCAACGAATTTTTTTTTTTGGATATTCTTCATTTCTTTATTTTTAACATTATCTCAAATCTTTTTTTCGCAGCTGTTGGTTGCACATTTTCAAGAGGGGTCGTCGAAAATGTGTCAGTAATTTTTCGTAGTCTGAATGTGTGAAAAGATCGGCATTGTGAAGAAAATATATTTTCGTTGCAGTCCAACGGTGCAAACTTCAATACCGTATACTTTAAGGGGCTGAAAATTTGGGTGATTTTCGGGAATTTTTTGGAAGAAAAGTACTCGATTGAAAGTTTCGGAAAATTACGAATATATTTGGCTATATTTGACCTATATTACATAATTGGTTCATAGAAAGATATTGAGATCCAAGCGACTTAGGCGCTGCCTTCGGAGGCGCCAAAAAAAAAGTTCCTCCACTGCTGACATGATTCCGGCCGATTGAGTAGCTGAAACCGAAAAAGGAAAAAATTTCGTCAAACTGGAAGGTATTTCCTGTACAATGACGTAGGATTTTCGAAAAATATCAAAATCTAACAAAATGGCGTAGTTATGAAAAAAAGTCTGTTTTCTTGCCTATAAAATGGTCGTTTTTTTTCAATGCCAAATCGTCAATTTTCATCCAATCAAAAATATCCTACGTCATTGTAGAGTAAATATATTCAAGAGTACTCAGTTCAAATTTCAAGTCAATCGGATAATTGATCTTTGAGTTACAATGTCAGCAAATGTGAAAAATCTCATTTCGAGAAAAACGCGTTTAAAGATTTAACTAATGATGTTATATCTACGAGCGGTTGCTCTTTAGAAGGCTGTTATTCGGGGAATATCAGAGATATGGCCTTGACATTTTTACAGGATATTCTTGAAGGTACAAACTGTCGAGAAAGGCAAAAAAAAATCGATTTTTTTAAAGTGTCACACTGGTATAGCCCCTTAAAGTTCGCTGGTCCTCGGAACCTACTTATAAACGCTCGTAACTCCCTCCATTGTCAACGGATCGACTTGAAATTTTCAGAAAACATTTTTGGAGTCTTATATTTGAAGACTCCGTCGAAAACCAAAAATCGATATTTTGAAAAATGTCAACTTCGGTATTACCACTTAATAAGAAAAAGAATGGTGTCTTTTGTAATAATTTTTTCCAGGAGTGAAGTTGTTGACAAAATGCTATAAGAGAAAAAAAAACGTCAAATAAATGCAAAACATTTTTTTCTAAATCATTTTTATTTTCTTTAATTTTCCAATTGAGCGATTGAAACCAAAATCAAACAGGGGTTTGAAGTAAACAAGATGTGACCATGAGAAAAAAACATTACCATTGCGCTTTTTCGAAAAAGTATACTTACTGGAGCACGTAACGGCTAATTTGTTGAAATGATAAATTGGAGAAAGCTGAGAATAGTTTCGTAAAAAAAAGTCGCAATTATCATGAATAGATAGATATTCGGAAATTATGCGATTAAATATTTTGTTTTATTTTTTTTCCGTCGGAGCGCAAATATAATTTTCGCTCGGCCGAAAGACATTTATTTTTCGAAAGGCATAATTTTCACGGCGTACAGTCCATTTGTGAGTAATGGCGAGTATGATTCATTAGTATAAACGAGAAAGCTCTGATTGACTTACCGACACAAAAGGGCATGTGGGTCCGATCCGATCCGTCGCGCACTTTCTTTTTCCTCTGAGTCAAAACTAGCCTCTGACCAGCGGTATGAAGTGTTGGAATACCTTTCCACAGAGGTAAATTGAATTATGAAAGTGGATCAAAATCGGAAACCATTGCTGTTTCAGAAATGGACTATGAAAGTAGTGTCTGCTCCGCACGGACCCCATATGTTCCTTCTAGGCTTAACATTAAGGGAGGTTTCTACTTTGTTGGGCCAAAAAATGTTCGATTTTTCACCAATTTTTTATGCGAAAAATATTAAATATAGAATGTTGAAATTTGGTATCTTAAGCGGTCTTTATTGAACATGATAATATTTTTTTAAGTTTGACAAAACTTGGTACTGGCGATGATATTCTTCGCTTGTGGAAGTCCCAACTCCCGAACAGGTCGTCCGAAGCAAAAAATCAAACATATTTTTACATTGTACAATATTGTGTATAAGTCGAACTAGAATCAAGAAGAAAAATTGAAGAATAAAAAAATAACGAGCGATCGTAGGGGAAGTTTAGTTTTTACCAAACGTCTTCGCAGTTTTTTCTTCATAAAATAAAAAAACGTTTGAATATTTTTGGATAATTTCAGTTCGACTAATGAAGCCATTTGTTGTACACGTGCCTGCCAAGTTTAGTTTAGGGAAGTTTAGTTTTTTACCAAATATTCTCGCAGTTTTTTGTTCATAAAATAAAAAACGTTTGAATATTTTTGGATAATTTCAGTTCGATTAATGAAGAGTTTGTTGTACACGTGCTTGCCAAATTTCATAACAATTGCTCATCCGGGGCGTGCAGGAGCACTTCCGCAAACCTGGAAAACGTGGTTTCCAAATAAAAGCGTTTAAAGTTAAAGGATCATCACAGTATAACGGGTCGAACAATAGCTGATTTTCGCGATTTTTCTTCGAGGGTTTAAATACTCTAATCAGTCTGATTTTTTATTTCAAATCAAAGCACTCATGAAGAACAGTAAATAAATGTTTAGACGTTTATTTTTATTTTTAAAAATTTTTTAACGCTTGAAAATGTCTTCGAGAGAAAAGGAGTCCTCATGGTGTATACGGTTGTGGCCGTAAATATTGTGTAAAAAAATTTGTAAAAAGCTTATTTATCAGTATGAAAGCCGCCATCTCGCTGTGGCGGTTTTTTCAAAATCAAAATTGACCAAATGGCGGCGGTGTGAAAAAAAGTATCAGAATCAGCCTATTTTTTCGACAGTTTTTCGTTAGAAAAAAATATGAAGATTTCGAACAAACAAAAAAGCTTCCATCGCAAGATAAATAATGGCGTGAAGAATGTTGTGTCAAAATTTGAGACGGTTAGCTTGAAAACTATTCCTTTGAGAGTGTGCACCGTTTGGAAAAACGACATTTCGAGAAAACGTCTTTTAAAGTTTCGAGTGCGGAATTTTCATATAAATTGTCTACTTACGTTTTATGTAAGTATATGAACAGCATGTTTATAACGGTCTATACTATCTGATAACGCAACAACAAAAAATCGATTTTTTGAAAATGTTACACTGTTGATCCCTTATGGGGCTATATCAGTGTGAACGCTGAAAATTTAGGTGATTTTCGGGAATTTTTAAGAAGGAAAGTACTCAATTAAATGTTTCGGAAAATCAAGAATATATTTGGCTATATTTTACCTTTATTACATAATTTTTTCATAGAAAAGTATTGAGATCCAAGCGACTTATGCGCTACCTTCGGAGGCCCCAAAAAAAAAGTTCCTCCACTGCTGACATGATTCCGGCCGATTGAGTAGCTGAAACCGAAAAAGGAATAAATGTCGTTAAACTGGAAGGTATTTCCTGTACAACGACGTAGGATTTTCGAAAAATATAAAAATTTAACAAAATGGCGTAGTCATGAAAAAAGTCAGTTTTCTTACCTATAAAATGGTCGTTTTTTTCAATGCCGAATCGTCCATTTTCATCCAATCAAAAATATCCTACGTCATTGTAGAGTAAATATATTCAAGAGTGCCCAGTTAAAATTTCAAGCTAATCGGATAATTGCTCTTTGAGTTACAATGTCAGCAAATTTGAAAAATCTCATTTCGAGAAAAACGCGTTTAAAGATTTAACTATCGATTTTTGCAAGATAAAATGATTAAAAATACGGCCTTGAAATTTTTACAGGATATTCTTGAAAGTATAAACTGTCGATGAGGGCAAAAAAATCTATTTTTTGAAAGTGTCACACTCGTATAGCTCCTTAAGGCGGGATATACATTTAGGCAGGAAAAAATAAGCAATGTTGAGGAATTTTGTAAACTAAGAAATGATTATTCTATAGTTATCAAACTTTAGGTATACTTCAATAGTATATTTAAGTATACAAAACAATTTTTTTAAATTAATTTATCATCAAAATGACGGAGCTGTGGCAGAGTGTTACAACAGGGTCGCCGCGGGAGTTGCGAATCGGCGTGCAGTCTAGCTTCTCGTGATTTGCAAAAAAGTTCAAACATTTTTTCAGTTAGAACATGTATAGTTTCTATGTGACGGTAATTAAAATGAAGAAAATGCAAATTTAAGAAAATGGCACGCATTTAAAAAAAATCAACATTTCAAGCAACATTCCTGTAAAATGTGGATGAAAAAAGGAGTTTTTTTTCCAATTTTTCAAAAACACTTCTCGTCAAGTAGAAGGTACCAATATTATCAATATTTCCACCAAGTTTCAACTCAATCGGCTTAATAGTTTTTGAGTAATCCTGCACGCCAATATCGATAATGCAGTTTTGAGAAAAACGCGTTTGAAGTTCACGCCCGCTCCGAATCCGAACGATATGAAGCACAGCGTTGACGGGCTGTAACGTTTGAAGTTTTTTTTCGAATTTTCGAAAAAAAGAAATCAACTTTTTTATCGTCGTAAATGTATGTCCCGTCTTAAACTGAAGTTTGTGTGTGAATAAAATGTAACGTTTCACACTTACACCTAATCTGCTATGCCAGGACCATAGAGTGCACCTTCCTGTTCTCCAAAACGCTTTCCTATACAGCAAAACAACAAAAAAATTTAGCCCAACAAAGTAGAATCCCCCCTCCTAAAATTGCAGGGAATCGTTACGATTCTCTACAAATAATGCATCGTCACCACAATTATCACAGTGACATAAAAATGACCTGTTCTTCTCGTATTTCCACAGATATTCGGATGGCTGGAAGGAGGGACGCGGTCGTCCGATATTGCGCTCGAAATCGGACATAAGCGATCGTTACTGGCGCCACGAGAACGGCCGTAGCAAAAAGGTATCGTCGCGTCCGGCGAGATCGGTGAGCCAGCTGGAAAATTTCTTCGATCGGCTTGGCCTCGATCTCGAACATTACGAGCTCATAACCGAGCCCAACTCGAAGACATCGTCACCGGTGTTCTTCGAGAGCGTGAGCTCGGTCGACTCTGCACTTGGCCTCTATTCCTGGACCGGAAACGGCCAAACTACCAACGGTGGCCAACAGTGGCAAGCGAACAATTGCAGCACCGGTATGGGAAACGACGAGGCCAATCAGAGGGTGAGTGATCCGCCCAGTATCGTCGAGAGAAACGCGAGAATCATCAAGTGGCTCTGTCAGTGTCGCAAAGTTCAATTTGGCTACAGTTAAGCGACCGGGAGGCACAACGCCACGAGACTCGTTGCGAACGAACGATATTCGCCAATTTGCTGGTTAGCCATTTTTTTTTCTACGAAAATCCTCGTTTGCGCCGTTTTCGTTCGGATTGACATTTTTGGAGGTGCGCTCTCGGCGTTAAAGTCGTCGAGGTCGCCAAGCCAATTTTGTGCGCTGACTTCGATCTTCGGCGGGGAGGCGTTGCCCTCGTTCCGTTACTTTTGGACGACGCCACACGTTAACAGTCGTCGTCGCATTTTGGAAATGCCCTCGTGCCATCTACATATATATATATATATATATATATATATATATATATACACTTTTGCTTTTTATTATAGTTGTTCGTGGTCTACGCTGTGGGACTTTCGTTTTTGTTTCTCGTAAAATCTCGTGGAGAAGCTTGGACGCGAGTGAAAAACGCTTTTCGTTGTTCGTTGAACTTTGCAGCGAAAGCAAATAAAAAGAACAATGAAACACTGAGATTATGAGGCAAAATGGATTAATTTGAAGTTTTTTTTTTGGGCCGGACCGACATACCGTCCGTCGTAATTATCCGCGCTAGTTGTGTGCAAATGAAAGGGGAAAAAACGGTAGCCGGCTAGGCAGTGTAGAAACCGAGAGAAGCAAAGTTGAGGTATGTGAAAGCAACTTGTGGAATTCAGCAAGTATTGTCTACCAGGAGCTGTAGCGAGAACAAAAGAATACACGATCAGTGAACGCGAGGAAACGAAAAAACGAAAGATCGAAATTGTGCCTAGCGATCTCAGTGTATGTCCAATTCACGCGTGCAACAGGGGTTGAAATTCCGAACTTTGAATGATCAGAACGCTCAAAACTACGAAAGAATACTACCCCGAAAGATCAAAACTCCGAAAGATTTCTACCCGAAAGACCAAAACTCCGAAAATGTGAACGGGGCCGGGTTGAAATTCCGAACGTTGAATGATCAGAACGCTCAGAACTCCGGTAATATACTACCCCGAAAGATCAAAACTCCGAAAGAATTTTACACGAGAGACCAAATTCGAAAATCTGAACACCGTCAAAATATTTCGGCTATGGAAGTTTTAAAAGTTTCCAAATGTTCAATAAATCGACGAATTATTTCAAGAATTTTTTGTTATTAAGAAGTGATTTTACGTCAATTTTGAAATTTGTCTAGACAATGTTATACGTTCTACATCATTTACAGTAAAATGTGTAGACTTTCGCTGGCATAATCTTGACGAACCTTGTAATTTCGGAATATTAAAATTAGGAATTTTAAACCGTCGCTGCATTCAAAGTTCGGAATTTCAAGCCGGCCCTCATGTCAAGATCATGCCAGCGAAAGTCTACACAGTTGACTGTGAATGATGTAGAACGTATAACATTGTCTAGACAAATTTCAAAATTGACGCAAAATCACTTCTTAATAAAAGAAATTTGTTTGAAATAATTCGTCGCTTTATCGAAAATTTTGGAACTTTTAAAACTTCCATAGCCGTATTATCTTGACGGTGTTGAGATTTTCGGAGTTTTGGTCTTTGGTGTAAAATTCTTTCGGAGTTTCGAGCGTTGACCATTCAAAGTTCGGAATTTCAACCCGGCCCCATCTTGAATTTTGGAACATTAAGGGGTGAGATGCAGGCAGAGGCGTGAAAAAACGAGCATTTTCAATAATTTTTTTTTATAGCAACTTGACTTGTACAAATTTTCAAAGAAACATATTGATTACTTGTGAGAATATCGCCATCTTTGTCGGACCCCCTTCGGCATGTAGTGCTTTGCGGTGACCATCATAAAATTTTACTGGATCATCTGAAATTAAAAAACCAAAAAAAAGAATTAGTCTAATAATAAATCTAGTCCTTAATCGAGGTTTTTTTTCCAAAATTAACAAAACGGCGGCTCCCGACAAATAACTTTAGATTTTCGACCAAAAAGTCGCTCGTTTATTGTTTTAAAAAAATAGAAATTTTCAACAAAAATGAAAATCCTTCGATCAAGTACTAGTTTTTAATGCTATCAATGAGCACACCAAATTTCATCAAAATCCATCGAGTGGTTTGTGAATTATAGTGGTCACCGACTTGAAAAACATAGTCTCGTTCGTATAGTTCGTCGTGAAAAACATAGAAAAACGCGTTTAAAGTTTTTCGATGTGGATACGGTATTATATGTTCGTAAAATGTTGAGCTCGATGGATGAAGCTAAACTTTTTTTTTATGTATTTTGATCCGCTGAATCCGAATATCACAATTGTTTGCCGAAAAGTCGAGCATTCAATTGTTTATAGCCAATTGTTAAAACAATTTTTTAAAAAATTAATGTATTTCGGGATGAATTCTTTTTTAAAAATACTTCGGTCAATTTAAAAACGAAAGTATTTTTTATAAAATTTCGCTAAAGTTCATAGTTTTCGAGTAATACATTTTTGAAAATTTCTGAAAGAGTTCTCCAATTTTACACTTGATTTATGTATAGAAATACTAATTAAAAAATTACTTACATCGAATCATCAATTCTTGGCCCATACAATAGGGCTTCTGCCGATGTGGAACCTTCCAAAATATCATTTTGTTGTTGTCTTCGAAGCATTCTGCCTTCCCGGGTATTATCGTTTGCGCGTTTGTCAGCCACGTCTATACGTTGAGAATCCGCTACCTGTTATGGGGACCCGACGCCCCTTCACTAATTGTGGGATATCCTGGAAACTATTCATCGGATTGACTTGAAATTTTCAGGGAATATTTTCGAAACATCATACTTCAAGAAAATGTAAAAACTATAAAATCGATTTGTTTTCATTCTGACTGCACCTCACCCCTTAAAATTCGGAATTCTAAACCGTCGGAGCGTTTAAAGTTCGGAATTTCAACCCGGCCACGTGCGACAGGTTACGAAATGTGATCCTTGAAGCTTGGCCGGTTGTGGAATTTAGATTTTTGTTTTCTTGAGAGAATATATACGTTATTCCGTTCAATGATGATGTATCATTATCGAGATTATATTGTAGTTGACTCTATGCCGTGTTATACGAGATTTTGTCCCAGCGTGATAAGAATAGCGCGAAAGTTTCATATGAAAATTCCATAGACGGGGTAAACGTCGGCGGAAAAAAGGGGGTCGTAAGAGAGAATGGAGAGATTATAATGTCGTTCGAGATTAATAATTCTGTTTATATTGGATCGTTATTAGGAAATTATATGAATATATTTGCACATCGGGGAAACAAAAACAAATATTCTTACGAAACGCTTCTTGTTATTTCTTTCTTTCATTCTCTCTCGAGTGAGCGTGATACGTGAGAAAATTTTTGACAATGCGGTTTGACAAAGAAAAACGATGCCTTTATATGCTGGTCTTCGCGACGTCGCAAATGTGAAAACAAAACGATATAGAGAAGACGAAGAAAAATTAACTTAATTAATGTTAACTCTCGGAATGCCGCTCGACTGTGGGGCGAAAGAAACTCGATTGTACTCTTCGACACGTAGAGGAAGAATATTGCGTGATGATTCGCGGGACTGCGTTTAATCCGAAATCTCAAAGAATAAAAAAAAAAAAAAACGACGCGAGAAAAGTAAACGGAGTTTAACGCTCCCGATATTTCAATTGAGCTCGATACTACCTACCACATTATTGTCGCGTAACTCTGTCAACTCGGTTTTTATTTTTGTCGTTAAACTCTATCAAGACCCATAGTTGTATTTATTTTCGTAATTTATCGAATCCTAGTCATCACGCAATAGAAAGAGAAATAAAAAATGGCGGGTAGTTTTAACCAATATTGTACTTATGCGAGAGATGTACTTTTTTAAATTGACGAGGAAAAATGTGTTCTTGAGAAGGCGTTAGAATTGTATTCGTCAACAGGAAAATGTTTCGTTGCCTCGGAACAAACGAAATACCTGCGAAAATTCGAAAATACCTTGTAACTTCGACAAATTCAATCGCTTTGATTATCGTTACTTACTATTTATCGTTATTATTATTATTATCATCGCGACTGTTAACAATGACAAATAAGAGTGCTCGGTGCAAACAATGTAAAAGTACACGCGTTTACGAAAATTAAATTTAAGATGAAAATTTTGTCACTTGTTCTTTTTTCACTTCAAATATCCGTAAAGTTCGATAGGGTTGAATTTTGCATCGTTGGAATGCAACGAAATTTTTTTTTTCACAAATTTTCTTCAGCAGATCGAAGCTGCGAGAATCACGAAATTTTTTTAGGCTGATCATTCAGCGATCTACGACGAATCCGAAAAGAATTATTTTGAATTATGAAAATCGGAGATTGAAAAGAATTTTCGTTGCATTCCAACGATGCTCATCAAACTTTAGGAATACTTGAAGAGAAAAAAGAACTCGCCATCCCAACGTATTTTTCGTCTCAATATCGAGTAACAAAAGTGTTCGAAGCGAGAAACAAAAAAAAACAATCTTCGAATAGTCGACGCTGACGCGCAATGGGATTAAAAAGGAAACGCATCCGCAAACTTTTAGATTTGCTTAGGAACTCAACGCTTCAAGGCATAAAAGAGTCCGTATTGTTTTGTTATTTGACCGATAAAAACGTATGGACAGTTGCGAAAGTGCGAGCGAGCGATGTATTTTGTGTTCGGATCCAAGTCTATCAAGATTGACGCTCAAGCGATACGAGAGCCATTTACTTTCGATATTAATTTCATTCACGTATACTTTGACGATTCCGTACTTTTTTCATATCCGGAAGTAGCCTGAGGCTCCTTCTTATACTTGAGGAAAAGAGTTTTTAACGTTAATGAAAGACTCGGACTCCTGAGTACCAAGTGAAGACGAACAAACGAGATAAATCGACAAAAATGAACGACGATACTATTACGATCTTACACAATAATATATATGTATATATATATTCTTGTACAAAGTGGTATTATTCTCGCGCCGATAAAGACGGATAATGTGAATTGAAAACCCACGAATGCACAATTACTTATCTATATTTTGAAGCTTTGACACGCCCGGTAAAGCGAATGAGATCGATCGCGAATATATTTATATATATATGTACATATACCGGATGTCCCAATTTAATCATACATCTCGTTTATCTCGAAAAATACTGCGCCGATCAAGTATTGAGTGTAGTGAAACTTTTTTTGGTTCGAAAAACGTTCGAAAAAATTTCAATTTTGGACATTTTTATGTCCAGAATTGAAAATGGCGACTTTAAAATGGCCGACATGATATTTTTAAATATGATATAACGAAAGTGACGTGCCGTAGATATCTAAGCCTTGTTTGGGTTTGTTTGGGTTATCAAACAAATCCAAAAAAACTCACAGACGCACACTCACACTTGGGATGTTAGAGATTTTACCTCCTCGTGGTACATCCTGCATAGCGCTAAAATAGTGAAAAATTTTGTGTTCTAACCTCAAAATTATGGACTTTATAAAAAAAAACCCTATGAAAGTTAGTTTTGGCCTGACAATTTTGTGAAAAGAGTTGTTTCCATTTAGAAAAAACATGTCGGTCATCTTAACGTCGCCATTTTGAATCTTGGACCAAAGAAATTGTCTTTTGAACGTCCCCCTTTGAACCGTGAAAGTTATACTTTACTTCATACTTGATTGGAGCAGTATTTTCGAGCTAAATCAGGTGTAAGATTGGAATTGAACACCCTATATATATATATATCAGTTCACAATGTTTAAAAAAATGTAGCCCGTTTTTCCAAACTCCACCATTCAAATAGACAGAAAAAACAACAGCAACAATATACTATGTAGACGATGAATAGTGGATCGAAATAACATAGTTTTGAGCCGGATCAAAATCACACTGGACATACGACACGTTACGGGAACGACAGTTGGCTTCTAATAAACCATTTATCGAAATTATTTCGCGGCAAAATAAACATAACTGTAATTGCGGAAGCAAAATTTCGGCGCTTCATATGACGTTGACGTTTGCATCGTTGGAATGCAACGAAAGATGACTTTTATTCAATTGCTCACATTTTATTTCGCTGCCTTAGGATACAAAAATCTATCGAATGATTTTTTTGGTCTTCAGTACACATCTACGACCTCAAACAATGGAAAAAATTGAACTATACAAAGAATGAAGAAATTAAACTATACAAAGAATGAAGAAATTAAAGAAATTTAAAAAGAACTTCCGTTGCCAGCCAACGATGCGAACTTCAACGCCATCGCAACGATGAAACTTTTGGAGTTATTCTAAATTTGCAAAGAAACAATTGATATTCTAATTGAAGGCAATTAGTCATCATTGGTGGGTCGACTTTTTTTTTGTAATTTTAGTTATTCTGTCGAAGATTGCTTTGAATGGTTTCATTTTCGAATTATGTGCATCTCAGGACGACCACAGAGAGTATTTGCATCAAACTTGAGGGATCATCACAGTGTAACGGGTCGAAAAATAGATGATTTTCGCGATTTTTATTTCGATGGTTAACATACGCTAATCCGTCTGATTTTTTATGTCAAATCAAAGCATTCATGAAGAACAGAAAATGAATTTTTAAACGTTTATTTTTACATTTCTTTTAACGGTTGAAAATGTCTTGGAAAAAAATATTATCCAAAACAAGATTGTAAAAAGATTATAAATCAGTATGAAAGCCGCTATCTTGCTATGGAGGTATTTTTTAAAATCAAAATTGACAAAATGGCGGCGGTTTGGAAAAAAGTATCGAATTTAGCCTATTATTTGTGACAGTTTTTCGTTAAAAAAAATGAAAATTAAAAAAAAAGCTTCCATAGCAAGATAAAGAATGGCATGAAGAATGCCGCACCAGGTCTCACGGAGCTGGTCAAATCCCTTTTTCCGAGAAAGGCTGTATCAACCGGAATAATTCGAATTTCGCCCCAAAAATTGAACATCATGTTTATAACCGTCTGTACTATAGGATAATGCCAAAAAATCGATTTTCTGACAATTTTACACTGTGATGATCCCTTAATCATCGCTTGGTTGGGTGTACAACGAACTATTGTCGTTATTGTGATTCGCCGCATTCACGAAGAGAATTTAATTGCAATATTTTATCGCTTATCTTGATCGCCACATGGGACGCAATTGTCATCTCGGAAAAACATCTATTAATACTGTACCAGATGCATTTATTGAGAATGTACATCGATACGGAGTGAACAAAACTCTCTTAGCTTCGAAATATCAATTGCAGAATTTTTCACTCCTATCCCTGTCTACGCCATTGAACCGTTTTCTCACCTCCGATCGCTTGAAAGGCAAAAAAAACTGCACATTCGTTAAGGTAGATTTAATGAGCTCCGAACACTCCCAAATTTGTACCTGTACATTCGATACGACGGATAATATATGTATTTATCGAAAATATTACAGTGGTACGAGTTGCAATAGGAAAAGCAACAAGATAAAAAAGAAGGCATTTATTGAATTATATATATATATATATATATATTTAGCATGTTGACCAAATATCTATTAAAGAAAAATTTTATTGTACTTTTAGGGCAACGAAATCTCATGCGCTGTTCGTTCTCAAGGCCATCTATCAAACGCTTCGCCCACTTCGAAATTTTTAACCTTAATTTCGACCAAACGATACACTCAGTTGAGACGAAGTTCATTGTGCACATGCGATATTGTTGCAAAAAGAGCCTGACGATGAACGTTTTTCCAAATTTTGAAAGAAATCCTCACAGATTGCAGTTACTATAGGATGAATTGTGAATTACTAACCTCATGCACCGAATTATTGCACATTTCGAGATCGTTAGGCTCTCGATAGTGAAAAAACAGATTTTCAGCGTTGTTTCAACTGGTTTTATGGAAAAACGACGGAGATATTCGGGTTGGGAGTTTTGTTTTACATAAAACTAGAAAAATTGTACCAACGAAGCTCAAAATGTAATCGACAATCCTGAAAATCTAGTACATCAGTATTCCCACAGGCGGCGACCCCGCATGGTGAACGTGCAGCATGCGGACGCATCACATACGGACTTGCAGCAACCGTCGCCTATTGGGCCGCTGCTCTTTGCGTAGTGTGGGTAGCAGACGGTTGCTGCGACATCTGGCGGTAGTTTGCGGCGGCTCGTAGCCATAAACTACAAACGTTGCAATAACCTCGTGATCGCGTCGAAATTTCGCAGCGTGTGATTCATGGCCTTGAGAGATTTTAGGAATTCAGTTGAATCGTAATTTGATATTTTTCCGTATTTTGTTTTAAAACCAATTCTGAAACATTGTACTTTTTCATCACGTGTCGCTGCGATCACATTGACCAACAATTTATATAGCACGCGCTCGTCGGTTTGCTTATTACGAAAAACTCTTGCATGCAGCGTGCAACACTGAGACGAATACGTATTTTCGTAACGACAGCGGGATGACGTATCTAAAAAAATAATGAAATTATGAACAATGTTTGTAATTATTTTTGTATTTATCGTTAGTCATTAAAAACGAATGGTACTGTCATATGTGTCAATAACAAAAAAATCCGCGTGGTTTCCGATATTTTGTAAAAATATATATATAGATGTTTTACTTTTTGAGTTTTCAAAGATAAAATCGTAATGTGCTACAAATCACGTAAAGTGGCGGTTAATTTTTTAATTCCTTACAACTATAGCTAGAGCGCATATCAAGGATTTTTTAAAATTTTGACATTAACTTTTTTGGCCAAAAACGATGAAAAAAACCGGTTTTTTTTGTTTTTTCGAAAAATGTCCGCCATTTTGTTATTTATGCATATATCAAAAATCGTATAATATGTGCTATAGCCATTAACATACTGAATCTAAAACCGTTTGATTTTTTTTGTTTCGGATGATCCATCTCTGAGATTTTATCAACAGCGCAGACCTACAATTTTTGTTGACAAGTTATTAACTACCATTTTCGTCTGCAGATAGTGACTTGAATGAATACATTTTTTAACATCTATTTCGAAAGTATTTATTAAATGTAACAACTTTTATATCAATATCTACAATATAAACCTATCAAAAAAATTCATGAAAATAGCCTTTTTTAGCATCTAAAGTGAGAAGACCCCTTAAGGGGTTGGGCTACTGTGACGACCCGAAAATCAGTTATATAAGAAAATTGATTTTGAAGCAATAAGTAAAATGATTGAAAAATCGTTTGGACGTTTATTTTTATGCACATCAACAAACTTGTGTACCAAATTTCATTAAAAATATGAACAATTAAAGAAGTTATAAAGAATCTCGTGAAGGACCTTTGAACGTGAGAGGATCAACGGTGTACTTGATTTTCGCCAACCGGTTGGTCGAAGATAGAAAAAAAACAGTTTTCTTTCTTAGATAATATTGGCTAAGACTTGATCGAGCTTTTTCGGTATCGTGTATCAATCATTAAAAAAAATTAAATTCTATTTTCGATTTTTCGAGGAAAAATTACAACATTATTGTTAATAACTAATAAAAAAAAAAAGTTAAAAAGAAAAACGTCGGTCGGGACTAAACTACTATTAGACTTAATAAGTATGCCAAAATTCACGTAAATCCATTATATGTCGAGAAATCGTGTACACCGTTTAAAAAGATATAGCTTCGAGAAAAACGCGTTTAAAGTTTTACTGGCGGCTCTATCGTTCTAATTACAAGTTTACCTTCAATCTGCCATTCCTCCACCATATATTGGGGCCTCCTCTTTAATTTGAGTTGCCTCAAGTGACGAACGAGCGTTCGTCATTTTCACAGTAGCCTAACCCCTTAAATTGTAGATGCCGAATTGAGAAAGTAATTATCGTCTGGTAAAAAAAATTGCTAAATGTCCACCTTATTCGTAATTGACTCGGCCCAGTTAATTTTTTTCACCATATTTTTTACCGTATAGACAATATCATTGTCACATTCGACAGTACAAGCCTCGTTTTATCATTGGCAATTACAGCGAGATTAGATTGTGAAAATTTGACGCGAATTGATTGCAGCGATCGCACCTTAAATTGCATTTTACTAAATCTCTGTCTTGAAAACGGACTATCTTTCGACAATACTATTTCGTTATTTATTGTGGCTCGGGTGTTTCATTCTTGCCGAGAGCTCGTTGCATCGGGTACTTTTGTAATAAGCAATCGACTGAACGACTTCACTGTCACGTTACGATTATATAGAATTATACGTGTATATATGAAACAAATAAAATATATACATGTAAATTACATCGAGCCACATGATTCTTGTGGTCGAATTACTTAGAGCTATTTCTATACGGTAAAACGATTTTGATTAGTATGACGAATATCCGAAAACAATATATATTCACAGCGGGAGAGACACGGAAGAAAAAACGTTACGAAGAATTGCATTTTTTTTGATAATCTAGTCATGTAGAAGAAAATAAATGTATATTACGTTCTGAATGGTCGAAAATATATAATTTCAACTGTGTACCGTGTGAGTTCCGATGTGTTACATTTATTGATAAGATGTAAGAAGAAATATACCTACCCGACTCCTCATCCATGTGTCACTTCCTAAATTGTTTTTTTATTTCTCCCTTTACAGGTTGCAATTCCTCGCCGACTTCGAGATCTGAATCAATATCTCGCAATTTTCTCTAATTGTGTACAAAACATTAATTACTGACTGTACATTTTGCGGACGAGGACTCTGTTTTAAATTCAGCGCTCAGCTGCGCAAGACCGTTGCGACGTCTGACGTTTTTTTGTTGAACTTAAGGGCAAATGTTAACTGAGGGTCGTGGAGAATTGAGGGATTACACGCTCGGTCGGTAAAAAAGCAAAGTTTTCGCCTAGGCTGATTACCTTTCGAGCAAACGAAGTGATATACGTTATTCGCCTTTCGACAGAGCGAGAGGAGTATTTTTTCCTCGATATCAGTTGGCTTAAAGAACGCTTGGAATTTACTGCCTGAATTATTTACGGTTCTACTTGCAGAGAACGCTCATCGCGTCCTGAACGGCCTCAACTTCCAACATGTTGTCTTTTCAATAGAGCGCAAAATGCGACTTCTTTTTTTGAAAATGTCAGTGACGCAGTAACCGTAATACGAAGGTGAGTAACATGATTGGTCCAAACCTCACGTTGCGCAAAGTGTGTACGATTCAGAGCCATAGAGTTATAGAAATTGGAGTAACTATCCGCACCGCCAGGATCTTCTATGCCGACAGAGATGGATAGATCCCCACGGGCGAGTTCTTAGTGCCCGTTGGGATGTGGCGCTTTTTTGTGATGACCACCTCGAGAAGATGGCAATTCGTACCTGCGTACTCAGTCGATGTAGCAAATTGTGCCACTTATTCCAATCGGCATGACATCGCACGAGCGCCTGATTATGTATCATTTTCGTAAGTCTGGAAGGTCATGTATCATGCGCTGCGAAATTTCAACGTGGTCACGACGGTACGGAAAAATTCGTAGTTTTTGGCTACGAGCCGCCGCCATTTGCCGCCAGATGCCGCGGCAACCCTATTCTACTCTCGCTCTTACAGCAAAGAGCAGCGGCCCAATAGGCCATGCGCGCACATGTGTGCACGTTCACCATGCGGTATCGCCGCCAGTGGAAAAGTTGATGTACTAGATTTTCAGGATTGTCGATAATATTTTGAGCTTCGTGTGTATAATTTTGCAAACTTTGTGTAAAAAAAATTCTAAACCCCAATTTTTCTGTCATTGTTCCATACAATCAGTTAAAGAAACACTCAAAATGGATTTTTTTCACTGTCGTAAGCCTAGCGACCTTAGAATGTGCAGGAATTCGGTTCACCAGCTAGTAATTCGCAATTCATCCTTGGCCACTACAATTTGTAAAGATTTTTTTTTTATTTAAAATATATCGACCGTCAGGCTCTTTCTGCAACAATATTGCACCTATACAATAAATTTGGTCGTAACTGATTGTATCGCTTAGTCGAAGTTAGGGTCCAAGTGGTCGGAGCGGGCAATGGAGGGTGCCTCAAAATGACATGACTTTTTAATCTATTAATGAATCGTATTATTTATTTGAAAAGTACGAATATTTTTATTTCGATATTAGGTACAAACATGGAGGTTATGTGTGAAACACAATATCCGATTAATGGGTCTGTTCATTTTAGCTAGACTTTCTACACTTTCACCGGATACAGTAATAGGGAGCTTTCCAACTACGGCACAGTGCGACACAGTGTACATATTTCTGGCATCAGCAGCCAATCCGAGGAAAGGAATACACCAGAAATATGTGCACTGTGTCGCATTGTGTCGTAGTTGGAAAGCTCCCATAGAAAGTCCATAGAAGGTGTAAGAAGTGTAGAAAAGTGTAGCTAAACCGAACAGAGCCAATGGCATAAACGGCATGGACTTGAAAGACATATTCTTTCAACAAGATGGCGCAACCCGTCACACTGCGGGCGATGCAATGCAGTTATTGCAGACGAAGTTCCATGGTCGTGTTATCTCGCGCCGCGGCGATGTGAATTGGCCACCAAAGATCGTGCGATTTGACGCCATTGGACTTCTTTCGGATGCCATTGGATTCGACGCCAATGATCCACAGACCATTCCGGAGCTCGAGGAAGCAGTTGGCCGCACCATTAATTAAATTAGTCCGCAATTTTACCAAAATGTTATTGAAAATTTCGTCAAAAGTGTGAACGTTTGCAAACAGGGACGAGGTGGCCATTTATCGGATATTGTGTTCCATTCATAACCTCCATGTTTGTACCTTATATTAAAATTAAAATATCGTACTTTTCAAATAAAAATACGCTTTGTTAATCAATTAAAATGTCAGGTCTATTTCGAGACACCCTATATACATGGCCTTGAGACGTTTATATCCCACATCGTCGTTCACCGTCCGTTTTTATTTGACCACGAGAAATAAACAAATCATTATCGCCCTGACGTGATACATTTTCTTCAGCATGCGGTAAAACATTCAATAACCAAATATTTGAGATTTTATTCGCCTCACAAACTCACCAATTACAACACTACTATCGCAGATTAATATTATTGTATGCAAAATTGATGTAATGTACAGATTGGCTGTTCGACCAATTCATTTTGCATTTAATTTCGTTATCGATACTTTGTAGCCATTACACGATCGAATCGATATGTCTGTTTTAAGTCGAATATTTTCCATTTTCTCAGAAGACGAAAACCTATAACGCCGCACTATATTCACGATCATTGTTTTCATGCACATGATCGCAAATTTTTGTCCTGTAATCATAAGAAACGGAAGGTAAGATATATCGTTGATGATATTAAGGGGTCTGCTTAAGATTGAAATTTCGAAAATGCAATTTTTTGTTTTGCCTAGTGTCTTATCTTTGATTTGCAACACAGATTTTGTAAAAACTCGAACAACTGACCGAGTTATGACGATTTTTGTGAAGTGCCAGATGGCCCACTGCTCTACAGCAAACCGCCCCGCAGTGATTGCCCCTTTCTTCTTTTTCTCAAAACTATGTTAACGAAAATCTATTCGTCCGATTCACTTCAAATTCGGACAGAGCATAGTCGATAACGTTTACTATCGTATGACTCGATGTTTTTTTTTATATGTTTATTCACTTGTTAATAACAAACGATTGAAGTTTTTTTTTCAACAATCGCAATTTTTGTCTACAGCTTGCCATTTTCGTAATTTTAAAAAATCTGAAAAAAGTATCCGCTCACACGAAAGTTTTTATCTTATACTGAACGTAAATTTTTTTATTTTCCATTTCCGATCACCCTAGTTGCCAGAACGACCGATTACCCATGCAGAAATAGCGGCATTTCGTTTAATTAATAATGACTCAAGTTGTTTATCAATATTTTTCATTGAAAAAAAACTAAAAAACTTGGCAACACTATGCATTATCTGTGCGCAAAATCCCGACGTTGTCATCCCAATACTCTCAATATAAAAAAATTAAAAATCGAGATGTTTTTTGGGTCCCAAGCTTATGCAGACCCGTTAAATAGGAATAAATAAAAAGATTACCTATGCAGCCTCTGGGACCACCACTGAACGCGATATTAGCGTACTGATGTCTCCCTACGGATTTTTCGGGAAGAAATCTGTCGGGAATAAACTTGTCAGGCTCTTCCCAATGTTTTGGGTTTCGATGAGTCAGGAAAGGCGCCATGATTATACCGCAACCCTCGGGCAACGTGCACGAATCTATTAATTAAAGATACAATATCCATGTTTGAACATTTTTCATTCAACACAAAGTTACCGTCGAATCACGACGTGTCGCAAATAAATATTTTCTTTACCGAGAGCAACGTCTCCTTTTAATTCTCGAACGAACAGAGTTACTATAGGAAATAATCTTAAGGTTTCCCGAATGACCATTTCCACATATTTGAATTTCGACAGATGGATCTCGTCGATACTTTCATTGCCGAGCACTGAATCAATTTCTTCTCGTACTTTGTCCTGCGGACAATGATTCCTGGCATGTATACCACTATTTCATATACATTTGAAAAACAGATGTACTTTTCAATTTTTTTATGAAATGTTGTTACGAACTTGTACGTCAGGATGAATTGACATCATCAGAAGTGCAAACGCGACGGCACCCGCCGTTGTATCTTGAGACTTAAGAAGAAATACGTTTATTATCCGTTCGAATGTAGCCTGACGAAGAAATGAAAAGAATTCTTGCTTGTTTCAAGTATCGGTTAATTACCGCAAGATAAACCGTGTACATTTCGTCGCGAATTGCGTCGTCGTCCATGTCGTTAAATTCCTCATTGTGGGCGATAAGTCTCTCGAGCAATGTGACTCGCGGTCTTTCTAGATCTCCATCTCCTCTTTTGTAAGCACAGTGATCCTTCTTCTTTTGCTCAATTGCCTGCCTCAAAGAAAAAACAAATTATACTCTCGTCGCCAGAAAATTAGTTTTTTTTTTCCGTCCAATACGAGGATTTGGAACAATGTTCATTAAATGCACGATTAGATTCATAGAACCGTTGCGGAAGATTCGAATTCTCTGCCTCACACTATCAAGGAAGCCGTGTATCGTATCGATTGCTTTCCTATGGTCTTGGCCCAATTTCGTGAGGGAAAAGAATTTGTCGTAATACAGCCAAAGTCTCAGCATTCTGGAGTGGATGATCTCAAGAACTCTGCAGCATGGAGTTGTTTTTTTTAATCGCAATCGTACTCCGGTTTAAGGCGGGAGCCTGACTTAGAAGGTAAAAAAAGCGTTTTTTCGGGAATTTTTTTTTTTAGGGGAAAAAAATAAGTGACTCCAGTAAATATTGAGGTATCTTTTCATGTATAACTGAAATGTATAAAAAAATGTTCAACATGAAACAATAAATAACTGCAGATTTATCAGCGTATCCCATGTGCGTCTTGCCACTGCAGTCCCCAATCGGCGGGAAAGACGGAGCTCGTAATTCTTGACTGAATTTGAATCTGAATTCTTGACTGTCATATATTTTTCTCCTGCGTGAATTGAGAAAAGCTGAAAAAATCGCGATATTATAACTTTTCTCGGGTTTAAAAAAAATTGTGTTAAAAAAACACTAGAACCTGTTATAAAAATTATTTAAAAAGACTTTTTCAACGACTCTTCGAATTCACTTTGAAGGGATTTTCATACTGAAGAAAATAAACTTTGGTTTGATTCAATAGGTCGTTTAGTTTTTTTGCTATCACGCTCGCCAATTTGGAAAAATCGTGAAAATGAAAACTGAAGAAAACGCGCTTCAAAGTTTTCAATACGAGGAAATATCAATATCAAATATCAATCGCTTCTCTGCTTTTGGTCTCGATGTTCTAAAATATTTGCAAATATATTCTTGGATAGTTTATCTATCCATTTAAGCAATGAAAAAATGGGTTTTCCGACCTTCTAATTCAGGCTACTGCTTTAATAGTAAGAATGATTTATCATACCGTTCGGTCGAGTAGAACAAGTCTTTGTAGTCGTCTTTCTGAGCTGTTCCTGGTCTGCCAAAAATAGTAGCTGGGAGGACAATCGCTGCTATTAGTTTTGAAAAAGTTTTTCTCCAATACGTCTCTTATTTTCAGCTCGATGTTTGATATACGTATACGGGTTCGAGTAAAATCAAGTAGCGGACTGACTAACCAAGCATTATGTCACTTGTGAGGTTGACCATGTACGGTAATATGTCAAATTCGCCGCGGCCAATTTCTCTCTCCAGCAGATCGGCACAAGTACGTGAGTGACTATCGAAGTATCTCAGATGAGTCGCCAACGATTTACTGTTGTTCACTATCGGAAGTATTAGCTTTCGTCGGGCTTTCTGCTTTGGACCCGAACTGGTCGCCATGCCTTTACCAAGTAGTGGCTCCAATATGCGATAGATCGAGTCTTTGTACGCAGCTTTTCCACTCCCAAGAATAACCTACCACATTTGCCCATTACCTTACGTTTTTATTTGACACACACACACACACACACACACACACACACACACACACACACACACACACACACACACACACACACACACACACACACACACACACACACACACACGCACGCACGCACGCGCACACACACACACACACACACACACACACACATATATATACGTGCAGGTATACAATATAGATATGTGCAAAGCCAAATGTTATTTCTTGGAGTAAAACTGCTTTTTTACGATCATCCTCATTGGAAAAAGGATAATGACGCTTTACGTTTTTTTAATTGAATTTTCGTTATTTTTTTTTCTAGCACTTTGTAAAAATGTAATTTCAACGAATGCGGAATATCATGCCTCGATGTCGCGTGGCTCCGTGATAACAATGTAGAGTCTATGTCCAATCCATACCCGGAATGGTGATTCGTATCGAGAACTAACATCTACGATCCTGTCCAACGTCTCTGTAAAATAACTCATTCGAGATAGATGAAAAATGAACTTAAGGAGGTACACCAGCTTCATACAATGTTGCCATGCTAAACCATGGTAAAATTTCAAAATGGTGATAGATCAATAAAATTTGGTGAATATATTCTTTAGTATTATATATGTCAATACAATTTTTTTCAGATTTTTTCATTGTGCCGTTATCGAGTAATTGAACATTGAAGTTCACGTGTATAAGCATAGCGTTTTTATAGATATAGGTATATATTCCGGGTATAAGAATAAACGCTTGTGAATTATTTGTAAGAAAACGGCACAACCGAAAAATCTGAAAAATTTTGTATCTACATAAATAATACTAAAGAATATATTCACCAATTTTTATTGATCTATCACCATTTTGCTGAAGCTGATGTACCTCCTTAAATTGTAGTACACCTTAAGAATGGTTTGTACACAAAACGTGAGATTATGTGGAAAGTTATTCGCAAAGAAATAAATAAAATAAGAGGTTAATGAGAATGGTACTCGCATGGCTTTTAAGGCGGGATTTACATTTACAACGATCAAAAAATCGATTTCTTTTTTTATTCTTTAAACGATAGAACTGTATATGTAGAATATTTTCCCAAAGTTTCAAAGCGAAATTCGAAAAACTTCAAACGTTACAGCCCGTCAACGCTGTGCCTCGCCGCTCGCATTCGGAGCGGGCGTGAACTTCAAACGCGTTTTTCTCAAAACTGCATTATCGAAATTGGCGTGCAAGATTACTCAAAAACTATTTAGCTGATTGAGTTGAAACTTGGTAGAAATATTGATAATATTGGTACGTTGATTTTTTTTGTAAAGGCGTGCCATTGTCTCAAATATGCATTTTCTTCATTTTAATTAACGTCACATAGAAACTATACATGTTCTAACTGAAAAATTGTTTGAACTTTTTTGCGAATCAAAGTCTACGGGAAGCTGAACTTCACGCCAATTCGCAACTCCCGCGGCGACCTTGCTGTAACACTCTGCCGCAGCTCCGCCAATTTGATGATCAATTAATTGAAAACAATTATTTCGTATACTTAAATATACTATTAAAGTATACCTAAGGTTTCATAATTGTAGAATAATTATTTCTTAGTTTAAGAATTGTTGGAAAAACTTTGTCGTAAATATTTGGAACTCTCTTCTTCTTCACACGGAATGGCTCCCTTTTCTTTTCTCACATGGATAGGAGTGTTTTAAAAAATGTCAAACTTTTCTACGGCTAGATTTCGAAAATGTATTCAAAGTCACAGTTGTAAGATTGTTCGTGCAATTGGAAACGTCTTGAGTATAATGTAATACTTTTAGACATATCGAAATAAACTATTTAAAAAATAGGAACATTATTTAATAATTCATTCGAATACATTTAAAAAAATCAACCGTTCAGTTTCACACGAAAAATTATGTCTTCATTTTTCTAGTAATCGAAATTTTTCTACTTGGAAAAAAGGTTTTCTAAAAAAAATAATCCATAAAAAAAATTGAGTAAATTTTCATTGAAAATCGATCTCCTTTTTATCTTCAATTGGAATAATTCTTTCCGATTTTTATTGTATAATAAAGTCATAACAGAATTAAACCTCTAGTTACGTTTATGCGTACAATACATCCTTTAAAAGCTGAGCAAAAATGAAAAATGTTCAATTTGTACAATAAATCTGTACCTTCCGATTTGCAAGCAAATATCAGAGCATTGCCAAGTATCGGAACCGTGGGAGGTCCTGGCAGAGTCGAGGCAAATTTAATCAGTCGTGCTCTACGCCACCACCAACCCGAAATGACGGTTTTCCAACCGTAATATCCAACCAAAACTATCGATAGCAACGTCAAGTACCCTATAAAAAAATGTTCATTCAGTATAGTTTAAATAATGTGGATAAATAAAATCGTTTAAGTCAACCGTTCAGTCACTCGCCAAAAGATTGCTAGTCTCGTAAGTTCCTCCAAAATACCTAAATCTCATAGTAGGCAGAATAGAATGATTGTGATTTCCGATTGAGCTGCTGAACAATCTTCTGTTTATAACCACTAAGGGGTCTTCTCACTTTAGACCCTAAAAAAGGCTATTTTCATGAATTTTTTGATAGCTTTATTTGATAGGTATTGACATGAAAGTTGTTACACTTGATAAATAAACTTTCGAAATACATTTGAAAAAAAAATATTTATTTACGTCACTATTTATAGACGAAAATGGTAGTTAAAAATGTCCTAACAAATGGCAGGTCTGCCCTATTGATGAAATCTCGGAAATGAATCATCCGAAACAAAAAAAATCGAAGGTTTTAGATTCAGTATGTTAATGGCTATAGCGCATATCATACGATTTTTTATATGAGCAAAAATAACAAAATGGCCCACATTTTTCGAAATAACAAAAAAAAAACTTGTTTTTTTACCGTTTTTGGCAAAAAAAGTGAATATCACAATTTCTAAAAATCCTTCGTATTCGCTATAACTATAGTTGTAAAGAATATGTGGTTAAAATTCCATGAAGATCGTAGTTTCGAGAAAAATGCGTTTAAAGTTTGTTCCGGTTACATAAACTCATTAAAAAAATTTCAATGTATTTCAAAAGTGTATTTATTATGTGTAAAAACGTTTATATCGCTATGTATAGTATAAACCTATCAAAAAATTTCACGGAAATAGCCTTTTTTTAGCAACTAAAGTGCGAAGACCCCTAAAATTTTTTAATCAATTTGTCAGCCAGCAACTTGCGAGTACTCACCCCGCAATGTTGCAAGTTTTCCAACCCAAAGTGAGGAGTTTCCGACAAAATATGCAAATTGCCACACCATGATCACTTTGATCTATGATAAATAGAGCATCGAAGTCTATATGCCAATAATGGCAAACGAAAGACCGTTTTTATAACAAACAAAAATTGTAATTTTTATTTCCGATACTTAGCCACGACAAAAGGATTTTATCGTGGCCGAAGTCAACCAGTAACTGATGCACTGCGTAGATGCGGTAAGGTCCTTATAAATTGGAGGACGCGAAGTAACGAGGTGTGCGCAACATAAAACGTCATCGACTGTTTTTCGCCTCATTCTTTTCTCCGCCGGGTGGCTCAAAAAGAATTCTTGAAAAACTTGTTTCTAATTCAGAACGCATATATTATCTTTGCAGAGCTCGGCATCGCAAAAAATGCTGAAACCAGTGAAGCGTTAAGTTTTTTCGAAACTATCGTGGAAACCTTCGCACGTTGTGTTTATCACAAAAAGTCGCTCCATATCCAATTTTTTACAATGAGAAGTGCCAGGTAGCGATACATTTCGAAATGTACAGATTTGTATAAGACGAGTAAGTGGACCTAGCGCGATAAATTACGTACATTAGCGACTCACCATTTGTAGGAGCGCGTGAAGTGAATGTACCAAAGACATTGAAGGTAATCCTTTAAGGGGGAGATACCTTTAGGCGAGAAAAATATTTCCTGATTTTCATGGTTTTTTTCAAAGAGAGGAGACCACTGTAATAAGTTCGAAAAATAGTTTTTTTTGGAAACACTAAAAAAGTCGTTTGAACCTTCAAAAATATGATGCATATTCGTTTATAGCTAAAAAAACAGTTTTAAAGTCGTTTTCGAGCTATTTTTGAGGCGAGTCTCCCAGCGCTAGGACGTATCGAAAACGTCAAACACGTTTTTCTCAAAACCATGTTTTTGATATCGGCACGCAGCAGAACTCGAACAATTTTCGTCCAACCGTATTGAAATTTTACCTGTAGCTTCTTAGACTGCTTTAAGGTCTTATATACGCAGAAAATTTCAAAATTTTTCATTTTTCAATTATTTTTTATTCCATTAGTCTGAACGGTTAGGAATATCTTAAGCTTCACAGAATTGAAAAATTCGAAAATGCTATTAGATAAGGTAAGATTGCATTTATAATACATAGCGCGCGGCGCGCCCGACCGCCAACTTCAAAGCCGTTTTTCCACGATTCACATTTTTGAACCTTGCGAAAGTTCTAACTCTTGAACGAAGGTTCAGATCGCTTTGAAATTTTTACAACATATTCTTAGTATCATTACTTATCCTGTGAATCACAGAAACAAACATTTCTATGACACAAAAAAATAAAAAATAAAAAAAATACCGACAGAAAATTGAGTAAAAAAATTTTAAGTTCTAATATACATTCATTATGCAGTTATAAATATGTTCATTTTTTTCAGACACCCACATCGATGCCGAAAACGTTCGCCATCAACGCGCGCGCAAAAAAAATACATTGCTTTATCACGTTATATCTCCACCATTTGTTAATATTTCTGATTTTTTTTACATATACTTAACCATGTGCATAAATGATCTGTAAAAAAAATGTTGTCAATATATGCGTCATTTTCTTAAACCGCGTCTATAAAAGTACCTTCGAAAATCGGCGAAATCGCGTATATAAGGCCTTAACAGTTAAGTACGAGCGCTTTTGTCGATTAATTGAAAATTATCAAAAATTAATCACTCTTTATACGAAGATCATGGTCGAAAAAACTAACTTTTTTCAAACTTGTCTCTCTTTTTTCACTATTTTCTTATTTCCCCCCGTACTTGACTGTTAAAATTAATATAATTAACGAAAATATTTCACTCTCAGTTCCAGGATTAAATTTACGCCAATTCTACTGCGTGCCGTGGAGATGGTTGACTGAAACCCAGCAGTGCGACTTGTACGCCGCCATTTTATATTCTTTTGACAAATAATTTTTTTTACATACTTCAATATATACCTAATGAAGCCTAACATTTCCTTTGACGGTGTATTTAATTCCTTCCTTTAAAAAAAATTCCAAAGAAAACGGTCGAAGATGGGCAGTTGCAGTGGTGCCCTCCCTTAAAGGAAGGTAATTTCCTTCAACATTTTTTAGACTTAGGAAATGTTTGATTTCTACTTCTCGCTGTTTTTAGAATTTTTAGAATTCTAGCATTTTTCTTTGGTAATTATTGCGAAACGATTTTTTGGCTAAGCGATATGTACTTGAATTGTAGCGCAAGGGGGAGATATCTTTAGCCGAGGAAAACATTTGCTGAAATTCCTGATTTTTTTTAAGGAAAAATTTCTGCACTTTTGGCTGCTACATGGCTTTTTAAATTTTTTATTTATCTTCAAAAATGGCGGAGGTGTGGCGCGGTCTTCTAAACGGCATTTTTAAACTGGCGTGACGTATAGCTAAAAAACTGATCGACCAATTCCGTTGAAATTTGCCATAAATCTTTTTAATCTTATTGTCTAAAACATGACAGTAAATGTTTTTGAAAATGAAAAAAAAAAATATTGCAAAATGTAGCCATTTTTTCAGAAAATTCAATCTTTTTGTTTCAAAGCGTACCATTATATCGATTTCCAACATTTCGCATGTTTTCTTGGTTCATATTTTGCGTATGAGTGTTAATGAAAGAAAAATCTTTGGTGATTTTTTTTTTTCAAATTAATCCCGCCGACGCTACGTGTCACGCCCTGTGACAACATCCGTCGCAACCCGTTTAGAAGACCGTGCTATACCTCCGCCATTTTTGATGATTAATATTTTTTTAAACACCATGTAACAGCCAAAGTGGTAATAAAACATACCCTGAGTCTCAAAAATGGTAAATAAATCTTACCCTTTGAAAACAAAACATGGAATTCAGCAGCCTTCTCTTGCCCAAACTTTCCGCCCTCAATGCCTTTGAAACATTTCGCATCGAAAACTCGTGGCTTGTGCTTTAGGAACGAAATAAAAAATTGCGTTAAGATTTAATCGTCAAACTAATAACTAAAATTTTTCAATGATAACCGATGACTGTTGGGAATTAGGAAGAATTTAATATAATTTAATATAATAACAATATAATTTTATATAATAGAATTTACTATAACATAATAACTATATATATTTTATATACACACATACGAAAGCACAATCTCCCTTTGGTCAAAGTGACCAAATTTAACCGCCGTACACTTGTTTATTCTTAACGAAGATATGTCTATACCGGAAGCTTATGACGTTAACGATTTTCGCCTAGTTTTCTCCCTTATTAAACGCATCATTCACCGCATCGTTTTTCTCGTCTCCTTCGTCTCGTCGTCGACACTTAAATCTCAATTGAATTCGTTTCTCCTCATCGTCATATATGCATCTACGGTGGCTTGCAACTGCAGGTAGAACAAAGCCAGCCGTAGCAAAATTGTTACTCATAGATGTTATCATACAAGAATATTTTTGCTATTAACAAAACCTACACATTGTTAAGTTTTTTTCGACCAGTATCATGGTAATCTGTTTTAAGGGGTTAGCCTCCTGGGACAGCCCGAAAATCAGGGTTATTGAAAAAATTAATTTCGTAGGAACAAGTTAGACGATGGAAAAATCGTTTGGGCGTTTATTTGTATGTACACTAGGGAAGATCTGTACCAAACTTCGTTAAAAATATTAATAATTGAAGATGTTATAAGCAACCTCGTGAAGGACCTTCGAACGTCAGGGGCTCAACGCTGTACTTGATTTTGGCCATCCGATTTATCGGGAAAAAAAATACGAGCTTTTTTATTCTCAAAATAGATCATATTCGCTGCATTGTTTTTGGCATCGAGTTCCAATCATGAAAAAAAAATCTTGAATTTTTTTTCGATTTTTCGAGGAAAGGTGTCATCATTATTGTTGATAACTAATGAAGCAAAAATATTAAGAAGAAAAACGTCGGTCAAACTATTACACTGTATATGTGTATCAAATTTCAAGTCAATTCATCTCTTAGATGTCGAGAAAACATGTATACCGTTTTGAAAAACATAGTTTTGAGAAAAACACGTTTAAAGTTTTACTAGCAGTTCTGTGGTTGTACTCATAAGTTTACCTTTAAACTGCGACTCCTCCACCATATGTTGGACCTCCCTTTTCAATTTGCGTTACCTCAAGCGACGAACGATTCTTTGATATTTCCACAGTAGCCCCTTACACAGTAACCCCTTAATAAAGTACGAGCTTATATTTGTGACTTTTTGTCGATGAAAGATAGAATTAGCAACTTGGACATCGCTTCGTCATTGTATTTTTTTTGGCTCACAAGGCTTTGGGTGGACAAACAGGTTGTCTCAAAAATGGCAGCTTTTTTTCGATTTTTACTCAATTCGTTTGGAATGCCATACGCTATTGGCGTGCAGACATTTACCCAATATCCCAAAAACTCAAACTGTTTACGTGCAGCAAAAATACGTACACCCACACACACACATGTGCGGGGTCTTCTCGCTTTAGACAACGAAAAAAGGCTATTTTCATGATTTTTAAAAATAGGTCTGTATTATAGATATTGATGTAAAAGTTGTTACACTTAATAAATACATTTTTTAAATGAATTTATTTAAGTCACTATTTATAGACGAAAATGGTAGTTAAAAAATGTCCTAAAAAAATTGTAGGTCTGCGCTGTTGATGAAATCTTGGAGATTGATAATACGAAACAAAAAAAATCAAACGGAATTAGATTCAGTATATTAATGGCTATAGCGCATATCATACGATTTTTTATATTTGCATAAATAACAAAATGGCGAACATTTTTCGAAAAAGCAACAAAAAAAACGGTTTTTTTTCACCGTTTTTGACAAAAAAAATAGTAAATATCAATATTTTAAAAAATCCTTAATATGCACTATAGCACGGACTTTGAAAACTATGTTTCAAGATAATCGCGTTTGAATCGCTTTCAGTCAATGAATTTATTTGAAAAAATTCCTAAACATACCTCAATGGACATATTTTCCAATAAAAAAACCGGATCCAATCGAAACGATAGTTTTTGAGATAAAAATTCGCGAAGTTTACCTGTTTTTCCCGCCGTTTACTCAAGTACCTCCCCTTAACGATATTGAGATTGTTCAAACAATGACCGCAAATAACAGAGGGCATCTAAAGTTTCGTTTTTCAGAGACGACCTTATCTTATTGCAGGAGTAAGCCGCGGAAGAAAAAGCCCTTTCTGATTCCACACTCGTGGATAAAAAAGTTGACACTTCGGAAATATTCAACACAGTTGATAATATTTCAAGGCTGTTAAACGTAATAAAAAAAAACATGTAAAAGTAACTTGAATGGAAATAATAACAATTATAATATTATAATTTTTCAACTCTGTTATCCAAATATCGTTATTATTCGCATCCAATATCGGTTTTTCAATGTCGGATTTTTTGTCCGAAATTCCGGTTTTTCGATGTCGTCGAAAACCGGTATGCTCTAACAGTGGCAGGTACAACAAAAAATGACATTGCCGGTCACTTTAAAAACTGGTAGATGCACGACGATTTTGTTGGTAAGCGATCCAATCTATTTACAAATAGGATAACTATTTCCGCCATGTGGCGATCAATAAATGATCCGCCCTCTCCCCGTTGCTTTATGTTCGAGCAATATATGATCGTGGAAGTACAAGCCTAAATATAGAGTGACACTATGGCACCAATTTATCAAATGAATCCTGTAGGTGTGTGTTGACTATCTGTCTGGGGGACCGCGCGTCGCGAGATCGTTATGCTCTTCGTATAGTAACGGAAGGTCCACACCGGTTACGAATCGCAGCCTCGCTGGCTCTACATTCGGAAGAATCTTTATCGGAAAAAATCGAGTCAACTCGTGCATTCTGCAATCGTGTGTCATCAGGCAGTTTTTTCATTCACTTTTTTCTCTATCTCAAAAGAACGTGCGCACCCGCACATTTTTTACACCGTAATATGGTGCATCAAAGTTTGCAATCGAATCGTGGTGTTGATCAAGCCGTGCTGTTATTCTCGTACATCAATAAAAGCACCGAATCGTCGATCAATATTTTATAGTGGATTTTTCGGTGTTGAGGATTAAGCTCCAAGTAATCATTGACGTAAGCAAACATTTTTCAAAAATGTGCTAATCACAACTGCCCCCATTGTTGCATTGTATTAAGGCCTTAGGTCATAGTAACGGGTATAAAATCATGTGCGAATAAAACCATTTTTTTTCGTACGAAAAAGTGATTCACGCATAAAATCAATTGCAGATCTATTTAGTATGAATATCAAGCTGTAAGATATAGATATTTTTTTCGATGTACCAAATGGCCGACTAATACTATTTTGTTTTGTTATCTTTTTTTTAGGCGCTCCGCGGCGTGACATTTAGCATCCACAATTTTTCACCTAGAACAAAAAACAAAAATTCTCGTCAATCTACATTCGAATACCTAGAGAAGCACGTACGGAATTTAAAAAATATTGTTACATTCAAAAGTTGTAGGTATTTGAACTTAAGAAATGAATTTTCAGTGAAAAATTTCGTTATGACTGCTCATAAACTGCTCATAAAATGAAAAGTTTTCTATTAATCCGAAATTTCGTACGAACTTCTCTGCGAAGTGCAGTTAGGAACATAACTTTTAAATTTGAAGTAAATCGAGTGAAAGTGGTTGAATTTATTTATCACGCGAATTGGAAAAAAACTGTTTCGAGAAGTTTCGAGTAGTCGGCCATTTTGTGCATCGAAAAAAAAATATATATTTTCTAACAGTTTGATATTCATACTAAATAGATGGGTAATTAATTTTATGAGTAAATCACTTTTTCATTTGAAAAAAAATGGTTAAATTCGCACATGATTTTATATCCGTTACTATGGCCTAAGGCCTTAACTTTTCTGCATTTTGTAGTGCGAGTATGAGCTTGTTTGAGATAATGGATCTGTGCATCGGAAAAAGTGTGGTCTCAAAAATCAAAGTCCTGAACAGAAAAATGTCAAAATATACTTCTGCCATCCACTTCCGTTGGCCATATTGGATTTTCACGAAACCAACTTTTTCCGCTCCACAGCTCAGTCAATGCGGAGCCTAATGTCAAAAATTCACTTTGATGAATTTTCCTGCTGATTCAGGCTGTGTAATGTCAAGGTTGTTTTTTATAGTTGTAACTTTAAAATACGAGAAAATGCCCGCCATCCTGCTCCGTGCAAACGTATGGACTCCAGTCTTGTCTTCTGCATTCTCGTTTCCAATGTTTAGCCACAGAAACGTTGGTATAGCTTCCAAAACGAGACCGTTCGTCATGACCAAAAGGGAAAAATTATTCGGCTCTCGCGGACGCGGAATAGACGCGACGGATTTTTTTTTCGTAAATCAAACCTCGATCTTGTGCAAAAAGTGCGAGAAGTAAGCGTAAATAATGGAAACGTATCTTGTTTCGTGAGTCCTTCGTATGGACGGGCTACGAAATAGGACAAGGTTGCGAGCGATGGGAACAAACGTTCGTCAGAGAGTGATTCCCGGAAGTTGCTCGTTGCCCGTCATCCATCATTATCAAGACCCTTCATGCATATGTGTATACTTGGTGGAGCGCGTATCGCAACGATGACCGTTGCCTGTTCGAAGCCCTTTCCTAAAATCAATTCTGCCACCTCAAGTTCGTAGGATTTGGGAGAGTGCGACGAGGCGTTATATCCCACCGACCATTCCTCAATTGACGATAATTCGCAAAATAGGCAGCCATTGAACCGTCATCGATCTAAAGTCCGATTGGGTAGATGAACGAAAGAAATTTCTCGTACCTAGAGGGGACCGTTCCTCGTACATTTCGTAGCGTGTTCGTTCATCAACACTCATAAATCAATCAGATATCATTTCGCCGGTCGCACTACACATCCGGTAGTCGCGATGAGGATGTGACAGCACCAATTGAATTTATTGAGTTTCTGGCGAAAGCTCCATGGGGGTGCTTTTTCTTTGACAGAATTGCCAGGCCAACGAGTCCCGTCGTTGAAAAAAGGCGTACTCGATAAACGGCGAGTGGAAAGATGAGGGGAATCGGTGATAATCGAGATTCGCGTACGACAACGCGCGTGAAACCAAGACGCGAGAGGGTTGACGGAGACTCCGGGAGAATTAATAATGCCTTCGTGCGAGGCAACTGGACGGGTCAGGGTGGACAGGTCGACGAGTTCTCTGCCGCAGAGACCAATTAATCCGGTGCAAGAACACAAGGCTCTGTTTTCAGAGCCACCTATAAATAGAGTCACGAACGGAGGTAACGAACAGCAGTATGACTTCCGGTTGGAGGCTGTACAGTGTCTTCAGGTCGAAGAGGTCACTGATAAACATGACGATATACCGGAACGCGGTAGTTGGAGTAGCAAGGTAAATCAAATCACGCTGCTTGGCCGGACAATATTTATTGTGCAATAATTACATCGTGGTATACGTCATACTGAACTAAATACGAATATTCATTCATTGGACGGACGTCAACGTGGTTCATCAAGACACTTTGGGTTTTTTCTCGATCTTTCACTTTTTTTCAGAGTCGCAAGTGCACGGGTTGGAAAATCAATATTTATCATTTTTCTAACCTGTGGACTCGTATTTTGTTCCGTTGAAATCTGTGTCGCAATATTGGAGATTTTATAACAAAAGGTAGCGGAACGGCGCCGAAAACAAATTACTCACGGTTGGCCTGTTGCTAAAATTGGCATTCTTTGAGTCTGTCTGTTCGTGCAGTTTGGAGAGATGGACAAAATAGCGGAAACGTTATAGCGGGAAAGAACGAACGTATACTTATTTACGTAACGTATACTTCATAATTCAGCACATTTTTGCGTCATAGGCATAGTGACAAAAAAATCAAAATTTAATTTAACGAGGCATAAGAACAAACATATTTCACGACATATTAAAAAATTGTACTTTTGTGTTCGATCGGAAAATTCTCATTTAAGGAGGCTGCTTAGGGTTTTTGCGGGGCACGCGGCAAGAGGGAGAGGCATGTGCTTAAGGGGTAAGGCCACAGTAACGGGTATAAAATCATGTGTGAATTTAACAATTTTGTTCGTATGAAAAAGTGATTCACTCATAAAATTAATTACACATCTATTTAGTATGGATATCAAGTTAGATTTGTTTTTCGATGTGCAAAATGGCCGACTACTAATATGTTCGTTGTTATTTTTTTTCAGGCGCTCCGCGGCGTGACATTCAGCATCCAGAATTTTTTACCTAGAACAAAAAACAAAAATTGTCGTCAATCTACATTGGAATACCTAGATAAGTACGTACGGAATTTAAAAAATATTGTTTCATTCAAAATTTGTAGGTATTTGAACTTAAGAAATGAATTTTCAGTGAAAAATTTCATTATAACTGCTCATAAACTGCTCATAAAATGAAAACTTTTTGATTAATCAGAAATTCTGTACGTACTTCTCTGCGAAATGCAATTAGGAACATAACTTTTGAATTTCAAGTAAATCGAGTGAAAATTGTTAAAGTTATTTGCCACGCCAATTGGAAAAAAGCTGCTTTGAGAAGTTTCGAGTAGTCGGTACATCGAAAAAAAAAGCTTATCTAACAGCTTGATATTCATACTAAATAGATGTGTAATTAATTTTATGAGTGAATTACTTTTTCATGCAAAACAAATTGTCAAATTTGCACATGATTTTATACCCGTTACTGTGGCCTAATCCCTTAAACACGGGTGCTTGTAACGACTGCCAACCCCGAATAATCAAATTTTCGGTTTCTTAACATAAATAAATTTCAGCTAATAAATATGTGGAGTGCATATAATTGACTGTTTAGAAAGGTTATTCATATTTTTTGTTTATTTACATCGCGAATAAGTTATTAACCAGGTCGAAATGTGGCAAACGCGCAATTTAGTTCTCAGTGACTGGTATCACTGAGCTCAGTTACGAACGCCACATCGTGAGCGCGTAGCTGTCAAACATCTTTCGCGAATTCCGTTTCTCGTTCGGCGAAAATGAAAAGATGGAAGAGACAAATGCAGACCGAAAAACAGTCCAATCGACGGTTGGAGCAAGTACAACCTGGAAAGCGGCGGAAAAAAGTAGTTGAGCCGGAAAATGAATGCGCAGTCGAGGGACGACGCGTTATTGATTTGAAGGTTATGTCGGCACACATGCACTGCAGCTTCTGTAAAGAATGATTCAAAATATTTAAATACTCTTTATGGAACCGCGGTAAGATATTTATAGCAAGGAAGCAATGGTTTGTGCGTTTCAAATTTTGGCGCCTATTCAAAATGGCCGACTCGACAGCAGCATTGCCACGTACCGTAGAGCGCTTTATCGTTTTACGCGAATCAGCAGAAATTTCCTGTTTTATTTCACGAATGTCTCAATACCGAGAAAGGCAAAACGCTGTACGCTTCGTTGAAATTGTTCATAAAAATCTCAATAATTTTTCCGCCTATTTTCATTCAATTCTTACTATTTTTATTACGTTGCGACAGTGGTATTAGAGTTCTCATGAAACTTTTGCTATGTCGCCCGCGTATAAGAGTCTAACTTCAATAATTAATTGCTCAACAATCACGCAGACAAAGTACTTGAAATTTTACACAGAGTCGTAACACCTGTTCGTAAATATCCTCAATAAATTTCAGCAAGTTCTTACTATTCCGCGATATCTGAGCAACCCCCTTAATGTGATTTTTTTTACTCTTTTTAAATCTGCTACGTCCTTTTGAAAATCTACGCCGATATTTTCTTCTTCTAATATCGAGTTCTCCTCTCACAAACCAGCAGTCATATTATTCGTCAAGATTACAACATTTGCTGTCAATCGAACAGCACTTTTGTTTCTACGCTCGAATGTAATTGCTGCTAGAACTATACATTTTTTGGACCAAGTTGAAATTTGGCGACCGGTCCGTCAAAATTCGTCGATTGAACTTTTTATCAGCGTACAAGAGAAAAAAAAATGACAAAAGCAGAAAGCTCGTAATTTTGGGGCCTAACGACTGTTTTACATCGAAGCACATTCATGTTATTTCGAAGGTGGAGTTTAGCCTATCGGTGGATGGGCTGGCGATCGGGCTGGGCAATTTGTGGCGTTTTCCGTATCTGTGCCACAAGAATGTCGGTGCGGCCTTTCTGGTGCCTTATTTCATAGCTCTGGCTTTGGCCGGCATACCCATGTTCCTCATGGAATTATCGTTGGGCCAAATGATGACGATTGGGAGCCTTGGCGACTTCCAAATAGCTCCAATATTCAAAGGTTCCAATAATGATCCTCATTATTCGCTTCCTCGTTTACCTTAATGCGTGTCATTAATACAAATTAATGTTCGTGTTTGAAAATAAATATGAAAAACCGAAATATCGTGTTCATCGGAAAAGTAAATAAAACTCAATGAATTGAGGGAGGACACTGCTGTGACGGGCCGAAAAAGGTCGTTTTACCGAATTTCTTTGCCTACTAGATTATTTATTGGGGATTTGGGAAAAAGGTATGTTATTGAACATACGTTGAAATTATTTCGTGAATATTTTTATTAAAATATTTTTTCAGCTTTTTAGGGTCTATACCAGTGTGAACGCTGAAAATTTGGGTGATTTTCGGGAATTTTTTGGAAAAAAAGTATTCAATTAAATGTTTCGGAAAATTAAGAATATATTTGGCTATATTTGACCTATATTACATAATTTTTTCATAGAAAAAAATGATTGAGATCCAAGCGACTTATGCGCTGCCTTTGGAGGCGCAAAAGAAACAAGTTTCTCCACTACTGACATGAAAGGAAAAAATGTCGTTTAACTGGAAGGTACTTCCTGTACAATGACGTAGAATTTTCGCAAATATCAAAATCTAACAAAATGGCGAAGTTATGAAAAAATCTGTTTTCTTGCATATAAAATGGTAGTTTTTTTCAATCCCAGACCGTCAATTTTCATTCAATCAATAATATCCTACGTCATCCTAGTAAATATATTTAAAAGTACTCGGATCAAATTGCAAGCCAATCGGATAATTGTTCTTTGAGTTACAATGTCAGCAAATTTGAAAAGTCTCATTTCATATTCTTGAAAGTATAAAAACCTTGTAAGTATAAATCTTGAAATTACAAAAATCTCATCTCATATTCTTGAAAGTATACACTGTCGAAAAAGGCAAAAAAATCGATTTTTTTAAAGTGTCACACTGGTATAGCCCCTTAAATTTTACTTAGTTTTGAAGTTAGTTTAGTAAAAATGTAAAAGTTTTAGTATACGTAAATCGTTGCGCTATCTGCTCTTACTAAATCGTCTGTAACATGATGATTTTTCGACATTTCAACTTTATTTTTTTTTCACACATTCTTGAATACGTACCTATACTTCAAGAAAATGCAAAAAAATCGATTTTTTAATTCGTCATAGCTAGTGTCTCGCCTTAAATATATTATCTGTACTATTGTCTTTCTGAATATGTATCGTGTAGTTCGTTTGAAGACGTAACAATTACTAAACTTACGCATTACTGTGAAACACTTTAGTCATTTTTCCAAAAATATTATGCCGCGTAGATGTTCGATAAAATGTATTTACTTTTTGTACAGGCATTGGATATGCAACCTGCGTACTCTCCTGTTGGACTAACATTTACTACATCATCATTTTGGCTTGGGCGCTATTTTATTTCTTAGTTTCCCTTTCGCGCTGGTAAATATTGCTCATCTATCATTGTAATCCATGCATTCGAATTAAGCCAGCTTTAAATAATTTCGAGGATGGGGTTGAAAGATTTTCTTTCTAGCACATGTGATAAAAATCCTCCAAGTTTTACGATGTTGAAGCTTACATCGTTGGAATGCGATGAAATTGAAAAAAAATACTTTGTAATTAGTATTATTAAAAATCTTATGCAGCAAATTTGAGATTCAGATTTCTTATGAGGATTCTAAAAATAAATTGAGTGTTTTTCGCAGCCTAAATTTGCCGAAAATAGTTCGGGCTACTGACCTCGCGTTGCATTCCAACGATCAATGTCATCAAGTTTTGGGATAAAAATTAGTGATGAATGATCATTCCATAGTATTGCCCGATGTCGACAAATCTGCATAACATTGTTATTCTTGGGATTCGAACGTGAATAATTTGTGCACATAATGCGAACTGGATTTTTGTCGATTTTTATCGAGCCTGTGTTGGAACCGTCTGGGACGCACACTTCGAATTCGTACATCTCCCGATTAAGAGGTCTTCTCACTTTAGACGCTAAAAAAGACCATATTCATGAATTTTTTTGATAGATTTACATTATACATATTGATATACAAGTTGTTACACTTAATAAATACACTTTCGAAATACATAAAAAAAATGTTTTTATGTATTTATGTAACCCAAACAAACTTTAAACGAATTTTTCTCAAAACAACGTTTTTCGACGGCTTGTTGATAAAATCTTCGAAACTACTAAACCGATCCTTATGAAATTTTAACCACATATTCTTTACAACTATAGCTATAGTAAAACTCGAGGATTTTTTTTAATTTTGACATTTACTATTTTTGGCCAAAAACGGTGAAAGAAAACGTTTTTTTTTTGTTTTTTTTCGAAAAATGTTCGCCCTTTCGTTATTTCGCATATATCAAAAATCGTATGATATGCGCTATAGTTATTAACATACTGAATCTTAAACCGTTTGATTTTTTGTTTTGGATGATCCATCTCCGAGATTTCGTAAACAGTGCAGACCTACCATTTTTTAGGAAATTTTTTAACTACCATTTTCGTCTATAAATAGCGAGTTAAATAAATAAACAATTTAAAAAAATAGATTTCGAAACTGTATTTATTAAGGGTAATAACTTTTATATCAATAGCTATAATATAAACCTTTCGAAAAAAAATAATAAAAATGGCCATTTTTTGGGTCTAAAGTGAGAAGACCCCTTAAAATATGATATAAATACAAGTCCCTGTCACTTTTGCCAGATGTGCCATGGAGGACGGAGGACTTGCGGCAATGAATGGAACTTGATATACTGTATTACACAAACGGAGCGCTTGGCGGCTGAATGCTGGCCCGAGGGAGGTGACACTATATGTGCAACTTCATTTGGCAATCTGAGTCACGAGTTCCTCAAAGATCCTGTCAAGGAATTTTGGGAGTGAGAACATATATCATACGACGTTAATTAATGAGCAAATTAATGGTGAAAAATGTACTCCGATAAATTGGATTGTTAAAGGGGTTAGGCTACTGTGACGAGCAGAAAAACAGGGTTATTTGAAAAAATTAATTTTGAAGGAATAAGTAAGATGATTGAAAAATTGCTCAGACGTTTATTTGTATCCACATTAAAAAATGTGTGTACCAAATTTCATTAAAAAATATTCATAATTAACGAAGTTATAAACAATCTCGTAAAAGACCTTTGAACGTGAAGGGCTCAACGGTGTACTTGATTTCGGCCAACCAGGTGACCGGAAACAAAAAAAAACGGGGTATTTCCCAAAATAGATTACATTGGCTAAGACTTGACCGAGTTCTTTTTGTTATCGTGTTTCGATCATCCAAAAAAAATGTTTGAATTGTTGGTTCAATTTTTCGAGGAAAAATAAGATGAGAATTCCTAATAATTAATTAAAACAAAGTTACTAAGAAAAACGATGGTCAAGACTTAACTACTATTACACTGAATAATTGTTCCGAATTTCAAGTCAATTCGTTTATAAGATGTTGAGAAATCGTGTACACCGATTTGGAAAACACAGTTTGGGCAAAAACGCGTTTAAAGTTTTACCAACAGTTTTATCGTTGTATTTATAAGTTTACCTTCGATCGCTGATTTCTGCACCATATGTTGGACCTTCCTCTTCCATTTGAAGAGGACTGAAGCGACAAACGAAAGTTTTGAAACATTCACAGTAGCCTAACGCCTTAAGGCGGGAGTCTGAATTAGAAGGTCCAAAAAAGCTTTAGTCGCGATTTTTTTTTAGAAGGGAAAAAAACAAGTGATCCCAGTAAATTGAGGTATCTTTTTAGGTATATTTGTAATGTACAAAAAAAAATTCAACATGAAACAATAAATGACTGCAGATTTATCGGCCTATTCCATGTGCGTCTTGCCACGTCAATCCCCAATCAGCAGGAAAGATGCAGCTCGTAATTCTTGACTGAACCAAATAAACCAATAAAATTTCCAATTGTCGTATATTTTTCTTCTGGGTGAATAAAAAAAAAAGCTGGAAAAATCGTGAAATTATAACTTTTATCAGGTTTGTAGAAAATATGTTTAAAAAAACACTTTAACGTCCTATAAAAATGATTTAAAAAGACTTTTCCAACGACTCTTTTGATTCACTTTGAAGATATTCTCATCCTGAAGAAAATGAACTTTTGTTTGATTCGATGAGTTGTTTAGTTTTTTAGCTATCACGCCCGCCAATTTGGAAAAGTCGTGAAAATGAAAACTGGAGAAAACGCGCTTCAAAGTTTTGAATAGGAGGAAATATCAATATCAAATATCACTCGCTTCTCTGCTTTTGGCCTTGCATCTTCGAAAATATTTGCAATTGGCCTCTGTAGCTGTGTAAATATATTCTTGGATAGTTTATCTATCGATTTAAGCAATTAGAGAAAAACGATTTTTCGGACCTTCTAATTCAGGCTCGCACCTTAAAAAATGGGCTAAATGTGTGTCGGAACACGCATTAAGATACACTCGAATATTGAATTGAAACTTACAACTAGCCTTTCATTGAGATAGTAAATCGTCCCTTATTAAACGACCGAGTTTCTGAATACTAATTAATAATTACAAACATTTTGTGTGCATTTTTTAAAATACCGAACTAATCAACTTTTTCCGTGTACTGTATCCGAAATAATTTTACTTGAGAGTACTCGCTGAAGGACATTTTCGTGAACTATCAAAGTTTGAGCAAGCTTCGTTTTCGTCAAGAGAAATACATTAATGCATGAACAACGTGCAAGTTTTTAATTTATTATACATGTTTTGACATTTTTTTTTAAACGGACGGGGCGGGGAAAGAAATTACGAGGCATGCTGGCAAGGGCGGATACAGATCTTTTGTCTGGGAGGGGCATGGAGGCCAGACTGCGTTCCATAATGTAATTATTCTAGGACTCCTTGGGTTTTTTGTATAGTCGATTTGGACCTCTGAATCCGCCCTTGTACGCTGGCTATGAAATCCTGGAATGCTAGTCCACTTATTTTCGGAAATAGGCAATTTTGGCGGGTAAAAAGCAAAACTTTCGGAAAAATGCCAACGATTTGGATGTCAAAAATTGATATGGCTCTTTTTTTTATGTAAAAGGAAACGAACTCTCCAGATCTCGAAAGGAATCGACGACGTCGGAGGTATGCGCTGGGAACTCGCTGGTACGCTCGCGATAGTATGGGTAATGTGCTACTTTTGCATCTGGAAGGGTGTCAAGTGGACCGGAAAGGTACGAAAGAGTTCAAATTTAAAAAAAAACCACGCTCATATTTCTCCTAACAATTGACGATTGCATTGATCAAGGCTGCAGCCTTGAAAATGCGTAAATGTATGAAAAATGTCAACTTATGAATTCATTATAAAAAAAACTAAACCTATTTTGAACTGAGCTTTGGCTTAAAGAGTTCTCCAGTTTGTACCCATTCCAACAGTATGCTTCATGTCATAGAAATCCTTTATTATGCGGTCGAAATGAAAAAAAAGTTTTTTTTACAATGTATTTAGGAGTTGAAATTTTTCCATACATTCACACCTTTTTAAGATTGGAAACTCAAGAGTCACTTTCCTGAAACCAATTGTATCGAATAATGATTTATTTATAATAAACATACATTGCAGCATACAATAAAAGTTATTTCGTGCTATTACAACCACAAACAAAAAATTTATGACGATTTAAGAGCGAAATTTCGAGTAATTTAAAAAAAAACGAAAAAACATTATATTTCAATTACCGTGACATTCAGGACAGAGGATCTAAGGGTGAAAAAAGTAACAAATGACTCTACCAATCCCCCAAAATAATGTGTCGGTCCATGCGCCAAACACCATGTATATATGCAGCATTGTTACAGAGTAAACTTCTTAATTATATCCGAATGACTTTGAGGGGTCTTCTCACTTTAGACGCTAAAAAAAGGTATTTTCGTGAATTTTTTTATGGGTTTATATTATAGATATTAATATAAAAGTTACACTTAATAAATACACTTTCGAAATACATTTAAAAAAAAATTATTCAAGTCACTATTTATAGACGAAAATGGTAGTTAAAAAATGTCCTAAAAAAATTGTAGGTCTGCGCTGTTCTCAGAGATGGATCTCCGAAACAAAAAAAAACAAACGGTTTTAGATTCAGTATGTTAATGACTATAGCGCATATTATACGATTTTTGATATATGCAAAAATAACAAAATGGCGGACATTTTTCGAAAAAACAAAAAAAAAACGTCTTTTTTTTACTGTTATTGGCAAAAAAATAGTAAATTTCAAAAGTAAAAAAAAATCCTTGGTATTCGCCATAGCTATAGTTGTGAAGAATATGTGGTTAAAATTTCATAAGGATCGGTTCAGGACTTTCGAACATTTTATCAACGAGCCGTCGAAAAACGCTGTTTCGAAAAAAACGCGTTTGAAGTTTGTTTCGGTTACATAAATACATTTAAAAAAATTCAATGTATTTTGAAAGTGTATTTATTAAATGTAAAACGTTTTATATCAATATCTGTAATATAAACCTATCAAAAAAATTCATGAAAATAGCCGCACGGAAATTCTTCCAAATTTCAGGTCGTTTATTTCACTTCGCTATTTCCGTATGCGCTACTCGCGGTCCTTCTCGTACGTGGACTGATGTTGCCTGGTGCCACCGAGGGTCTCAACTATTACGCGACACCGAATATCTCGAAACTCGGCGATCCCGAGGTAATTATTATAATTTGTTTTGAATATTTTAACGCAGTTATACGGTAGATTTTTCAAAACCCTCAAAACTTTTTTTCGCCCTCGCTTCATATAAGGTGTGGATCGATGCGGTGACGTAAATATCCTTCTCTTACGCTCTCGGTCTCGGCGCCCTCGCGGCTCTCGGCAGTTACAACAAATTCAACAATAACGTTTACAAGTAAGTTGAAAACGTTGTACACTTCGCATACGCACTTTATGTTTGTGCAACTCAAAGCGATGTGGATCTTACTGGAACACCGGATGTGTCGGTTTAAGGGGCTTCATCTACCTACAGGCAGGAAAAAATTGCCAAATTTCGATTTTTTCCCCTGGGAAACGGTTGGTGAAAAAGAAAGGCATTTTTTAAAACCCAAAGGTACATTTATTGAGTGCTCTAAAAAAATCATCAAAAAATACAGACAAACAACAAAACATGGCCGCCGGAAGTTGATGACATTTTTTTCGCGACGTTTGGCGTTGGACACTCTCCAGCTTAAACGGTCCATCCGAAATCTAAAAACCAAACGGGTTATTCAAGTGAAGAATAATAATGAGTCGTTGACGATCGTCGATTTTTTAAATAAATTGCCGACGGTTTGAAACTCGAGCATACAAAATCTACGAGAAAAGTCATCATTTTTACGTAACTCTTAAAAAATGAAGATCGATTTTGAAAAAATAAGATCGTCAGCGACATTTAAATGTTCCTCATCGTATCTCCTGTAAGTTTGAAAACAATCCATCAAGTGGTTCTCAAGATATCATGTCCACCGACTTTGAAAACAGTGTTTCGAGAAAAACGTGTTTAAGGGGCTATACCAGTGTGAACGCTGAAAATTTGGGTGATTTTCGGGAATTTTATGGGAGAAAAGTACTCAATTAAATGTTTCAGGAAATTAAGAATATATTTGGCTATATCTGACCTATATTACATAATTTTTTCATAGAAAATTGAGATCCAAGCGACTTATGCGCTGCCTTCGGAGGCGCCAAAAAAAAGTTTCTCCACTGCTGACATGATTCCGGCTTATTGAGTAGCTGAGACCAAAAAAAGAAAAAATGTCGTCAAATGGGAGGTATTTCCTGTAGAATGAACTAGGATTTTCGAAAAATATCAAAATCTAACAAAATGGCGTAGTTATGAAAAAAAAGTCTGTTTCTTGCCTATAAAATGGTCGTTTTTTTCAATGCCAAATTGTCAGATTTTATCCAATCGAAAATATCCTACGTCATTGTAGAGTAAATATATTCAAGAGTACTCAGTTCAAATTTCAAGTTAATCGGATAATTGCTCTTTGAGTTACAATGTCAGCAAATTTGAAAAATCTCATTTCGAGAAAAACGCGTTTAAAGATTTAACTATCGATTTTTGCAAGATAAAATGATATTGATATAAATGATATAAATGATAATGGTATTCTTGAAAGTATAAACTGTCGAAAAAGGCAAAAAAAATCGATTTTTTAAATGTGTCACACTGGTATAGCCCCTAAAAGTTTAAAGTACGACGCTGCTACGGTCGCCCGGCCGACTGTTAGAAGCTGTAGCTCATTCAATTTTAGGAATATTTCAATAAAATTTTCAGGGAATATAGCTAAAAGGTGATACTATTGAATAGAAATATTTTTGGAAAATGCATTTTTTGACACACCTAGGTAGATGTAGCCCGTTAACGAGACATCATTTACGACGTTAAATTTCTTATTCGTTCGTACGAACAGGGATGCGCTGCTCGTGTGCATGGCCAATTCCGGCACGAGTATGCTCAGCGGTGTCGTCATTTTTTCCGTCGTCGGTTTCATAGCTCACGAGCAACAAAAACCAGTTGCTGATGTCGCAGCATCGGGTAATCAATTACATATTCGTATTTGCCAAAAAAAACTAAAGAGTAAGAAATAAAAGAAAAAGAGCGATTGTCAGGTCGCTCGAAAATGGGGGGAAAAAGACCCCGATTTTTTTTCTCTAGCTTATAAAATATGTGCATATAGAAATAGATGGAGGCAAAAAATGCAGACGATATCAAATAACAAAGACGAGACCTTTTGATCCCTGCCGGATAAATCGCTTTTCGTATTATTTTTAGCAATATGTAACGATGCAATTCCGGTTGCGGAAATATAAGAAATTGACGATTTTTTCTCAACCCTTTAAGCGGTAGAAACGCAATTGTGTTAAAATTGCCAAAAACGTTGTTTCAACTCTGTTCTGATGGGATTTTTGCGGAAATTAAAAATGGCTCGTTCAATGCTCAGGTACAAAAATATATTTAGTAATAAAAACACCCTTAGTGGTTTAATATCAGATAATAGAAAAAGAAGTAGTTGGGTCCACCGTTCGATACTTTGGCAAAAGGATTAGCGGTGCCTTCCTAGGACGACATTTATTATTCTTCCATCATTATTGTCGTTCTTTACGTTTTATAATATACTTCATTATTCATTCACATTTTCAAGGTGATTTTTTGGATATTAAATTTAGGGAAACGATTAAATCTACAGTGCTAGTATTTCATAGTTGTATTTATACACGTTTGAACTAACATCTTTAATTTTTTTCAAAGCATTTTATTCGAAATCATGAATTGATATTGCGCACGTCATGTCGCGACAACATTTTTCAAATCGGGCGTGTATTTTTTTCAGAAACTACTGAGCCGATCGACTTGCAATTGTGCACATATGTAAAGTACATGTCGGACTATCGTTCGGCCCTCTATCTTTTTGATTGCTTTAGAATTACTATTCTTCCGGGCCATGGGCCAGCGAGTACTCTGAATTTTACAATGAAATGTTCACTTCTCACGGCCCGGAAAAATAGTATTTATAAAGCAATCGAAAAGATAGCGGGCCGAAGGATAGCCCGATATGTACTCTACATGTGTGCGAAATCGCAAGTCGATCGGCCCAGTAGTTATTGAGAAAAATACACGCCCGATTTGAAAACGTTGTCGGGACATGACCTGCGCAACGTCAAATATCACGTACAATTTTGATTTAAATGCTATTAAAAAAATTAAGATATTACTTTAAACTTGTATAAACATAACTGTGTAATACTAAACCTGTAAATTTAACGGTTTCTCTAAATTTAATTTCAAAAAAATCACCTTAAAAATGGGTCATTATACTAGAATACGGGCTTAAAGCACAAAACCGTAAACTATTTGGAAGTTTAATTCTTCTACAAACTGTATCTGAAAATGAGAGTACTCTGATCCCTTGAACATTGTCGAAAACCACAAAATATCGTCATAAGAAAAAATTGAAGAAAAAATTTACCGCATACTTTAAAGCTTCCCGAATTTTTCGTTTAACTCTCGTGGTTCGCAACTTCAATTACCCTTGTCACCTACGCTATCACATTGAATCGGCAGTTTTCGGGCACCCGAATTTCGACCTTGAATCCCTGGTCGCCAAGCAAGAAAACCTGAGGCTGCCAGATTTCGCAAAAATCAGAAGACACTTGACACTTTGGTCGATCGATTCTCGAATTATAACTTACGTTCATTTTAACTAAATTCCTATTCATCGAAATGCAATGTTTTTCCTGAGCTTCTGAATGCCCATAGTGAGACTTTCCTTGTTGCTCGAGGGGTTGACAGATCAATCGAAAAAAAACGACTTGTCGGATTCACGAAAACTATCGAACTCCTTATCTATAGAGAACAAAAAATGATAATCCTTGGATAATTTATTTCAACAGGTTCTCTATAACGTTCCACAGGACCAAGATTGATGTTTCTGGTTCTCCCTTCAGATGTGCTTCTTTTTAATATTTTTTTTCATTTGCTTTAACTTTAACAAACTTGTTAATTTGCTTTAACAAACTTTATTTTAATATCCTAAATTCCTACTTTTTTGCTTCAATAGAACAATGTGTCCTTTGGCTATCAAATGTATAAGAAAGTCAACCCCCCCCCCCCCCCCCCCGCAGTTCTGTATATAGGGTGTCCCTCTTATCTCTGCCACCCGAAATAACTCGATAATTGTCGACGTCACAAAAAAATGTTGCAAACAAAAGTGTACCAAATATTTGGTAGTGATCCGACATATTTGGATTTGTATTTCACTTTAATAGGTGACCTTGAATGACCTTGAACGACTTTGACCCATTAATGTTTTTTATGCGGCTTGAGGTGCTCCACAAGATGGTTGAAAAAAAACGTACCATACCAGACGAAATAAAAAGAATTGGTTGCATTTGACGGCCCCCTTCACACCGTTTTTCGGGAATATTTTTTTGTGACGTCGATAATTACCGAGTTATTTCGGTCGACAGAGATAAGAGGAACACCCTGTATATATTTTTTAACGTGTGAAAGTAACCCCGAGTGTGAGGTTTCTTCGACAAGGTATTGAAATGCAACGTATGTCAAAGATTAAGGGTACTTCGACATCATTTTGATAAAAAAAAATTAATATTTTATGCATCATACATGGTATTAAATAAAAAAAAACAACGATTTTTTACAATCAAAATGTCATCTTTATTAAGGAAACATTTTACATAAAAATATCAAGTACCTAGGGTACTATTATAGGCACTTAATCAGTCTTGTAATTATCATTGAGATCAAAATTAACTTGAGCAACATTACGATCAACTTTAGCAGCATTATAATAAACTTGATCAAGAAATTTGAGCAACAATAGAACAAAAAGGCAAAAAGAATTAGTCAAAACCGTATCTTAGTTACCCTTAATGTCAATTTACCCGTAAGTTACCCTTAATGTGAATTTAACACCGTTTTACGGTAATTCGTCATTGTCAAATGAAAGTATGTTTTTCATAACCATCGCTTCAGCTTCTAAGGCTGACGTATCAATTATTAAGATTTTCCGATAATTATTGATGGAATCCTCTCCGTTCTTTAAATGTAATCTAAAAAAAGCGTCGACTGCATAAGCTAACGGTAGATTCTCACATCGGCATTTTAGATTTACAATGATATCATCTATGGCTTGGTAGTCAATGTTGAACTTCCAGTATTCTTCTGCTTGTGAATCGGCTGGTAAATCTTATGCCCAAAGTTAACTTAAGGGGTTACGTGGGTTTCGAAGCCAAAAAAGCACATTTTCTCTATAAAAAAAATGTAATATATATATTATTTTATTCAAAATGTTAAGAACATAAAAAAACAACATTTCAACAATATTTTTCAAAAAATCACCCAAAAATTTGGGAAATTCAGCCAGTGGCACCTGGTTTTCGGAGACCCCTCAAAAAAGTTTCGTCGTGGTGATCAGGATCACTCATGATGGCTATATCTGAAATTGAAGAACCAATGTTTTTCTGTTAGTTGATAAGTCTAGCTCGTGATTGAACGAAGGATTTTTAAAAAAATATAAATTTGAACTTTTGGCAGAGCTGTATGCAAAATGGTTCAATTTTTGGTACAATTTACACAACGTATAGCCTTGTAAAATTAGTTGTAGTCGAAAAAAAACCTTCGTTCAATGCTATTTAGAAGGAGTGTGCAAAATTTCAATAAGATCGGTGCATTCGTTTTTGAGAAATCGTGTCCACCGACTTCAAAAACAGTGTTTTGAGAAAAATGCGATATACCTGCGTCGCTCCCAGCCGGTCTTTCCCAACGGGGGGAATTCCCGAAGGCTCTCTCTCCTAGACTTTTACTCCGATTGACTTAAAATTTTGGGAGAATATTCTAAACATATTGTACTATTAGATAATAAAATTAAAAAATGGATTTCTTTCAATTTTCAAACCCATGTAACCCCTTAACTGTAAAATTTAAATACCTATTTAATTTACATAGAGGAATAACTACTTTTTATACGAGTTGGGAAATTACGATACAGAAAATAGTAAAAGTTTTATTAAATTATTTCGCTATGCTTGCTTGGGTGAAACAAGTAAAATTAATCGATTATTTGGATTATGTGGATACAGGACCAGGATTGGCGTTTCTGGTTTATCCTTGGGCTGTGCTCCAATTGCCCGGAGCGTCCGTATGGTCCTGTCTCTTCTTTCTGATGTTGATCCTCATCGGGTTAGAGAGCCAGGTGAGACAGCAATTGAGAAACATGATGGCGGGACTGAAGTCAAACATTTTGAGCGGAATGGCGGAATATCTCAGAAATTGTATCCCTGATTGAACATTTTTCGAACACAATTTGAAGAGTTTTTGAGGGAGAAATGCCATGTTCAAATAGGCGGAGCAAAATAGCAACATAGAGTGTTTCACCACGACATTAAACTTTTTATCGTTGGAATGCAATGATATTTAATTTTCATTTTTCATTTCTTTATTTTTGTCATTACCCGAAGCCTTTTTTTTGCAAATTGAGGCCTCCAATTCCTAATACAAATACGAATGAACGTTTGAGCGATTTCCACAGTGCAAATCGGCCAACAAAAATTGAGTAAGTAAGGCGGGATATACATTTATACAGAAAAAAAGCAATATTAAGGGATTTTTTAAACTAAGAAATAATTATTCTACAATTATCAATCTTGAGGTATATTTTAATAGTATATTTGAGTATACAAAACAATTTTTTTAAATTAATTCATCATCAAAATGGCGAAGATGTGGCAGAATGTTACAGCAAGGTCGCCGCGGGAGTTGCGAATTGGCGTGCAGTCTAGCTTCCCGTAGATTTTGATTTGCAAAAAAGTTCAAACATTTTTTCAGTTGGAACATGTATAGTTTCTATGCGACGGTAATTAAAATGAAGAAAATGCTACGCATTTACAAAAAAAATCAACATTTCACGCAAGATTTCTGTAAAATGTGGATTAAAAAAGTAGTTTTTTTTCCAATTTTTCAAAAAAAATTCTCGCCAAGTAGAAGGTGGCATTATTATCAATATTTCTACCAAGTTTCAACTCAATCAGCTCAATAGTTTTTGAGTAATCCTGCACGCCAATTTCGATAATGTAGTTTTGAGAAAAACGCGTTTGAAGTTCACGCCCGCTCCGAATCCAAGCGATGAGGCACAGCGTTAACGGGCTGTAGCGTTTGGAGTTTTCCAGAATTCGCTTAGAAAATTTGGGAAAATATTCTACTTATATAGTTCTATCGTTTAAAGAGAAAAAAAAAACAAATCGATTTTTTGATCGCTGTGAATGTATATTCCGCCTTGAGACAAATTAATTTTTCATTGCGTTCCAACGTTGCAAACTTTAACGCCCTCGTTCCACCCTCTAAGAATTGAAAGGACTGTCTAGATATAAAAACGGACGATGTTGAATTTTGCATCGTTGGAATGCAACGAAATATTTTTTTAATTCAATTTCTTCATCATCAAAAATCTTATCCAGCAAATTTGGGCTTCAGATTTCTTATGGGGATGTAGCAAAAACATTTCAGTGTTTTTTCTAGCCCAAATTCTACCAAAAAAACAGATCGGGTACTAAACTTTCGTTGCGTTCCAACGATGCAAACTTCAATATAGCTAAAAACGGACCATCGGACGTGATGAAATGATTCGCGTCTCAATTGCGATATTCAAGGCCCCGTAGCTCATTAAATGAAACGATCAGCTATGGCGAAAATCCCTTTTTTTCACAGTTTTGCACCGTCGAGGGATTCATAACAGCTGCGGTGGATGAGTGGCCAAAACTCTTGAGGAAACGCAAAGAAATATTCATAGCGATTGTGTGTTTCCTGTCATATCTGATTGGTCTGTTTTGTGCCACGAACGTGAGTATCCACCTACTATCCCCGTTGTTCAAATGGGGCCGGCTTGAAATTTCGAACTTTGAATGATCAGAACGTTCAAAACTCCGAAAATATACTACCCCGAAAGATCAAAACTCCGAAAAAATTTTACACGAAAGACCAAAACTCCGAAAATCTGATCACCGTCAAAATAATTCGGCTATGGAAGTTTTAAAAGCTTCAAAATTTTCAATAAATCGACGAATTACTTCGAGAATTTTTTTTTATTAAGGAGTGATTTTACGTCAATTTTGAAATTTGTCTGGACAATGTTATACGTTCTACATCATTTACAGTCAACTGTGTAGACTTTCGCTGGCATAATCTTGACGAACCTTGTAATTACGGAACATTAAAATTGGGAATTTTAAACCGTCGGCGCATTCAAAGTTCGGAATTTCAACCCGGCCCTCGTGTGAGATCATGCCAGCGAAAGTCTACAAAGTTGACTGCAAATGATGTAGAACGTATAACATTGTCTAGACAAATTTCCAAATTGACGCAAAATCACTTCTGAATAAAAAAAAAATTCAAATAATTCGTCGATTTATTGAAAATTTTGAAACTTTTAAAACTTCCATAGCCGAATTATTTTTACGGTGTTCAGAGTTTCGGAGTTTTGGTCTTTCGTGTAAAATTCTTTCGGAGTTTTGATCTTTCGGGGTACTATTCTTTCGGAGTTTTAAGCGTTCTGACCATTCAAAGTTCGGAATTTCAACACGGCCCCATCTTGAATTTCGGACCATTAAAATTCGGAATTTTAAACCGTCAGAGCATTCAAAGTTCGGAATTTCAACCCGGCCCCGTTCAAATAAAATTCCGGTGAGTCAGCAAACGGCGCAAAGACGAATTGTATTAAAAAATCCGACATCAGGTCCGAATAGCGACGAAAATTGATAAAGCGATTGACAAATTATATATTTGAGAAAAAAATATTTTAAAACAAGCTTTAATTCGATGTACTACAAAGTAGAAAATGATTTTTTTACCAAGTCACCTATATGTGACTATGAATAAAAGCTTGGAGCGCTCGACTTTTTAAATGTTTGATAAATTTGATCAATTCACTTTCATTAACCGTATTTAATTTGGCACAATAGTTATTAGATAAATTACGTTTATATTTAGTTTATACTCAAATTACGTTAATACTCAGTTTCAGGATCACATTGACCAAAAATTTATATGGCACGCGCCCGTCGGTTTGCTTATTACGAAATCTCTTGCATGAAGCGTGCAACACTGAGACGAATACGTAATTTCCTAACGACAGCGGGATGACGTTTCTAAAAAATTATGAAATTATGAACAATGTTTGTAATTATTTGTGTATTTATCGCTAGTCATTAAAAACGAATGTCACATGTGTCAATAACAAAAAAATCCGCGGAGCAATACATTCATACAAAAATCCATTGGTTTCCGATACTGTGTAAAAAGATACATATATATAGATGTTTTATTTTTTGAGTATACAAAGATAAAATCGTAATATCCTACAAATTACGTAAAGTGGCGGTTAATTTTTCTTTCATTAGAGTACTCGTCCTGAATTCAACCCCGGAGTTTCATATAAGTTCTTCAAGTATAAATGACGTTGAAGTTTGCATCGTTGGAATGCAACAAAAATGATTTTTTTTTTCAATTTCCTAAATTTTCTTTGGCAGATTTGAGCTGCGAAAATTACGCGAAGATTTTTCAGATTCTTGTCTAGCAATTTACAGTAAATATAATGAAATAATGAAAATAAGAAATTGAAAAGAATTCTCGTTGTATTCCAACGATGCAAACTTCAACCTCATAAGTATAATAGCTCTTTATTTATTCGTACAAGGCAAACGCACAACGTAATCGTCGAAAGATAAAAACCATTTAAGGGGTATTCTCACTTTAGACGCTAAGAAAAGTATATTTCCATGAATGTTTTTGATAGGTTTATATTATAGATATTGATACAAAAGTTGTTAGCCAAACAAACTTTAAACGCGTTTTTTTAAACAACGTTTTTCGACGGCTTGTTGATAAAATCTTCGAAACTACTGAACCGATCCTTATGAAATTTCAACCACATATTCCTTACAACTATAGCTAGAGCGCATATCCAGGATTTTTTTAAATTTTGATATTTACTATTTTTCACCAAAAACGGTGGAAAAATACGTTTTTTTTTTGTTTTTTCGAAAAATGTCCGCCGTTTTGTTATTTTAGCATATATTAAAAATCGTATGATATGCGCTATAGCCATTAACATCCTGAATCTAAAACCGTTTGATTTTTCTGTTTCGGATGATCCATCTCCGAGATTTCATCAACAGCACAACCTACAATTTTTTTAGGACATTTTTTGAACTACCATTTTCGTCTACAAATAGTGACTTAAATAAATAATTTTTTTTTAATCTATTTCAAAAGTGTATTCATTAAGTGGAACAACTTTTATATCGATATCTGTAATATACACCTATCAAAAAAATTCATGAAAACAGCCTTTTTAGCATCTAAAGTGAGAAGACCCCTTAAGGGGTTAGGCTACTGTGACGACCTGAAAATCAGTTATATAAAAAAATTAATTTCGAAGCAATAAGTAAAATGATTGAAAAATCGTTTGGACGTTTATTTTTATGCACATCAACAAACTTGTGTGCCAAATTCCATTAAAAATATCGATAATTCAAGAAGTTATAAAGAATCTCGTGAAGGACCTTTGAGGGCGAGAGGCTCAACGGTGTACTTGATTTTCGCCATCCGGTTGGTCTGAAATTTAAAAAAAACAGTTTTCTTTTTTAGATAATATTGGCTAAGACTTGATCGAGCTTTTTCGGTATCGCGTATCAATCATTTAAAAAAAATTGAATTCTATTTTCGATTTTTCGAGGAAAAATTACATCATTATTAACTAATGAAAATTTTTTTTCAATGAAATGGACTAATGAAAAAAATGTTAAAAATAAAATCGTCGGTCAAAACTAAACTACAATTACACTTGATAAGTATACCAAAACTCCCGCCAATCCATTATATGTCGCGAAATCGTGTACACCATTTTAAAATACATAGTTTCGAGAAAAACGCGTTTAAAGTTTTACTGGCGGTTCTATCGTTGTAATTACGAGTTTACCTTCAATCTGCCATTCCTCCACCATATATCGGAGCCTCCTCTTTAATTTGAGCTGCCTCAAGTGACGAACGAGCGTTCGTCATTTTCACAGTAGCCTAACCCCTTAAATCGTAGATGCCGAATTGATGAAGCAATTATCATTTGGTAAAAATGGCTAAATATCCACCTTATTCGTAAATGACTCGGCCCAGTTGATTTTTTTTACCATATTTTTTACCATATAGACAATATTATTGTCACATTCGACAGTACAAGCCTCGTTTTATCATTGGCAATTGAAGCGCGATTTGATTGTGAAAATTCGACGCGAATTGATTGCAGTGAAGGTGCGATACCTTAAATTGCATTTCACTAAATCTCTGTCTTGAAAACGGACGATCCTTCGACAATACTATTTCGTTATTTATTGTGGCTCGGGAGTTTCATTCTTGCCGAGAGTTCGTTGCATCGGGTACTTTTGTAATAAGCAATCGACTGAACGACTTCACTGTCACGTTACGATTATATAGAATTATACGTGCATATATGAAAAAAAACGTTACGAAGAATTGCATTTTTTAAATAATCTAGTCATGTAGAGGAAAATAAATGTACATTACGTTCTGAATGGTCGAAAATATATCATTTCAACTGGATACCGTGTGAGCTTCGATGTGTTCCAATTATTAATAAGATGTACGAAAAAATATTCCTACGCAACTCCTTATCCATTTGTCACTCCCTAAATTGTTTTTTTGTTTCTCCCTTTATAGGTTGCAATTCCTTACCGACTTGGAGATCTGAATCAATATCTCGCAATTTTCTTTAATTGTGTACAAATCATTAATTACTGACTGTACATTTTGCGGACGAGGACTCTGTTTTAAATTCAGCGCTCAGCTGCGCAAGACAGTGGCGACGTCTGACGTTTTTTTGTTGAACTTAACGGCCAATGTTAACTGAGGGTCGTGGAGAATTGAGGGATTACACGCTCGGTCGGTAAAAAAGCAAAGTTTTCGCCTCAGCTGATTACCTTTCGAGCAAACGAAGTGATATACATTATTCGCCTTTCGACAGAGCGGAAGGAGTATTTTTCCCTTGATATCAGTTGACATAAAGAACGCTTGGAATTTACTGCATGAATTATTTACGGTTCTACTTGTAGAAAATGGTTAACGCGTTAATTTTTTATCCTGAACGGCCTGAACTTCCAACATCGTGTTTTCAACAGAACACAAAAAGCGACTTCTTTTTTCGAAATTGACAGTGTCGGAGTAACCGTGATGCGAAGTTGAATAACATGATTGGTCGAAACCTTAAGTGGCGTAAAGTGTGCACGATTTAGAGCGACAGAGTTATCGAAATTGGATCCGCATCGCGAGGATCTTCTATACCGACAGAGATGGGTAGGTTCCCACGGCCGGGTTTTTAGGGCCCCTTGGAATGTGGCGCTTTTTTGTGATGGCCACCGCGAGAAGATGCCAATTCGTAACTGGGTACTCAGTCGATGTAGCAAATTGTGCCACTTATTCCAATCGGCACGATATCGCACGAGCGCCTGATTATGTATCATTTTCGTAAGTCTGGAAGGTCACGTATCATACGCTGCGAAATTTCAACGCGGTCACGACGGTATTGCAGAATTCGTAGTTTTTGGCTACAAGCCGCCGCAAACGACCACTAGATGTCGCAGCAACCGTGTGCTACTTACACACACCAAAGAGCAGCGGCTCAATAGGCGACGGTTGCTGCGAGTCCGTATGTGATGCGTGCACATGTGTGCACGTTCATTACACGGTATCGTCGCCAGCGGAGAAACCGATGCACTAGATTTTCAGGATTGTCCATAATATTTTGAGCTGAGTGGTTATAATTTTCTAGTTTTATATGAAACATAACTATAAACCCCCATATCTCTGGCATTTTTCCATAAAATCAGTTGAAACAACGCTGAAAAACTATTTTTTCACTGTCGAGGGCCGAACGGCCTTGGAATGCACATGAATTCGGTGCATCAGTTAGTAATTCACAAATCATTGCATGGTAACTGCAATCTATAAAGATTTTTTTTTATTTAGAAAAATATCGACCGTCATGCTCTTTCAGCAACAATATTGCACCTATACAATAAATTTCATCTCAACTGGTTGTATCGTTTGATCGAAGTTAGGGTTCAAAATTTCGAAGTAATCGGAGCGAGTGATAAAGGCTGTCTCAAAATGACCTGGCATTTAAATTTATTAATACAACGTATTATTTATTCGAAAAGTACGAATATTTTTATCTTAATATAAGGTACGAACATGGAGGTTATGTGTGGAACACAATATCCAATAAATGGCATAAACCACATGGTCTTGGAAGACATATTCATTGAACAAGACGGCGCAACCTGCCTTACTGCAGGCGAAACATCGCGGTTATGGCAGACGAAGTTTCATGGTCGTGTTATCTCGCGCCGCGGCGCTGTGAATTGTCCACCAAGATCGTTCGATTTGACGACATTGGACTTTTTTCTTTGGGGTTTTCTGAAAGGAAAAGTGTATGCCAATGATCGGCCGACCATTCCGGAGCTCAAGGAAGCAATTGGACGCACCATTAATTAAATTGGTCCGCAATTATGCCAAAATGTTATTGAAAATTTCATTAAAAGAGTGAACGTTTGCAAACAGGGACATTTATCGGACATTGCGTTCCACGCATAACCTCCATGTCTGTATCTTATATTAAAACAAAAATATTCGTACTTCTTGAATAAATAATACGTTTTATTAATGAATTTTAATGTCAGGTCATTTTGGGACACCCTGAATACATGGCCTTGAGACGTTTATATCCCACATCGTCGTTCACCGTCCATTTTTATTTGACCACGAGAAATAAACAAATCATTATCGCCCCGGCGTGATACATTTTCTTCAGCATGCGGTAAAACATTCAGTAAACAAATTTTTGAGATTTTATTCGTCTCACAAACTCACTAATTACAATACTACTATCGCAGATTAATACTATTGTATACAAAATTGATGTAATGTACAGATTGGCTGTTCCACCAATTCATTTTGCATTTAATTTCGTTATCGATACTTTGTAGCCATTGCACGATCGAATCGATATGTCTGTTTTAAGCCGAATATTTTCCATTTTCTCAGAAGACGAAAACCTATAACGCCGCACTATATTCACGATCATTGTTTTCATGCACATGATCGCAAATTTTTGTCCTGCAATCATAAGAAACGGAAGGTAAGACATATCGTTGATGCTATTAAGGGGTCTGCTTAATATTGAAATTTCGAAAATGCAATTTTTTGTTTTGCCTAGTATCTTATCTTTGATTTGCAACACAGATTTTGTAAAAACTCGAACAATTGACCGAGTTATGACGGTTTTGTGAAATGTCAGATGGCCCACTGCTCTACAGCAAACCGCTCCGCAGTGATTGCCACTTACTTCTTTTTCTCAAAACTATGTTACCGAAAATCTATTCGTCCGATTCACTTCGCATTCGGACTGAGCATAGTCTATGCCGTTTACCATCGTATGACCCGATGTTTTTTTATGTTTGTCCACTTGTTAATAACAAACGATTGAAGTTATTTTTTTTTTCAACAATCGCAATCTTTGTTTACAGCTTGCCATTTTTGTAATTTTCAAAAATCCAAAACAAGTATCCGTTCACACGAAAGTTAAAATCTTATACTGAACGTAAATTTATATATTTTTCATTTCCGATCACCCTCGTTGCCAGAACAACCGATTGCCCATGCAGCAATGGCAGCACTTCGTGTAAATAATAATGACTCAAGTTGTTTATCCATATTTTTCACTAAAAGAAACTAAAAAACTTGGCAACACTATGCATTTATTGTCTCCGAAATCCCGACGTTGTCATCCCAATACTCTCGTCAAAAAAAATATTGAATATCGAGCTGTTTTTTAGGTCCCAAGCTTATGCAGACCCGTTAAATAGGAATAAAAAAATTACCTATGCAGCCTCTGGGACCACCACTGAACGCGATATTAGCGTACTGATGTCTTCCTACGGATTTTTCGGGAAGAAATCTTTCGGGAATAAACTTGTCAGGCTCTTCCCAATGCTTTGGGCTTCGATGAGTAACGAAAGGCGCCATGATTATACCGCAACCCTCGGGCAACGTGCACGAATCTATTAATTAAAGATACAATATGCATGTTTGAACATTTTTCATCCACCACGAAGTGAGCGTCGAATCACGACGTGTCGCAAATAAATATTTTCTTTACCGAGCTCCACGTCTCCTTTTAATTCTCGAACGAACACAGATACTATAGGAAATAATCTTAAGGTTTCCCGAATGACCATTTCCACATATTTGAATTTCGACACATGGATCTCGTCGATACTTTCATTGCCGAGCACCGAATCAATTTCTTCTCGTACTTTGTCCTGCGGACAATTATTCCTGGCATGTACACCACTATTTCACATACATTTGAAAAACAGATGTACTTTTCAATTTTTTTATGAAATGTTGTTACGAACTTGTACGTCAGGATGAATGGACATCATTAGAAGTGCAAACGCGACGGCACCCGCGGTTGTATCTTGGGACTTAAGAAGAAATACGTTTATTATCCGTTCGAATGTCGCTTGACGAAGAAATGAAAAGAATTCTTGCTTGTTTTAAGTATCGGTTAATTACCGCGAGATAAACCGTGTACATTTCGTCGCGAATTGCGTCGTCGTCCATGTCGTTAAATTCCTCATTGTGGGCGATAAGTCTGTCGAGCAACGTGACTCGCGGTCTTTCTAGATCTCCATCTCCTCTTTTGTAAGCACAGTGATCCTTCTTCTTCTGCTCAATTGCCTGTCTCAAATAAAAAAAGAAAAAAAAATTATACTTTCATCGCCAGAAGATTAGTTTTCTTTCCGTCTAATATGAGTATTTGGAACAATGTTCGTTGAATGCACGATTAGATTCATAGAACCATTGCGGAAGATTCGAAATCTCTGCCTCACATTATCAAGGACGCCGTGTATCGTATCGATTCCTTTCCCATGGTCTTGGCCCAATTTCGTGAGGAAAAAGAATTTGTCGTAATACAGCCAAAGTCTCAGCATTCTGGAGTGGATGATCTCAAAGACTCTGCAGCATGAAGTTGTTTTTTTTTATCGCAATAGTACTTCGGTTTAAGGGGCTATACCAGTGTGACACTTTCAAAAAAATACTTTTCTTTGCCTTTTTCGACAGTTTATACTTTCAAGAATATGTGATGAGATTTTTATACTTTCAAGATTTTTTTACTTTTAAGAATATCAAATGAGATTTTTCAAATTTGCCGACATTGTAACTCAAAGAGCAATTATACGATTGACTTCAAATTTGAACTGAGTATTCTTGAATATATTTTACTCTACAATGACGTAGGATGTTTTTAATTGGATGGAAATTGACGATTTGGCATTGAAAAAAACGACCATTTTATAGGCAAGAAAACAGACGTTTTTTTCATAACTACGCCATTTTGTTAGATTTTGATATTTTTCGAAAATCCTACGTCATTGTACAGGAAATACCTTCCAGTTTAACGACATTTTTTCCTTTTTCGGTTTCAGCTACTCAATCGGCCGGAATCATGTCAGCAGTGGAGGAACTTTTTGTTTGCGCCTCCGAAGGAAGCGCACAAGTCGCTTGGATCTCAATATTTTTCTATGAAAAAATTATGTAATATAGGACAAATATAGCCAAATATATTCTTAATTTTCCGAAACATTGAATTGAGTACTTTTCTTCCAAAAAATTCCCGGAAATCACCCAAATGTTCAGCGTTCACCCTGGTATAGCCCCTTAAATCGGGAGCCTGAATTGAAAGGCCCAAAAAGAAACATTTTTTTCGGGATTTTTTTGAGAAGGAACAGAAAAGTGAGCCCAGCAAACATTGATGTATCTTTTCATGTATATTTGAAATGTATAAAAAAATGTTCACAACGAAACAATAAATGACTGCAGATTTATCGGCCTATTACATGTGCGTCTTGCCACTGCAGTCCCCAATCGGCGGGAAAGACGCAGCTCGTAATTCTTGACTGAACCAAATAAACCAATAACATTTTCAATTGTCATATATTTTTCTTCTGCGTAAATTAAGAAAAAGCTGAAAAAATCGTGAAATTATAACTTTTCTGAGGTTTGAAAAAAAATGTAAAAAAGCAACATTTTCACGTCCTATAAAAATGATTTATAAAGACTTTTTCAACGACTCTTTTAATTCACTTTGAAGAGATTTTCATACTGAAGAAAATAAACTTTGCTTTGATTCAATAGGTCGTTTAGTTTTTTTTGCTATCACGCCCGTCAATTTGGAAAAATCGTGAAAATGAAAACTGGAGAAAACGCGCTTCAAAGTTTTCAATGCGAGGAAATATCAATATCAAATATCAATCGCTTCTCTGCTTTTGGCCTTGTATCTTCGAAAATATTTACAATTGGCCTCTGTAACTTTGCAAATGTATTCTTGGATGGTTTTTCTATCGATTTAAGCAATAAAACCGAACCGTTTTTCGGACCTTTTAATTCAGGCTCCCGCCTTAATAGTTAGGATCATTTATCATACCGTTCGGTCCAGTGCAGCAAGTCTTTATAATCGTCTTTCCGAGTTGTTCCTGGTGTGCCGAAAATGGTATCTGGGAGAACAAACGCTGCTATTAGTTTTGAAAAAGTTTTCTCCAATGAGTCTCTTTTTTCAGCTCGATGTTTGATATACGTATACGTGTTCGAGTAAAACCAAGTAGCGGACTGACTAACCGAGCATTATGTCAATTGTGAGGGTGATCATGTACGGTAATATGTCAAATTCGCCGCGGCCAATTTCTCTCTCCAGAAGATCGGTACAAGTACGTGAGTGACGATCGAAGTATTTCAGATGAATCGCCAACGATTTACCGTTGTTCAGTATCGGAAGTATTAGCTTTCGTCGAGCTTTCAGCTTTGGACCCGAACTGGTCACAATGCCCTTACCAAAAAGTGGCTCCATTATGCGATAGACTGAGTCTTTGTACGCAGCTTTTCCACTCCCAAGAATAACCTACAAAATTTGCCCATTATCTTACGTTTTCATTTGATACAAAAAAATATACAGGGTGTCCCTCTTATCTCTGCCACCCGAAGCAACTCGGTAATTATCAACGTAACAAAAAAATGTTCCATACAAAAGTTATAAGGTTTGAAGGGGGCCATCAAATGCGACCAATTTTTTTTTTCATTTTGGTGAAGGCGCTGACGCACAGTGAAGGTCAACTCCAGTTTTTAAAATGGAATGGTACATTTTTTTTCAACCATCTCGTGGAGCACCCCAAGCCGGATAAAAAACATTCAGGCGTCAAAGTCGTTCAAGGACATTCAAGGTCAGTATCGATTATGCAAATCTAAATATCTCGGGTCACTACCAAATATTTGGTAGTGACCCGAGATATTTAGATTTGCATAATCGATACTGACCTTGAATGACCTTGAAATAAAAAAAATGGTCGCATTTGATGATCCCCTTCACACTGTACAACTTTTGTCAGGAAGATATTTTTGGTTACATCGATAATTAACGAGTTATTTCGGGTGGCAGAGATAAGAGGAACACCCTATATGATCGTGCAGGTATCGCAAAATATATATGTGCAAAGCCTAATGTTACTTCTTCGAGTAAAACTGGTTTTTTATGATCATCCTCATTTGAAAAATTATAATGACGATTTACGTTCTTTAAATTGAATTTTCGTTAATTTGTTTACGATCGCTTTGTAAAAATGACATTTTAACGAATGTGGAATATCATGCCTCGAGGTCGCGTGGCTCCGTGATAACAATGTAGAGTCTATGGCCAATCCATAGACGGAATGGTGATTCGTATCGAGTACCAACATCTATGATCCTGTCCAACGAGTCTGTGAAATAAACTCATTCGAAATAGATGAAAAATGAACTTGAATCGTAGCATACCTTGAGAATGGTTTTTACACAAAACATGGGATCATGTGAAAAGTTATTCGCAAAGAAAAAAATAAAATAAAAGATTAGAGAGAATGATACTCGTATGGCTTTTAAACAACAATTACGTGAAAAAGTTGTAAAGAATTGGTGAAAAAATCTTGTCGTGAATATTGAGAACTCTCTTATTCTTCACACGAAATGGCTTCGTTCATTTCCTCACATGCATACGAGTGTTTTCGAAAATGCCAAACTATTTACGGCTAGATTTTGAAAATATATTCAAAGTCAAAGTTGTAAGATTGTTCGTGGAATTGGAAACGTCTTGAGTATAATGTAATACTTTTAGACATATCGAAATAAACTATTTTAAAAATAGGAACGTTATTTAAAAATTCATTCGAATACATTTTTTTAAATCAACCGTTTAGTTTTACACGAAAAATGTCTTCATTTTTCTAGTAATCGAAATTTTTCTACTTGGAAAAAAGGTTATCTAAAAAAAATAATCCATAAAAAAAATTGAGTACATTTTCATTGAAAATCGATCTTCTTTGTATCTTCAATTGGAATAATTCTTTCCGATTTTTAGTGTAATAAAATCATAATAGAATTAAACCTCTAGTTACATTTATGCGTACAATACATCCTTTAAAAATCTGATCAAAAATGAAAAATTTCAATTAGTGTAATAAATCTGTACCTTCCGATTTGCACGCAAATATCAGAGCATTGCCAATTATCGGAACCGTGGGAGGTCCTGGCAGTGTCGAGGCAAATTTAATCAGTCGTGCTCTACGCCACCACCAACCCGAAATGACGTTTTTCCAACCGTAATATCCAACCAAAACTATCGATAGTAACGTCCAGTACCCTATAAAAAAATGTTCATTCAGTATAGTTTAAATAATGTGGACAAATACGATCGTTTAAGTCCACCATTCAGTCACTCGCCAAAAGATTGCTAGTCTCGTAAGTTTTTTCAAAATACCTAAATCTCATAGTAGGCAGAATAGAATGTTTGTGATTTCCGATTAAAGTGCTGAACAATCTTTTGATTATAACCTTTTAAGGGATCTTCTCACTTTAGGCGCTAAAAAAGGCTATTTTCATGAATTTTTTTGATAGCTTTATTTGATAGATATTGACATGAAAGTTGTTATACTTAATGAATACACTTTCGAATTACATTTAACAAAAATTATTTATTTAAGTCATTATTCACAAAGAAACTGGTAGTTAAAAAATGTCAAAAATAATAAAATGGCGCACATTTTTCGAAAAAAACAAAAAAAAACGTGTTTTTTTCACCTTTTTTGGAAAAAAAGTAAATATCACAATTTAAAAATATCCTTGGTATTCGCTATAGCTATAGTTATAAAGAATATGTGGTTAAAATTTCATAAGGATCGTTGTTTCGAGAGAAATGCGTTTAAAGTTTGATTCGGTTATATAAGCGCATAAAAAAAAATTTCAATGTATTTCAAAAGTGTATTTATTAAGTGTGAAAACGTTTATATCGCTATGTATAGTATAAACCTATCAAAACATTTGATGGAAATAGCCTTTTTTTAGCGTCTAAAGTGCGAAGACCCCTTAATTTTTTAAATAAATTCGTCAGCCTGCAGCTTGCGAGTACTCACCCCGAAATGTTACAAGTTTTCCAACCCAAAGTGAGGAGTTTCCGACAAAATCAGCAAATTGCCACACCATGATCACTTTGATTTATGATAAATAGAGTATCGAAGTCTATATGCCAATAATGGCAAACGAAAGAACGTTTTTATAACAAATAAAAATTGTAATTTTTATTTCCGATACTTAGCCACGACAAAAGGATTTTATCGTGGCCACAGTCAACAAATAACTGATGCACTGCGTAGATGCGGGAAGGTCCTTATAAATTGGAGGACGCGAAGTAACAAGGTGTGCGCACCATAAAACATCATCGACTGTTTTTCAACTTTTTCTTTTTTCCGCCGGGTGGCTCGAAAATAATTCTTGAAATACTTGTTTGTAATTCAGCCCACATATATTATCTTTGCAGAGCTCGGCATCGCAAAAAATGCTGAAACCAGTGAAGCGTCAAGTTTTTTAAAAAATATCGTGGAAACTTTCGCACGTTGTGTTTATCACAAAAAGTCCCGCCATATCCAATTTTTTACAATGAGAAGCGCCAGGTAGCGATACATTTCGAAATTTACAGATTTGTATAGGACGAGTTAGTGGACCTAGCGCGATAAATTACGCACATTAGCGACTGACCATTTGTAGGAACGCGTGAAGTCAATGTACCAAAGACAGTGAAGGTAATCCTTTGAGGGGGAGATACCTTTAGGCGAGACAAATATTTGCTGAATTTCATGGTTTTCTTTAAGGGAGACTTTGTCCTTGGAGTGCCATATTTCAGGTGTTTACATTTTATTTTTTTTTAAAGGAAACGAGTAAAGCTTTTCGAGTGCGGTTTTTTTTCTTGCTTTTATTCATGATATACAGAACTTTAAAAAAAAATGTTTGAAAAAAAAACAAAATGGCGGCCGCTGCAGTACCGCGAAAACAGGCCCTCAAATCGCGGGAGGTAAACGGCTGACATCACTGCCCCCTCTTTGTTGATCTGAAACACAAATTCAAAGCATATTATCAATCTGTGACCCTTTGGTCATGGAATGACGGATGGGTTTTTCGTTCAGTACAAATTTCGGAAAATGGCGGCAATTTAAAAAAAATCGAATTTTCGCGTTTTTTTTCGCATAAAAAGATTAATGATAAATGCAAAAATGTATCTATCGAACAAACGATCCGTCATTCCGTGAAGACATATTTTTTGAGTATGCTTTCCAAATTTCAGGTCGATATGTTAATTACAGCGGTCAGGAGAATGTCAGCCATTTTTGAAAACGTGTTTTCGAGAAAAACGCGTTTAAAGTTTTGTAATGTGTTTACACAAATGTGTTTATAATTACCGCTCATCGGCAATGCCTGGTCCATAGAGGCATCCCTCCTCGTCTTCTAGCTGCTCATGTTGAGCCGCTAACATCTCCCGCTGCATTTCAAGGACAAAGTCTCTCTTAAAGAGAAGAGACCACTGTAATATGTTCGAAAAATAGTTTTTTTGGAAACACTAAAAAAATCGTTTGAACCTTCAGAAATATGATGCATAATTTGTTTATAGCTGAAAAAACAGTTTTAAAGTAGTTTCCGACCTATTTTTGAGGCGAGTCTCCGAGCACTGAAGGCGTACCGAAAACTTCAAACACGTTTTTCTCAAAACCATGTTTTTGAAATCGGCACGCAGCAGAACTCAAACAATTTTCGTCCAACCGTATTGAAATTTCTACCGTAGCTTCTTAGACTGCTTTACAGGCTTGTATACGCAAAGAATTTCAAAATTTTTCATTTTTAAATTATTTTTGGTTCCATTAGTTTGAACGGTTACAAATATTTTAAGCTTTACAGAATTTAAAAATTCCAAAATGCTATTAAATAAGGTAAGATTGCAATTATAATAGATACCGCGCGGCGCTCCCGACCGCCACCTTCAAAGCCGTTTTTCCACGATTCACTTTTTTGAACCTTGTGAAAGTTCTAACTCTTGAACGAAGGTTCTGATCGCTTTGAAATTTTTCCAACATATTCTTAGTATCATTACTTATCGTGTGAACCACAGAAACAAACATTTCTATGACACAAAAAATATAAAAAATAAAATACCGACCGGAAATTGAGTAAAAAATGTTAAGTTTCGAATTTTTATTATAATATTAAAAAAAAAATAATATTGTTGGTTCACAATGAAGATACATTCATTATGCAATGATAAATATGTTCATTTTTTTCTCATTGTTCATTGTTATATCTCCGCCATTTGTTAATATTTCTGATTTTTTTACATATACTTAACCATGTGCATAAATGATCTGTAAAAAAAATGTTGTCAATATATGCGTAATTTTTTTAACCGCGTCTAGAAAAGTACCTTCGAAAATCGGCGAAATCGCGTATATAAGGCCTTAACAGTCAAGTACTAGCGCTTTTTTCTATTAATCGAAAATTGTCAAAAACATAACACTCTATATTCAAAAATTATGGTCGAGACAACGAACTTTTTTCAAACTCGTCTGTTTTTTTTCTTTTTTCATTATTTTGTTATTTCCCCCCGTACTTGACTGTTAAAACTAATATAATTAACGAAAATATTCCACTCTTAGTTCCAGAATTAAATTTACGCCAATTCTACTGCGTACCGTGGGGAGGGTTGACTGAAAACCAGCAGTGCTATAGCGACTCGTGCGCCGCCATTTTATATTCTTTTGACAAATAATTTTTTTTACATACAATATATACCTTATGAAGCCTAACATTTCTTTTGACGGTGTATTTAATTCCTTCCTTTCAAAAAAATTCCAAAGAAAACGGTCGAAGATGGGCAGTTACAGTGGTGTGCTCCCTTAAAGGAAGGTAATTTCCTTCAACATTTTCGAGACTTAGGATAAGTTCTATTACTACTTCTCGCTGTTTTTATAATTTTTAGAATTCTAGCATCTTTCCTCGGTAATTATTGTCAAACGATTTTTTGGCTAACCGCCCCCATGGAAATTTATGTATGTAAAACGTATGCAGAAAATATATGATACATATATATATATCGGTCGCATATATAGTGATGAAAAATAGAATAATACGTATATATTCAGTATATACGCACCAAATGTATGACGCATATATGACTATATTTTCGATATATTTTTCTGACCAAAAAAATATATGCTACGTACAAACACTATATGTGATGCATACGTGAGGCATATATATTTTCACATAGACACACATAGAGGCATATATATTTTCACATAGACACATACATTTTCGATATATTTTCAATCTATTTTTTTGTCAGAAAAATATATCAAAAATGTATGCGTCATATATGACGCATACATTTTTAATTAAAACTTAAACTTAAAAAAACTTAACTTACAGTTAAAGTACAACGAAATAAATTAGCAATATATTTTTGCGTATATAAATTTCCATGGGGGCGATATGTCCTTGAATTGAAGCGTAAGGGGGAGATACCTTTAGCCGAAGAAAACATTTGCTGAAATTCATGATTTTTTTGTAAGGAAAAATTTCTCCACTTTCAGCTGTTACATGGCTTTTTAATTTTTTTTATTAATCTTTAAAAATGGCGGAGGTATGGTACGGTCTTCTAAACGGCATTATTAAAACTGGCGTGATGTATAGCTAAAAAACTAATCGACCGATTCTGTTGAAATTTGCTATAAATCTTTCTAATCTTATTGTCTAAAACATGACACTAAATGTTTTTGAAAATAAAAAAGGGTATTTTTTTATTGCAAAATGTAGCCATTGTTTCGGTAAATTCAATCTTTTTGTTTCGAAGTGTACCATTTCATCGATTTCCAACATTTCTCACTTTTTCTTGGTTCATATTTTGCGTATGAGTGTTAATGAAAGAAAAATCTTCGTTGGTTTTTTTTCAAATTAATCCCGCTGACGCTACGTGTCACGCCCTGTGACAACATCCGTCGCAACCCGTTTAGACGACCGTGCTATACCTCCGTCATTTTTGATGATTAATATTTTTTTTTAAATACCATGTAACAGCCAAAGTAGTAATAAAAAATACCCTGAGTCTCAAAAATGGTAAATAAATCTTACCCTTTGAAAACAAATCATTGAAATCAGCAGTTTTCTCTCGCCCAAATTTTCCGCCAATGCCTTTGAATAATTTCGCATCGAAAACTCGTGGTTTGTGCTTTAGGAACGAAATAAAAAATTTCGTTAAGTTTTAATCGTCAAACTAATACCTAAATTTTTCCAATGACAACCGATGAGTGTTGGAAATGAGGAAGTATTTAATATAATATAACATAATAACAATATATATAGTATATACACACATACGAAAGCACAATCTCCCTTTGGTCAAAGTGACCAACTTTAATCGCCGTACACTTGTTTATTCTTAACGAAGATATATCTATACCGGAAGCTTATGACGTTAACGTTTTTCGCCTAGTTTTCTCCCTTATTAAACGCATCATTCACCGCATCGTTTTTCTCGTCTCCTTCGTCTCGTCGTCGACACTTAAATCTCAATTGAAATCGTTTCTCCTCATCGTCATATATGCATCTACGGTGGCTTGCAACTGCAGGTAGAACAAAGCCAGCCGTAGCAAAATTGTTACTCATAGATGTTATCATACAAGAATATTTTTGCTATTAACAAAATCTACGCATTGTTACGTTTTTTTCGAACAGTATCATGGTAGTCTGTTTTAAGGGGTTAGCCTCCTGGGACAACCCGAAAATCAGGAACATTGAAAAAATTAAATTCGTAGGAATAAGTTAGCCTATGGAAAAATCGTTTGGACGTTTATTTGTATGTACACTAGGAAAGATCTGTACCAAACTTCGTTAAAAAATATTAATAATTGAAGATGTTATAAGCAACCTCGTGAAGGACCTTCGAACGTCAGGGGCTCAACGATGTACTTGATTTTGGCCATCCGATTTATCGGAAACAAAAAATATGAGTTTTTCTATTCTCAAAATAGATCATATTGGCTGAGTTGTTTTTGTCATCGAGTTTCAATCATGAAAAAAAAATCTTGAATTTTTTTTCGATTTTTCGAGGAAAGGTCACATCATTATTGTTGATAACTAATGAAGCAAAAATATTAAGAAGAGAAACGTCGGTCAAGACTAAACTACTATTACACTGCATATGTGTACCAAATTTCAAGTCAATTCATCCTTTAGATGTCGAGAAAACGTGTGTACCGTTTTGAAAAACATAGTTTCGAGAAAAACACATTTAAAGTTTTGATAGCAGTTCTGTGGTTGTACTCATAAGTTTACCTTTAAACTGCGATTCCTCCACCATGTGTTTGACCTTCCTTTTCAATTTGAGTTACCTCAAGCGACGAACGATTCTTTGATATTTCCACAGTAGCCCCTTACACAGTAACCCCTTAATAGAGTACGAGCTTATATTTGTGACTTTTTGTCGATGAAAGATAGAATTAGCAACTTGGACATCGCTTCGTCATTGTTTTTTTTTTGCTCTCAAGGCTTTGGGTGGACAAACAGGTTTTCTCAAAATTGGCTTCTTTCTCTCGATTTTCCTCAATTCATTTGGAATGCCATACGCTATTGGCGTGTAGACATTTATCCAGTATCCCAAAAACTTAAACTGTTTACGTGTAGCAAAACATAAGTACACCCACACACACACATGTTTATATTATAGATATTGATATAAAAGTTTTTACACTTAATAAATACACTTTCGAAATACATTTTTTTTAATGCATTCATTGAAGTCACTATTTGTAGACGAAGATGGTAGTTAAAAAATGTCCTAAAAAAATTGTAGGTCTGCGCTGTTGATGAAATCTCAGAGATGAAACATCCGAAACAAAAAATCAAACAGTTTTAGATTCTGTATGTCAATGGCTATAGCGCATATCATACGATTTTTTATATTTGCATAAATAACACAATGGCCGACATTTTTCGAAAAAAACAAAAAAAAAACGTTTTTTTTACCGTTTTTTGCAAAAAAATTAGCAAATTCCAAAATAAAAAAAAAATCCTTGATATGCGCTATAGCTATAGTTGGGAAGAATATGTGGTTAAAATTTCATAAGGATCGGATCAGTAGTTTCGAAGATTTTATCAACAAGCCGTCGAAAAACGTTGTTTCGAGAAAAACGCGTTTGAAGCTTATTTCGGTTACATAAATACATTTTAAAAAAGGTTTTTATGTATTTCGAAAGTTTAGCAACTTTTATATCAATATCTATAATATGAACCTATGAAAATTCATGAAAATAGCCTTTTTAGCGTGTAAAGTGAGAAGATCCCTTAAAGAGTCTTTGTTTTTTAATGAAACAAAGCTGCCTTTGCGAGTTGGGTATAGTGGCTAGAGCTTGTTCTATTACCGATATTATTTCCATATCAAGAAATTGTAATGTCGGAATACCGGGATTTCGATATTTTCAGACATTTATGTGAAACCTTGATTAAAAACGTTATAAGGTTGAAAGTGAAGATGGAAGTTGTATAAATAATAGTGTTTAGCTGAGTGAAACCACAGTATTTATTAAAATTCACAGTCTTTATTGAGATCTTCATTTATTATACATTTCTAAACATACTGTGCTATGTTCTTCAATATAACCCAACATAAAATAAATAAGCAGAAAACGAAAGTTTTATGCAAATCAAATAAGTAGTAAATAAGCGAAATCAATATTATGAAATTTTATGCACGTCAGCGTAGTAGTAGCTACCAGATTGCAAACAAATGGCATATCTTGTGGCAGGCAGGCAACACCAAGGTCACTTAAATTAAGGGGAGGTACCTGAGTAAACGGCGAGAATAACAGGTAAATTTCGGGAATTTTTATCTCAAAAACTAATGTTTCAATTGGATCCGGTTTTTTTTATTGGAAAATATGTACATTCGGGTATGTTTAAGAATTTTTTAAAATAAATTCGTTGACTGGAAGCGATTCAAACGCGATTATCTCGAAATATAGATTTCAAAGTCGATGCCAGTTGTATCTCGAAAACGGCTTGTCCGATTTTGTCCAAATTTAGATACAATATTCTTCGATAGTTTTTCTCGTTCGCCACGTAGGGGTTTTTCATTTGATTGAACCATTGCTTTTTTTGCAATGTGTATGCAATCCAAAATCGTCGGAAATTGCGAACGAAAAACGAATGGTAAATTAAAAAGGTCGCAATTGCGTCAAAAAATAAAATTTCAAAAGAATCCTACGTGGCGAACGGGAAAAACTATCGAAGAATATTGTATCCAAATTTGGACAAAATGGTACAAGATGTTTTCGAGATACATCTGGCAATTTATTTTAAAAAATTACTAAACATACCTCATATTGTTGAGATGAAAATTCCCGAAGTTTACCTGTTGTTCTTGCCGTTTACTCAGGTACTTCCCCTTAACAATATTGAGATTGTTCAAACAATGACCGCAAATAACAGAGGGCATCTAAAGTTTCGTTTTTCAAAGACGACCTTATCTTATTGCAGGAGTAAGCCGCGGAAGAAAAAGCCCTTTCTGATTCCACACTCGTCGATGAATAAGTTGACACTTCGGAAATGTCCAACGCAGTTGATAAGGGGTCGTCCATTAATCACGTGAGGTTTTTTAGGCCACTTTCTGAGCCCCCCTCCCCCGTGGTCATACGTGGTGAGGTTTCCAGCCACCCCCCCCCCCTACATCACGTGTATTTTATTGTGTTAAGAAATGTCAGACACAACCAATAGGGAGTACGGTATTTGATTGTGAAAAGCAAAATAATTTATATTGTCAATATATTTAAACGGCATTGTCCTAGGACCAGGGGCTCATTTGCGTGTTTTCTACAGTAACAAGTGGACAAGCCTTTTGTGAATCAGATGTAGGCACTTCCCTTTAAGTAGATGGCCAGTCGAAATTAAATATAACTAAAAACTGTTGTTTAGGTTACTTTTTAAGCACAACCAGGCGGTTGAAACCTTCTATTCCCTACCGGTATACAAATGCTGCTATTTTCGACCGTTTTTTTAGTTCTACCTCTCCCTATGGCGCTAGCAGCTATCTTACAATATTCTTATTGCGTAGGCGCGAGGCCCGCACGGCGTACATAGCGACCGTATTATATACATAGCCCCTGCGCACGCATCAGGTTGTAAGAGTATAACTAGCGCTGCGAGTGGCAGAGTACGACACTAAAAATGCGGTCATTTTGCGTAGCAAAAATTCCAAAAGGTGCCAGCCCCCTGGGCACAACTTGCCGGTTTAATAGCTCAAAACGGATGCTCTCCGGTTCACGCAGTTACACAAAAAAATACACGTGATATGTCGCAACACCCCCCCCCCCCCCCAGCGTGATCAATCGTGATGTTATCCAAACCCCCTCCCCACCCCCCTATTTGAGCCTCACGTGATTAATGGACGGCCCCTAATATTTCAAGGCTGTTAAACGTAATAAAAAAAAACATGTAAAAGAAACTTGAATGGAAATAATAACAATTATAATATTTTAATTTGTTCAACTCTGTTCTCCAAATATCGTTATTATTCGAGTCCAATATCGGTTTTTCAATGTCGGATGTTTTGTCTGAAATTCCGGTTTTTCGATGTCGTCGAAAACCGGTATGCTCTAACAGTGGCAGGTACAACAAAAAAATGACATTGCCTGTCACTTTGAAAACTGGTAGACGCACGACGATTTTGTTGGTAAGCTATCCAATCTATTGACAAATAGGATAACTATTTCCGCCATGTGGCGAACAATAAATTATCCGTCCTCTCCCCGTTGCTTCATGTTCGAGCAATATATGATAGTGGAAGTACAAGCCTAAATATAGAGTGACACTATGGCACCAATTTATCGAATGAATCCTGTAGGTGTGTGTTGACTATCTGCCTGGGGGACCGCGCGCCGCGAGATCGTTATGCTCTTCGTATAGTAACGGAAGGTCCACACCGGTTACGAATCGCAGCCTCGCTGGCTCTACGTTCGGAAGAATCTTTATCGGAAAAAATCGAGTCAACTTGTGCATTACTGCATTCGTGTGTCATCAGGCAGTTTTTTCATTCACTTTCTTCTCTGTCTCAAAAGAACGTGCGCACCCGCACATTTTTTACACCGTAATATAGTGCATCAAAGTTTGCAATCGAATCGTGGTGTTGATCAAGCCGTGCTGTTGTTCTCGTACATCAATAAAAGCACCGAATCGTCGATCAATATTTTACAGTGGATTTTTCGGTGTTGAGGATTAAGCTCCAGGTAATCATTGACGTAAGCAAACACTTTTCAAAAATGTGCTAATCACGACTGTCCCCATTGTTGCATTGTATTAACTTTTCCGCATTTTGTAGTACAAGTATGAGCTCCTTTGAGATAACGAATTTGTGCATCGGAAAAAGTGCGGTCTCAGCAATCAAAGTCCTGAACAGAGAAATGTCAAAATATACTTCTGTCATCCACTTCCGTTGGCCATATTGGATTTTCACGAAACCAACTTTTTCCGCTCTACAGCTCTGTCGTTGCGGAGCTTAAGGAGGTTGGAGGGATTCAGTTTAGTCAAATGACGTTTTATTCATTTTTTTTTCAATAAACCTCAAAAAAATACATACGAGGTACAGATTTATTCTGTATATGTTAATTTTTTTCAATATATAATTAAAGGGCAAAACCATGCATTTTAATATTTTTATTACGTAAAGTAGAAAAACTTTTGTGTTACAACCAACTTGAAAAAGTATAACATTATCGATGATTATTATGAAAAAACTACGACAACGAATGTTTTATACAATTCACAATAAAATTTTGAATAATTTATAATTATGCCTATTCATATTTACGTCACGAGATTATTGGCCCATGGTTTACGATGGGCAAGATGAGGATTTTTTTTTCTAAATGTTTACAAAGGTACAGTTTGCGTTAATCCGTTGCTAGAAATGGTTTATCTTGGTGCTAAATAACAAAAAAAAATTACATAACCCTTAGTGTGAAAGTCTTGCCCATTTAACCGCACGTTAAATTACATGCGTTAAACTATTTTTTATCTCTGGTGGTTGATGGTGAAAAAAATTCAAAAAATTCGTAAAGACTCACTATAGTCTAAACAATAACATGTATTTTTTATTAAATTTAACCTTGGATTGTGGCTAACGTCCCAACCTCCTTAAGGCTTTATATATGCGATTTCGCCGATTTTCGAAGGTACTTTTCTAGACGCGGTTAAAAAAAATGACGCATATATTGGCAACATTTTTTTTCAGATCATTTATGCACATGGTTAAGTATATGTAAAAAAAAATCAAAAATATTAACAAATGGCGGCGATATAACATAATAAAGCAATGTATTTTATTTTGCGCGCGCGTTAATGGTGAAAGTTCTCGGCATCGATGTGGGTGTCTGAAAAAAATGAACATAATTATAATTGCATAATGAATGTATCTTCATTGTAAACCAACAATATGAGAAAAAAATTATTATAATAAAAATTCTAAACTTAACATTTTTTTACTCAACTTTCTATCGGTACTTTATTTTTTATATTTTTTTGTGTCATTGAAATTTTTCTTTCTGTGGATTTATTAATGTTAAAAATTCCCATTTATGAATTTCCCTGATGATTCGGGTTGTGTAACGTCAACGTTTTTTTATAGTTCTAACTGTAAAATACGAAAAAATGCCCGCCACCCTGCTCCGTGCAAACGTATGGCCACCAATCTTGTCTTCTGCATTCTCGTTTCCAATGTTCGGCTACAGAAACGTTGGCATGGCTTCCAAAACGCGACCGTTCGCGATGACCAAAAGGGACGAATTATTCCGCTCTCGCGGACGCGGAATAGACGCGACGGATTTTTTTTCGTAAATCAAACCTCGATCTTGTGCAAAAAGTGCGAGAAGTAAGCGTAAATAATGGAAAAGTATCTTGTTTCGTGAGTCGTTCGTATGGACGGGCTACGAAATAGGACAAGGTTGCGAGCGATGGGAACAAACGTTCGTCAAAGAGTGATTCCCGGAAGTTGCTCGTTGCCCGTCATCCATCATCATCAAGACCCTTCATGCATAGATATGTGTATACTTGGTGGAGCGCGTATCGCAACGATGACCGTTGTCTGTTCGAAGCCCTTTCCTAAAATTAATTCTGCCACCTCAAGTTCGTGGGATTTGGGAGAGTGCGACGAGACGTTATTTCCCACCAACCATTCCTCAATTGACGATAATTCGCAAAAAAGGCAGCCATTGAACCGTCATCGATCTAAAGTGCGATTGGGTGGATGAGCGAAAGAAATTTCTCGTACCTAGAGGGGACCGTTCCTCGTACATTTCGTAGCGTGTTCGTTCACCACCACTCATAAATCAATCAGATATCATTTCGCCGGTCGCACTACACATCCGGTAGTCGCGATGAGGATGTGACAGCACCAATTGAATTTATTGAATTTCTGGCGAAAGCTCCATGGGGGTGCTTTTTCTTTGACAGAATTGCCAGGCCAACGAGTCCCGTCGTTGAAAAAAGGCGTACTCGATAAACGGCGAGTGGAAAGATGAGGTGAATCGGTGATAATCGAGATTCGCGTACGAGAACGCGCGTGAAGCCAAGACGCGAGAGGGTTGACGGAGACTCCGGGAGAATTGATAATGCCTTCGTGCGAGGCAACTGGACGGGTCAGGGTGGACAGGTCGACGAGTCCTCTGCCGCAGAGACCAATTAATCCGGTCCAAGAACTCAAGGCTCTGTTTTCAGAGCCACCTATTAATAGAGTCACGAACGGAGGTAACGAACAGCAGCATGACTTCCGGTTGGAGGCTGTACAGTGTCTTCAGGTCGAAGAGGTCACTGATAAACATGACGATATACCGGAACGCGGTAGTTGGAGCAGCAAGGTAAATCAATTCACGCTGCTTCACCGGACAATATTTATTGTGCAATAATTACATCGTGGCATACGTCATACTGGGCTAAATACGAATATTCATTCTTGGAAGGATGTGGTTCATCAAGACACTTTGAGTTTTTTCTCGATCTTTCACTTTTTTTCAGAGTCGCAAGTGCACTAGTTGGAAAATCAATATTTATCATTTTTCTAACCTGTGGACTCGTATTTTGTTCCGTTGAAATCTGTGTCGCAATATTGGAGATTTTATAACAAAAGGTAGCGGAATGGCGCCGAAAACAAATTACTCGCGGTTGGCCTGTTGCTAAAATTGACATTCTTTGAGTCTGTCTGTTCGTGCAGTTTGGAGAGATGGACAAAATAGCGGAAACGTTATAACGGGAAAGAACGAATGTATACTTATTTACGTAACGTATACTGTATAATTCAGCATATTTTTGCGTCATAGGCATAGTTACAAAAAAATCAAAATTTAAGTTAACGAGGCATAAGACCAAACATATTTCGCGACACAGTAAAAAATTGTACTTTTGTGTTCGATCGGAAAATTCTCATTTAAGGAGGCTGCTTGGGGTTTTTGCGGGGCAGGCGGCAAGAGCTTGTGCTTAAGGGGTTAGGCCACAGTAACGGGTATGAAATCATGTGCGAATTTAACAATTTATTTTCGTATGAAAAAGTGATTCACTCATGAAATTAATTACACATCTATTTAGTAAGAATATCAAGCTGTTAGCATTTTTTTTCGATGTACAAAATGGCCGACAACTAATATTTGCTTTTGTTATCTTTTTTTTAAGCGCTCCGTGGCGTGACATATAGCATCCACAATTTTTTACCTAGAACAAAAAACAAAAATTCTCATCAATCTACATTAGAATACCTAGAGAAGTACGTACGGAATTTCAAAAATATTGTTTTATTAAAAAGTCGTAGGTATTTGATCTTCAGAAATTAACTTTTAGTGAAAATTTTCGTTATAACTGTTCATAAACTGCTCATAAAATGAAAAGTTTTCGATTAATTAGAAATTCCGTACGTGCTTCTCTGCGAAACGCAATTAGGAACATAACTTTTAAATTTGAAGTAAATCGAGTGAAAATTGTTCAAGTTATTTGTCACGCCAATTGGAAAAAAAGCTGTTTCGAGAAGTTTCGAGTAGTCGGCGATTTTGTACATCGAAAAAGAATATATATATTTTCTAATAGTTAGATATTCATACTAAATAGATTTGTAATTAATTTTATGAGTGAATAACTTTTTCATACGAAAAAAATTGTTAAATTCACACATGATTTTATACCCGTTACTGCGGCCTAATCCCTTGAACACGGGCGCTTGTAACGGCTGCCAACCCCGAATAATCAAATTTTCGGTAACTTAACATAAATAAATTTCAACTAATAAATATGTGGACTGCATATAATTGGCTGTTTAGAAATGTTATTAATCTTTTTTGTTTATTTACATCGCGAATAAGTTATGAACCAAGCCAAAATGTGGCAAACGCGCAATTTAGTTCTCAGTAACTGGTATCACTGAGCTCAGATACGAACGCCACATCGTGAGCGCGTTGCTGTCAAACATCCTTCGCGAATTCCGTTTTGTCATTCGGCGAAAATGAAAAGATGGAAGAGATAAATGCAAACCGAAAAACAGTACAATCGACGGTTGGAGCAAGTACAACCTGGAAAGCGGTGGAAAAAAGTAGTTGAGCCGGAAAATGAATGCGCAGTCGAGGGACGACGCGTAATTGATTTGAAGGTTATGTCGAAACACATGCACTGCAGCTTCTTTAAAGAATTATTCAAAATATTTAAATACTCTTTATAAAACCGCGGTAAGATATTTATAGCAAGGAAGCAATGGTTTGTGCGTTTCAAATTTTGGCGCCTATTCAAAATGGCCAACTTGGCAGCAGCGTTGCCACGTACCGTAGCGCGGTTTATCGTTTTACGCGAATCAGCTGAAATTTCCTGTTTTATTTTACGACTGTTTCGATAACGAGACAGACAAAACGCTGTACTCTTCGTTTAAATTATTCATAAAAATGTCAAGCATTTTTTCCGCCTATTTCCATTCAATTCTTACTATTTTCATTAGGTTGTGACAGTCGTATTAGAGTTCTCATGAAACTTTTGCTATGTCGCCCGTGTATAAGAGTTTAACTGCAATAATTAATTGCTCAACAATCACGCATACAAAGTACTTGAAATTTTACACAGAGTCGTAACACCTGTTTGCAAATATCCTCAATAAATTTCAGCAAATTCTTACTATTTCGCGATAACTGAGCAACCTCCTTAACGTGAATTTTTTAAACTTTTAAAATCTGCTACGTACTTTTGAAAATCTACGCCGATTTTTTCTTCTTCTATTATTGAGTTCTCCTCTCACAAACCAGCAGCCAAATTATTCGTCAAGATTACAACATTTTCCGTCAATCGAACTGCACTTTTGTTTCTACGCTCGAATGTAATTGCTGCTAGAACTATATATTTTTTGGACCAAGTTGAAATTTGGCGGTAGGTCCGTCAAAATTCGTCGATTGAACTTTTTTTCAGCGTACAAGAGAAAAAAATGACAAAAGCGGAAAGCTCGTAATTTTGGGGCCTGACGACTGTTTTACATCGAAGCACATTCATGTTATTTCGAAGGTGGAGTTTATCCTATCGGTGGTTGGGCTGGCGATCGGGCTGGGCAATTTGTGGCGTTTTCCGTATCTTTGCTACAAGAATGGCGGTGGGGCCTTTCTGGTGCCTTATTTCATAGCTCTGGCTTTGGCCGGCATACCCATGTTCCTCATGGAATTATCGTTGGGCCAAATGATGACGATTGGGGGCCTTGGCGTCTTCCAAATAGCTCCAATATTCAAAGGTTCCAATAATGATCCTCATGCGCTTCCTTGTTTACCTCAATTCGTGTTATTAATACAAATTAATTTTGGCGTTTGAAAATAAATATGCAAAAACCGAAATATCGCGTTTATCGCAAAAGTAAATAAAACTCAATGAATTGAGGGAGGACACCGCTGTGACGGGCCGAAAAACGTCGTTTTTCTGATTTTTTCTTGCGTACTAGATTATTTATTTTTGTAAACAGTTTTTTTTATTAGTTTTTAAGGGGCTATACCAGTGTGAACGCTGAAAATTTGGGTGATATTCGGGAATTTTGTTGGAAGAAAAGTACTCAATTAATTGTTTCGGAAAATTACGAATATATTTGGCTATATTTGACCTAAATTACTTAATTTTTTCATAGAAAAATATTCAGATCCAAGCGACTTATGCGCTGCCTTCGGAGGCGCCAAAAAAAAGTTCCTCCACTGCTGACATGATTCCGGCCGATTGAGTAGCTGAAACCGAAAACGGAAAAAATGTTGTTAAACTGGAAGGTATTTCCTGTACAATGACGTAGGATTTTCGCAAAATATCAAAATCTAACAAAATGGCGTAGTTATGAAAAAAGTCTGTTTTCTTGCCTATAAAATGGTAGTTTTTTTCAATCCCAAATCGTCAATTTTCATCCAATGAAAAATATCCTACGTCATTGTAGAGTAAATATATTCAAGAGTACTCAGTTCAAATTTCAAGTCAATCGGATAATTGCTCTTTGAGTTACAATGTCAGCAAATTCAAAAAATCTCATTTCATATTCTTGAAAGTATAAATCTTGAAATTACAAAAATCTCATCTCATATTCTCGAAAGTATAAACTGTCGAAAAAGGCAAAAAAAAAATCGATTTTTTAAAAGTGTCACACTGGTATAGCCCCTTAAATTTTACTTAGTTTTAAAGTTTGTTTAGTAAAAATGTAAAAGTTTTAGTATACGTAAATCGTTGCGCTATCTACTCTCACTAAATCGTCTGTAACATGATGATTTTTCGATATTTCAACTTGAATTTTCTTTCACACATTTTTGAATACGTACCTATACTTCAAGAAAATGCAAAAAAATCGATTTTTTAATTTGTCACAGTTTGTGTCTCGCCGTAAATATATTATCTGTACTATTGTCTTTCTGAATATGCATCGTGTAGTTCGTTTGAAGACGTAACAATTACTAAACTTACGCATCACTGTGAAAAGCTTTCGTAATTTTTCCAAAAATATTATGCCGCATAGATGTTCGATAAATTGTATTTACTTTTTGTACAGGCATTGGATATGCAACCTGCGTACTCTCCTGTTGGACTAACATTTACTACATCATCATTTTGGCTTGGGCGCTATTTTATTTCTTAGTTTCCCTTCGCGCTGGTAAATATTGCTCATCTATCATTGTAATCCATGCATTCGAATTAAGCCAGCTTTAAATAATTTCGAGGATGGGGTTGAAAGATTTTCTTCGTAGCACATGTGATAAAAATCCTCTAAGTTTTACGACGTTGAAGCTTAAATCTTTGGAATGCGATGAAATTAAAAAAAAAAATACTTCGTCATTTTTATCATTAAAAATCTTATGCAGCCAATTTGGGCTTCAGATTTCTTATAAGAATCCTAAAAATAAATTGAGTGTTTTTCGCAGTCCAAATTTGCCAAAAAAAGTTCGGGCTACTGAACTCGCGTTGCATTCCAACGATGCAAACATCAATGTCATCAAGTTTTGGGATAAAATTTAGTGATGAACGATCATTCCAGAGTATCGCTCGATGTAGACAAATCTGCATAACATTGTTATTCTTGGGATTCGAACGTGAATAATTCGTGCACATAATGCGAACTGGATTTTTGAAATATTTTTGCATTTTAATCATCCAAGCATCAAGGTTGCGATATATATCGAATTTGCAAGGACGTTTTTTAGCGAGCCTGTGTGGGAACCGTCTGGGACGCACACTTCGAATTCGTACATCTCCCGATTAAGGGGTCTTCTCACTTTAGACGCTAAAGAAGGCTATATTCATGAATTTTTTTGATAGGTTTACATTATAGATATTGATGTACAAGTTGTTACACTTAATAAATACACCTTCGAAATACATTTAAAAAATGTTTTTATGTATTTATGTATCCGAAACAAACTTTAAACGAATTTTTCTCGGAACAACGTTTTTCGACGGCTTGTTGATACAATCTTCGAAACTACTGAACCGATCCGTATGAAATTTTAACCACACATTCTTTACAACTATAGCTATAGTAAATATCAAGGATTTTTTTACATTTTGATATCTACTATTTTTTGGCCGAAAACGGTGAAAAAAAAAACTTTTTTTTTTGTTTTTTCGAAAAATGTTCGCCATTTTGTTATTTTTACGTATATAAAAAATGGTATGATATGCGCTACAGCTATTAACATACTGAATCTAAAACCGTTTGATTTTTTTGTTTCGGATGATCCATCTCCGAGATTTCATAAACAGCGCAAACCTACCATTTTTTAAGAAATTTTTAACCTACCATTTTCGTATATAAATAGTGAGTTAAATAAATAAACAATTAAAAAAAATGTAATTCCAAAGTGTATTTATTAAGGGTAATAACTTTTATATCAATATCTATAATATAAACCTTTCGAAAAAACCATAAAAATGGCCATTTTTAGCGTCTAAGGTGAGAAGGCCCCTTTAAATATGATATAAATACAAGTCCCTGTCACTTTTGCCAGATGTGCCATGGAGGACTTGCGGCAATGAATGGAACTCGATATACTGTATTACACCAACGGAGCGCTTGGCGGCTGATTGTTGGCCCGAGGGAGGTGACACTATATGTACAACTTCGTTTGGCAATCTGAGCCACGAGTTCCTCAAAGATCCTGTCAAGGAATTTTGGGAGTGAGGACACCTATTATACAACGTTAATAAATGAGCAAATTATTTTTTTTAAATGTACTCCGATTAATTGGATTGTTAATGGGGTTAGGCTACTGTGACGAGCAGAAAATCAGGGTTATTCGAAAAAATTAATTTCGAAGGAATAAGTAAGATGATTGAAAAATTGTTCACATGTTTATTTGTATAAATTTGGTACCCACATTAACAAATGTGTGTACCAAATTTCATTAAAAAATATTCGTAATTAAAGAAGTTATAAACAATCTCGTAAAAGACCTTTGAACGTGAAGAGCTTAATGGTGTACTTGATTTCGGCCAGCCGGGTGATCGGAAACAAAAAAAACGAGGTATTTCTCAAAATTGATTATATTGGCTAAGACTTGACAGAGTTCTTTTTTGTAATCGTGTTTCAATAACCCAAACAAAATGTTTGAATTTTTGCTTCAATTTTTCGAGGAAAAATAAAATGACTATTCCTAATAACCAATGAAAACAAAGTTACGAAGAAAAACGTTGGTCAAGACTAAACTACTATTACACTGAATAAGTGTACCGAATTTCAAGTCAATCCGTTTATTACATGTTGAGAAATCGTGTACACCATTTTGGAAAACACAGTTTCGACATAAATGCGTTTAAAGTTTTACCAACAGTTTTATCGCTGTATTTATAAGTTACCTTCGATCGAATGCCTTAAGGCGGCAGCCTGCATTAGAAGGTCCAAAAAAAGCTTTTTTCGCGATTTTTTTAGAGGGGAAAAAATTAAGCGATCCCGGTAAACATTGAGGTATCCTTTCATGCATATTTAAAATGTACAAAAAAAATTTCAACATGAAACAATAAATTACTGCAGATTTATCAACCTATTCCATGTGCGTCTTGCCGCTGCAGTCCCTAATCGGCGGGAAAGATGCAGCTCGTAATTCTTGACTGAACCAAATAAACGAATAAAATTTTCAATTATCATATATTTTTTTATGGGTGAATTAAGAAAAAGCTGAAAAAATCGTGAAGTTATAACTTTTCTCAGGTTTGATGAAAAAATGTGTTTAAAAAAACACTTTAACGTGCTTAAAAATGGTTTGAAAAGACTTTTTCAACGACTCTTTTGATTCACTTTGAAGATATTTTCATACTGAAGGAAATGAACTTTGGTTTGATTCAATAGGTCGTTTAGTTTTTTCCCTATCACGCCCGCCAATTTGGTAAGATGGTGAAAATGAAAACTGGAGAAAACGCGCTTCAAAGTTTTGAATAGGAGGAAATATCAATATCAAACATCAATCGCTTCTCTGCTTTTGGCCTTGTATCTTCGAAAATATTTACAATTGGCCTCTGTAGCTTTGTGAATATATTCTTGGATAGTTTATCTATCGATTTAAGCAATTAGAAAAAAAAAACGATCTTTCGGCCCTTCTAATGCAAGCTCCTGCCATACGAAAAGGGCTAAATGTGTGTCGGAACACGCATTAAGATACACTCGAATATTAAGTCGAAACTTACAATTAGTTACTTTCAATGAGATAGCAAATCTTCCCTTATTAAACGACCGAGTTACTCAAATACTAATAATTACAAACATTTTGTGTAATTTTTTTTCAAATATCGAACTAATCAACTTTTTCCGTTTTTTGTCCGCAATTAATTATTCTACTGTAACCGAAATAATTTTACTTGAGAGTACTCGCTGAAGGACATTTCCGTGAATTATTAAAGTTTGAGCAAGCTTCGTTTTCGTCAAGAGAAATACATTAATGAGTGAACAACGTGCAAGTTTCTAATGTATTATACATTCTTTGACATTTTATACAAAAACGGACGAGACGGGGAAAGAAATTAACTTTTTTCCGGGGGGGGGGGGGGGGGTATGGAGGCCAGACTGTGTCCCAGAATGTGATTATTCTAGGACTCCTTGGGTTTTTTGTATAGTCGATTTGGATCTCTGAATCCGCCCTTCTATGCTGGCTATGAAATCCTAAAATGGTAGTTCACTTATTTTCGGAAATAGGCAATTTTTGCGGGTAAAATGAAAAACTTTTGGAAAAATGCCTATTTTTTTTTTGCAAAAGGAAACGAACTCTTCAGATCTCGAAAGGAATCGATGACGTCGGAGGGATACGATGGGAACTCGCTGGTACGCTCGCGATAGTATGGGTAATGTGTTACTTTTGCATCTGGAAGGGTGTCAAGTGGACCGGAAAGGTACGAAAGAGTTCAAATTTAAAAAAAAACACGCTCATATTTCTCCTAACAATTTACGATTGGCGTAGTGAGCATTTTTTTTCTGTGGGGAACTGAGAGGGGGCCGGCCTGACGAAAAAGTTATTTCGTTCACAATCGTCTTCCTTTTTAATTACATTCGCACGATAGTCGATAATCACGCAACACACATAAAATATGAAGCATTAATCACACCTTCACGTTAACATTAATAGCAAACTCTTATGATACCGCAAAAAATAATCAACTAATTTTTAATTATTTTTTAATCCAGTTACCAGTCGTCAAACTTTACTTTCAATAGGCAATCAATTGAATAAGTCTTAGTTTTTTTATTTTTTCCGCAAATCGTTCCAACACCTTCTTAGGTGAATTTTTTTAAAATAATGTAATGTTCAGCAGTAACATATGAGATAATCGTTCCTGTAGCATCGTGCTTCTAAGCCACATTTTCATTCGCCTTATGGCAGAAAAACTCCTCGTTGTAATAACACTAATAACTTTCGCTGTATTCTGCAATGTATGTGTATTATAAATGAATCATTATTTGATATAATTGGTTTCAAGAACATGGCTCATAAGCTTCCAGTCTTGAAAATGCGTAAATGTATGAAAAATGTCAACTTATAAATTCATTATAAGAAAAACTAAACCTATTCTGAAGTTAGCTTTGGTTTAAAGAGTTCTCTAGTTTATACTCTTTCCAGCAGTATGCTACATGTGATAGAAATCGTTTATTATATGGTCAAAATGAAGAGAAAAAGTTTTTTTTACACTTTCTTGAAACCAATTGAAATTTTTCATACATTTTCATCTTTTTATGACTGAAAGCTCAAGAGTCACTTTCTTGAAACCAATTGTATAGAATAATGATTTATTTTTAATAAGCATACATTGCAGAATACAGGAAAAGTTATTTCGTGCTATTACAACCACGATAAAAAAAGTTAGGACGATTTAAAGGGGAAATTTTGTGTAATTAAAAGAAAACGAAAAAAAAATTATATTTCAATTACCGTGACACTTAGGACATAGGATCTAAGGGTGAAAAAAGTAACAAATGACTGTGCCAATCCCCCAAAAAAATGTGTCGGTCCATGCGCCAAACACCATGTATATATGCAACATTTTTACAGTGTAAACTACTTAATTATATCGGAATGACTTTAAGGGGTCTTCTCACTTCAGACGCTAAAAAAAGCTATTTTCGTGAATTTTTTTACGGGTTTATATTATAGATATTGATATAAAAGTTACACTTAATAAATACACTTTTGAAATACATTTTTAAAAAAATTCATTCAAGTCACTATTTATAGACGAAAATGGTAGTTAAAAAATGTCAAAACAAAAATAACAAAACGGCGGACATTTTTCGAAAAAAAAAAAAAAAACGTTTTTTTTCACCGTTTTTGTAAAAAAAAATAGTAAATACCAAAATAAAAAAAAATCCTTGATATGTGCTATAGCTATAGTTGTAAAAAATATGTGGTTAAAATTTCATACGGATCGGGGCAGTAGTTTCGAACATTTTATCAACAAGCCGTCGAAAAACGTTGTTTCGAGAAAAACGCGTTTGAAGTTTGTTTAGGTTACATAAATACATTTAAAAAAATTTCAATGTATTTCGAAAGTGTATTTATTAAATGTCACAACTTTTATATCAATATCTCTAATATAAACCTATCAAAAAAATTCATGTAATAGCCGCACGGAAATTCTTCCAAATTTCAGGTCGTTTATTTCACTTCGCTATTTCCGTATGCGCTACTCGCGGTCCTTCTCGTACGTGGACTGACGTTGCCTGGTGCCACCGAGGGTCTCAAGTATTACGCGACGCCGAATCTCTCGAAACTCGGCGATCCCGAGGTAATTATTATAATTTTTTTTTCAATATTTTAACGCAATTATACTGCAGATTTTTCAAAACCCTCAAAACATTTTTCGCCCTCGCTTCGTGCAAGGTGTGGATCGATGCGGTGACGCAAATTTTCTTCTCTTACGCACTCGGTCTCGGCGCCCTCGTGGCTCTCGGCAGTTACAACAAATTCAACAATAACGTTTACAAGTGAGTTAATAACGTTGTACACTTCGCATACGCACTTTATGTTTGTGCAACTCAAAGCGATGTGGATCTTATTGGAACACCGGATGTGTCGGTTTAAGGGGCTTCATCTACCTACAGGCAGGAAAAAGTTGCCAAATTCCGATTTTTTTCCTGGGAAACGGTTGGTGAAAAAGAAACGCATTTTTTAAAACACAAAGGTACATTTATTGAGAGCTCTAAAAAAATCATCAAAAAATACAGACAACCAACAAAACATGGCCACCGGCAGATGATGACATTTTTTTCGCGACGTTTGGCGGTGGACACTCTCCAGCTTAAACGGTCCTTTCGAAATCTAAAAACCAAACGGGTTATTCAAGTCAAGAGTAAATACGAGTCGTTGACGATCGTCGATTTTTTAAATAGGTTTTTTTTTATAAATTGGCGCCGGATTGAAACTCGAGCATACAAAATCTACGAGAAAAGTCGTCATTTATACGTAACTCGCAAAAAATGAAGTACGATTTTGAAAAAGTAAGATCGTCAACGACCTTTAAGGCGTTACCATCACTTGTAGCGCAAAAAAAGGCCTTTTTCATGATTTTTTTTAAAGAAAACTACAAAACTTTTTTAATCGATCAATATACCATCTTAAAGAACACATCTTGAAGAACTTTCAGTAATTTTTTTATTGCAAAATATTACATTATTTAGTGGCAAGTGGTCGTCAATGAAATAATGTTTTTATATACACGGTTTGCGGTGACCAACATTGCGGCGAAGTGGATCATCTGAAGAAAAAAATGCGGATGGATTTAGTTAAATATAAGTATAAACTAGTCTTTAATCGAAGGTTTTTAAAAAATATTCATTTTTCACAAAATGGCGGACAGTCAAAGTTAATGGTTCGATTTTAACGAAAAAAACCGCCGTTTTTTGGCTATAAAACGGCCATTTTTTTCGAAAAAAAAAATCGAACGATTAAAGACTACATTTTTATGTATTAAATAAGCCTGCAAAATTTCATGAAGATCGGTTCATTAGTATTCGAGTAATCTTGGTCACCGACTTCAGAAATGCCATTTTGAGAAAAACGCGTTTAAAGTTTCTCTTTCAACGCTCTTTCAACGCGGATTCTTCTCTTTCAACGCCCATATCTTAGTCAATTTTGTTCGGATCGACTTGAAATTTTCAGGACATATTCTCAGATACTTATACTTCAAAAGAAATGCAATAAAAAACATCGATTTTTTCAAAATCGCAAGTGGGGGTAACCCCTTCAATATTTCTCATCGTATCTCCTGTGAATTTGAAAACAGTCCATCAAGTGGTTCTCAAGATATGTCCACCGACTTCGAAAACAGTGTTTCTGAAAAACGTGGGTGATTTTCGGGATTTTTTTGGAAGAAAAATACTCAATTAAATGTTTCGGAAAATTAAGAATATATTTGGCTATATTTGACCTATATTAAATAATTTTTTCATAGAAAAATATTGAGATCCAAGCGACTTAAGCGCCGCCTTCGGAGGCGCAAAAAAAAGTTCCTCCACTGCTGACATGATTCCGGCCGATTGAGTAGCTGAAACCAACAAAGGAAAAAATATCATTAAACTGGAAGGTATTTCCTGTACAATGACGTAGGATTTTCGAAAGATATCAAAATCTAACAAAGTTGCGTAGTTATGAAAAAAAGTCTGTTTTCTTGCCTATAAAATGGTCGTTTTTTTCAATGCCAAATCGTCAGATTTCATCCAATCAAAAATATCCTACGTCATTGTAGAGTAAATATATTCAAGAGTACTCAGTTCAAATTTCAAGTCAATCGGATAATTGCTCTTTGAGTTACAATGTCAGCAAATTTGAAAAATCTCATTTCGTGAAAAACGCGTTTAAAGATTTGACTATCGATTTTTGCAAGATAAAATGATATTTACCATAAAAACTGCTAATTACAGGATATTCTAGAAAGTATATACTGTCGAAAAAGGCAAAAAAAATCCATTTTTTTAAGTGTCACGCTGGTAGAGCCCCTTAAAGTTTGAAGTACAATGCTGCTACGCTCGCCCGGCCGACTGTTAGAAGCTGTAGCTCATTCCATTTTAGGAATATTTCAATAAAATTTTCAGAAAATATAGCTGACAGGTGGTACTATCGAATAGAAATATTTTTTGAAAATGCTATTTTTTGACACACCTAGGTTGATGTAGCCCGTTAACAAGACATCATTTACGCCGTTAAATTTCTTATTCGTTTGTACGAACAGGGATGCGCTGCTCGTGTGCATGGTCAATTCCGGCACGAGTATGCTCAGCGGTGTCGTCATTTTTTCCGTCGTCGGTTTCATGGCTCACGAGCAACAAAAACCAGTTGCTGATGTCGCAGCATCGGGTAATCAATTACATATTCGTATTTGCCAAAAAAACTAAGGAGTTAGAAATAAAAGAAAAAGAGCGATTTTGAGGTCGCTCGAAAATGGGGGGAAAAGGATCGCGATTCTTTCCCTCTAGCTTATAAAATATGTGCATATAGAAATAGATGGAGGCTAAAAAATGCAGACGATGTCAAATAACAAATATCCCTGCCGGATAAATCGTTTTTCGTCTTATTTTTAGCAATATGTAAAGATGCAATTCCGGTTGCGGAAATATAAGGAATTGACGATTTTTTCTCATCCCCTTAAGCGGTGGAAACTCAATTGTGTTAAGATTGCCAAAAACGTTGTTTCAACTCTGTTCTGATGGGATTTTTGCGGAAATTAAAAATGGCTCGTTCAATGCTCAGGTACAAAAATATATTTAGTAATAAAAACACCCTTAGTGGTTTAATATCAGATAATAGAAAAAGAAGTAGTTGGGTCCACCGTTCGATACTTTGGCAAAAGGATTAGCGGTGCCTTCCTAGGACGACATTTATTATTCTTCAAACATTATTGTCGTTCTTTACGTTTTATAATATACTTCATTATTCATTCACATTTTCAAGGCGATTTTTTGGATATTAAATTTAGGGAAACGATTAAATCTACAGTGCTAGTATTTCATAGTTGTATTTATACACGTTTGAACTAACATCTTTAATTCTTTTCAAAGTATTTTATTCGAAATCATGAATTGATATTACGCACGTCATGTCGCGACAACATTTTTCAAATCGGGCGTGTATTTTTTTCAGAAACTACTGAGCCGATCGACTTGCAATTGTGCACATATGTAGAGTACATATCGGACTATCGTTCGGCCCTCTATCTTTTTGATTGCTTTAGAATTACTATTCTTCCGGGCCATGGGCCAGCGAGTACTCTGAATTTTACAATGAAATGTTCACTTCTCACGGCCCGGAAAAATAGTATTTATAAAGCAATCAAAAAGATAGCGGGCCGAACGATAGCCCGATATGTACTCTACATATGTGCGAAATCGCAAGTCGATCGGCCCAGTAGTTATTGAGAAAAATGCACGCCCGATTTGAAAACGTTGTCGGAACATGACCTGCGCAACGTCAAATTTCACGTACAATTTTGAATTAAATGCTTTCAAAAAAATTAAGATATTACCTTAAACTTGTATAAACATAACTGTGTAATACTAACCCTGTAAATTTAACGGTTTCTCTAAAATTAAGTTAAAAAAATCACCTTAAAATCGGTCATTACACTAGAATACGGCCTTAAAGCACAAAACCGTAAACTATTCGGAAGTTTAATTTTTCTACAAACTGTATCTGAAAATGAGAGTATTCTGATCCCTTGAACATTGTCGAAAACCAAAAAATATCGTTATAATGTTTTTGAAATAAAAAATTTACCGCATACTTTAAAGCTTTCCGAATTTTTCGTTTGACTCTCGTGGTACACAACTTCAATTACCCTTGTCACCTAAGCAACATTGAAACGGCTGTTTTCGGGCACCCGAATTTCGACCTTCAATTCCTGGTTGCAAGCAAAAAAACCTGAGCGTGCCAGATTTCGCAAAAATCAAGTGACACTTGACATTTTGGTCGATCGATTCTCGAATTAAAACTTACTTTCATTTCAACTAAATTTCTATGCAGCGAAATGCATTTTTTTCTTCAGCTTCTGAACGCCCATAGTGAGACTTTCTCGTCGCTCGAGGGGTTGCTCAATCGAAGAAAAAGAAACGACTTGTCGGATTTACGAAAATTATCGAATTCCTTATCAATAGAGAACAAAAAATGATACTCCTTGGATAATTTATTTCAACAGGTTCTCTATAACGTTCCACAGGACCAAGATTGACGTTTCTGGTTTATCCTTCAGATGTGCTTCGCTTTAATATGTTTTTTAATTTTATTCCGAGCACTTACCGTAAAATGGGGTTACTTTGAACGGGTTATGGATTCATTGAAATGTTTTATTTAATTTGATCCATTTATTTAATTTATCTCTTCAATTTATCTATTTAATCCATAACAGGTTATGGATTTATTTTAACATCCTAAATTCGAGCTTTTTATGCTTCATTAGAACAATGTGTCCTTTGGCTATCAAATGTATATGAAAAAGCCCCCCCCCCCCCCACAATTCTATAGATATTTTTTTTTAACGTATCAAAGTAACCGCGAGTGTGGGATTTCTTTGACAAGGCATTGAAATGCAACTTATGTCAAAGTTTAAGGGTACGTTGACATCATTTTGATAACAAAAATTAATATTTTATGCATCATACACGGTATTAAATTTAAAAAACAACGATTTTTACAATCAAAGTGTCATCTTTATTAAGGAAACAATTTACATAATAATATTAAGTACTTAGGGTACTATTATAGGTACTTAATTAGTTTTATAAATATCATTGATAGCAAAATTAACTTGATCAACATTACAATCAACTTTAGCAACATTATAAGAAACTTGGACGAAAAACTTTGAGCAAAAATAGAAAAAAAATCGAAAAAGGAATTCGTCAAAACCGTATTTTGGCGCTTTGTTAAAGCAACCCCAAAAGCTGTCATAGTTACCCTTGATGTCAATTCAACCCCGTTTTACAGTATTTCACCATTTTTAAATTAAAGTATATTTTTCGTGACCATCGCTTTGGTTTCTAAGGCTGAGGCATTGATTATTAAGATTTTTCGATAATTATTGATGGAATCTCCTCCGCTCTTCATATGCAATTTCAAAATTGCGTCGACTGCATCAGCTAACGGTGGATTCTCAAATCGACGTTTTAGATTTACAATGATATCATCTATGGCTTGGTAGTCAATGTTGAACTTCCAGTATTCTTCTGCTTGTGTATCGGCTGGCAAATCTAATGTACTTCTGCCCACAGTTAACTTAAGGGGTTACGTGGGTTTCGAAGCCTAAAGAAAGCATATTTTCTCTATTAAAAAAAAATATTACGCATGAATTATTTTATTCAAAATATCAAGCACATAAAAGAGCAACATTTCGACAATTTTTGTAAAAAATTCCATAAAGAAATTTGGGAAATTCAGCCGGTGGGACTTGGTTTTCGGAGACCCCTAAAAAAGTTCCCTCGTGGTGGTCAGGATAACTGATGATAGCTTTATGTGAAATTGAAGAACGAATTTTTTTCTGTTAGTTGATAAGTCTAGCTCGTGATTGAACGAAGGATTTTTTAAAAAATTGAAATTTGAACTTTTGGCAGCGCTGTATGCAAAATGGTTCAATTTTTGGTACAGTTTACACAACGTATAGCCTTGTAAAATTAGTTGCAGTCGAAAAAAAACCTTCGTTCAATCACTAGTCGATGCTATTTTGAAGAAGTGTGCAAAATTTCAATAAGATCGGTGCATTCGTTTTTGAGAAATCGTGTCCACCGACTTCAAAAATAGTGCTTTGAGAAAAATGCGATACACCTGCGTAGCTCCCAGCCGGTCTTTCCCAACGGGGGGAATTCCCAAAGGCTCTCTCTCTCCTAGACTTTTACTCCGATTGACTTAAAATTTTGGGAGAATATTCTAAACATATTGTACTATTAGATAATAAAATTAAAAAAAATGGATTTCTTTCAATTTTCAAACCCATGTAACCCCTTAGCTGTAAAATTTGAATACCTATTTAATTTACATAGAGGAATAACTACTTTTTATACGAGTTGGAAAATTACGATACAGAAAATAGTACAAGTTTTATTAAATTATTTCGTTATGCTTGCTTGGGTGAAACAAGTAAAATTAATCGATTATTTGGATTATGTGGATACAGGACCGGGATTGGCGTTTCTGGTTTATCCTTCGGCTGTGCTCCAATTGCCCGGAGCGTCCGTATGGTCCTGTCTCTTCTTTCTGATGTTGATCCTCATCGGGCTAGACAGCCAGGTGAGACAGCAATCGAGGCACATAATGGCGGGACTGAAGTCAAACGTTTTGAGCGCAATGGCGGAATATCTCAGAAACTGTATCCCTGATTGAAAATTTTTCGAACACAATTTGAAGAGTTTTTGACGGAGAAATGCCATGTTCAAATTGGCGGAGCAAAATAGCAACATAGAGTGTTCCACCACGACGTTAAACTTTTCAACGTTGGAATGCAATGATATTTCATTTTCATTTTTCATTTATTTATTTTTGTCATTACCCGAAGCCTTTTTTTGCAAATTGAGGCCTCCAATTTCTAATAAAAATACGAATGAACGTTTGAGCGATTTTCACGGCGCAAATCGGCCAACAAAAATTGAGTAATTAAGGCGGGATATACATTTATACAGGAAAAAAAAATAAGCAATATTGAGGGATTTTTTAAACTGAGAAATAATTATTCTACAATTATCAAACTTTGGGTGTACTTTAATAGTATATTTGAGTATACAAAACAATTTTTTTTAATTAATTCATCATCAAAATGGCGGTGCTGTGGCATAGTGTTACAGCAAGGTCGCCGCGGGAGTTGCGAATCGGCGTGCAGTCTAGCTTCCCGTAGACTTTGATTTGCAAAAAAGTTCAAACATTTTTTCAGTTGGAACATGTATAGTTTCTATGCGACGGTAATTAAAATTAAGAAAATGCAAATTTAAGAAAATGGCACGCATTTACAAAAAAAAATCAACATTTCACGCAACATTTCTGTAAAATGTGGAATAAAAAAGTAGTGTTTTTTCCAATTTTTCAAAAAAAGTTCTCGTCAAGTAGAAGGTACCAATATTATCAATATTTCTACCAAGTTTCAACTCAATCGACTTGATAGTTTTTGAGTAATCCTGCAAGCCAGTTTCTATAATGCAGTTTTGAGAAAAACGCGTTTGAAGTTCACGCCCGCTCCGAATCCGAGCGGTGAGGCACAGCGTTGACGGACTGTAACGTTTGGAGTTTTTAGAATTTCGCTTCGAAACTTTGGGAAAATATTCTGCAGATATTAAAGATATTCTATCTAATATCTAATAAATTAAAGATATTCTATCTAATATCTAATAAATTAAAGATATCTATCTAATAAATTAAAGATATTCTATCGTTTAAAGAAGAAAAAAAGGAAATCGATTTTTTGATGGTTGTAAATGTATATTCCGCCTTAAGAAGAATTCATTTTCGTTGCATTCCAACGATGCAAACTTTAACGCCATCGTTCCACCCTCTAAGAATTGAAAGGACTGTCTAGATATAAAAACGGACGATGTTGAATTTTGCATCGTTGGAATGCAACGAAACATTTTTTAAATTCAATTTCTTCATCATCAAAAATCTTATCCAGCAAATTTGGGCTTCAGATTTCTTATGGGGATGTTGAAAAAACATTTCAGTGTTTTTTCTAGCCGAAATTTACCAAAAAACAGATCGGGTACTGAACTTTCGTTGCGTTCCAACGATGCAAACTTCAATATAGCTAAAAACGGACCATCGGACGTGATGAAATGATTCGCATCTCAATTGCGATATTCAAGGCCCCGTAGCTCATTAAATGAAACGATCAGCTATGGCGAAAATCCCTTTTTTTTCACAGTTTTGCACCGTCGAGGGATTCATAACAGCTGCGGTGGATGAGTGGCCAAAACTCTTGAGGAAACGCAAAGAAATATTCATAGCGATTGTGTGTTTCCTGTCATATCTGATTGGTCTGTTTTGTGTCACGAACGTGAGTATCCACCTACTATCCCCGTTGTTCAAATGAGGCCGGGTTGAAATTCCGAACGTTGAATGATCAGAACGCTCAAAACTCCGAAAATATACTACCCCGAAAGATCAAAACTCCAAACGAATTTTACACGAAAGACCAAAACTCCGAAAGTCTGAACACCGTCAAAATAATTCGGCTATGGAAGTTTGAAGTTTCAAAATTTTTAATAAATCGACGAATTATTTCAAGAATTTTTTTTTATTAAGAAGTGATTTTACGTCAATTTTGAAATTTGTCTAGACAATGTAATACGTTCTACATAATTTACAGTCAACTGTGTAGACTTTCGCTGGCATAATCTTGACGAATCTTGTAATTACGGAAGATTAAAATTGGGAATTTTAAACCGCCGGCGCATTCAAAGTTCGGAATTTCAACCCGGCCCTCATGTGAGATTATGCCAGCGAAAGTCTACAAAGTTGACTGTAAATAATGTAGAACGTATAACATTGTCTAGACAAATTTCAAAATTGACGCAAAATCACTTCTCAATAAAAAAAAAATCTTGAAATAATTCGTCGATTTATTGAAAATTTTGAAACTTTTAAAATTTCCATAACCGAATTATTTTTACGGTGTTCAGATTTTCGGAGTTTTGGTCTTTCGTGTAAAATTCTTTCGGAGTTTTGATCTTTCGTAGTACTATTCTTTCGGAGTTTTAAGCGTTCTGACCATTCAAAGTTCGGACTTTCAACTCGGCCCCATCTTGAATTTCGGAACATTAAAATTCGGAATTTTAAACCGTCAGAGCATTCAAAGTTCGGAATTTCAACCCGGCCCCGTTCAAATAAAATTCCGGTGAGTCAGCAAACGGCGCAAAGACGAATCGTATTAAAAAAATCTGACATCAGGTCCGAATAGCGTAAAAAATTGATAAAGCGATTGACAAATTATACATTTTGAAAAAACATTTTAAAACGAGCTTTAATTCGATGTACTAAAAATTAGAAAGAGATTTTTTTTACCAAGTCACCTATATGTGACTATAAATAAACGCTTGGAACGCTCAACTTTTTAAATGTTTAATAAATTTGATCAATTCAGTTTCATTAACCGTATTTAATTTGGCACAATAGTAATTAGAGAAATTATTATCACACGTTTATACTCAATTTCAGGATTTTTATTTAAGAAAATGTAAGGTTGTTTTACAGTAAATTAAATACAGTTGATATGGTAAGGCCTTAGGCCACTCTAGAGGCCGAAAAAATAGGCTTTTTGGGATTTTTTTTTCAGAAAAAGTACAAAATAAATCGAGATTACGAAAAAAGATGTTTATCATACATATCAGTGCTTATATACAATAATTTTTTTGAAGCGATTAATTTCAAAATGGCGGCTGTGCAGCGTTTATCTCAAAACTGCATTTTTTAAGTTGGCCGGGAACATAACTCAGACAATTTTCAACCGATTTACTTGAAAAATGTTGAATATGTCGTGAAAAATACATTGTTTATGGAAGTACGTAGGATTTTTTTTATATTGCTTAGTTAATTTGTTATTGACAATTATCTGACGATTTTTTAGGCAAATTTTCAGAAAGTGAAAAATTTGCCTGAAAAATCGTCAAATAACTGTTAATAACAAATTGACTATGCAATATAAAAAAAATCCTACCTACTTCCATAGACAATGTATTTTTCAAGATATATTCAACATGTCAAGTGAATCGGTTGAAAATTGTCGGAGTTATGTTTCCGATCAACTTAAAAAATGCAGTTTTGAGATAAATGCTGCACAGCCGCGATTTTGAAAAAAATCGCTTTAAAAAATTATTGTATACAGTCACTGATATGTATGATAAACACCCTCTTTTGTAATCTCGATTTATTTTGTAGTTTTTCTGAAAAAAAATCCCCAAAAAGCCTACTTTTTCGGCCTCTAGAGTGGCCTAACCCCTTAACGGATTTATGTAAATTAAAGATTATATGTCTAAATTTTGAGCGCCCCAAGCTTTTATTTCTAGTCACATATAGATGATGTGGTGACGAAAATGATTTTCCACTTTTTAGTACATGAAATAAAAGCTTGTTTAAAAAAAAAAATTTTACACGTAAATTATTCTCTACTTTTAAGTCTTTAATTGATTTGACTAGTTAGTTGTTACTATGAGTTTATTAGTTTACGAGTTTGGACGTTAGGAACACGGAATGCTTGTAAAAAATAAAGACTATAATTGGAATTGAACTTACGACTAATTGCTGCCTATAAACTTTTCACATACAAGCACAGTCGGCTACGAATTTGTTTGTATGTGTTACTGAGATTTTATATGGATGATTAGATATCGCTAATTTTACATGAAAAGTTAAAAATTCAACGTCTATTTATTTTTTTAAGTTAAATCATGCATTTTCACCTTTTAAATGCATGTTTGCAAAATTTCAAAGCTCCAAGTAGTCGAGAAGTGGGTGAAATATCGATTCTCCGTTTTGCGTCTCACAGAAAGTCAAGTTGAACAAAAGCTTGTAAAAAACCAAATTCTGTGCAAAGAATCGGATTGCGCATTCGAGTAAAATTCTACCCGTGGAGAAAATCGAGAATGTTGCAACGCGTGGAAAACTGTTTTTGTTTATTTTCCCCCAGGGTGGAATGTACGTTTTCCAATTGTTGGACTCGTACGCGGTGAGTGGCTTCGTCCTACTGTTTCTTATGTTCTTCGAGTGCATCGCCGTTTCTTGGGCCTTCGGTGTCAACCGATTTTACGACGGTATACGCGACATGATCGGTTACTATCCGTGCTTCTGGTGGAAAATTTGTTGGACCTTCACCACTCCGGCAATTTGCATAGTGAGCTTTCAAAGCGTATATCGATATGACTATGGGTCGAGCAAATTGACAGGGGATTATGAGAGAACGAAATTTACGAAATATCGACAATTTCTCGCTAACGATTTGAATCATCTAACGAACACGTTGATGATGACTTACAGGTCGGTTCTGATTGTGCTGATGGAACTTTTGTTTTACATGTGCACATGTGGCGTAGCAGGTGCTGCGAGAGAAGATATTAACGAAAGAACATAAATTATATGGAGTTGAAGCTTGCATCGTTGGAATGCAACCAAAGTTGTTTTTTTTACATTTTATTTTCAATATTTGTATTATTATAGATGTTTTTTCCATGCATTTTTATTGTAGATCGCTAAATGAATGTCTTGAAAAATGGTTGAAGGCTTTTTGTCGGCAAAATTTGCCAAAAGAAATTAAAGGGGTTCAAAAATGTTAATTTTCGTTGCATTCCAACTAAGCAAACTTCAACTTCATTGACCCTTCGACTGCACGATTCCGCCACGAACCTCCGATTGCATATGGGGTCGATCGGACCCCAGACGTTTTGCAAATCGTCGTATTTCGGTAGATATGCATTTTCCGTTGTCGACCCGTTTTTTATAAGCAATGATCCGTATTTTATGGCCCAAAATTTATTTACTAAGAAAAAGAAAAATCAAGTGCCCAAACATTCGTTCGAAGTGGGAGATGCGTTGAAAAATACGTACTTGCACGAAAAGGACCATAATTTCTCTTTTCGAAATATAACAAAAAATCCTATGAGGTTTTTAAGGGGCTATACCAGTATGAACGTTGAAAATTTTGGTGATTTTCGGAAATTTTTTGGAAGGAAAGTACTCAATTAAATGTTTCGGAAAATTAAGAATATATTTGGCTATATTTGACCTATATTACATAATTTTTTCATAGAAAAATATTGAGATCCAAGCGATTTACGCGCTGCCTTCGGAGGCGCCAAAAAAAAAGTTCCTCCACTGCTGACATGATTCCGGCCGATTGAGTAGCTGAAATCGAGAAAGGAAAAAATGTCGTTAAACTGGAAGGTATTTCCTGTACAATGACGTAGGATTTTCGAAAAATATCAAAATCTAACAAAATGGCGTACTTATGAAAAAAAAGTCTGCTTTCTTGCCTATAAAATGGTTGCTTTTTCAATGCCAAATCGTCAATTTTTATCCCATCAAAAATATCCTACGTCATTGTAGAGTAAATATATTCAAGAGTACTCAGTTTAAATTTCAAGTCAATCGGATAATTGCTCTTTGAGTTACAATGTCAGCAAATTTGAAAAATCTCATTTCGAGAAAAACGCGTTACATATTTAACTATCGATTTTTGCAAGATAAAGTTATAGAGATACGGCCTTGAAATGTTTACAGGATATTCTTGAAAGTTTAAACTGTCTAAAAAGGCAAAAAAACAGATTTTTCGAAAGCGTCACACTGGTATAGCCCCTTAAAGAGAAAAGTTTGTAGATACGAAAAAAGACAGTATCGACCGTCTTTCCAAAAAGTATATTTATTCGCAGGTTTGAATTTAAGCATTTTCGGGATAGTGAAAAATGAATAAAGTCGAGTCCTTCGGCAGGTTAATTGTCAAAAACGTATATTTTCCGCATTTTTTTACTTCAATGACATTATTATTGACATTTACCGCAATCGACGCATAAGTATATTCGGTGCTTGCTGCACATAGCCCTCCTGCATAACGGACACTTGCTTTTAGTTTTATGATCGGCATTCTAAATACATAATTTACTGCAGTAGCGCAAAATAAAACATATCTATGAGCATTTTTTAATGTAACTCACATGTAGTTACAAAACACCAAATTTCACAACAAAAATGTTTTCATCTTCACCGCACTACTGCATAAACGGGGTCGACTCGACCCCAGCTCCTTTTTTGACAGCTGTCTTCAGTACACGGGCACGATGTAGGATGGGGGCCGAGTGTTCACGTATAGAGTAGGAGTGGCTTAACACTCGAGCGCCGCAAAGGGGCCAAAACGACCCAGTGTGCAGTCGAAGGGTTAAATTATTGCACAATTGAAGCATGGTACTATTGGGCTTGACGATATTCCGAAGTAGCATTTACACTAGCACATTCACAGACGCAGCATGCCGTTGAAGTTTGCATCGTTGGAAAGCAACGATTTTTTCGTAAATTCCATTTCGTTATTTTACAGGAAGGTTTTACCTTGTTGGGCCAAAAAATGTTCGATTTTTCACCATTTTTTATGCGTAAAGTATTAAATATAGAATGTTGATATTTGGTATGTTGACTAAGCGGTCTTTATTGCACATCAAACTATTTTTTAAAGTTTGACAAAGGATGGTGGTGGGAGTGGGAGCCACGTATGTCGGTGCGCGGGCGATGACATTCTTCGCTTGCGGAAGTCCTAAGTCCCGGGCAGGTGATCTGAAGCAAAAAAATCAAACATATTTTCACTTTGTACAATATTGTGTAGAAGTTGACCTAGAAGCAACAAGAAAAATTGAAAAATAAAAAAATCGTGAGCGATCATAAGGAACTTTGTTTTTTTCCCAAAAATGTTCGCAGTTTTTTGCTCACTATTTTTTTATTTTTCAATTTTTCTTCCTGATTCTAGGTCAACTTATACACAATATTGTACAAAGTAAAAATATATTTGATTTTTTTGCTTCAGATCACTTGTCCGGGACTTAGGACTTCCGCAAGCGAAGAATTTCATAGCCCGCGCGCCGACATACGTGGCTCCTCCCACTCCCGCCACGATGTTTTGTCAAACTTCAAAAAATATTTTGATGTTCAATAAAGACCGCTTAGTCAACATACCAAATATCGACATTCTATATTTAATACTTTTCGCATAAAAAATTGGCGAAAAATCGAACATTTTTTGGCCCAACAAGGCGAATCTTCACTTAATGATTATCCAAAGCCTTCTTTTTGGCAAATCAAGATAGTAAATCTCTAATAAGCATAAACACAACATTTCAAGGGATTTTCACAGTCAAAGTAAATTTGAACAATTAGAATTGACTCTCATTGCGGTCCAACGATGCAAACTTCAACATCGTGCAATTTGCAGAATTTCAGACTTTTATAATCCCTGGATCAATTGATAAATCATGTTTGCAAGTTGGCTGATTCGTTTTTTTTTCTCGGACGCTCGTTCGTCCGTTCGCAGAGCGTGTTCATCTTCAACATTGTGAAATTTTCGCCGGTGAAATATTTGACGTACGAGTATCCTTGGTGGAGTCACGTGCTCGGCTGGATGGCTGGGCTGTCATCAATGATGTGTATCCCGGTCTACATGATTTACATATGGTGTGTCACGCCCGGTACAGCCGCGCAGGTCAGTCGAATCCGTCTGCAAATGTGTGCTTCGTTAAGGAATCATCACAGTGTAACGCGTCAAAAACAGCTGATTTTCGATTTTTTTCATTCGATGGTTATAATACGCTAATCAGTCTGATTTTTTTTATCTTAAATCAAAGCACTCGAGAAGAACAGAAAATCAATTTTGAAACGTTTATTTTTATTTTTTAACATTTTTTTAACGGTTGAAAATGTCTTCGAATAAAAAGGAGTCCTCGCGGTGTACACGGTTGTGGCCGTGAATATTATCTGAAACAAAATTTGTAAAAAGATTATTAAGGGGTGTTCTCACTTTAGACGCTAAAAAAAGGCCATTTTCATGATTTTTTTTATCGGTTTATATTATAGATATTGATATGAAAGTTGTTGCACTTTATAAATACACTTTTTACTAAACTTTTTACTACTAAACTACTAAAAGTTGTTGCACTTTTACTAAATACACATTTTCGTATTTGGCCCGAAAGAAACACTTTTTTAAGAATAAAAAAATCGCGATTGTGGCTTCCTGTAGAAGATACAGGACATTTTACGAATTATTCGTTATTAAGGGAAGGTTCTGCCTTGTTGAGCCAAAAAATGTTCGATTTTTGACCAATTTTTTATGCTAAAGGTATTAAACATAGAATGTTGATATTTGGTACGTTGACTAAGCGGTCTTTATTGAACAACAAAATATTTTTTAAAGTTTGACAAAACATGGTGGTGGGAGTGGGAGGAGCCACGTATGTCGGTGCGCAGGCACATTCTTCGCTTGCGGAAGTCCTAAGTCCCGGACCGGTGATCTGAAGCAAAAAATCAAACATATTTTTACTTCGTACAATATTGTGTATAACTTGACCTAGAATCAAGAAGAAAAATTGATAAATCAAAAAATAATGAGCAAAAAACCGCGGAAATATTTGAAACAAAAAAACAAGCTTCCTTCCAATCGCTCACGATTTTTTTATTTTTCAATTTTTCTTCTTGATTCTAGGTCAACTTATACGCAATATTGTACAAAGTAAAAATATGTTTGATTTTTTTGCTTGAGATCACCTGTTCGGGACTTAAGACTTCCACAAGCGAAGAATGTCATCGCCCGCGCACCGACATACGTGGCTCCTCCCACTCCCACGACCATGTTTTGTCAAACTTAAAAAATATTTTGACGTTCAATAAAGACCGCTTAGTCAACATACCAAATATCAACATTCCGTATTTAATACTTTTCGCATAAAAAATTGCTGAAAAATCGAACATTTTTTGGCCCAACAAGGCAGAACCTTCCCTTAAGCGATTTAACTGGTTTACGTTAATGTAGCTTTCTTCGAAATGCGCCAAGTCGAGAAAAAAACAAGAATAAACCCAAACAAAGTACGACGAAGCAATGTAAAACTCGCGGAAAATTCGATTTACATCGAAAATCGGAAAAATACATTTGTTCTCTTCGAAGCACTGTAAATCCAAAACTAAGGCTCAAAACGAAAAAAGTTATTCTTGTTTTTCATGTTTTTTTTTCGGCTATATTTCATAATTCAATGGTCAAATTGGGAGGCGCTAGAGATAACGTAATCTACCCGCTATAGCGCATATCATACGATTTTTGATAGATGCAAAAATAACAAAGTGGCGGACATTTTTCAAAAAAACGTATTTTTTACCGTTTTTGGCCAAAAAAATAGTACATATCAAAAAAATGTTAAATCCTTGATATTCGCTATAGCTATAGTTGTAAAGAATATGTGGTTACAATTTCATAAGAAAGAGAAAAACGCGTTTAAAGTTTGTTTGGGTTACATAAATACATAACAAAAATTTTTGAATGTATTTCGAAAGCTTATTCATTAAGTGTAACAACTTTTATATCAATATCTATAATATTGATATAAAAATATCAAAAAAATTGATGAAGATAGCCTTCTTCAGCGACTAAAGTGAGAAGACCCCTTAATCAGTAGGAAAGCCGCAATCTTGCTATGAAGGTTTTTATAAAATCAAAATTGACAAAATGATAGTTTGAAAAAAAAAGTATCGAATTAAGACTACATTTTCGACGGTTTTTCGTTAAAAAAAATGAAGATAAAAAAAGCTTCCATAGAAAGATAAAGAATGGCGTGAAGAATGTTGTGTCTAAATTTGAGACGGATAGATCGAAAACTCTTCCTTTGAGAGTGTACACCGTTTTGATAAAACGACATTTCGAGAAAAACGCGTCCGTCCGCGCCAGATCTCACGCAGCTGGTCGAATCCCTTTTTCTGAGAAAGGCTTTAGCAACCGGAATAATTCGAATTTCGCCCCAAAAATAGAACAGCATGTTTAAAACCGTCTATACTATCGGATAATTCTAAAAGAATTGATTTTTTTTCAATTTCATAGTATGATCCCTTAAGGCCTTAGACCACAGTAACGGGTATAAAATCACGTGCGAATTCAACAATTTTTTTTCGTATGAAAAAGTGATTCACTCATAAAATGAATTACACATCTATTTAGTATGAATATCAAGCTGTTAGAAAATATATATTTTTTCTTTCGATGTACAAAATGGCCAACCACGAATATTTTCTTTTGTTCTCGTTTTTCAGGCGCTCCGCGGCGTGACATTTAGCATCCACAATTTTTTACCTAGAACAAAAAACAAAAATTCTCGTCAATCTACATTAGAATACCTAGAGAAGTACGTACGGAATTTAAAAAATATTGTTTTATTCAAAAGTTGTAGGTATTTGAACTTAAGAAAAGAATCTTCAGTGGAAAATTTCGTTGTAACTGCTCATAAACTGCTTATAAAATGAAAAGTTTTCGATTAATCGGAAATTCCGTACGTACTTCTCTGCGAAATGCAATTAGGAGCATAACTTTGAAATTTGAAGTAAATCGAATGAAAATTGTTGAAGTTATTTGTCACGCCAATTGGAAAAAAGCTGTTTCGAGAAGTTTCGAGTATTCGGCCATTTTGTACATCGAAAAAAAAGTATATTTTTTTTCTAACAGCTTGATATTTATACTAGATGTGTAATTCATTTTATGAGTGAATCACTTTTCCATACGAAAATAAATTGTTGAATTCGCACATGATTTTATGTCCGTTAATGTGGCCTAAGGCCTTAATTCACAGAATGTCTACAACGCCCGGCCTTTAGCTTCATCGTCATTCAACGGCGATTTCCGTTTCAGAAATATCGCAAATTAGTGAAAATCGACGACGACGTGGCGACTCTGAGGGCTAAACTGAATCCCGTCAAGGCTGCTGCGATAAAAACCGAGTACAATTTGTAGCGCACGTTTCGTCGTAACATGAGACTATACAAATCGAACGTATGTTTGCCGGTGTTTGCGGTGCAGAGGCGCGTCTTGTAAAGACCACAAGAGTTCAAAAAATGTTGACTATGCACTTTGAGCGCAGCGGCGCGAATTCCAATTTACCGCGTGCACGTGTTTCGAAATATAATCGAAGAGCGTGGAAAAACGTGGCAGGCGGGACAGTCGTGAAATTCGTGACAGCTTTTTTTTCTAACATCCTTAATATTTTATTTATACAGCGAATGATCAATGAAAAATACATAACGACAATTTATTCACAGGAGATAAATTATCGTGTCGATTGGAGGGAGAAAGAAACATTGTTGAAAGACGAAAAAGTTTGTATTTTTTTTTGTGCGAGGCACGAATGAAGTTGTCGCGAATTCGCACGCTTCCGCACCATTATTTAACAACGCACATCGTATGAAACAAAGTGACAGGATCTCACGATCGAAAGAAACGTTAAGGTTGGACGCGGATAACGGCAAGCGAAGGCCGATCCGTCATATTTTTCTCGTACCTCCGAACGAGCGATAATTCATAGATCTATTTGTATTTGATGAAGCTTTGCCGATCGATTGAAAGTCTCCTACGCCTCTCTGTTTTGTATCTCCTTGATGCGATCTATCAGCCGCTCCTTCCATTGTTCCTCAGAAATTGCATTGGCCCATTCCGGTATCGCCGTTACCGGCAACGTAAAACTAGCCATCATGGATTTCACTTGATCTATCTTGTCGGGATCCAATTCTATGTTCGATCTATTGCAGAGCGCGGTCCACACTCGAATAGTCTCCGAAGGGCCTTCCTGTATGTGGAAAAATGAAGAAAAAATTATTACGAATCATTTCTGCGCCAACGTTACGGCGTATTTATTTATACGAAAATTGTATTCTCGAGTATTTCTATATAGTGGAATAAAAAGAAAAATTGATCGTTTGGATTTCGCCATGTCCTGCATTCGACGATTGAGGGCATGTACAAGGTCGACATAACCTCACAAATTTTCCAATCCAATTTTCTCATAGACGGTTAAATTTCTTAGGAAAAAACAAAGCATTAGGTTTTGGAGAATTTCCTGGCGCAGAGCTTGATGATTTTCTTTTGCCCTAAATATTATTCATCTCTGAGGAATCTCTGTTCGAAAATTTCAGCTATCTCTCTCGCACTCATATGTCACGTGGTACATCTTCTACTTCGCCATAAGGGCAATTACGACGTTGGAGTATGCATCTTTGGAATACAACGATTTTACTTATTTATTCTTCATTTCTTCATTTTTATTATTATCGATATACTTTGTTGCATGACGTTGAAGTGTGCATCGTCGGAATGCAACGAAAATTATTTTCTTTTAAGGCGTTAGGCCACAATAGCGGGTGTAAAATCATGTGCGAATTTAGCAATTTTTTTTCGTATGAAGAAGTGATTCACTCATAAAATTAATTACACATCTATTTAGTATGAATATCAAGCTGTTCGAAAATATATATATTTTTTTCGATTTATAAAATTCGATGTTCCAGGTGTTGAAATTTGCATTGTTGGAATGCAACGAAAATTCTTCGTTGTCTTTCATTTCTTTATTTTCATTACTTTCAATGTTTTTTTTTGCAGGTTTAGTTTATAAATGCCTAGTATGGATCTTCAAAAATGTTACAGTAAGTTTTGTAGGCTAAATATGCCGAAAAAGCATTGAACAATAAGAAAACAAATTATTTTCGGTGCATTTCAACGATGGAAACTTCAACATCATAGGTAATGCCATTACGAAGAGTTGGAGAGAAACGAATTCTGTTCAGCTTCAAATTATACTTCAGGGTCGAAGCAAAAACGTGCCATTGGTCTGGTACTGCTAAATCACTATTTTGACTATTGCTCGTTTTTCTGTCGATTCAAAATAATCTGAGGCAAAACTTTAGAAGCCGGCACACCGATATAAGTTTTTTTTATTCTGCACGCAGCATACCTTAAACAAATTCTATCCGATGCATATCAAATTTTCAGTGTCTTCTGAACTAAATTCAGAATTTGGTTTAGAAATTTTAAGAATCTCCTAAACAGAAATAACTAGCGATTGTTTTGTTTATTGAAAATCTCTCTCGTTATAAACAATTTTTCTTTAAAAACTGAATATTTTTCAACCTCTCACTATTTCTATGAAAAACGATATTTAGAAAATGACCTATTATCGGCATAGCCGCCGCAAAAAAATCCCGCTGGTCTCCCAGAAAAAAAATCGATCCAAAATAATTAAATTCAGATAATTGATTAACTTTGTTCGTTTCACGCAAGCAGGCATAACAAAGGATTGTAATAAAACTTGAACTATTTTCTTCGTCGTAATTTCCTAACTTGTATAAAAAGTGGCTATTTAATAACGTAAATTAAATAGATATTCAAATTGCACCATTAAATGTGGGCAAAATAAATACTTGCCGGCCGATACACAACCAGAAGCAAGGAAGATCAACATTTACTGCCAAGTGAAATGCCGATTTGAGAATGTGCCGTTAGGTCATGTAGTTTACGCATTTTTTAAATTGAATATGAAGAACCGAGAGGATTTCATCAATAATTATTTAAAAATCTAAACCATTGATAGACCAGCCTTAGAAGCTAAAACGATGCTCACAAAAAAACATACACTCATTTACAAATGATGATATGAGTGGTGGAAATTTGAGAAGGCATATTACAAAGGAGTACTGCCCTAACTTATATAAACTTTTCCAAGCGGCAATAGCACTCCCAGTGAGCTTCGCCAGCTGTGAAAGGAGTTTCTCCACCATGAGGCGGATGAAAATCTGGTTTAGATGCCCAATACTACAGGAACGATTTTCTCATATGTCACTGCTAATCATAGAGAATAATATTTCGAAAAAATCCAACTAAAATAGATCTGGGTCGATTTGTAGAGAAAAATAGTAAACTAAGACTCATTAAAATTACAATATAAATCGATAAAAAAAGATTTTCAACAAGGATAAATATATTAGGTGTAGTAAAAAAAAATGCATTATTTTTTAATGAAAGTGAAGGCAAAAATAATTGATTTCTTTTTACTATACTTAATTTATTTTTAAAAATATTTTTTTTCAAATTTTCGTTGCCGTCCAACGATGAAAACTTCAACAGCATTTAATCGAGTACCTACTCAAAGTGAAGCTTCAAGACGGGTAATTGAATTGAAAAGTAATTTAAAAAAATGGTTTATTACTTTTTTAAGGTATTGCAAGAGTTTGACATTAATGTTAACACGAACATGTGATTAGCGCTTCTTATTTCATGTGTGTTACGTGATTATCGACTATTATGTAAATGTTGTTTTCAAAAAAGATGATTGTGAATGAAACAACTTTTTCGTCAGGCCAGCCCCCTCTAGGCCTCATCCAGAAAAATCTTGACTACGCCAATATCCTCTATCCGTTTCTCTAGCCATTTCTATAGATAGCAATGAATTTTTCTTTTCCGTTCAGCGTCAAAGTTTGGCACCTGCTGCAAAAAACACGTCTACAAGGCTCCGAAGTTGCCACTTTGGGTTCATTCTAATAATGGCGGCATACACTGAAAGACATGTACGATAGAATCCTATAAATAGTTCCCCAGTTGCGATCTGTTTGACACAACGAATTCTTAAAGTTACTCCTACGTTTGGGGCTTCCGATTTATCGTTGTCCCTTATGAACGTCATGTGTGCTCACCTGGGCATCATCGGGTGGTGCGATCGACAGTTCCTGAGATCTATCAACCGAGGCGGAAATCCATTCCTCGTCCTGTAACGTTTTCATATGCATAAAGATTCGAACGTCTTGTCGCAGCTTGGATCAAAAGACGAACCTCGAAATCGTCGTCATCGTCGAGCATGGGATCCGCGTCTGTTGGTATTTGGGAGAGCGGCATGTAGCCCGTCATTCCGGCGTCTTCGTCTTCGCTGTCGGAATCGTTGATAGCCCTTGCGCCGACTGCTAAATTTGGCGCGCTTAAGTTTTGCTCCATGGGCTCTTGGGTCGGCTCTGGTGACATTTTTCGCTTCGTATTACAGTGCGCTACGGAGGAAAAGCGTAGGTCGCTGAAGTTCGAGGCGAATTGGCCCTAACCTCACATTCAATATTGTTAAATGCGAGCAAAAAAGGGACGGGGCCGTTAGACTTTTTATTTTTAATTTCAATGTCAATTAACGATGCGTGTGTGATATTTAAGTGAGAAAGAAAATATTTAGCTGCTTTTCAGAAAGTTGCGTGAAATCTGACGTCTCTAAGCGGTTGATTTGACAGATCAACGGAAGACACGATCTTACATTATAGCCGTATTTGTAACTGCGATCTTTGGCCGTAAGGCGCGCAATCGTAGCGGAGCGTCTTCCTGTCTCTCTCTCGCTGTGTCAGAGATTAGTAGGGAGATGTACAACGCTCCTCTATTCGGCGTGCCTCAGAAAGGGCGCTAAATCGCGGCGGCGAGTACGGGAATATGATTTTGTGTGCATCGCCTCTGTCGAGGTTGCAGATTCCCTTGTAGCCGCGCGAGTCGTGAGCACCGCTCAAGTCGATATCGCAGCAGCGTGCACACGAATGGGTAGCTCGGTGGGGGAAAAGTCTCTGCCCCTCGCTCACTCGACAGGCGAACGAAGCGAGGTTTTCCGTCCGATCGAGCTCGACATATGTGTGGCCGTACTGCGGATTGGAATATGCATTAAATGAATTTCAAAGAGAAAAACATGTATCGAGAAAATTGTTTTCTTCCGGTTGGCCGTTTATGCCGAGAATGCGGGTTAAAAAAATTAACGATGAACCGCGTTGAAAAATAAAACGCTGAAACGACCGTGGAAGGTTCAAAAAGAAATCTTGAGCCTTTGCCGCGGTCGTTACGGCGTTTTTTTTCAACAGTAAACATTATGAATAAGCGTGTATCATAAATGTTTTTCTATCCTCAATGAGCGTCGTGGCTCAGTTGGCAGCGTGACGGATTGACGATGCTTGCGGTCCAGGTTCGATCCCTGGTGAATCGACTTTTTTAATCTATTTTTTTTCTTCATTTTATATTCAACAAATTTTGAACTTACTCTCGCGAAAGCGAGATGTCTCGCGAGCCAATGTCTTTTTTAAAATTAAACATATATGAATTAAATATCACAAATAATGCCTGGACAGGCGAGAATAGTTAAAGCGAGAGTAAGTTCGACATTTTTTGAATATAAAATGAAGAAAAGAAAATAGATTTAAAAAAGTCGATTAACCAGGGATCGAACCCGGACCGCAAGCATTGTCAATCCGTCACGCTGCCAACTCAGCTACGACGCTTATTGAGGATAGAAAAACATTTATGATGCACCCTTATTCATAATGTTTACTGTTGAAAAAAACGCCGTAGCGACCGTGGCAAAGGCTCAAGATTTCTTTTTGAACCTTCCACGGTCGTTTCGGCGTTCTATTTTTCCACGCGGTTCGTCGTTGATTTTTTTAACCCGCATTCTCTGCATAAACGGCCAACCGAGAGAAAACAATTTTCTCGATACATGTTTTTCTCTTTGAAATTCATTTAATGCATATTCCAATCCGCAGTACGGCCACACATATGCCGAGCTCGATCGGACGGAAAACCTCGCACCAGTGCAGCCAGATCGCGCGTAAAAGTTGCCCCCTCTCTAGTCTCTTACGCGCCCATCACACAATCATAGTCGCGCGTGTCCGAAACAGTGCAGCCAGATCGCGCGCAAAAGTTACCCTCTCTCTAGTCCCCTGCGCGCCCATCACACAATCATAGTAGCGCGTGTCCGTGAGCGAGCGACGCTCGCATCTTCGAAAAGAGCCGAGCGCCGTCGAAGTTTCCCGACCGCGCCTTCGGCAGCTACACCAATGAATGGACGCTGAGCACGTTCACGTGCGGCCAAGCCAAAACGAAGGCTTCGAGGGAAAAAGCAATCTCAGCACGACTCGCGCGTGACGTCACCCGATGGCACGCGCGCGGCTTTTAGATGATTACAATGCTTATTTAGCTCTTAATTCTCTACATTATTAATGTATACAAAAAAATATATCGCACACTCTGATCGCTTATTTTTTTAGTTTATACGTTAATTTAAATATAATAATAAATCTAAATTACCACTTATTTATCTTCTAAAAAATTGTTTGCGCTTTACTCACACCCGTCCCTATGCCAAATAAATTGTAATTCATAAAAGTAAGCGGAAATATATTTATATTCGTATTATTATATTCATTCTCATACTTTCATCAAGCGATAAAGTATTATCCCCAAAAACAAGTCAATCACCTTTGTGGTGTGGAGGTGGATTATACCTCCTGGGGACACCACGTTAAAAAAATGCGTACCATTGTACTTTGCCTCACGGGTGACGTGGAAAGAAGTACAAAACGTGGCATTTTTGTATGTTTTTACGTTTACAGGTAATTTTCATTGTAATGGGGTGAACTGTTTATTTGTGAGCACTCACCATTGACAGAACAAAAAAATTTTAATCGTACAACATCATGAGCCGTTTTTCTATTTTCAGAATAATGTTCTTTCAATGAGCATGTTTCTTGTAATAAATTGTAATAATTTAAAAAAAAACAGAAAAGTACTGAGCGCGGAGGACGATCCCGCGCCCTTGCGGACCGAAGCCAGGAACGCTACCAACGGGACCATCTTATCGCTTGTGTTAAAAATGCACTTTCTGGCACTTACGATTCGCGGCCGGCTAGATGATTGACTTGTTTTTGGGGATAATACTTTATCGCTTGATGAAAGTATGGGAATGAATATAATAATACGAATATAAATATATTGCCGCTTACTTTTATGAATTACAATTTATTTGGCATAGGGACGGGTGTGAGTAAAGCGCAAACAATTTTTTAGAAGATAAATAAGTGGTAATTTAGATTTATTATTACATTTAAATTAACGTACAAACTAATAAAATAAGCGGTCGGAGTGCGCGATACATTTTTCAACACTAAAAGATAACTAATTAAAATAATAATGATAACTAATAAAAATCACTAATCAAATAAGATTTAATAGTAATAATAATTAAAAAAAAAAAGCACCGAGCGCGGGGAACGATCCGCGCCCCTGCGAACCAAAGCCAGGAACGCTACCAACGAGACCACCTCATCGCTTGCAGCATATGTGCACTTTCTGGTACTGACGATTCGCGGCCGGATGAATGAATGGCTTGTTTTTAGGGATAATGCTTTATCGCTTGATGAAAGTATGGGAATTAATATAATAATGCGGAGATAAATATATTTCCGCTTACTTTTATGAATTATAATTTATTTGGCATAAGGACGGGTGCGAATAAAGCGTATACAATTTTGTAGAAGATAAATAAGTTGTAATTTAGATTTATAATTATATTTAAATTAACGTATAAACTAAAAAAATAAGCGATCAGAGTGTGCGATACATTTTTTTGTATACATTAATAACGTAGAGAATTAAGAGCTAAATAAGCATTGTGATCATCTAAAAGCCTCGCGCGTGCCATCGGGTGACGTCACGCGCGAGTCGTGCTGAGATTGCTTTTTCCCTCGAAGCCTTCGTTTTGGCTTGGCCGCACATGAACGTGCTCAGCGTCCATGCATTGGTGTAGCTGCCGAAGGCGCGGTCGGGAAACTTCGACGGCGCTCGGCTCTTTCCGCAGATGTCCGAGCGTCGGTCGCTCACGGACACGAGCTACTATGATTGTGTGATGGGCGCGCAGGGGACTAGAGAGAGGGTACCTTTTGCGCGCGATCTGGCTGCACTGGTCCGAAAGCGAGCGACGCTCTGACACACCTTCGGAAAGAGCCGAGCACGGTCGAAGTGTCACGACCGCGCCTTCGGCTGCTACACCAATACATGGACGCTGAGCACGTTCATGCGCGGCCAAGCCGAAACGAAGGCTTCGAGGGAGAAAGCAATCCGAGCACGACTTGCGCGTGACGTCACCGACGGCACGCGCGAGGCTTTTACATGATTTCAATGCTTATTTAGTAATTGATTCTCTGCGTTATTAATGTATACAAAAAAATGTATCGCGCACTCTGATCGCTTATTTTTTTAGTTTATACGTTAATTTAAATATAATAATAAATCTAAATTACAACTTATTTATCTTATATAAAATTGTTTACGCTTTTCTCACACCCGTCCTTGTGCCAAATAAATTATAATTCATAAAAGTAAGCGGAAATATATTTATATTCGTATTATTATATTAATTCTCATACTTTCATCAAGCGATAAAGCATTGTCCCCAAAAACAAGCCATCCGGCCGCGAATTGTAAGTACCAGAAAGTGCACATATTCGACAAGCGATGAGATGGTCCCGCTGGTAGCGTTCCTGGCTTCGGTCCGCAGGGGCCCGTAGTGCAAATTTTTCTCCAAATTTTTCATAATTTCTCATGCTTTAGTCATATCTGAGATTTTCCGAGAAAAAACGATTTAGAACAGATTCAAGTACTGGTCTATTTCCCAAAAACACATTTTTTTTTACTTAAAATTCATGATTTCTCATTTTTTCCCCGGAAATTTCTCTTTTTCCTATGACCTGAGTGAACGGCTGCGGAGATATTCGGAGAAAAGTTGTAGATGAAAAAAATAAGATTTTCGTAAAAAAAACGAATTACATTTTTTATCCCTCATAATTCTGAGAAATAATGAATTTCCGAAATTTTTGCAAACATTATTTTCCTTAAGGGGTAACACCATTGTAAAGGCCTGCCACGAAGCGATTTAGAAAAATAATACTTGGGGTAATTATTAAGCATATATTGAAGTATATTGCAAAAATTTTTTTGGGAAAATATTACAAAATGGCGACACTGCAGCAAATTCTTCCGAGGCATGTTGAACTTAAGGTGCTCTACGGCACGCAGTATAACTTGTGCCAATTTTATTCTGGACAAAATAATTTTTTTCTAATTAAATCTAGATGTGTGTAGCTAGTGAACCACGTAGGGGATTTTAGAAATATTGATTTTTGAGTAATTGCCGAGTATTTGACTAAAAATGTTCAATTTTTTTTAAGACGGTTATTTTTTAATAAATATTGTTTAAATTAACTTATCGAAAATCCCCTACGGGGTTCAGTAGCTACACTCATGTAGACTTAATAAAACAAAATTTTTCTTTTTAGATTAAAATTGGCACAGTTATACTGCGTGCCGCAGAGGTTCGACATGCTTCGGAAGAATTGCTGCAGTGGCGCCATTTTGTAATATTTTCGGATAAAAATGTATAGCCATATACTTAAATATATGCTCAATAAATACCGCAAGTATTATTTGTTTATCACATTTTCTTCCGCAAAAAAAAATATTAAAAAATACGCTTCCTGTAAGGTCGTTACAGTGGTATTACCCCTTAAAGTCTTCATATAATTTCCAAGATTTTCCCGTGATCGTGATTAAAATGATGAAATATTCGGAAAAATTTGAAAAAAAATTCGGAGAAACTCGGATGTTTGTGTAAAAATAATTGTCCGCCAAACTCTGAATTCTTCTTATTTGTTCCAATTCATAGAAAAAATCGGAAAAATTTTCCGGAAAAAAATGTGCACTAGGGGCGCGGGATCGTACCCCGCGCTTAGTGCTTTTTTTTCAATTATTATTACTATCAATTCTTATTTGATTAGTTATTTTTATTAGTAATCATTATTATTTTAATTAGTTATCTTTTAGTGTCGAAAAATTTATCGCGCACTCTGACCGCTTATTTGATCAGTTTGTACGTTAATTTTAATACAATAATAAATCTAAATTACAACTTATTTATCTTATAAAAAATTGTTTGCGCTTTACTCACACCCGTCCCTATGCCAAATAAATTGTAATTCATAAAAGTTAGCGGAAATATATTTATATTCATATGATTATATTCATTCTCACTTACTGCATCAAGCGATAAAGCATTATGATAATGCATCATGATAAAGCATTATGATAATGCTTTATCGCTTGATGAAAGTATATGAGAATGAATATAATAATACGAATATAAATATATTTCCGCAAACTTTTATGAATTACAATTTATTTGGCATAGGGACGGGTGTGAGTAAAGCGCAAACAATTTTTTAGAAGATAAATAAGTTGTAATTTAGATTTATTATTATATTTAAATTAACGTACAAACTAATAAAATAAGCGGTCAGAGTGCGCGATAAATTTTTCGACACTAAAAGATAACTAATTTAAAAAATAATAATAATAACTAATAAAAATAACTAATCAAATAAGAATTAATAGTAATAATAATTTTTAAAAAAGCACCGAGCGCGGGGAACGATCCCGCGCCCTTAGTGCAAATATTTTCCGAAAAACTCCGATTTTTTCCGAAAAAATTTTCAGATTTTTTCCGAATTTTTCCATGAATTGGAACAAATATGAAGAATTCGAAGTTTTGCGGACAATTATTTTTACGCAAACATCCGAGTTTCTGCGAATTTTTCCAAATATTTCATCATTTTAATTACGATCACGGGAAAATCTCGGAAATTATATGAAGACTTTAAGGGGTAACACCACTGTAACGACCTTACAAGAAGCGGATTTTTTGAAATTTTTTTTTTGGCGGAAGAAAATGTGATAAACGAATTATACTTGCGGTATTTATCGATCATATATTTAAGTATATTGCTAGAAATTTTTATCCGAAAATATTACAAAATGGCGACACTGCAGCAATTCTTCCGAAGCATGTCGAACCTCTGCGGCACGCAGTATAACTGTGCCAATTTTAATCTGAAAAAAAGAATTTTGCTTTATTAAGTCTAAATGAACATTTTTAGTCAAATACTCGGCAATTATTTAAAAATCAATATTTCTAAAATCCCCTACGTGGTTCACTAGCTACACTCATCTAGATTTAATTAAAAAAAATTATTTTGTCCAGGTTAAAATTGGCACAAGTTCTACTACGTGCCGCAGAGCACCTTAAGTTCAACATGCCTCGGAAGAATTTTGTGCAGTGTCGCCATTTTGTAATATTTTCCCATAAAATTTTTTCGCAATATACTTCAATATATGCTTAATAATTACCCCAAGCATTATTTGTCTAAACCGCTTCGTGGCAGGCCGTTACAGTGGTTTACCCCTTAAGGAAAAGAATGTTTGCAAAAATTTCGCAAATTCATTATTTCTCAGAATTATGAGGCATAAAAAAACGTAATAAGTTTTTTTTACGAAAATCTCATTTTTTTCATCTATAACTTTTCTCCGAATATCTCCGCAGCCGTTCACTCAGGTCATAGGAAAAAGAGAAATTTCCGGGAAAAAAATGAGAAATTATGAATTTTCAATAAAAAAAAATCTGTTTTTGGGAAATAGACCAGTACTTGAATCTGTTTTAAATCATTTTTTCTCCGAAAATCTCAAATATGACTAAAATATGAGAAATTAGGAAAAATTTGGAGAAAAATTTGCACTAGGGGCCCCTGCGGACCGAAGCTACCAACGGGACCATCTCACCGTTGTAGAATATGTGCACTTTCTGGTACTTACGATTCGCGGCCGGATGGATGATTGGTTTGTTTTTGGGGATAATGCTTTATCGCTTGATGAAAGTATGAGAATTAATATAATAATACGAATATAAATATATTTCCGCTTACTTTTATGAATTATAATTTATTTGGCATGAGGACGGGTGTGAGTAAAGCGTAAACAATTTTATATAAGATAAATAAATTGTGATTTAGATTTATTATTATATTTAAATTAACGTATAAACTAAAAAAATAAGCGATCAGAGTGCGCGATACATTTTTTTGTATACATTAATAACGCCGAGAAACAAGAGCTAAATAAGCATTGAAATCATCTAAAAGCCTCGCGCATGCCGTCGGGTGACGTCACGCGCGAGTCGTGCTCAGATTGCTTTTTCCCTCGAAGCCTTCGTTTCGGCTTGGCCGCACATGAACGTGCTCAGCGTCCATACCTTGGTGTAGCTGCCGAAGGCGCGGTCGGGACACTTCGACCGTGCTCGGCTCTTTCCGAAGATGTCCGAGCGTCGCTCGCTCACGGACCCGCGCTTCCATGGAGGCTAGAGTGGGAGGAGGCCGATCTGTGCATTTCAAAGTGGCTACAAAAATGTGGTCAGACCGGGATGGCGCCACTATCTCTAAAACCTCGAGCACGAAGCTGAGTATCGATGTCGTGTAAGAGAGATGGAAGAGGATCGAATACGCATCCCAGCAAGCAGTGCAGCGAGATCGCGCGCAAAAGTTACCCCCTCTCTGGTCTCTTACGCGCCCATCACACAATCATAGTAGCGCGTGTCCGTGAGCGAGCGACGCTCGGACATCTTCGGAAAGAGCCGAGCGCGCTGAAGTTTCCCGAACGCTCCTTCGGCAGCTACACCAACACATGGACGCCGAGCTCGTTCATGTGCGGCCAAGCCGAAACGAAGGCTTCAAGGGAAAAAGCAATGTGAGCACGACTCGCGCGTGACGTAACCCGACGGAACGCGCAAGGCTTTTAGATGATTTCGATGCTTATTTAGCTCTTGATTCTCTGCGTTATCAATGTATACAAAAAAATGTATCGCGCACCCTGATTGCTTATTTTTTTAGTTTATACGTTAATTTAAATATAATTATGAATCCAAATTACAACTTATTTATCTTCTAAAAAATTGTTTACGCTTTACTCACACCCGTCCTTATGCCAAATAAATTATTAATAAAAGTAAGCGGAAATATATTTATATTCGTATTATTATATTAATTCTCATAATTTCATCAAACGATAAAGCATTATCCCCAAAAGCAAGCCAATCAACCATCCGGCCGCGAATCGTCAGTACCAGAAAGTGTATATTCTACAAGCGATGGGATGGTCCCGTTGGTAGCGTTCCTGGCTTCGGTCCGCAGAAGCGTAGGATCGTTCCTCGCGCTCAGTGCTTTTTTTTGAATTATTATCACTATTAATTCTTGTTTGATTAGTTATTTTTATTAAGTTATCATTATTATTTTTATTAGTTATCTTTTAGTGCCGAAAAATTTATCGCACACTCCGACCGCTTATTTGATTAGTTTGTACGTTAATTTGAATGTAATAATAAATCTACATTACAACTTATGTATCTTTTAAAAAATTGTTTGCGCTTTACTCACACCCGTCTCTATGCCAAATAAATTGTAATTCATAAAAGTAAGCGCCCTGTCATTTTGGTTAACCGGTTGTACAAGACAGTTGAGTCAACGTAAAAGTTCAACGGTTGAATTTGGACAGCTTCTCAACTGTTCATCTTTGAAAGTCGACCATCCTGCGTTTTCTGTGGATGGTTGACTCGATGGTTAACTCGGCGGTTGATTGGATGGTTGACTCGACGCAATATATTTAATGATTAATCAAATTATACTGTCTTGATAATTAAATTGATGATTTGCGGAGAATTGTGCCATCTAACACTTGGGGGGGGGGGGGGGGGGGGGGGGGGGGCGAATATCCGCAGCAGATTGTGCGACGGAGTGAGACAACCATCCAGCGAAAACAAAATGGCCGCGGTTAAACAACCGTTGAATCAACCATTAGGATTTTTTTTACGGTCGACTTTATAGTTGTAAAGCTGTCCAAATTCAACCGTTGATTATTTCGGTTGACTTTGCAGCTGCCAAAATTGCTAGCGCGGAAATATATTTATAGTTGTATTATTATATTCATTCTCGTAAGTTACGATTCGCGGCCGGATGGATGTGGCTTGTTTTTGGGGATAATGCTTTATCGCTTGATGATAGTATATGAGAATGAATATAATAATGCGAATATAAATATATTTTCGCTTAGTTTTTATGAATTACAATTTATTTCGCATAGGGACGGGTGTGAGTAAAGCGCAAACAATTCTTTAGACAATAAATAAGTTGTAATTTAGATTTATTATTAAATTAAAATTAACGTACAAACTAATCAAATAAGCGGTCGGAGTGCGCGATAAATTTTTCGACACTAAAAGATAACTAATTAAAATATAATGATAACTATATAAAATAAACTAATCAAATAAGAATTAATGGTAATCAGAATTAAAAAAAAAGCACTGAGCGCGGGGAACGATCCCGCGCCCCTGCGGACCGAAGCTAGGAACGCTACCAACGGGACCATCTCATCGCTTGTAGAATATGCACTTTCTGGTACTGACGATTCGCTGCCAGATGAATGATGCGCTTGTTTTTGGGGATAATGCTTTATCGCTTGATGAAAGTATGAGAATTAATATAATAATACGAATATAAATATATTTCCGCTTACTTTGATGAATTATAATTTATTTGGCATAAGGATGGGTGTGAGTAGAATGTAAACAATTTTTTTAGAAGACAAATAAGTTGTAATTTGGATTTATTGTTATATTTAAATTACGTATAAACTAAAAAAAAAGCGATCAGGGTGCCCGATACATTTTTTGTATACATTGATAACGCAGAGAATCAAGAGCTAAATAAGCATTGAAATCGTCCTAAAAGCCTCGCGCGTTCCGTCGAGTGACGTCACGCGCGAGTCGTGCTCAGATTGCTTTTTCCCTCGAAGCCTTCGTTTCGGCTTGGCCGCACATGAACGAGCTCGGCGTCCCATGTATTGGTGTAGCTGCCGAAGGCGCGGTCGGACACTTCGACCGTGCTCGGCTCTTTCCGAAGTGTCCGAGCGTCGCTCGCTCACGGACACGCGCTACTATGATTGTGTGATGGGCGCGTAAGTGACTAGAGAGGGGGTAACTTTTACGCGCGATCTGGCTGCCTGCCTCGCTCCGTTCGCCTGTCGAGTGAGCGAGGGGCAGAGACTTTTCCCCCACCGAGCTACCCATTCGTGTGCACGCTGACTGCGATATCGACTTGAGCGGTGCTCACGACTCGCGCGGCTACAAGGGAATCTGCAACCTCGACAGAGGCGATGCACACAAAATCATATTCCCGAACTCGCCGCCGCGATTTAGCGCCCTTTCTGAGGCACGCCGAAAAGGGGAGCGTTGTACATCTCCCTACTAATCTCTGGCTGTGTCATCAGCTTTGCTTTTCTCTCACGTGCCTTACATACAATTCTTACAGTGAAGCTAAATTTTCGTGCTGGGGGTAGGCACGCTTATCATCTCCACTTTTCGATTCACTAGGCGCCGCTACGCGTCGCCACTGGCAAGGGGAAGTGCTTTCCCCCTTACCTCTTATCGGCGAATAGGAGAAGGTGTTTACGTCTGTTTTTGTGGCGCGATTGTCCAAATAACGTTTATTTGCGACCATATACCGCGAGGTTCTATGCGATTTACCGTCCTACATTTTTTATCGTGTTTTCACGCATAAATGTCCATTTTTTTGGTACTGTGTTCACGAAAAAATGCAAAATGGTTAAGGGTTGCGCGGTTCGCAATTGTAAAACGGGGTACAAAAGTTTAAAGCAAAAATGCTCCCTATTTCGACTGCCCAGCAACGTCGAACGATACAAAAAATGGCTCGATGCTATTCCGGGACTGAAAGAATCTCAGTACGTGTGTGAAAAACATTTCAAAGAACGATGTATTGTGAGACATTGGAGAAAAAAACGGATGTAAACGGTCGTATTATCGCTTTTTATTGATTTCGTATATTATGCAGTTTACATGACAATTCGGTACATTAAGTTAGGGCAAACGGCGCATGCGCTGCGGTCAGGAGGAAAAAGGACAGAGGAGCTATTTCTCTCTTCGTCGCACCACTACTTTCCCTTGCCGTCACGCACTAAGCGGCAGAAATCGGAATAAAAAACAGCCGCTAAGGGTGCCTACCCCCACTACCGCAGTTGTAAGCCGCAGTTGTAACCCCCACAACGGCGGTAGTGGGGGTAGGCACCCGTAGCGGTTCTGTTTTTTATTCCGATTTCTGCCGCTTGATGCGTGACGGCAAGGGGAAGTAGTGGTGCGACGAAGAGAGAAATAGCTCTTCTGTCCTTTTCCCTCCTGAACTCAACGCATGCGCCGTTTGCCCTAACTTAATTTACCGTACTGTCGTGTAAACTGCCTAATATACGAAACCAATTAAAAACATGTGTTGATTAAAAAAAAGATGACTACTTTCATCTAAAAAAAACTGAAAACTTTTTGAATACATTAATTCATACCAGCAGATATTACGACCATTTACATCCTTTTTTCTCTAATATCTGACATCACATCGTTCTTCGAAATGTTTTTCGCACACGTACTGAGACTCTTTCAGTCCCGGAATAGCATCGAGCCATTTTTTGTATCGTTCGACGTTTCTGGGCACGCGAAACACGGATCATTTCTGCTTACAATTTTTGTACCCCGTTTTACAATTGCGAACCGCGCAACTCTTAGCCATTTCGCATTTTTTTTCGCAAACACTACCAAAAAAAATCACACTTATGCGTAAAAACACGATAAAAAAGGTATCACGGTAAATCGCGTAGAACCTTCTGATATACGGTAGCAAGTAAACGTTATTTCGACAATCGCGCCACAAAAACATACATAAACACCTTGGGCCCATTCGCCGGTAAGAGGTAAGGGGGAAACTACTTCCCCTTGCTAGTAGCGACGCGTTGCGGCGCCTAGTGAATCGAAAAGTGAAGCCGATAAGCGTACCTACCCCCACCACGAAAATTTAGCTTCGTTGCAAGACCTGTATGTAAGACCGTGGTCAGACCGTGCTTGACACCCATATCTGTTTCGCGCACGGTCTCACCGTGGTTTCGCGTTCCGCTTGAACGTGGCGTACGCGCTTATGGGAAGGACAACTACCACTTTTTCGTTACTGGCGGCGTTAGCATAGCACGTCCCGAGCGAGCGGTGTCGGAGCGTTTGTTTTCAACCAAACGGTCAAACTTATTTATGTATTAACGATTTCTCTAATTATTTACGGGTAGATAGCTGTTGTTAAAAGTGGTTCAGAGTTGTGCGCAGGATGTACTGCTGAAGGAACACATTTTTTTTCCTAAGGATGACGCCAGGCGCAAACAGTGGTTAATAGCTTTGTCCGTCCTGTCAGCTTGGCCCCACTCCTTCTGAGAATGGATTTCAATTCTTCAACTCTTAAGTGAGCAAATTTGTTTTGAGTACTCATAGCACACAACAGAGAATGCATAGATGTCTCTCTTCTCTGCACTCAATAACAAATAAACTCCGCAATAACCTCAATGTCTTTCGCAGATATATGGTACAAACAGCGACGTGGGTCCCTCTAAAAAGTCCGTTTTCAAAACGGAAGCACAAGGAAATTTCGAACAAACGAAAAATCAACATTTTTTATGTTAAAATATTATATTTTCAGAAAATATGTATAACCATTCACTTTCGGGGACGTGACGTGAGTTTGAAATAATCGGGACGTGCTATGGTGGCGCCATCTGCCTCAAGCTTTGCGTTGACTTTCCCATTGCTCAATTTCAGAATTTGGCATTTTTATTCTCGTGAAGAGTTAACGCATAGAAATATCATTGTGGAAACGCAGTATTTCAAAATCCATTCCCACTCTTCAATTTTGTTTCCCTTTTTAATCAATTTTTTTTTAATGGGCAACTACGCGATAGAAACCGAATGTGATTCAGTTTTAAATGCTTGAATTCAATTCGGTGTAAATTTAATTTGATATAATTAAATTTAAATAAAGTTGATTATCGCCGATGTTGAGAAGCAAATTGACCAGACATGTGGATAATTGATATTGAAAAAGCTACAAGACGATCTTTACTAATTGATTATGGAAACAGAACTGTTTTTTTGTCAAACAAATCTAAATTATAATAATGTAATGCAAACAAGATTTATGTATTTTTAATGATCAGCAATTGCTTAAACCCGTGGTGAAAAGTACAACTAGTACGGAAGTGGAGAAGGTACTCCGCTACGAAGGCGGCACACAGCGAGGCTGCTAGGAACGGACGTCTCGCATACTGCATGCGATTTCCGACAAGCAATGGGCGATATCCAATGGGAGCCAAGTTATTCTGGAAACGTCTTAGAAAAGTGAAGCTCTCATTGAATATCGCTAGTCGAAAATCGCGTGCAGTATGCGGGTACCATTATAGCGTAATCAGGTAACATGAAGGATGTTAGAGAACTTGTTATCGCATATGTTATTTACCTTTACATTCAGGAACGTTCTAATTCGAATAATCGTCACCCACAGACGGTTTCATGCCGATTAAGCCATTGATTATGTCTAAATAAGGTAAAACTGATGTTTTGTGGCGCTAACTACATCGGGCAATATAACAATGCGTGGAAAAGGTTTTTTCAGAACCGTTGATCTAACAAAGGTTCTAATTATTATAATCATCACCTATAAACGATTTTATGCCATTCATTATGTACCAATATCACAGTAATGAGGTTTTCGACGATAACTTCATCGGATAATATAACGGATGCATGGAGAATATACTGCACAGAGTATCGTTTTTTTTTAGAAACGATGACCTAACACACGTTTTAATTTGAATATCCATCACCTAAAAATGATTCAGCATCGAATGACTGGCTAAACTACCCAAAAGCGGAAACCGAATTTCCATTCGAAATTTGGCATACACCTTCCTTTTAATATTTTAAAAGATCCTCTAAAAGGATTTGTGGCGAGGCGCCATAGTTGTCGAGATATCGATTTTTGAAAGTTATTTTTTTGCCGTCCTCTATTTTCAACGATAGGTGATTGGACGTCAGATAACTTTATACGTATTCTTTGTCCCAAACAACTTCTGTTAAAAATATTTTTTGACCGGGCTATTAATTATAGAGATACGGCGATGTTTAAGTTTTCAACCTTTCTGTCTTAGGGTTGGGGCAAGTTGAGGGATAACATTTTATTGGGATAAACTTCTGAAAAGCCCACACCTCCGGATAAGTTAGAACTTCGTGTACTTATGTATTTCGACTCACTGATCACGAATATGATAGTGAAAATACCCGCAAAATTGATTTTCAAGAAGAAAACTGAAAAAAGCGGGTTTTTGGTAGTTTTTCTATTTTATTTTAACAAATGTTGATCGTAGAGGAAAATATCTTCTGCGAAAGTTGTAGCCCATCAAAAGACTGATAATTTATGTTCTATACAAATTTGGTCTAAAATCATTATTTTCCAAGAAAAATGGGATAATACTCCAATAAGTATGTTTTGCTATACTCCATTAGTTTCGATATTATCTACTTACGCACTTTACTGCATATGGGCCCAAATAAACCCAAATATAACAAACCCAAACGAACTCGGATATGTTGAATCGTGGGGTGTGTAGTTCACTGGGGTGGGCGGAGGGCACCTCGGATGGGTGTGTGGAATCGAGGGGTGCGTAGAACACTGGAGTGGGTTTGTTGTGCACCTTGGATGGGTGCGTGGAATCGTGGGGTGCGTAGAATACTGGGGTGGGCGGCGGGCGACTCGGATAGGATCCTTTCACACAATTTATCGCCGATCTCAAAATTTGCTATCCCGGCAAAGCCACATAAGTTTTTCGTCTTATATTGCTTAACCTTCTATATTTTCCTATATAACACTAAAATCACAAAAAATAACAGAAAACAACATACCATACAAAAAAGGCCAAAATAAAAAATACAAAAAAAGCCAAAAGTAGAATAAAGTACAAAAAAACGAAAAACTGACTACAAGACAAAAAAATAGAATAGAATGCAAAAAAGCAAAAATAAATATGCCCTTTAAAGGCCTAACTGTAACCTCCCCGTGGTAAAGTGCGTAAGAAGATAACATCGAAACTAAAAGAGTTTAGCAAAATATTCTTATTGGAGTATTATCCCATTTTTCTTGGAAAATAATGGTTTTAGACGAAACGTGTATGGAACATAAAATATCACTCTTTTAATAGGTTACAACTTTCGTAGAAGACATTTTTCACTAAGATCAATATTGGGTATAACAAAATAGAAAAACTACGAAAAAAAACCGTTTTTGTTGTTTTGACCTTCAAAATAAAATTTGCGGGTATTTTCACTACCATATTCGTGATTAGCGAGTCGAAATAGATAAGTACACGGAGTTATAAATTATTCGGAGATGTGGGCTTTTCGGAAGTACACCCTTTTATTGGGGTTACTTTCAGTATGCAACCGTCTACCTTCAGTAAAAAATTCAGATTCTACGCTAAAAAGTGCTGGGTTTTCGTCTCTATTACTGGACTATTTTGTCTCCTTGGTACATAATGTACTATATAGCGCTCTCCGCTTTGTGTGGATCTTCGTCAAGTTTGAGCGGTAGAAACTCTCCTTTCACCGCTGACCATACCTGCGACCCCGCCATTCGCACAAAACGGCGAGCGCGCTAACACATACAGCTATAGCCAGAGCCTGAGCCCGTCAGCTATAGATATAGTAGGAGCGCGATAAAAAATAACTTTCAAAAATTGATATCTCGAAGACTATGGCGCGTCGCCAAAAACCCTTTTAGGGGATCTCTTAAAATATCAAAAGGTAGGTGAATGCCAAATTTTAGATCGAAATTCGGTTTTCGCTGTTCGGAAGTTTATCCCAATGCGCTACCAAGCTTCGCCAAACGATTGGTGAAAAAAGGTTCAAATAGTTCAAGTGGCAAGGCCAACTTCGGAGTGGTCCACCGGCTGTGGCACACCAACCGACCACAGCGCCAACTGTAGGCAGAAAGTCATACTACTACTTTTGTCCGGAAACTTACACCGGCCATACGCTTCTACACATATCCGTCTTCGCCGGTAGATACCTTTCAGCACAGTGTGACAAATGCAACAAAGAAAAATACCACAGAGTCAACAATTTCAAGTTGAAGCGATACATCAAATTCGCAGTTCAACGAGTGCCGTCTACAATAAATCCGTGCAAAAACTTGTTTGAAAAAAAGGAGGGTTTCCATCGATCAAGAAGGGGGCGATAATATTTCCGTACGATTGTTGGCCGTGGAATGTCCGAAAAATGTCGCAGCGGGGGGGTTAAACGGGGGCAAAGCCAAAAGCAGGCCTACCGCGCCGAATGTTTTTGCCCTATTGTTCGGTAATGTCGTCAGTGAGGACGATACAACGTTTTTTCTCTCTCTTACGGTCGCACTGTGTTTCCCGGAGCGTGAGAACAAACATGCAGAGTTTTTATTAATCGACGATATAATGTTTAACGCTCCGAGCTGTGCAAAGTTTCCGCGCCGCGAGGGACTGAGATTCCGGTAATAAAGGATTTAAAGGGTTGGTGTGGGACATTATAGGGCCCACGAGAGAAACCTTTGTCATGGACATGCAGGCTCCCAATGGTTCGTATTCTATTTTTTTTTCCACGTAAACACTTTGTTCCTAAAAGTCCAATTATTCGCACGCGCGGTTACATCCGATCATTGTTTGCCCTTTTGTTTTGTCCCTATTATCGCTCAGGCTTTTCGAAGTTTTTACTCCAATCAATTTTTGTCGCGGACCCAGCATTCTAGGACCTCGTAAATAAGGTTAAATGTACCAAAGTTTGCTTTTCGGCGTCACGGGGGGAGGGGGTGACGCCTGGCGTCGGTTCCAGGAACACGATTCGACGTCTTTTGCCGCTCATCTCAAAATGCGCCTCGTCTCTTTCGTATCAAAATAACATTCCGATATTCAATCGTGTTTTAAACGATCCTGGAGTGCAAATTTTAGTTTTTTTTTCTCCCCCATAAAAATATACTCGCGTTCGACATTTTGCATTCTAAGGGAGCAAAATGAGTATTTTTCTTCGCAGCGACGCTGCGCAACGGCGTTTACGTTTGGATTGATCTCTATGAATAACCGAAATCCAGCTTCATTCTACTCTTAGAGGCTTATTGTAATTTTGATTTGCGAATCAGGAATGGGTCTTTCTATGAATTCAGTGTACGCGTCCATCCCTGGTATGCCCGAACTGGGGATGGTATGGATGGGCGACATGATGGTTCACGGCGAACCGACGCACGAGCTCATGCTGGACCCACGACAGGCGGAAAGTCCCTTCTTCGCTCACAGCTCGCACAACTTCGATAACATGAGGAATCATCAAATCGCACCCGCCACCATGGTCAGATACATGCCCGCGCAGTTTTCCAACGAGTGCTCCGAGTCGGACGAAGCGATGGAAGCCGTCGACACGCAGGATATCCAACAAGTAACGAAAAACTGCGGCATGACGTTTCCAACGCTGAAATGCAACGGAAATTATTGTTTTTTTTACGAATTTCTTACGCCGGATATGAGCGGCAAAAATTGGGCGAACAATTTTTCGGATCCTTGTTTAGCGATCTAAAATTGGCAATCGACGATTTTGAACGATAATGAACGTAAGAAATTGAGGAGAATTTTCGTTGCATTCCAACTATGCGGACTTCAACGCCGCACTGCCGAGACTTATTTTAAAGGGCTACGTCTACCTAGAAGTCAGAAAAAAATGGCCATATAACGAATTTTTGGCCGGGAAATGATTGGTGAAAGAAAAAGCATTTTTTTAACACAAAGGTATATATATCGAGAGTCTTAAAAAAAGATACAGAAAAACAACAAAAACAAAAACATGGCTCATCAATAAATACGAGTCCTTGACGATGGCGATTTTTAAAATCTTTTTTTAAACAATCCGGCGAAATTTAAACTCCAGCATACATAATCTATGAAAAAAGTCGACAATTTTCCGTAACTATTGAAAAATGATGATCGATTTTTTAAAAGTAACATCGTCAATGACCTTTAAATGTTTCTCATTGTATCATCTGTAAATTTGGAAACAATCCATCAAGTGGGTCTTGAAGTTAGAAACTGCAGTTCATTCAATTCTAGAAATATTCCAATTAAACTTTCAGGGAACATAGTTAAAGGGTTAGGCCACAGTACCGGGTAGAAAATCATTCGCGAATTTAGGAACTTTTTTTCGTATCAAAAAGTGATTCGCTCATAAAATTAATTACACATCTATTTAGTATAAATATCAAGCTGTTAAAAAATATCTTTTTTTTTCGATGTACAAAATGGCCGACTACTAATATTTTGTTTAATTTTTTTTAGGCCCTCCGCGGCGTGACATTTAGCATCCACAATTTTTTACCTAGAACAAAAAAACAAAAATTCTCGTCAATCTACATTAGAATACCTAGGGAAGTACGTGCGGAATTTAGAAAATATTGTTTTATTGAAAAGTTCTAGGTATTTGAATTGAGTTGTAGGTATTTGAATGAATTTTCAGTAAAAAATTTCGTATTAAACTGCTCATAAAATGAAAAGTTTTCGATTAATCAGAAATTCCGTACGTACTTCTCTGCGAAATGCAATTAGGAACATAACTTTTTAATTTGAAGTAAATCGAGTGAAAATTGTTGAAGTTATTTGTCACGCCAATTGGAAAAAAGCTGTTTCGAGAAGAAACGCGTTTAAAGTTTTAGGTACTCTATGGCCGTGCCAGAGGTGGGCTTACGTTACACGCTTAAAGTCGTTGAAAATAAAATTTTCTTGCTATAAATCGAATAGTAACTTATTCTAATGATGATAAAGCACCGTTTTAGCGGAAAAAAAATCGATTTTTTCAAAATTCTACTGTGGCGTTACCCCTTAAGGGGAGGGTAGGGGTTTCAGCGTGGAAAAAAAATACTTTTTTGCGAATTTTTTTCATCTATATGGATAGAGTAAATTTATTGAAACCTTTTGTACATTGTTAAGTGTCATTTCAAGAACATTTCGTGAAATTTGTACGCGAAAATATCCACAAACAAGCCGGTGACAAAGCTTTTCCAAGAACGCCTTTGGAAAAACACGATTTGCGGTGTTCACTGTATCTCAGCTAGAAATTATCTGAAATCAAGTACCATTAAAATTTAGTCAAAGTATCATCAAATCCTCCCCCCAACGATCTTTGATAATTTTTTTTTCGTTTCTAAATTTTTGGTGGTCATGTAAAGTGAAAAGTGCTATTTTTCACGAAAAATTCCGCCATTTTGGGGGTGGAAAACCCCCTCAATGTAAAAAAATCTCAAACTAACCGTTGGGGGGAGGTATTTTATATGTAGAAAGTGTGTACCAAGTTTGAAATAAATCGGTCATGTAGTTTTCGAATGGCAGTGAACACGGACTTTGAAAAAGTGGTTTCGAGAAAGACGCGGCACCGGCTTGTTTGTGGATATTTTCGCGTACAAATTTCACGGAATGTTCTTGAAATGACACTTAACAATGTACAAAAGGTTTCAATAAATTTAATCTATCCATGTAGATGAAAAAAATTCGCAAAGTCTTTTTTTTCACGATCAAACCCCTACTCTCCCCTTAACAGGTGATGCTATCAAATAAAAATATTTTTGGAAAATGCAATCTTTTGATCCACCTGCGTAGTTGTATCCCGTTGAGCTGAGTTTTTTGCCGCCGCAGTCGAGAACTCGAGCTTCGAAATGTATTAAAAGTTTGACGCTTCGAGCGGTAGAGTATACAATCATTTGATTTGCGGAAAACTCCTCGAGGTCGCCGGGGAAGATTAGCATTTCCAGAGTTAAAGCAAAAATTGAGCGCAAGGAAATATTATTTGGACAGATATAGCGTAAGCTTCGTATTTGTTGATAAACCCTACATAAAACGATAAAAATATCAATCACCATAAAGATATCTTACGGAAGAATAAATATTCTCGTACTTGCTCTTTTTATGAAAAATATTCTTCTAGCTTAACCGAAACATGCAGTTGTTTTCAATACGTCGTTGAAATGATTCTTCAGGAATACGATCGTCAGGTGGAGGATCCGGATATGAGCGAGTATCTGACATTGGAGGACTACATGGGTGACGAGGAAAGGGAGCAAGTAGTCAGCAATGCGGCTACGCAAACGACACAGGACAATAGAAATAGAAAAATCAAGCCGATAAAACATCCGGGCCTAGTTCTGAAAACGCCCATAGCTTATCAGCCGCACACCGATTTGAACTTTATTCCCATACGAAAGGACGGCATTGGTAAGATAGGAATATTCCTTTTTTTTTTCTTTTCTCTTGATTCACAAGAAATAAACACTCACGCGAACGTTTTTGCTGCTTTCGAACCAGCTGTCTGCGAGAAGTGTGGCGCTATCGGAGTTAAACATGCTTTCTACACGAAAGAGCGAAGATTCTGTAGCAGAGCTTGCGCCCGATCCTCGGAACACGCTGCGCCGACCGCCGATTCGACTTACAGTCCGTCACATTCGGTCGATCAATCGACCCTCGCGAACAGTCAACTAATTCCAATCGAAGCTAAATCTCCGAACGAGGATGTGAGTTCATTACTGTTTACGATTTTTCCCTGCGAACGTTATTTTTTTTAGTAGATATCGAAGTTTGCATCGTCGGAACGCAACGAAAAAGTTCGGTAGCCCGATCTTTTTTTTTGACAAATTTGGGCCACGAAAAACCCGTAAATGTTTTATTAGGATCCTTATAAGAAACGCGAAGCCCAAATTTGCCCAAATTTGATTTTTTATTATGAAGAAAATGAGGAAATATATATATTTTTTTGTTAACGGATCATCACAGTGTAACGGATCGAAAAAAGCTGATTTTCCGCGATTTTTTTTCTGGTTAAAATACGATAGTCAGTTGTAAAAAGATTATAAATCAGTATGAAAGCCGCTGTTTCGCTATGGAGGTTTTTTTAAACAAAATGGCGGCGGTTTGGAAAAAAAATATCGAATTTAGCCTATTTCTCCGAGTTTTGCGTTAAAAAAAATATGAAGATTAAAAAAAAGCTTCCATAGCAAGACAAAGAATGGCGTTAAGAATGTTGCGTCAACATTTGAGACGGATAGCTTGAAAACTCTTCCTTTGAGATTGTACACCGTTTTGAAAAACGACATTTCGAGAAAAACGCGTTTAAGGGGAAATATACACCTACGAGCCGGAAAAGGGTCATTTTTTTCAAGGAAAACTATTTGAAATTTCGGATTGAGGTTTTAATTATCTACAAGTATATACATTCAAAAATATGTTTAATTTTCTTTATTTAAAAATATCAAAAATATACAAGGATATTGTATGACATTGGAGCGTCGTGAAAAAATCTGCGTATACGGTACCCGCTGGCGTTTCTTCAAAGATCATCTGAAAAAAAACCACAAAGATTATTAAATTAGATACTATAATCTAGTACTTGTCATAGCCGATTTGGAAAATATCGATTTTTGACAAAATGGCGGACATTTGAACATAAATAGTGATTTTTGGGCCAAAAATTAGTTATTATTTTGCCTATAAAACAAAAACTAAGTAACGGAAAAAAGAAATCCTATGACAAGTAGTAGATAATGGTGCATAGAATAACCACGAAAAACCTCAAGGCAATCGGTTCATTGGTTTTCGAGAAATTTTGGGTACCGATTTGAAAAACGTGGTTTTGAGAAAATCGCGTTTGAAAATTTGGGAATGAATAAATCATGAAATTTGTCAACTTACATGGAATCATCGATACCAGGCCCATAGTGTAGGTCTTCTATGGTCGACGGAATGTTCACAGCTTCTAAATCCTCGACCTCGACCATCTAGGTGTATATCTCCCCTTAAAGTTTCGAGTGCGGAATTTTCATATAAATCGTCTACTTAAGATCAATCGGCGATGCCAGGTTCATAGTTATATAACCGTCTACACTATCGGATAACGCAAAAAAAATGGATTTTGAAAATATTTTACCCTGTGGAGATCCCTCAAGGCAGGATCCTACTTTGGGCGCTCGAAAAAAAGCTATTTTTGTGCATTTTGATGTAGGGTTTTTTAGGCTTAATAAATACACGCTTGAAACAGATTTTAGAAAAAATTCTCGTATTTATGCACTTTTCATACACAAAAACATTATTTACCCCTCAATCCGTGAAGGTTTTTTCGGCACCCTAATTCCGTGAACCGGGGTCGTTTTCGGCTAGGCGCTGTCACACAATTTTTGTCAAAAAAATCGGAAAAAAATCATGGTTTGTCTTTATACTTTCCTTTTAAAGCGAAAACAGAGAAATTTCTATTTTTTTATTTTTAATAATTTTTTTAAAACAAATGTGAAGCAATGCACGCGAAAAACGTTTGTTTTTTTTCGATAATGCAGCGGGCGTAAAAATTATGGGAAAAAAGTTTACTAAACGGTTATTCAAATGAAAAATTTTGTTCTTTAAGGAAAAAAAACACTACAGTATCTTAGGAATGAACCAGATACCCTATTTTGCACCGGGAGCATAGGCATATTTTTGGAAGGTTAAAACGAGGGAAAAATACTCAATGTCCACGATATTTTTTTTCTTCTTATTTTATTTATGTTATTAGACCACAAGTAATAAACCTCCTCGGCCCTTCTGACCGCCATAATTTTTTTTTAACTAAAATACTCACGTTACATTGATTGTTTACAGTTCAAAACATCAAAATATGAACAAAAAACAAACAAACAAAAATTCGAAAATCGCCAATTTTACTTACGTTATTCGTGAAACAGGGGTCGTTTTCGTTCTGCTCCGATTTGTCTCGCACGCCAGTTCGAGAGTAACTGACCGCCAGACGTGACCTTGTGCGCTCACGAACCTACCTGCCTATACTTTTTTTTCGTTCCCGTCCAGGGGCACTGACATCGCCGACGTTCGAGAAATTTCAAAAACGAATTTTCGCCCGGACGAAAACGACCCCGGTTCACGGATTGAGGGTTAAATACAGTGCTTCGATTAGTAGGAGGGTCTGCGCTGGTTTTAAAATCTTGAAAATAGGCCATTTGATACAGATTTTTAAAAATGTTTTGGGTTCAATATAACACTAGCAACCGACTGAACTAAAATTGTTAATGTACATGCAAAAATAATAAAATGGCGGCGAAAAAAAAATTGTATTTTTTTCACTGTTTTTTGCAAAAAATACAGTAAAAATCAAAATTTTCAGATAATTTTACTTCAGTCGGTTGATATAGATGTACAGAATTGTGGTAAAAATTTCATAACAATCGGTTCAGTAGTTTATGGAAATTTTACCACCAAGCGGTGTAAAAACGTGATTCTGAGAAAAACTCGTTTAAAGTTTTTTTAAATGAAAAATCACAAAAAAATTAACTTACGCTTAATCAGTGATGCCTGTACCATACAAAATGCCTTCTGACTGTTCCAGAAGATCATTTTCTTCCAATCTAGCCTGTTTTAAAGTTGCAAAGTAGACTCCGGCCTTGTATTTCGATGGAAACTTCAACACCGTTTTATTTGCAATGATACACGCCAACGAACAATCGACATTTGTCGTGTAGCTTCAAAGGTTGAAGGCGGGAAAGTCACTAAGGAGAGTCTAGAGTTAAAGAGAGATCAGAGAAGTATCAGAGTAAAAAAATTAAACGTTCAAACGTTTAACGATTCCAATCAAATCCGTAATTCGCAACAGTTGCTTCGATTTAAAGGGCTACATCTACCGAAAGGCCCGAAAGAAATAGTGAAATTCCGATTTTGTCTTCTGGGTAACGGTTGGTGAAATTAAAACGCATTTTTTCAACACAAAAGTACATATAGCGAGAGACTTCGAAAAAAAGTCACAAAAAATACAGAAAAACAACAAAAACATGGCCGCCGGCAGATGATATTTTTTTCGCGACGTTTGGCGGTGGACACTCTCCAGCTTGAACGGTCCATCTGAAATCTAAAAACCAAACGGGTTATTTAAGTTAACAATAAATACGAGTCGTTGACGATCGTCGATTTTCACGATAATTTTTTTAAACAACGTGGCGACGAATTGAAACTCGATCATACAAAATCTACAAAAAAAAAGTAATTTTTACGTAACTATTAAAAAATGAAGATCAATTTTGAAAAAGTGAGATCGTCAACGCCCTTAAGGGGCTATACCAGTGTGAATGCTGAAAATTTGGGTGATTTTTGGATATTTTTTGGAAAAAAAGTACTCAATTACATGTTTCGGAAAACTAAGGATATATTTGGCTATATTCGACCTATATTACATAATTTTTTCATAGAAAAATATTGAGATCCAAGCGACTCATGGGTTGCCTTCGGAGGCGCCAAAAAAAAAGTTCCTCCACTGCTGACATGATTCCGGCCGATTGAGTAGCCGAAACCGAAAAAGGAAAAAATGTCGTCAAACTGGAAGGTATTTCCGGTACAATGACGTAGGATTTTCGAACAATATCGAAATCTAACGAAATGGCGTAGTTATGAAAAAAGTCTGTTTTCTTGCCTATAAAATGGCCGTTTTTTTCAATGCCAAATCGTCAATTTTCATCAAACCAAAAATATCCTACGTCATTATAGAGTAAATATATTCAAGAGTACTCAGTTCAAATTTCAAGTCAATCGGATAATTGCTCTTTGAGTTACAATGTCAGCAAATTTGAAAAATCTCATTTTGAGAAAAACGCGTTTAAAGATTTAACTATCGATTTTTGCAAGATCAAATGATATTGATATAAACGATAATGATATTCTTGAAAGTATAAACTGTCGAAAAAGGGAAAAAAAATCAATTTTTTTCAAGTGTCACACTGGTATAGCCCCTCAAAATGTTTCTCATCGTATCTCCTGTAAATTTGGAAACACTCCATCAAGTGGTCCTCGGGACATCATGTCCGCCGACTTTGAAAACAATGTTTCGCAATCAGGAATATTGCAATAAAATTTTCAGGGCATATAGCTAAAAAATGATACCATCGAATACATTGTTTTTTTGGAAAATACAATTTTTTGACCCACCTATGTAATTGTAACCCGTTAAAGAAAAATGCTAACTAAGCATTGCGAATTCACTATGTCTCTTTGGCTCTTTGGTTCGAAATTGTTCTCCCAAAAAATGGCGTACGAGTGAAACTGAGGACGGTCGAACAAAGAGGGGGAATTACCGTGATGCCTGTGTATTTGTTGAAGAAACCGATGAAGCCGGTGGTAATCGAATGTAATGAGTCAGCCGCGAAGAAGAAGGAGAAGGAGAAAGTCGTTACGGAAACAGTAATGCCTGAAGATCTGCCGGTCAGACGAAAGAGAACAGCGGAAATGGCTGGATCCTACGATTGGACTCCTCAACTTACGGAAACGGGATTTTGCGCCGCGCCAGTTTCGTGCTTCAAACACGTTAGTATACATTTCGAAATGTCCACCGTTGTGCTTTTACTTTACACGGTGAACGTATTTAAAAAGAAAAAAAAATGTCTACTCCATTCAAGAATTATCTGCGGAGCCACTGAATATAAAATCTTATACAGTAAGAGAAAAATGCACAATTCGTTGAATAATCTATCGGTAAATAGGGGCACTTGCATCGTTGGGCGTTAATCAATTGAATTTTCAATCAGTTCATTAATTCACTAAAAAAGAAATTGCATTTAATTCAATTGCAATTAACTTCAATTGGAATTACACTATTAATTGCATGTTGCAATTTATTTCTTTGTATCGATCTATGTTAATTGCAGCTCGCAATTAAAACAATTGCAATTAACTTTCAAATTGTTTTAAGAAACAATTCAAACTAACAATTAACCTATTTAACTTGACAGATATCAGATTAAAAAGATTCAAATATTATTATTGATTATTGTACATATAATAATAATAACAATGATCGAGTTTTATTTGCAAAACTTGCTTTACAAGTTTTTTACAAAAAGTTTCCGATTTGTTTATACACATTTTTCTTACAACTACTTTAATTCTATGTTCTACCCCGCATACCCCTTTCCCTCGTACCTTTGCTCTCTTTTTCTCGATTTACTCCTCATCTCCATCGCTTTCAGCTCCCTCTTTTTCCTCCTTGCGCATTTTTTTACATAGTTCCTCTATTTCTCTGAAATACTGGCATATCCCTATATTTATCTTTCCACTCAACATGTTTATAATTTCCCCCTTTATCACCCACTCCTCAGCTTCTTTTCTGGCTTTCGTCGTTACAAGTTTCCATTCTTTTTCACATATTAGCAGGTGCTCCATTATTTCATTCTCTTTCTTGCAAATTTGATTATTACATATATTATTGATGATTAATATCAGTCTTTTATTTCAATAGTATTTCAAAGTACAATAATCAGTTTTAATTGTTAGTTTTTAATCAAATACATTAAAACGATCGAAAATTGATTACATTCTAATTGTGGAAAGTCACGATTAACAATTGGTTAATTGCTAATTCCGACTACAGCAATGAACAATGAATTAATTGTTAATCGTGAGTTTTCACAATTAAAATTAATTAATTGTTAATTGTTATAGGCGCGATTAACAATTAATTCATTGTTCGTCTCTAGTTACCCTAGCAATTAAATTTTGCCCAACACTGGGCACGTGCATGCATGCATTCTGGAAACGTATGACAACCCGAAGAACTGGCTCGGTGGAATAGCAAAATGTGAAATATTGATTTTGCTTCTGTCACCGAGCTTGCCTCGGTGCTCATTATTAATACAAACTTATGAATAAATTGGATGGATATTTATAAAAAAAACGTCTGTAACAGGCTCCTATATCGGAGATATGGGATAACATAACGGTCGGAATGAAGGTGGAAGTAGAGAATACGGATTGCGACGAGGTATGCGAGGCATTCCCGGACTCTTTTTGGGTCGCGACTGTATTGAAAATATCTGGCTATCGAGCTCTGCTGAGGTACGAGGGCTTTGGTCACAATTCCGAAAAAGACTTCTGGGTATCTTTGTGCTCCAACGACATACATCCGGTCGGTTGGTGCGCGACTATCGGAAAACCTCTGATACCACCCAACAGTGAGTTACCATATATTATATGACACCTTTAAGGGGTTATACGACTGTGACGACCCGAACATCAGGGTTATTTGAAAACAATTAATTTTAAGGGGATAAGTAAGATTCAAAAATCGTTTGGACATTTATTCGTATGTACACCAAGTCGGGGACGAAATTTCATTGAAAAAAAATTATTAAAGAAGTTACACACAATCTCGTGAAGGACCTTCAAACAAAAAAATTCGATGTTGAAAAAATATTTTTATAAAACAAGCTTTTATATAATGTACGGCAAAGAAGAAAATAATTTTTTTACCAAGACTATAATAAAAGCTTGGAGCGCTCAACTTTTAAAATGTTTAATAAATTAGATCAATTCAGTTTTATTAACCGTATTTAATTTGGCACAATAGTAATTAGAGAAAATAATTATTATCACGTTTATACTCAGTTACAGGATTTTTATTTAAGAAATAAAAGATTGTTTTGCAGTAAATTAAATACAGTTGATATGTTAACGGATTTATGTAAATTGAAAATTATATGTATAAATTTTGGGCGCCCCAAGTTTTTATTTATAGTCACATATAGGTGACTTGGTAGAAAAATTATTTTCTACGTTTTAGTACATTAAGGCGGGAGCCTGAATTAAAAGGTCCAAAAAGAGCGTTTTTTCGGTAATTGTTTTAGAAGGGAAAAAACAATTGCCGAAAAAACACTCTTTTTGGACCTTTTAATTCAGGCCTTAATGCACTAAAAAGTAGGAAATAATTTTTAAAGCCCAGTAAACATTGGGGTATCTTTTCATGTATATTTGAATATATAAAAAAAATTAACGTGAAACAATAAATGACTGCAGATTTATCAGCCTTGTGCGTCTTGCCATTGCAGTCTCCAATCGGCGGGAAATATGCAGCTCGTAATGCTTGACTGAAACGAAAAAACCAATAAAATGTTCAACCGTCATATATTTTTCTTCTGGGCGAATTAAGAAAAAGCTGAAAAAATCGTGAAAACATGACTTTTCTCAGGTTTGAAAAAAAAAATGTGTTCAAAGAAACCCTTTAACGTGCTATAAAAATTATTTAAGAAGACTTTTTCAACGACTTTTGTTATTCACTTAGAAGAGATTTTCATACTGAAGAAAATAAACTTTGGTTTGATTCAAAAGGTCGTTTAGTTTTTTTGCTATCACGCCCGCCAATTTGGAAAAATCGTGAAAATGAAAACAAGAGAAAACGCGCTTCAAAGTTTTCAATTGGAGAAAATATGGATATCAAATATCAATCGCTCCTCTGCTTTTGGCCTTGTATCTTCGAAAATATTCACAATTGGCCTCTCCAACTTTGTAAATATATTCTTGGATAGTTAATCTATCGATTTGAGCTATAAAAAATTAACGATCTTCCGGACCTTCTAATTCAGGCTCCGGCCTTAAATAAAAGCTTGTTTTTGTTAAATATTTTGTTTACATATAAATTATTTTCTACTTTTTAGTCTTTAATTGATTTTACTAGTTAACTGTCACTAGTAGTTCACTAGTTTACGAGTTTGTACGTTAAGAACATGGAATGCTTGTAAAAAATAACAAACTTACGACTAATAGCTGGATATAAACTTTTCACAGTCGGCTACGAATTTGTTTGTATGTGTCAGTAAAATTTTATATGGATGATTAGATATCCCTAATTTTACATGAAAAGTTTAACATTTTTGGAATTTTTTTAAAATTGAATCATGCATTGTCACCTTTTAGTTGCATGTTGGCAAAATATCATGGCTCCAAGTAGTCTCCAAGCATCTCACAGAAAGTCAAGTTAAATAAAAGCTTGTAAAATAACGAGTTTTTTTTTCTTAAGTAAGATAATATTAGCTAAAATTTGACCGAGTTTTTTTTAATCGTGATTCGATTGTGAAATAAAGAGTTTTAAATTTCTCTTTCGACCTTTCGACGAAAAATGACATTATTGTTAATAACTAATAAACAAAAAAGGTTGAGAAGAAAAACGTCGATCAGGTAAAAACTACTATTACCCTAAACAAGTGTACCAAATTTCAAGTCAATTCGTTCATGAGATATCGAGAAATCGTGTACACCGTTTTGAAAAGCATATTTTCGAGAAAAACATGTCTAAAGTTTTACAAGCAATTTTATCGTTGTAATCACAAGTTTACCTTCAATCTTCGATTCCCGCACCATATGTGGAACTTCCTCAATTTGAATCGCCTCAAGCGACGAACGAGTTTTCGAAATCACAGTAGCCTAGCCCCTTAAGGCGGGATATACATTTACAACGATCGAAAATCGATTTTTTTTTCTTTAAACGATAGAACTATATATCTAGAATATTTTCCAAAGGTTTCAAAGCGAAATTCGAAAAACTTCAAACGGGAGCGGGTGTGAACTTCAAAAGCGTTTTTCCCAAAACTGCATTATCGAAATTGGCGTGCAGGATTACTCAAAAACTATAAACCGATTGAGTTGAAACTTGGTAGAAATATTGGTACCTTCTACTTGACGAGAATTGTTTTTGAAAAATTGAAAAAAAACTACTTTTTTCATCCACATTTTACAGAAATATTGCGTGAACTGTTGATTTTTTTTTAGTAAATGCGTGCGATTTTCTTAAATTTGCATTTTATTCGTTTTAATTACCCTCACATAGGAACTATACATGTTCTAACTGAAAAAATGTTTGAACTTTTTTGCAAATCAAAGTCTACGGGAAGCTAGACTGCACGCCGATTCGCAACTCCCGCGGCGACCTTGCTGTAACACTCTGCCACAGTTCCGTCATCTTGATGATGAATTAATTTAAAAAATTTGTTTTGTATACTTGAATATACTATTAAAGTATACCTAAAGTTTGATAATTGTAGAATAATTATTTCTCAGTTTAAAAAATCCCTCAATATTGCTTATTTTTGCCTCCCTAAATGTATATACCGCCTTAGCACATCGGAATTAGCGGTATAAAAACGAGTATCTTTTCTTTTCGAACAGCGATCGCAAACAAATACAAAGATTGGAAGGATTTTTTGATGAGACGTTTGACTGGGGCGCGGACATTGCCGACGAATTTTTACAACAAAGTAAACGAGAGCATGAAGTCGCGCTTTCGTTGCGGTCTTCATCTCGAGGTCGTCGACAAGAATCGTATATCACAGGTCAAAGTGGCGACCATACAAAAAATCGTGGGCAAACGTTTGCACGTGAGATATTACGATTCGCCGCCCGAGGACAATGGTTTCTGGTGCCATGAGGATTCCCCGTTGATACATCCGGTCGGTTGGGCCAAAACGGTCGGACAAAGCTTGGATGCATATCCGGAGTACTTGGAGAGGATTACGAACTCGAAATTGTGCTCGGACGATTCGACGGAGAGTCTCTTTCACGTGCCAAAGAATCATCATCTGCAGTTGGGTTACACGTTTCGAGAAGGAATGAAGATTGAGGCCATCGATCCGTTGAACTTGTCGTCCATTTGCGCGGCTACGGTCATGCAAGTATTGAAGGAGGACTACGTTATGATAAGGATCGACAGTTACGACGAGGATGCGAGCGGCGCCGATTGGTTCTGCTACAACGTCGGCTCGCCGTGTATATTTCCGATCGGTTTTTGCTCCCAACACGGCTTACCTCTCACACCGCCCAAAGGTTACGATCCGACGACATTCACCTGGGAAAGCTACCTCGCCGAGACGAATGCTCTACCGGCCCCGGTTCCATTGTTCAATCGGGTAATCCAGAACGCAACACTGTGCTACTTTTCTTCGCTTTTCTCATCACCATGTCATTTTCACTGAGTCTGTTTTTATCAAGAGACGCGGCAGCGTCTTGACGCCAAGTAATAATAATAAAAAGTTTAAAAAATCAACGCTACCGAACGCGACGCCACTGACGGACTGACGAATACACCGCGACTCTTTATACAGGAAGATGGGCTTTTAGCAGACGACTTTTAACTTTGAATCGACATTACGCGAAAACGCCGCCAAAAATCGAAAATTTGACATTTTACCCACTGTCGTCGAATATCCATAAGTCGAATATCCATAAGTACGAATATCCATAAGTATGAATATCCATAAGTCGAATATCCATGAGTGAGTATCGAGTAGACATGGGTGCCAGAAATGGCGGGAGGTAGAGATAAGTGAGTTTGTTTGGGTTTGTTTGGGTTCATCTATACTCACTCTTCCTCTACCTCCCACCATTTCTGGCACTCATTTCTATTCTATACTCACTCATGGATATTTATACTTATGGATATTCACTTATGGATATTCACTTATGAATGTTCGACTTATGGATATTCGTCTTATGGATATTCGACTTGTGGATATTCACTTATGGATATTCACTTATGGAAATTCGACTTATGGATATTCTACCCCAATCCATTTTACCAATTTTTTTTACACAAGGAAACTACTAGGTCAGATCGTGCAGCTTTTGTTTTAGTGGTGATACACGGATCGCAAAATGTATCGTTGGTGCAATCGTAGGCAAACGTGAAGTTGAAATATTTTGAATAGTAGTGACGTTAAAAACATCGATTTTTCAATAGCTACAGGTTCGAAAGTTAAAAACAAATTTGTTCAAAACGCGCTGAATATCCAGGTAAATTGACGTCTGCGGTATGAAATGATATTGATTTTTTGCAAAAAATGTTAATGAAGATTCCTATTTGATGCAGATTTGGACAGGCGCATGATACAATCGCAAATTTTATATGTTTACGCAGATAGGTTTGTTACCCTTCAGGGACATACACGCGTCTATCTGGAGGCTCGAAAAAAATGTCCGAATTCCGATTTTTTTTCTGAGAAACGGTTGGTGACAGAGAAACGCATTTTTTTAAAGCAAAGGTACAAATGTTGAGAGCCTTTAGAGAAAAAAATACAGTAAAACAACGAAAACATGGCCGCCGCGGATGATGAAATTACCAGCGTAAACGGTCCATGCGAAATCTAAAAACCAAACGGGTTATTCAAGTTAGCAATAAATACGAGTCGATGACGATAGTCGATTATTAATAATTTTTTTAACAAAGTGGCGACGAAGTGAAACTCGAGCATACAAAGTCTATGAAAAAAAGTCGTAATTTTTACGTAACTATTGAAAAATGAAGATTGATTTTAATAAAGTGAGGTCGTCAACGACCTTTAAATGTTTCTCATCGTATCTCCTGTAAATTTTGAAACAATCCATTAAGTGGTTCTCATGATATGTCCGCCGACTTTGAAAACAATATCATATGCCAGCGTTGTTATATGGTTTTGTTGTTTTTCTGTATTTTTTTGGTGATTTTTTTTTAATACTCATTACATATACCATTGGGTTAAAAAAAATGCGTTACTTTTTCATGATGTTGAAGTTTGCATCGTTGAAACACAACGAAAGTTCGGTTTTACATTTTATTTTACATATTTTTATTATTATAGATGTTTTTTAAATTTTTATTGTAGATCGCTAAATAAATGCCTTAAAAATGGTTGGAGTATTTTTGTACGCAAAATCTCCCAAAACAAAATTAAAAGAATTCAGGAATATTAATTTTCGTTGGATTCCAACGATGTAAACTTCAACCTCACTTTTCACCAAACTTCAACCTCCCTTTTTTACTAACCGTTTCCCAGAATTGTTTTTTCGGAATTTGGCCACTTTTTTGGGTCTCTGTGTAGATGTAGCCCCTTAAGAGGTTTCCAAGTCATTAAACAAATCCGTTTAAAAGTACAGCCTCTATCATTTTTCAACAAAATTGAATGTCAAAATATGCAAACAATTCTGAGAAAAAAAAAATAAATTCTATCATGAGAAAAAACGATTTCGTTTTACGTAAAGAAAAAGAGCGTATTCCGAAAATTCGTGGAATAATTTTTTTCTTGATATTTTGATCATCATATTTTTCTATAGTTCTTGTACAAAATGCATGCCCTCAAAAAAAGAGCGCATTCTGAAAGTTCGTAAAAACGTCGTCGTCTCAATATTTTGGTTATCACATTTTTATTTAATTCTTCTACATTGCAATTCGTTTTCCATATGTTTCTCAATTTCTTTATCACATTGCAAAGTACTCGAAATTCTCACCTTCGTTGCGTCTTCCGTACGCAAAATCCTTGAAGGGCTTTCTTTATTGGCAACTTTTTATTATCATGACTGATATCTTTAAGCAAACAAAGAATATCCATATTAAATTCTTCAAATACAAAAATCAGTATTACAAGATTTCGGTAAAAAAAAACATAAGTAACATTTGAAATCTGATTTTAACCGTCGTCCTTAATTCCGCAGGAAGTACCACCACACGGATTTATCGAAGGTATGCGTCTCGAGGCTGCGGATCTAATGGATCCGAGATTGGTTTGCGTTGCAACGATCACGAGGGTAATTGGTAGATTATTGCGTGTACATTTTGACGGCTGGGAGGACGAGTACGATCAGTGGCTCGATTGTCAAAGCCCCGATATATATCCTGTCGGTTGGTGCGATCTCGTTGATCACAAGTTAGAGGGACCACGTGTACTCGTCAAAAACACTAGTCCTACCGGTGAGTAAAGATTCACATATACTTTACCATATATTAGGCTGTTGAACAAGTTTTCACTGTTTTTATCGTGAAAATTAATCTTTCATCAAACAAAAATCATTCCTAATGCTTTCAAATGTTTCAAAACTGTTGCCTTATCAACTCCTAATGCTTCTGCAAGTTCAGCTAGCGTCTGACTTGAGTCTTCATGAAGAAATGCCATCAATTCGACACATCAAAATAATAGGGTATTTGACTGTTGTACGGAAATCATCTTAAATGGTTAATTATTTTATATTGCGCTCACAATATTGTTTTATCTTCGTGAATATCAGTATTCACGATATAAATCGGCAATAACATTTAAATATTCCATTTCCAGTTCTACGCGATTTACCGTGATACATATTTTATCGTGTTTTTACGCATAAGTGTGAATTTTTTTTGGTAGTGTTTGCGAAAAAAATGCGACATGGCTAAGGGTTGCGCGGTTCGCAATTGTAAAACGGGGTACAAAAATTGTAAGCAGAAATGCTCCGTGTTTCGCGTGCCCGGAAACGTCGAACGATACAAAAGATGGCTCGATGCTATTCCGGGACTGAAAGAGTCTCAGTACGTGGGCGAAAAACATTTCGAAGAACGATGTATTGTGAGACATTGGAGAAAAAAGGATGTAAATGGTCGTAATATGTGCTGGTATGAATTAATGTATTCAAAAAGTTTTCAGTTTTTTTTCGATGAAAGTCGTCATTTTTTTTCTGATCAACACATTTTTTTTATTGGTTTCGTATATTATGCAGTTTACACGACAGTCCGGTAAATTAAGTTAGGGCAAACGGCGCATGCGTTGCGTTCAGGAGGGAAAAGGACCAAAGAGCTATTTCTCTCTTCGTCGCACCACTACTTCCCCATGTCGTCACGCACCAAGCGGCAGAAATTGGAATAAAAAACAAAACCGCTTAGGGTGCCTACCCCCACTACCGCCGTTGTCAGACCTGTATGTAAGACCGTGGTTGGGTCTCATCATTTCGATACGAACAAGTGCGCATGCGCATAATGATGCGCAACGCGCAACTGCGCAATGAAACGAGTCATTCGTTTTGCCCATGACTCGTTTCATTGCGCATGCGCATGCGCACTCGTTCGTATCAAAATGATGAGACCCAACGAACACGACTATTGTCAGATATGTAGTCACGTGACGCCCGTGACGTTACATGCCAGTGAACAAGGTAACGAACGTATACGCCGCTACATCTGAGCAACTGTTAAAACAACAAAATTTCGAGACAACAAAATGCATTTTGCACATTCAACGATCCTTTTTTCTCAGTGTATAGACGCGTTACGATCTTAAACTACACGCACGCAGTTCTGGTAACGCCATCTGTTGGAAAACAGCGGGAACTTATTCAACGTTCTAATATAATTTGCTTTCCGTCTTCAACATCAATTCATCCTCAAAAAGCTTCCCCCTATTACAACCTGAACTCTCATTGGCGGATGATGGAAATGTGACGAAAACATTTCGATCGATAAAAAAAAACATCCCGAAAATCGAGAATCAGAATTCCAATGTTTATCTCGGCCCACGAGCACAAATTGTGGAATATTCCAAAGAGTTTGGACTCCAAACAAAACGATCGGACAGACACGTTCAGTTCGATTGCTCAATTATCGTCTATCGACTGTAATATACATTTGTCTCGCAGTTAAAACACCGAGGGGCCTTAAACGTAAAGCTAAGCGGAAATTGAAGAAAGGCGGCAAGTTGTCTTGCGCGAAGAATATATTGCATCGGCAATGCGAGCGTACGAGTACGACGCGTGAACGAGAGCGCGAGCTTGAGCCGGCTCTAGGTACGAAAATCGAGAGGGATCGCGATCTGGAGAGTCTACCGGAGCAGGGAAGCAGAGAGCCGGAAACGGCCCAAGAGCCGGCGGGACCTGATCAAACGTTGCCGAGTCCGACGAGTGGACAAGGCCAATCCTTGAACGAGACACAGAGTGAGATTCAGAGTCCGCCACCGCCCAAAGAGAGAACCGCCACCTCGTACATAAACGTGAGTTTGCCCCTGTCCCTCTATTTATTTATTTGTGCCGTTTTTCCGTAACCGTCACGCTGATGATAGCAATTTCCAATGAGCTTTTGATAACAGCCGATTGTTTTCCGTGACTCGTAATCATACGGGAAAAGGCAGACGAATCACCAAAATTTCATGACTCATCATTCTATTTCGTTTGCAAATCACTGCTGAAGAAATAGTTCGTTGTTCGGTTTTTGTTTCCTCATGGAGAAAGCTCTCTAAGTCAAATAAAAATATAACAATCCAATGTGCACGTTTCGAATTTTGTTTACGGTTTTTTAAAATTCCGTTTAGATCACTCGAAGGTTCCACGTGTTGGCATTGAATAGGACGTTTCAATGACGATTGTAATTTAACCCTTTGAAGCATACATTTTTCTTTACATGCACGTATTTTTAATGTGCAAACATTTACATTCTAAAATTTAATAGGTATGTTTCAGTAGTTATTGAAGTCCTAGGAATCTCGATACGCATTTACAACCGCCATATTTAACTTAAAAAAACTTTTGAATCGTCAAAATCTGAATTGAATTAAAAATTAAAAAGGCTAATTTCATGAATTTTTTTATGGGTTTATACAAATTTAATTTAATTATTTATTTTCGCCATTCTTGCCCTGCTGAGCTTTAGAATATTTTACATTTTTATCCTACATATATATGTTTTTAACTCCTCTGCTTGAAAACATATTATCTTTATCCGTTTGCATTCCTCTTCTTTCGCTCACCTTGATCCCTTTTCCTCTCCTTAAGGGGCTATACCCGTGTGAACGCTGAAAATTTGGGTGAATTTCGGAAATTTTATGGAAGAAAAGTACTCAATTAAATGTTTCGGAAAATTACGAATATATTTGGCTATATTTGACCTATATTACATAATTTTGTCATAGAAAAATATTGAGATCCAAGCGACTTATGCGCTGCCTTCGGAGGTGGCAAAAAAAAGTTCCTCCACTGCTGACATGATTCCGGCCTATTGAGTAGCTGAAACCGAAAAAGGAAGAAACGTCGGTAAACTGGCAGGTATTTCCTGTACAATGACGTAGGATTTTCGAAAAATATCAAAATCTAACAAAATGGCGTAGTTATGAAAAAAGTTTGTTTTCTTGCCTATAAAATGGTCGTTTTTTTCATTGCCAAATTGTCATTTTTCATCCAATCAAAAATATCCTACGTCATTGTAGAGTAAATATATTCAAGAGTACTCAGTTCAAATTTCAAGTCAATCGGATAATTCCTCTTCGAGTTACAATGTCGGCAATTTTGAAAAATCTCATTTCCAGAAAAACGCGTTTAAAGATTTAACTATCGATTTTTGCAATATAAAATTATTAGAGGTACGGCCTTGACATTTTTACAGGATATTCTTGAAAGCACAAACTGTCGAAAAAGGCAAAAAAATCGATTTTTCAAAAGTGTCACACTGGTATAGCCCCTTAATTCTTGCCTCTTTCTGGAATGCCCTGCGGCATTCGCACAGGGCTGCTACGATCTCTCCTCTGAAAAATTAAAGCCATCGCTTTCCAGTATCTCCCATGTTCAAATTATTTATTCCACTTCCTCCTTTAGTTCTTTCCTTATCATTTTCTTAAATTCTCCACATCCGCATACGTGCTCAATGTCTTCTTTTTCTATTCCGCAGATTCTGCGTTTCTCCTCCTTTCCTCCCAGTTCGCGATGGGTTTATGTTATAGATATTGATATAAAAGTTTCTACACTCAATAAATACACTTTCGAAATACATTACATTTTTTTATTTGTTTAAGTCACTATAGACGAAAATGGTAGTTAAAAAAATGGTAGGTTTGTGCTGTTGATGCAACCTCGGAGATGGATAATCCGAAACAAAAAAATCAGAAGGTTTTTAATTCAGTATGTTAATGGCTATAGCGCATAACATACGATTTTTCATATATGCAAAAGTAACAAAATGGCGGACATTTTTCGAAAAAAAAAAGTTTTTTCACCCTTTTTGGCAAAAAAGAAAGTAAATATCAAAATGTAGCAAAAACCTTGATATGCGCTATAGCTTTAGTTGTAAAGAATATGTGGTTAAAATTTCATAAGGATCGGTTCAATAGTTTCGAAGATTTGATCAACAAGCCGTCGAAAAACGTTGTTTCGAGAAAAACGCGTTTACAGTTTGTTTGGGTTACATAAATACATTTAAAAATTTTGTTATCCATATCGAAAGTGTATTTCTTAAGTGTGATAACTTATATATCAATATCTATAATATAAACCTATCAAAAAAATTCATGAAAATAGTATTTCTTAGCGTCTAAAGTGAGAAGACCCCTTAATAATATTCTACTACTGTACCACGACATACTTCGATATTTCCGAAATTGAGCAAGTTATGAAGGTATGACGTTGAAGTTTCCATCGTTGGAATGCAACGAAATTTAATTCTTTTTAAGGGGCTACATCCACCCAAAGGCCTGATAAAAATGGCCACATACCGAATTTTTTCCGGTAAACGGTTGGTGCCAAAGAAACGCATTATTTTTACACAAAGGTACATATATTGAGAACCTATAAAAAAGACACCAAAAAATACAGAAAAACAACATGGCCGCCGGCAGATGATGAAATTTCTCTCGCGACGTTTAACGGTAGACACCAGCTTAAACGGTCCATCTGAAATCTAAAAACCAAACGGGTTATACAATTTAACAGTAAATACGAGTCGTTGACGAACGTCGATTTTTCAAATCATTTTTTTTTTCAACAACGTAGCGTCGAATTGAAACTCGAGCATACAAAATTGATGAAAAAAGTTGTCATTTTTACGTAACTATCAAAAAATGAAGATCGATTTTTAAAAAATTGAGATTGTCAACGACCTGTAAATGTTTCTCATCTGTTAGAAGCTGTAGTTAACCATATTTGTAATCGCGAAGGTCGAATTTTTCGAAAATCTCGAAACGTTTATTAATTTTTGCTAAGTTTAGCACCGATTACAAGTCAATGACACTCTAATCCTGTTCTAAAATTTAGGTCGATGTCGTAATTCGATCGAGCCATAGCGACAGCATTTTTTGAAAATATAAAGATATAAAATTCAAACTCCTTCAGCGACCAAATACAATAACAATAATAATAATAGCCAAATTCATCTCACCCCTTTGATTATTTTTCGTCAATGGAAAAGTATTAGACCGATGTAAAAAAAAAAAAAATTGCGTGCCTTAAATCGAAAATCCGTACCTACATACGTAGAGCTTTTATTTCGAGCGTAATTTCCCAAAATTTCCGAACATTCCCAACCTTCTTTCCTCGAAATATTTCCTTTAATGACGCTGTCTAAAAAATTAATGTTCCTCTTTGATTATTTTTTCTCGATAGGTCACCTCCGCAAGTGGAAAGTACATTCCGAGGTTAGCCGACGGATTTCACCGAAATTCGGAAAACGGTGAGCTCGTCCCAGCCGAATGGAACGTGTTCGACGTCGCGCAATTTTTGCGTGTCAACGATTGTGCTACCTACTGTGACAATTTCAGCAAGCGCAAAGTCGACGGGAA